>CM033325.1:1019492-2219492 GCA_019359835.1 Pharus latifolius
GTGAGGGGACGACCGACCACTTTGGTGGCGGGGACGTGCGAAGCACCCCCACAACCTTGACTTCGCGCGTGTACTCCTTACGCTGGCGCTTAGAGTCCCGCCCGGAGGCAGATCCTCCCACGATGACGTTGATGCGCCGCTGCGAAGTTTGAAAGGGGAGAGCTTCTGAAGGCTCCCCCTCCTGCGTCTGCTGACCCCCCGTGGGAGCGGGAAGGGCCGGAACAGCTGGCCGAGGGAGCAAGGAGGCCGGAGTCCCCCCCCCCCCCTTGCTCACGCTGGTCGAGGAAGTCCGCAAAGTACTGCAGCAGCTGGCTACAATCTCGGGTAGCGTGGGTATTGGACCTGTGGAGGCTGCACCACGGTCCTTCCCGCCTTCCCCCCACGGGGCCTTCCCGGCCGCGCGAAGACTGTCCTCCCCCATGGCCCTTCGGTTTGGGGAAGGGGCGGTTGGTCCTCGGGGAGTCGCGCGAGCCGCCTCCGCCCTCGAGGATAAAGGTGTCCCGAGGCCGTAGCTCGCTACGCCCCCCTTGCCTGGAGCGTTTGGGGGGATCCCTGGCCCCCCGGTCGGCGGGGGCGGGAGCCCCCTGGATCTTCTTCCAGATATCGTCTTCCTCCGCCTGAGCGTACTTTTCGAGCACGTTGAAGAGCTCCTCCGCGGAAGAGGGGCAGCTCCGGGAGAGCCTTCGGTGGAGCTCCCCCAGGAGGATGCCGCTCTTGCAGGCTTCGATGACTGTAGAGTCGGGGACGCGGGCCACTTTGCTCTTCACCTGGGCAAAGCGCTTGAAGAAGCTTCTAATGGTCTCCCCAGTCCTCTGCCGGACAGTATACAGCTGCGAGGAGTCCAGGGGACGCACGTAGTTCCCCTGGAAGTTGGCACAGAACTCCCGCTTGAGCTGCGAGAAAGACTTGATGGAGCCGACCTTCAGGTTGTAGAACCAGGAGCAGGCGATGCCGGAGAGGTAAAGGGGGAAGACGTTGCACTGTACTGACTCGTCCCCCCCGGCCGCGGAGATAGCAGTGGAGTAGACCTGCACAAACTCGTAAGGGTCTGCCTCGCCGTTATAATGTTCGATGTGTGGCGGGCGGTAGGGCCGCGGCCACCGGATGATGCGAAGTCTTCGGCACAGGGGCTGGTTGGCCCCCTGCACTTCCCGAGGAGAGCCCCGGTCGCTATCTTATTTCACGGGACCTTTGTTGTCTGAGTCTGGGAGCGGTCCGAGAGGTCCGCCAGAATGGCGGTGGCGACGCTTTTACTCCGGACCAGGGCTGAATTCCCGGACATCCGGGCTCTCCGCGGGAGAGGTTGGCTCCTCAGCGGGCCTCTTCCCCCGGCCGGTGCGAGAGCGAGGCTCCCCGCGCCCGCGGCCGGGGGGAAGTTCTTCCCAGCACTCTGGTGAATGCATTCGCTCGACCTCCCCCGGGACGACACAGACCTGTCCCGCCGAGGGAGGGAGCTCATGCGCTGTAGCTTCGGGAGCCGGTTGGGGTGAGCCCCCTGCGACGACCCCCGGGACCAGAAAGGGGGAAGCCCCTGTATCATCCGGAACCGGGGAGGGGGCACCCGCGGCGACACCTGGAATCGAAGTGGAGGGGGCCCCAGTGGCCACGACCGGAACCGGGAAGGGAGCAGGCCCTGTAACACCCGGAACCGGCGAGGGGGGAGCCCTGGTGGCGGCGTCCGGAAGCGGGGAGCCCATGCGGGGGGAAGTCCGCTGCGGGGCGGGGGCCACTCTGTCGACCGCCCCCAGTGCGGTAAACGCAACGCAGGGGGCGGGGCTGGCTCCCGGCGCAGGGTAAACCCCCGGCAAGAAGTGGGCTCCCGGCCCCAGGATCAGGCCGGGGACGGGGTACCCCCCTGGTGCCACGAAGGGCCCTGGCATGAAATAACCTCCCGGCACCTGGACGGGCCCGGGTGCCGGGAAGGGTCCGGACGTGTATCCCGCAGGGGGAGGGAACCCCCCGGCGGGATCATACGGGGCGGAGAACCCCCCGGGAGCCGGGGGGGCCGCCGGGTAACCCATAAACGGGGGCATGTTCCCCGGATATGGGTGCGACGCAAATGTGGGGGCCGGAGGCCGCGCCAACACGCTAAGGAGCTCGTCCATAGAGCGCTGGGCGCGGAGCTGGCCTTCCACGAGGGCTTCGAGCAGGGCGTCCCGAGGAGCCGGAGGAGCCGTCGGGGGGACACTTGTCCCGGCCGAGGTCCCCGTGGTCACCGGGAACGACCTGGAGGTGGAAGCACCTAAGTTAAAAGGAAAGGAGGGAGGCGGTACCTGGGCCAGGTCGCCTCCGGAAGGGACCGCCGGGACAGCAGTGTCCCGGGCGAACGGCGCCGGGTCTCGGAGACCCGGGTCACCGGGAAGGGTGCGAGCCCTTGTTTTTGGGGGAGCCATGGCGTCTTGTCACGAGTCCCCACGGACGGCGCCAACTGTCGTGGTATTGCGAATACCCCGGCAGGTTTTGAGAGTGATCCTAGCGAAGATTACGCGGCGCGGGTTGACCGGATGACCGGTCCTCCCCCGCCGGACAAGCACAAAAAATGACACACGGGTTTATACAGGTTCGGGTCCCGGTGGGGGCCCTAGTCCTGTCGATGCACTCCCGACCGGAGTCGGCTGGGGAGGCTCTCTCCGGGGGAGAGGCTTCCGGAGCACGTCTGTGAGTTTGGCTATTCCAATCAAAGAACCGATCCTTTACAACAGAGGGGTACAAGGGCTATTTATAGCCCCCAAAAAGCAGCAAAAAACCTAAACTACCCCGGAAGCCACCGTCGGATTGAAGGGCAGGACCGTCCTTCTCCCGGTCAAACGCCTCGGATGCTTGACAGGTGGTCGCTAGTTCCCGAGGTGCTCCTCGCGTGACCTGCACGTGATAAACAGTTCAATACTTTACCTTTAGGAGGGCGATAAGGCCCGGGACGGCGCCGAAGGCCACGTCCCGGGAGCCAAAAGGCGGCGCCCGGGAGGCCCCGGAGGCCACGTCCCCGGGCAAATGGCGGCGTCCGGGAGGGCACCGGAGGCCACGTCCCGGGAGCCAAAAGGCAGCGCCCGGGGAGGCCCCGGAGGCCACGTCCCTGGGCAAATGGCGGCGCCCGGGAGGGCACCGGAGGCCACGTCCCGGGAGCCAAAAGGCGGCGCCCGGGGAGGCCCCGGAGGCCACGTCCCCGGGCAAATGGCGGCGCCCGGGAGGGCACCGGAGGCCACGTCCCGGGAGCCAAAAGGCGGCGCCCGGGGAGGCCCTGGAGGCCACGTCCCCGGGCAAATGGCGGCGCCCGGGAGGGCACCGGAGGCCACGTCCCGGGAGCCAAAAGGCGGCGCCCGGGGAGGCCCCGGAGGCCACGTCCCCGGGCAAATGGCGGCGCCCGGGAGGGCACCGGAGGCCACGTCCCGGGAGCCAAAAGGCGGCGCCCGGGGAGGCCCTGGAGGCCACGTCCCCGGGCAAATGGCGGTGCCCGGGAGGGCACCGGAGGCCACGTCCCGGGAGCCAAAAGGCGGCGCCCGGGGAGGCCACGTCCCCGGGTAATCGTGACACATCTTACCTGGACTTAGTCTCGCGGAGATGTCCCCCGACAATGTATATGTATATATATCTATAGAAATATATGTAAGTATGTATCATATAATAAAAATATATAAGAAATCTAGTGAACTGCATGATTCATTTTGAATGTAACACACTGGAAAATAAAAGTGCGATGTACATGTTCGCTATGGGTTCGGACGACCCCTCTTATGCCCATGCCCATGTCTATCTCTCTGAAAAGGCGATGGTGAGTACGGATCAGGTGGCACATGTGATCGCCGCCCAGCCGCGGTAGAAGGACCATGCCGCTCAGTACCTGCATGACCCTGAGATGGCTGTGTCGGTGGAGGGTGATCTTCGAGCTCGCTAGGTGCCAACTGATCCGGTTGGTAGTACTGATGTGCATGAGGGTCGTGCAACCCTAACATGCTCGAGACCCAGTCCTGGTTGTCCCGTTGTGGTGCCACCCAACTGGGGTCGGCCCCCTGCGGAGCGTAGTACTCACGATTGTCATCCACATCCATGTGGTCGTGGGCGGGGTCCCCCCAACTCTCCCAAGTAGACCCCCCAGGGACTGAGTGTCTCTGTCCCTGGACAGCCTGCTCAATATGAGCCTGGCCCCAATCTTCGTCAGCCGCAAGCCGCTCTGCCAACGCCCTACTCGCATCGTCCCTGTCTTGACGACGGATGCCGTCCTCATCATCAGAGTCATCTGAACCGGGAGTGCGATGTCTCGACGGGCCCCCAATATGCAGATCTCTGCGTCGAGCACTGTGCATTGACGAGGAACGATGAAGCCGAGACGGGCCGGCGGACGTCCCTGGTATGTCACCTCCCCAGGTCGACGATGTGTCACGATGACTGCGCCGTGCTGACGAAGTGCTCTGTCGAGCACCACCCAGGCTAGGCCGGTCTGACATCGGGCTAGGGGGCCGGGCCCCTCTCTGGTGCGGAACCGATGCATCTGTCTTTCGGCCACAAGCAACATCGAAGAAGAGGATTCGTTGTGCTGCTACACGGATGGAATGTAGGGCAGCACGCGCCATCGCCTTGAAGCGTGGTCCTCCTTCCAAGCGAGACGACAGGTTTGCCGCCTGGCTGTCGATGGCCAACGCTAAGTCACCCTGCACATGCAAAACTCATATGAGAACTATGGAAAAATAGATAAGATAAGAGACCAACATAAGTATCCAGCGAAGACGAACGTACCGAGCGATGTATCCGGCCTGGGAAATGAACATCAAGGCCGAGTCGAAAACTGTCATGATGTGATAGTTCTGTCGGCGAGGGGGGGCCGCATGAGCGAGTCGCGTGCGGGTGCGCGGCACGTACCACTGAAGATAGGCCTGGGACGTCCCAGGGTCATACGGCCGCTCCTCCACAACAACATCCGTCGCCGCGTGGTTCTCCCACTCGTCGACCCATTTGGAATTCTTGATCTGCCAGTTGTCGAAGTGTTTTCCTCTACGTGTTTGTCTGCAAAAGGTGACGCGATGCACATAAAGCAAAGAAATAAACAAATATGAGTGTGTACATGAGATATAGAAAATGTTCGAGGCATACACGTGAATCTCCCGCGGGAGATGGCATTGTCGATTTCTTTCCGGGGGCGGTATCTGCTGATGTAGCCCGAATTGGCGCATCACCCTCTCCGGAAAATACGGCTCCACCACATGTGAGAACACCATGTGCCGGCGTGTAAGCCAGCAGTCCTGGCCCGCGGTGCAATGCGAGGAAATGCCATGCGGTGCAACCTGCGAGATGTGCTCCGGTGTCCATGGTCGCCATATGATGCGCGCGTCCGATAGGAGATCAAACTCTCCCAAGTACGCCAAGTAACAGCGGTGAATCTGTGACGATGACCACCTCGGCTGACCTCCCAGCCAACGGGCTCCCATGGTCGGCCGGTCCACCCAATCCTCATAGTCCGCTGGTGCACCGTACGGATGGATGGGCCGCTGTAAACACGGCCGACCAACGGAGAAGTGCTCCCATGACCACAGTTGCAGCAGTACAGGGCATGCGGAAAGCAACGATCCAGCTGCGGTCCTGCAACATGCCTCGCAAAGGCCCCTGTACGTCACGCACAACACTGCCATCGCCCAGTTGTAACGCGGTATGGCCCCTGCGTCGGCATCGACGACACTCTCGACCAGAAGAATGAACCACGTGTACACAGTGTCACCGTGCGTGGAAGGGAACAAAATATACTGCAGCGTCACCAGCAAGTACGCGAAGAGATGTTGCCGAACTACATCGGCGGGGGCATCATCGGGGCACTCACGGTAGCGCGCCAGAAATCGGTGGGGGACACTACGCCTGGATGCCGGGATCTCGTCGGCGTGGTTAGCGATGTTGAATCGGAGGTGCATCTGTGCGCGCCAATCTAGGCGTGCTGGCCGGGGGACGATGGGATGTCCACTGCCAGGTAAACCAAGCAGTATGCTCACATCCTCCAGCGTGACTGTCATCTCCCCCCAGCGGAAGTAGAAAGTGTGGGTCTCCGGACGCCATCGATCTACCAATGCGGTGATCAACGACCTGTCCAGTGTGAGATGCTGACCTATCTGCAGCATACGGGCGAACGGCAATAAACCTGCAGCCCGCAGGATGGGGATATAGCCCTCATGCAGAGGCCAGTACTCCAAGGGAGCACGGACTACCAGCGGCTCCAAGTCCCTGCCCTCGGACAAGATGCGGCCGCGATGTCCACGATCACATGTACTGCTCAGTAGCTCTGGAAGATCTCTATCCCCGCCAGCCATGCCTGTCAAAACATAAAACATGAACCATTATTGAAAGTAATATAACATACATCGGGAACCGTTATTGAAAGTATCATACCCATGGATAGCACACGACATGAAAGTAACATAACATGAATCATATTACAAGGTTTCAAATAGATTACAACGATCCAATGCAAATGATAAGCGTATTACAAAGTTTATTGCAAAGTTTATTACAAGGCTATGTCGATGGTCCGGGTGCATTCAAACAATCCTTCCTGCTATGTCCGGGCTGCCTACAGATCGAGCATTTCCTAGCTCGTGAGCTACCCCCCTGTGACTCATCCATGTCATTGTGTATTCGGCGTGTCTTCCGTCGCCCTGGACCCGTTCGCTTTAGATTTACATCTAGGATCCAGGTAGTCTCGCCAGCAGGGATAACTCTGTAGTCACCGAGCGTCATAAAAACTCTCCACACGCCACTCCACGTGTTTGAAAGGTTGTCAAGGCTGAAGTACTCCGAAAGGTAAGGCGCAGGGCTCACACCGAGCGCCGCACATGAAGCAAGGACATAAGAGCAGGGCTTGTGCAGTAGCTTCGGTTTGTTACATGAGCACTCAGCGACATCCCCAAGAATGACCTCGTGCACCCGTCCAGGTCTCAGTTGGCCGCTCACGTTCTTCTGCCGAAGGCGGACTTGAATGATTCGGTGCAGTCTGTTTATAACTGTCACCTCGTGCCGCTGGGCCTTGTCTACGCGAGCAGTCAAGTACGACTGCACAACATCTGGCAAGGTTCTCATGGGATCGTCGACTAGCGTTTTGGCGGCTACACTTCTGTTGTTGAAGTACTCGGCTGTGCGGTACCATGTCATCTCCACTACAGCAGTCACCGGCAAACACCGGACTCCCTTCAACACATAATTGCACACCTCCGAAAGGTTCGTCGTCATTATCCCAAACCTTGCGCCATCTTCGTCGTGCAGCAAGGACCATTTCTCGATGTCCTTGTCCTGAATCCATTGGGAGAATTTGCTGACGTTCGCATCATCGGCAGCATTACTGGCCCTCCTCGTGGAGTACTTCATTGTCAGCGCCTCCAATTTGTCGAACACAGCCTGGAACTTCCTCGGTTGATTTTGCATGCACAGCCGCTTGAATAGATCCATGATCTGTTTATTGCGGAAGTGTGTGAAAAGGTTTGCTGCAATGTGCCGCATGCACCAACGGCTGCGCACATCCTCCCATTTGTACGGAGCATCTGGGGCCCCGCACATTACCTCAATGGCATGGAGCAGCCCTCGGTGGCGGTCCGATATGATGCACACCTTCTCTCGATCACCAACAACCGCCCGCTTCACGTTGACCAGAAACCACAACCAACTTTCTGAGTTTTCAGACTCGACGATGGCGTACGCCAATGGAAGCAGTTGGTCGTTAGCATCCGCAGCAACAGCAATGAGGAGATAGCCCTTGTACTTTCTAGTCAGGAACGTACCATCCACGCATATGACTGGACGACAATAAGCAAATGCCTCGATGCACTGGCGGTATGACCAGAATAATCGACGGAGTACCCGAGTGTTCTGTATGGGGCTACCATCTCGACTGTAGCTGGCTGATCGAAGAAATCTAAAAATGTGCCTGGGTTGGTCTGAGCGATGTTGCGCAGCAACCGCATCACATTGTTGTAGGCGTGGTCGAATGTGCCGAACATGCCCTCAATTGCCTTCTGTTTTGCTCTCCAGGCCTTTGCATATCTTATAGTGTACCCACACTTATCGGCAACTTGCTTCATTATTTCTCTCGGCATTATCGAAATGTTCTCTCGCACAGCCGATTGGATGATATTACCGACGTATGCCGACGTCAGGTTCCTGTGTCTGTCCAGCGCCTCCGTGAGCAGGCATGTGTGTGCGGTAACCCTTGTCACCACAAAACCGATGTCGTCCTTCGGCCGCATCGCACGAATCTTCCATGGGCAGCCTGCTGTTACACAGGCTGCGACAAAAAGGTTGGGGTTTGACTTGATGACCTTATATTGCCGGTTAATTGCGAGGGACCAGCTCGCCACGGCATTCTTCAGATCTTCCTTGCTTTGAAACTCCTGCTCTACTTGTAAGCCACCGTGCTCGAAAGACCACCTCGAACCCTGATCCGTTGGCAACACAGCTTGACTGTATGCTGAGTGATCTAGCCACTCCTGCGGGGGACCAGGAGTATCGTCATCAGAGCCATCGGATGCCTCCGAGTCCGTCGAATCATCTTCGTCGGACACTGATGGAAAGCAATCCAGTACCTCGCACACATCTACACGAGTATGGCAGAATACATCCGACCACTCGCTAGCCCTGAATCTCGCAGGACCGGGCATGACGCTTGGCTCACCCTCCACCGCACACTCGGCTGCTCGTACGTTGCAGAACTGCACATACATCGCGAACTGGCCGAGCAGTCCGCCATGGGGGTCTTCCACTCTTCGAATAAAAGAACTCCAAGATTTGTCCCCTTTAATTTCGCGCAGCATCCAGTATGGCTCATTATCTACCTCACGAACGATGAGCCCTTGGATTAGAGCCATTTCATCGCGAGGCCGCTTCCCGAACATATTCAGGATCCACAAATTCAGGTCTAGAAATGAGGTGTTATGTACACTCAGCTCGCCCGTCACATACTGTCAACGACTCATATCAACCCCGCTTTGCCCCTCGCGAATTATGCCGTCACCATAAAATATGGAAATTTTTTTCGGACTCTCCATTCCCTACACACATTCATCTCACGCGTAAATAACATGACACCATTACACACATGCACATAGTTCCTAAAACCATACATACACATATACATTTGAAAAACATAATTTATAAACATAGAGCATGCATACATGCATGTAATTGAAAATAACCTAGTTTCATAATTTTTAAATACATACACATATATATTTTACAAAACCTAATTCTTAAACATAGAATATGCATGTGCACAATTAAAAAAAACCTAATTTTTTATTTTCTACAAACATACACACATGCACATAGTTTCTAAAACCATACACATATACATTTAAAAAACATAATTTCTAAACATAGAGCATGCATGCATGTAATTGAAAATAGCCTAGTTTCATAATTTCTAAATACATACACATATATCTCCAAAACCTAATTTTTAGACATACAGTATGCATGTGCACAATTAAAAATAACCTAATTTTATATTTTCTATTGTGTGCACATAGTTTCTAAAACGAAATACACATACATTTAAAAACCCTATTTTCCAAACATACACACATACATTTATAAAACCCTATTTTTCCAAACATACACACATATATTTTTAAACATACACACATACATTTCAAAAACATATTTTTCAAACATACACACACATATATTTGTAAACATACACACATACATTTCAAAAACCTATTTTCCAAACATACACACACATATTTAAAAACCCTATTTTTCCAAACATACACACATATATTTAAAAACCCTATTTTTCCAAACATACACACATATATTTCTAAACATACACACATACATTTCAAAAACCTATTTTCCAAACATACACACATACATTTATAAAACCCTATTTTTCCAAACATACACACATATATTTTTAAACATACACACATACATTTCACAAACATATTTTCCAAACATACACACACATATATTTGTAAACATACACACATACATTTCAAAAACCTATTTTCCAAACATACACACATATATTTAAAAAAATCTATTTTACAAACATACATACAGATGCACATATTTCCTAAACATATTCCTAAAAACATAATACCTACTCTTGTATACACATAAACATAAATATAAACCCTAATCACGTCATTAGCAACATAATTAACAGAATCTTAAATGCATTTCGAAAAAAATTACCTCTTTTCGAAGAACTCGCAATTCTCTACAACTTTCTCTTCTACACCAAATAAATTTATCGGACGGATTTTGGTAGATCTAGGGTGGAAAAATTAAACGAAGTGTGTATGTGTATGTTGCTTCAAAATATTAAAATGTATACTGCAGTTATATCAAATCCGTTTCTTAGCCCAGCTGGTGGGAGTTCTCGGCTTGCAAATGCGTGGCTCGGGTTCGAATCCCGCTCCCGCATTAAAAAATTTTTTCCACTTCTCGCGTCTTCACGGCACGACAACAAAACAAAGCTACTCGTGGTCCAGGGGCACGACAAGCCTCTGGTCGTGGGATCCCGTGCGACTAGCAGCTTGTCGAGCTCTGGGAGCTCGACAAGCTGACGTGGCATGCCATTTGTGTAAATAATTGCAACTGTGGGTTAGTTTCGTAATTAATTTTTAAAGTCTGGGTTAACAGTAAAAAAAACTCTAGGTTGGTACCAACTTCAATAATTTTGAAAATGTGACTAGGATGAAATATTGAATGTGTCGTGGTATTAAAGTTACCCCGGCAGGTTTATGACATGTGTAACACGTGTTCCGCAACGCGGGATGACCGTGTGACTGGTCGCCCGGTGTTGGACAATCTTAGAGATCGACACAAGGGTTTATACAGGTTCAGGCCTCAGTGGAGGCCCTAATCCTGTCGACGTACTCCCGACACGAGTCGGCTAGAGGAGCTCTCTTACGGGGAGAGTGCTCCTAAGCACGCCTTTTGGTTTTTTGTATTGGATGCAAATGAATTGAACTCAGGTTACAAGAGGGGTTACAAGGGTATATATAGACCCCAAAAGACGCAAATTACAAGACTGCCCTAGCTGGAACCGTCGGATCGAGGGCGTTGCGGTCTTTTTGCACGGTACGATGCTTGGATCCTTGACATGTGGCCACTCCAATTCCTGAGGGAACTCGCGGGTAAGTGGAGCCCCTTACCCGGGGCCGAGTCCGGGGAAGAGAGGGCCCCTTACCCGGAGCCACGTCCGGGGAAGAGAGGACCCCTTACCCGGGGCTACGTCCGGGGAGTCTCTTACCCGGGACCAAGTCCGGGGAAGGAAGAGCCCCTTACCCGGGACTACGTCCAGGAAAGAGAGGGCCCCTTACCCGGAGCTACGTCCGGGGAGTCTCTTAACCGGGACCAAGTCCGGGGAAGGAAGGGCCCCTTACCCGGGACCAAGTCCGAGGAGGGGAGGGCCCCTTACCCAGGGCCAAGTCCGGGGAAGAGAGGGCTCCTTACCCTGGGCTACGTCCGGGAGCCCCTTACCCGGGACCAAGTCCGGGGAAGGGAGGGCCCCTTACCCGGAGCCAAGTCCGGGGAAGGGAGGGCCCCTTACCCGGAGCTACATCCGGGAGCCCCTTACCCGGGACCAAGTCCGGGGAAGGGAGAGCCCTTTACCCGGAGCCACGTCTGGGGGAGGGCCCCTTACCCGGAGCCAAGTCCGGGGAAGAGAGGGCCCCTTACCTGGGGCCAAGTCCGGGGAAGAGAGGACCCCTTACCTAGGGCTACATCCGGGGAAGAGAGGACCCCTTACCCGGGGCTACGTCCGGGAGCCCCTTACCCGGGACCAAGTCCGGGGAAGGGAGGGCCCCTTATCAGGAGCCACGTCCGGGGGAGGGAGGGCCCCTTACCCAGAGCCAAGTCCGGGGAAGAGAGGGCCCCTTACCCGGGGCTACGTCCGGGAGCCCCTTACCCAGGACCAAGTCCGGGGAAGGGAGGGCCCCTTACCCGGAGCTACGTCCGGGAGAAGGCCCCTTACCCAGAGCCAAGTCCGGGGAAGAGAGGGCCCCTTACCCGAAGCCACGTCCGGGGATAGCCCCTTATCCGAGACCAAGTCCGGGGCAGAGAGGGCCCCTTACCCGGGGCCACGTCCGGGGAAGAGAGGGCCCCTTACCCGGAGCCGCGTCCGGGGAGCCCCTTACCCGGGACCACTTTACTCGACGGGACCTCATTTTTCCCCCAACATCAGCCCCCCGTGCGCTTGAGGGCACTTCGTGGCTTCGAAGCGTGCGTATCCACATCTTACCCGGGGGTGTCCCGGTGGCTACTCCCGGTAAGGGGACACGGCGACACTTTTTATATGCCTCTAGGAAACTCTTCGTTATCCGCGCGCCGTTCCGCATTTAGTACCTAGATTCGGCGTGGGAAACGAGGCGATCTTCACCCCCTATAAATATAGGGGCCGCGCGTCACTTAACCATCTCCACTTGCCGAACTTCCACTCCTCTCCCGGTAGCGTTAGAGCTCTCCCGGTAAGAGCCTTCCCTGGTAGCGCTAGGCTCCCCCGGTAACAAGCCCTTCCCGGTAGCAGCAAGGCTCCCGGTAACAAACCCATTCCCGGTAGCAGCAAGGCTCCCAGTAACAGACCAGTCCCGGTAGCGTCAAGCTCCCGGTAACAGATCCCGACCCGGTAGCGTCGAAGCCCGGGGACGCGAGATGGCTTCGAGAGGGCGAGGAAAGGCCGTGGAGTTGTCTCCCAAGAAGCTGACGTCCGATTTCTTGGGGGTCTCCAAGTTCACCTCCCAGGACTCGGCGGCCCTCGTAGCTCGGAGGGTTTTCGCCGAAGGGGACGTCCGTGTCCCGGGGGAGGAGATCGTTCCCCGCCCCCGGGAAGGGTTGTCGCCTTCGATGCATTCGTCGACGCAGGTCTCCGGCCCCCGTTACATCCCATGATCCGGGAGTTCTTGCTGCAGTACAACGTGGCGCTCAACCACCTCACGCCGAACGTCCTGGTTCGCATGGGGCTCTTCATATGGTTGTGCGAGACCGCAGCCGAGACGGAGGGGACGCTGCGCCTCTTCCAGCACTTCTACAAGGCCACCGCGCGGAGCTCCCCGGTGGTGCGCCACGGGCCAAAGTCCACCTTCGGTTCGGTGGTGGTGAAGCTCCTCCCGTCCCGGGTCGACCAGTACCCGGTCACAGCCTCCCGAGACCATTGGGAGGATTGGCCGCAGAGATGGTTCTATCTCCGGGTAGGAGACCCGGAGATCATCTATTCTCCGGAGCCCCCGACCCTTACCCGGTCCTCAGCACCTCCGGCCCCCAAGCTGAGCACCGGTGAGGCTGCCCTCATCGAGAGGATGGTGGAGGCCCGGTCTCGTCGGAGCATGAGGGACCTGGCGGAGGAACTGCTGCTTCTCCAGTTCAGCCCCTTCGGACGCGTCCGGAGGGGGCTGGGCCTTTCGGTGGAGAACCGCCCCCCCGGTACCCGGTGTCCCGACGTAAGTTTTTCGAACTTTGCCCGAAAGAGCTTTCGTCAAGAGGGGCCTTACGCTCTAACTTTTCTTCTTCGCAGTGCGCTCGTACGAATCGTTCCGGGAGAAAGCGGAGCATCTCCTCGGGCGGTATTTCGAGGACGAGCACGCCCGGTGCCGCGCGGTCATCGGCGACGGCCCCCCTCGCAACTTAGTGGCTGAGGTATTCGGGCTATCCTTGTCCGCTCGGACGCCGCTCCCGACGCCGAATTCCCACAAGAGGAGGGAGGCGCCCGGCAGCCACGGGGCGGGGCGCGCCAAGACCCCGAGGGCCACCGATGATAGCCCGGGGACAGCCCGGACGAAGTCTCCTGCTTCGGCACCGGGCCTGACCGAGACCCCCCAAGCCCCCGTGAAGGCGAAGGCGCCTTCTCCGTTAGTGGGGCTTACCGATAGCCCTACTAACTCGGCCTCACTGGTTGCCCAGCTCGACGCGTTGGGCGCCTCGGGGTGCTGGACGGCATCCAGGTGGAGTCGGACTCGGAGGATTACGCCCCGTCTCCTTCTCCGAAGAGGGGCATCCAGGTGACATCCTCGAGCATGCGCCCAGTCCCGGACATGCGTTACCGGATGCCGGGCGCCTTCCGGTTCCATGCTCTCTTGGCCCCCGGGGCCGGGATGTCGGCGGCGCCGCCCCCGGCTCCACCACCTTCCCCGAGGCCCGGGGGGCACGCAGCTTCTTCCCTGGTGGAGGCCGCTCTACCTGAGGAGCGAGGCGTCGGGGCCACCAAGACTTGGGGGAGCGACATCGACGCCCTCGGGGGAGGGGCTCTCTTCTCCGCCGACGAGACGAGGCGGCTTTGCCTGGGCCTCCTCACTCCTCGAGTGCGGGCCCGCATGGCTGAGGGGGGAATCGACGACCGCTACGAGGACGTCATCTCCCTCTCGCTCCAGGTAAGGAGCTCTTACGTTATTGGTTGATGCCCGGTTAGGGGCTTTCCTAACTGTGTTGCCTACGTGATAGACCGCCGCCACGGTACGCGCCTTCCGCGGTTGGCTCGCGCGGGAGACCGAGGCTGCGGACAAGGAGATAGCCGCCCTCGAGGCCTCCCGAGATGCGGCGGTCCGGGAACGGGACGCGGCCATCGAGGAGCTGGGGAGGGTGCGGTCGCAGTAGCTGGCTCCGGCCGAGTCCGCGAGAGATGCTGCGGCCCGGGAGCTGGAGCTCGTCCAGGCGCAACTGTCGGCGTCAGAGGGAGCCAACTCCCGCCTCCGGGAGGAGTTGAGCGCGGCACTGGGCGCCGCTGATTCTTCTGCGGCTCGATCCTTGGTTTCAGCCGGGAACCGCGTCCGGGCCGCGCTCATCACCCTGGGACTCGACTTCCTCCCGGAGGCCAACCCTCAGAACCCGTTGGCCTCGGTCGAGGAAGCGACGAACTTCCTCGTTCGGCAGGTGTCCGCCATCTCTGCCGCGGCGGACCTTCGAGCCAGGGGTCTTGCCGTCCCCACGATCGCTGCTGCCGCGGCTCTCGCGGAGTACCGAGGCGCTGGAGCTCGGGCTCTTGGGGACTTCGCAGCCCCGGGCTTCCCCGACTTCTACGAGCCTCGGCAGAGGGAGCTGGAGGACCGCGCCGAGCTCTTCTTCGACCAAGTCCTGGGGACGCTGCCCGCGGCTGCTCCCGACGAAGCCTCCTCCGGGGGGGTCATCATGGGCAAGTATGAGCCTTCCCCCCCCCCCCCCCCCGGACTTTAGTTTAGTTTTTTGCTAGGATTTCCTTTTTTGTTTACGGCGCTCCTTCACGGAGGCTCAAAAACTTGTAGAAAATTTCGACGATTGAATAGAACACATTTTTTGCTGAACTCGCTTGATTGGACGACAGGTTGTTGCGAATGTCCCAAATAGGGATTCCGAGGAACTCCCCGTTGCGGGGGTTCCCGGAGAGGTTGCTACTTTGCTAAGGTGGCTTCCCGAATGGCACATGGCCAACTTCGATAATTGTCGCGCCGAGTTGCCTTCACCAGAAGCTGGGGCCCAGAGGATTTTTCTACTCCGGATCCTACCACCAGATGGTTATGAGGGGTGGCCCGAGGACGCACTAAGAGCAGCGTTCCGAAGGGTCCAAGGCTTGTACAAGGACATCTCCTGGGAGTTTGCCAAGGGACGCGGAGAGTAGTTTCCCGGTCCCCACCGTAGGGGTTGTCTCCTGGGTTGTCCCCACGGGGATTTATGTCCCCAACTTGTATGTTTCTTGCCCACCGGGGAGGGTTGTTCCCCGGCCCGTTTCATCAATAAAACATTTTAATCCACCCTCCTGAGGGAAATAGTCGTCCGGGTGAGGGAACGGTCCAAGGTTTGCACACCCCTTACCGGGAACCACGTCCGGGGAAGAGGGGGACCCCTTACCCGAAGTCATGCCCAGGGAGGAGGGAGCCTACCTGGAGCTGCGTCCGAGAAAAGAGAGCCCCCTTACCCGGGACCAGGTCCGGGGAAGAGAGGACTCCTTACCCGGAGCCACGTCCGGGAGGAGAGAAGGGCCCTTGGTCCCGTTACATCCACGGTCAAGCGAACTCGATTACGGGTGATTCACATATAGGGGCCTGATTTGTCACCTCCCCCCGCAGCGGGGGGCGACTCGAGTTAGACGACCCGCGCTAACTTTCTAAGAGAAATTCAGGCCGCCATTCTTGTGCAAGCATGGGGATTCAATTAGACTTGTCGGTCGAGAGTGACCTAAATTGCTCCCGGAGGAGGAAGAGCGTAAATGATCTCTGGAGTGTATGGGGGGGGACTAATCCCCAAAGTGACTCGTTACCTCGGTTTCCTTTGAGAACCGGGTTGCCGCTTACGCCCTCAGTCCAAGAGGGGATATTGTAAGCCGCCCTAGGGGGACCGAGGTTCCCGCCATCGAGACTTTTAAAGGCTGAGCTGGAGCCTGTAATCTCCTCAACGAGGGCATCCTCGAAAGGGCATCCTCACAGGGAGGGACTCCCCGTGACGGGGGCATCGCTTCAAGGGCGGTTAGGAAACACCTACAAGAGATTGACATGGTAGGGATAAAAGCCATTTTCATTGATCTGAATGAGCCGATACAACGCCTCCCCCTCGCTTAGCAGCGAAAAGGAGAGGGAATGGCCTTAGGCCAGTGTTACAACTCGCCGCGCCTTCCCCTTGCGAAGTCGCAAAGGGGGGAAGGGGGAGGTTCGAAGATCTAGGTGTAGAACTTGCGGAGCAAGTCCGCATTCTACGTATGCTTTAGCTCTTGGTCTTCGAGGGTGGAGAGTTTGTAAGCCCCCGAGCCAAGGATCGTGGAGATCCTGTATGGCCCTTCCCACTTAGGGCTGAGTTTCCCTTGAGCTTGAGGGTCGGTGACGTGCTTGAGGACGAGATCTCCCAGGCGGAAGGCCCTCCCCCGAACACGCTTGTTGTAAGCGCGTGCCATTTCACGTTCATAAATGGCATTGCGGAGGAGTGCTCTATCCCTCTCTTCTTCGACGAGGTCCACCTCCAACCTCTGGTTGTCTTCGTTGGCCTGGAACGCGGCGACTGAGACTCCCTCGAGGAGTTCGAGGAGTTCGACTCGCAGCGATCGGAAACTGACTTCAGAGGGGAGTACTGCCTCGGCCCCGTACACGAGCGAGAAGGGGGTACGTCCCGTTGCTCAACTCGGGGTCGTCCGCATGGAGCAGAGGATGCTCAGAAGCTCGTCCGCCCATGCCCCTCGCCTGGAGGCGCTTTTCTCCAGGCGGCGATGGAGTCCTTGGAGGATGACTCCATTGACGCACTCGACCACCCCATTGCTCTTGGGGTGAGCCACCGAGGCAAAGTGGGGGGTCGTGCCCAAGTTCTGACAGAACTCGCGAAAGATCGCGGAGTCGAATTGGGTTTCGTTGTCAACGGTGATCTCCCGGGGGACCCCGAAGCGACACACAATGTTCTTCCAGAAGAACCTCTGCACTGCGCGGGATGTGATGGTGGCCAAGGGCTCGGCCTCCACCCACTTAGAGAAGTCCACGGCCACAACCGCATACTTGTATCCCCCCGACGCTGGGGAGAACGGGCCTAGGAGGTCCATTCCCCACCGCGCGAAGGGCCAAGTGATCGGGATGGCCTGTAGAGCGACGGAGGGTAGGTTGGAGCCCTTTGCCATTTTTTGGCAAGCCCCGCAGGCAGAGACGAGGTCTCTCGCGTCGCGGGCAACCGTTGGCCAATAGAACCCCTGGCGAATGGCTTTTGTCGCGACGGCCCTTGGGCGCGAGGTGAGAGCCACAACACCCGAGGTGGATGTCCTCAAGGAGTTGAACTCCTTCCTCCCGCGGGAGGCAGCGAAGCAATGTGGAGGCTCCTCGCTTGTACAGTGTCCCTTCCACCAACACATACGCCCGCGCTTTGGCGCTGAGGCGTTTGGCTTCGGTGTCGTCGGAGGGCTCCCACTCCCCCTTGATGCAAGAGATAAGGGGGTCCATCCAGGATGTGGCCCGGACGATTTCCGTGACGTCGGGATCACAGGACTCAGAGTCCAGGTCGGGGGCCACCGCGGAGGGTTTCAAGATAACTTCCAGGAAAGCCCCCTCGGGGAGGGGCCCTCGGGCGCTTGCTGCTCGCACAAGGGCATCGGCGCGGTCATTGTCCCTACGTGGGATACGACGCGCCTCGAGGCCTTCGAAATGACTTTTCATTTTTCTGACCTCGTCAAGGTAGAGGCTCAGATTCGGGTCATGGCACAAGTAGGACTTGTCCATCTGACAAACCACGAGCTGAGAGTCCCCCTTGACGAGGAGGCGCCGAATGCCCAAAGAGCGAGCAAGGCGCAGTCCTAGGAGAAGGGCCTCATATTTCGCGACATTGTTCATCACGGAAAACTCGAGCATAGCGGCATATTCGAGGGTTCTCCCCTCGGGGCTTTGGAGGACTACTCCCACGCCGGCCCCTGCCAAGCACAGGAAACTGTCGAAGAAGAGGGTCCAATGGTCATCGCGTGGTGGTGGCACTACTACAGAAGTGCATTCCACTAACCCTTATTTTCTAACGGTTGTAAGCAATCTAGGAAAAATCCGATAGAATAGGACGACAGCGGCGGAAAACCATCATTTTACTATCGGTTACACACTAATCCAATGTTAGTGAAATGCAAATACTTTTTACTATCGGTCATTACTGTACAAACCGGTATAATATATTAAATAGTACTATCGGTTTTCCTTTTGTAACTGATAGTAAAATTGCGAACTTTATACTATCGGTTATTACTGTACAAACCGATATAATATATTAAATAGTACTATCGGTTTTCCATTTTTAACTGATAGTGAAATTACTGACTTTTTACTATCGGTTATTACTGTACCAACCGATATAATATATTAAAATAGTACTATCGGTTTTTCGTTTGTAACAGATAGTAAAATTACTCACTTTATACTATCGGTTCGTACTGTATTAACCGATATAATATATTGAATAGTACTATCGGTTTTTCTCGGGTAACTGATAGTGAAATTACTGACTTTTTACTATCGGTTATTACTGTACTAACCGATACAATATATGAAATAGTACTATCGGTTATATAAAACAAACCGATAGTAAAATGACTTCATATACACTAATGGTTATGACAGTGGGGACCTTATTTTACTATCGGTTAGTGTTGTTGAACCGATAGTAAAATTGGACAACTTAATTAGGTCGACCCCTGCTCTGCGCTCTACATGTTGGAATCATTTCAGCCGCGCACAACTCCAAGCTAGAGTGATCTGGACAAGCTAGCTGAGAGGTTGATCATATTTCCATCCCCCTCGGTATTGTCATCTTCTCATCACCTCTCTCTCTCTCTCGATCACTCTTTCACACTCTCCCTCTCTCTCTACTTGCAATTCATTAAACTAGATACATGTATCTCCAAGCTAGCTAGAAGGCTGGGTTGGCTAGCTAGCTATAGCTTGCTGAATTTAAGTAGCTAGCTAGCTGGCTCTTCCAATTAATGCATGCATCAAATTAATTAGGGTTTCATATATACAAATCCATTTAATGTAATTAAACAGCTCATGTACACACATATGGCCTAGCTAATTATGTTTCATTCATATATGCATGCCCTGAGTCATTAATTATTTATTTGAATTTGTCAATTTTGTGAAATAATTGTAGATGGACCGAGAATATTGGATGTATGGAATAAAACGTACTACTGTTGAGTATTTGGAGGGTGTGAATGGATTTATTAAATTTGCTGAGCAAGAGAAGGCGAAGAAGGGAGAGAAAGATATGCATTGTCCTTGTATAGATTGTATGAACTTAAAAAGGTTCGGCAACTCTGATCAGATTAGGAGTCATTTGATTCGTCGTGGTTTTAACGCACGCTATACCCGTTGGATATGGCATGGTGAAGATCTTGAGGAAACGAGCACTACCGCTACCACTCAGCAGCACCCAGAAGTGGATTGCAGTAATGATGATCATGATCAAAACATTGATAATGTTCATTCGGAAGTCCATGTAGATGACGACAATTTAGATGAAATGTTATGATGAGGACATCACTCCTATGCATACGCCCGAGACTCCTCCAGTTGTGATGCAAGGACCCATCACAAGAGCACGAGCACGGCAATTGAATCAACAGGTGAGCTCGTCCTAAGTGCCCGTGTATATACTTGTGAGGATAGTATGCTACCTAATGATATTATTGATTATATTGTACTTAGGAACTTTGGAGAGGATCATGAAGGCCTTGGGAACCAGAAAGGGCCAGGAGGGAGGCCAGGAGGGCGTCCAAGTCAAGTTGGAGTCCCAATTCATCTCGGAGTCGGAGTCCCAATTCATCTCGGAGTCGACTACCTCGGCCACCAGGAGCAGTGTTCACTAAAATCGTCGCCCAGGCCACAAACGGACTCTGATTTCAATGATCCACATATGTATCGAAAGCTAAGGAGATAACCTTTCCAATGGCACCGGTTTCAGGTCAATTGGACTGCTGAGTCGACGGGAATTCGCGTTACAAGTTGGTGGACAGAATCTGTCCCAGGGTGCTGCGTCACCAATTTGGGCCTTTGGCCCATGTATCGTGTTGGAGTCCATCACGGACACGTCTAGGGTTTCTAGGACATCCCTTAGCCCTTATATTCAGTAGCCACCGCTAGGGTTTGGTTTGGGGTTTTGCTTAGATTAATCTGTCAAAGAACAGTTTCGCCGTGTATCGGTTTGTGGAACCCCAACTCGTGAGATTCAATTTATATTTGCAATATTTCAGATTGCTTCTTTCTCGTTCTTGCTTGTGTTCTCGATTCGCATGCAGGGATAAGCCTTCTTGGCGAGGTCAATCGTGTTTGTGCATGGTTGATAACCAACGGAGCCGTGGTGTAGCGATTACTGGGTTCGGATCGGTTCTGATCGGAAGCCGGATCGTCAACGTCGAGTCTCCACCAATCGACTTACCTCTACCTGTCGGAAGATCGGGCCACCGTGCGCATCAAGTGGTATCAGAGCCTCGGTTTCCCGTCAGGTAGCATTGTATCCCCTTTAGTTTTGTTTTGCCATCGTCCTAGAGTCCAGAAAATTTGCCCCACAAAAAAGTTCATCATCAATTCCACTGTCCTACAACCCTTTGAGCTTTGCAATTTCGTTTTCAATATCGTATTGTTGAGTATTGATCCATAGTCATCGTCTTGTTGCTGGTTTGAGGTCGCGAGCCGCCTTGTGTCAATTGCCCTGCACTGCTGGCCATCCTTTTTCACCCGCAAACCTAATCCTATTCTAGCCTAACCGGGAGAAAGATCTGAATTCGCGAGCAATTCCAGATTGTGCAGTGTTCACTAAAACTGGCATAACTTTTGCATACGAACTCCGATTTGGGTCTACTTTTTTTTGTTTCGAAGGGGACGACGACGCGCATCTGAAAATTCCACAAGTCTTTAGACCTGTGCATTTTTTTTGACCCTCAAAAAAAGCTTCTAAGACCGAGTTTCGACGCCCAGAAGTTTGCTGTCCTGTTTTGTCAATTCTTTCGGGCATCGGTTTCCTGTCGTTTGTTGCTTCAAATTGTGAGATTTTTGTTTCTCCTCTGAGTTAAGAGGTATATATTTGTGTTAGAAAAAAAAATAATAAGAGGAGAGAAAGAGCCAAACCGGCAAAAAAAAAAAACAGAGAGAAGAGAAAGAGAAGTAGAAAATCAGAATTGCTTGCATCCTTTGAGTCCTTTGTGCTGTGATATATCCCTTGCTAGGTTGAACTAGTTATAGGAGCACGCTTAGGCCAGCAACTGTGACAAGAACTTTGAATCTTTATTCAGCTTTGCTAACTGTTTTCGAAATTTGCTAATCCTTACTACTATACTTTGCCTTCCAAGCTCCACCTTTCTTCTGATCAGTTCAGGTTCAATTCGGCAATCGCTACACTCAAGCTTGTCACGGTATCACGAACCAGCCACCGGTTGTACCACCTGTTGCATTGGTAAGAACACTTGTAAGAGCGTGGTAAGACGCTTGAGAGTGAGTGAAACCACCTTCTACCGCCAAAGTAGTTGATAGGGATTATACCACCGGTTGTTTTTGTTTCTTTTGTCTTTCTTTCAACTAACAATGGCAGGTAATGAGGAAGATGAGTGTGTTACACGGAACGAGCTTAACAACGCGCTCAATGACATCAACGCAAACATCGCAAGGATCGGCCAAGATAACGACCAAAGATTAGAGAGGATAGAGCGAAGCATCGCCAATCTTCTTACCAGGTTGGAAAATTTTGAGAGACAGCCGCCTCCCAATGGAGCTCGCAGAGTGGAAGATCAAGAAGAGTCTGTCGCGGGAGATGAAGTGGATGGAGAGGGCCATGATGCCTTTGCCGCTCGCGCCGCTGCACAGGATGTGCGACAACAACAACGCCTGAATAACAACCGTCAAGGTATGGGAGGTAACAATTTTAATCCTCGTAATGGTCGTGGACATGATGATTCTTTTGCTAGGGTTAAATTTACCATACCATCTTTTTCTGGTACTTATGATGCTGAAGTTTACTTAGATTGGGAAATGACAGTTGAACAAAAATTTAACTCCCATCTTGTTCCTGAGATACATAGAGTTAGACAAGCTCCTAGTGAGTTTAAAGATTTTGCTATCATTTGGTGGAATGAGATAGTAAATGCTGGATTAGCACCTGATACATGGGATAGATTAAAACAAGCTATGCGTAGAAGATTTGTTCCTCCTTCTTATAAACGTGATATGCGCAAGAATTTGCAACGCTTAAATCAAAATAATAAATCTGTTGAGGAGTACTACCAAGAGCTACAAATAGGCATGTTGCGTTGTGAGGTAGTTGAGGATGAGGAGGATAAGATGGCTCGTTTTTATGGGGGATTACGGCGCGAGATTCAGGACATAATTGATTACAAAGAATATAATTCTATCAATAGATTGTTCCAGCTTGCTATGTTGGCAGAAAAAGAATTGCAGGGAAAACAGCAAAGGCCAAGGAGTAATTTCGGCAACATACCCACACCAAAGACGATGCCGGGGACAACCAAATCAGCTCCACCCCTTTCTGTTCGGTCTGCTGCCCCCTCCATGAGTAGGGCGCGTTCAGCAGTACCATCACCGCCATCACGAGTTCCCGAGGTGAGTAAATCTAACCATGTGCAGGCACCAACAAAGAGTTCTTCATCGGTGGCTTCCACGGGTCGAACAACGGAAATTGTGTGCCACCGATGCAAGGGGATGGGCCATGTCATGAAGGATTGCCCAAGTCGTCGAGCGTACATTGCAACAGAAGAAGGTGGGTACATTAGTGCTAGTGATGTTGAAGATGAATATGCTCTTGTAGCTAATCTTGCAGATAATGAGGATGACCATGAGACGGACGACGATGATGGGGAGATTTTAGGGACCGCTGCCACCAAGAATTATAGGACAATCATTGTGCAACGAGTGTTGAGCGCTCAAATGGAGCAAGCGGACAAGCTACAACGCCATAATTTTTTCAGATGTACCTCATCGTCAAGGACCGTCGTGTTCGTGTCATAATTGATGGTGGGAGCTGCAATAACTTGGTGAGTTCATATCTGGTGGAGAAGCTTTGCTTGCCCACACGTGCACACCCTCATCCCTACCATATTCAATGGTTCAATAACAGCGGTAAGGTGAAGGTAACACAAACTGCGAGAGTGCAATTTTCCATTGGAACATACCATGATTTTGCTGATTTTGATGTAGTGCCTATGCAAGCATGTTCCCTTTTGTTAGGCCGTCCATGGGAATTTGATATTGATGCAATTCATCACGGTAGAAGTAACAAATACACTCTTATGCACAAGGGGAAGAAAATCACTTTGCTCCCTATGACTCGTACTGAAATTGTGCAATGTGACAAAGAGAGAGCTGAAAATGAGAGAAAAGAGAGTGCGCTTGAATCTGAAAATCAGCAAGTGGCTAAAAATATTTTCCCACCTAAGAAAGACAAGAAAGAACCTAGTTCTAGGTCCGAGGGAATTAAATTGAAGGGTGGTGTTATGCTTGCTACAAAATGTGACCTTGCTGAAATTAATGAGAATGATACACTGTGCTATGCTTTGATATACAAAGATGCTTTGTTTTCATTGGATGATATGCCCAGTACTTTGCCTCCTGCTGTCACTAACCTTTTGCAGGAGTATGCAGATGTTTTTCCTGCCGAGATACCTCCAGGACTCCCACCCATACGAGGGATTGAGCACCAAATTGATTTGATACCTGGAGCGAGTTTGCCAAACCGAGCTGATCGTTTTCCAGAATTGCGAAAGTCTAAATTAATGCCTAGAGCTGATGGTCCTTTCAAGATACTTGAGAAAATAAATGATAATGCATATAAACTTGAGTTGCCGCCCGAATTTGGGGTTAGTCCCACATTTAACATTGCAGATTTGAAACCGTTCATGGGAGAAGAAGATGAGCTTGAGTCGAGGACGACTCCACTTCAAGAGGGGGAGGATGATGAGGACATCACTCCTATGCATACGCCCGAGACTCCTCCAGTTGTGATGCAAGGACCCATCACAAGAGCACGAGCACGGCAATTGAATCAACAGGTGAGCTCGTTCCTAAGTGCCCGTGTATATACTTGTGAGGATAGTATGCTACCTAATGATATTATTGATTATATTGTACTTAGGAACTTTGGAGAGGATCATGAAGGCCTTGGGAACCAGCAAGGGCCAGGAGGGAGGCCAGGAGGGCGTCCAAGTCAAGTTGGAGTCCCAATTCATCTCGGAGTCGGAGTCCCAATTCATCTCGGAGTCGACTACCTCGGCCACCAGGAGCAGTGTTCACTAAAATCGTCTCCTAGGCCACAAACGGACTCCGATTTCAATGATCCACATATGTATCGAAAGCTAAGGAGATAACCTTTCCAATGGCACCGGTTTCAGGTCAATTGGACTGCTGAGTCGACGGGAATTCGCGTTACAAGTTGGCAGACAGAATCTGTCCCAGGGTGCTGCGTCACCAATTTGGGCCTTTGGCCCATGTATCGTGTTGGAGTCCATCACGGACACGTCTAGGGTTTCTAGGACGTCCCTTAGCCCTTATATTCAGTAGCCACCGCTAGGGTTTGGTTTGGGGTTTTGCTTAGATTAATCTGTCAAAGAACAGTTTCGCCGTGTATCGGTTTGTGGAACCCCAACTCGTGAGATTCAATTTATATTTGCAATATTTCAGATTGCTTCTTTCTCGTTCTTGCTTGTGATCTCGATTCGCATGCAGGGATAAGCCTTCTTGGCGAGGTCAATCGTGTTTGTGCATGGTTGATAACCAACGGAGCCGTGGTGTAGTGATTGCTGGGTTCGGATCGGTTCTGATCGGAAGCCGGATCGTCAACGTCGAGTATCCACCAATCGACTTACCTCTACCTGTCGGAAGATCGGGCCACCGTGCGCATCATGTTACGTGATGTAGAAGAGGACTACAGCGAAAACGATTTAGCTAAATTTCAGAAATTAATTGTTGATTCTGAGAAGCCTTTGTTCCCCGGATGTGAAACATTTACAAAGTTGTCTTCTGTGTTGAGATTATATAACTTGAAGGCAAGCAACGGTTGGAGCGATAAGAGTTTCACGGCGCTATTGGATCTGTTAGCGGACATGCTTCCAGAGGGAAATGAGTTGCCAAGATCGGTTTACCAGGCCAAAAAACTATTGTATCCGTTGGGAATGGAAATCGAAAGAATACATGCATGCCCAAATGATTGTGTTCTGTACCGTAACGAGTACGAGGATTTGCATGTTTGTCCAAGATGCGGTGCATCGCGGTATAAGCATGGGGACAGAATTTATCACAATGGATGTGATGAGGTAAAGAAAGAGCCTCCGGCCAAAACTGTGTGGTATTTGCCTGTGATTCCCAGATTGAAACGGCTGTTTGCAAATCCGAAAGATGCGAAGTACTTGCGTTGGCATGTTGAAGGTCGGAAACAAGACGGAAAACTAAGACATCCAGCTGATTCCATTCAATGGAGAAACATTAACAGAACATTCGGTGAGTTTGGTGGCAAAGTGAGGAATATAAGGTTTGGGCTGAGTACGGATGGTATGAATCCACACGGAAATATGAGCAGTCGACATAGCACTTGGCCGGTTCTTTTATGCATCTACAATCTTCCTCCTTGGTTATGTATGAAGCGTAAGTACATCATGATGTCGTTACTAATTTCAGGACCCAGACAACCCGGGACTGATATTGACGTGTTTCTATCACCGTTAGTCGAGGACTTACAAAAATTGTGGAGCGAAGGGGTGCGGGTGTGGGATGCACATAAGCGAGAGAATTTCATGTTGCGGGCCATGATATTTTGTACCATAAATGATTTCCCGGACTATGGAAATTTGTCGGGGTATAGTACGAAAGGAGTCAAGGCTTGTCCTATTTGCCTGGATGAAACTGAAAGCATGTGGTTATCGAACTGCAGAAAAACAGTGTACATAGGTCACCGCAGATTCCTTCCGATGCATCACGCCTACCGTAAGAAGAGGAAGTCATTCAATGGGAAGCCTGAGAAAGGATCAGCCCCAGTGTTTGTGACTGGTAAGGAGCTTTACTTGCGCGTGAAGGACATCAAAGTTGAGTTCGGTAAATGTTCTAAACCTCCAGGAAAAAATGTTTGGAAGAAGAGATCGATTCTTTGGGATCTGCCATATTGGGAGCACTTACAAGTTCGACATTGCATTGATGTCATGCACGTAGAGAAAAATGTTTGTGACAGTTTGATTGGTTTGTTGTTGAACATTCCAGGAAAGACGAAAGATGGCATCAACGTTCGCCGTGACATGCTCGACATGGGCATAAGGACTGAGCTTGCACCGTTGGAGAAGGGAAAGCGGACATACCTCCCCCCGGCCTGCTATACTTTGTCAAAAAGAGAAAAAAACAGAACTCTGTCAGTGCCTACATGGTGTCAAAGTTCCATGCGGGTATTCTGCGAACTTGAAAAAACTTGTGTCCATGAAAGACTTGAAACTGGTTGGTATGAAGTTCCATGATTGTCATGTACTGATGTCACAAATGCTTCCCATTGCTATCAGAGGCATTCTCCCAGTCAAAGTCAGAGAGACAATTACAAAGCTATGTTATTTCTTCAACACAATATCTGGCAAGGTACGTAAGCGTGTACTCCTAGCAAGTTAATTAGCTCCATTCGTGGAACTTGTCAGATTTTTTGGATCTGAATATTTGCTGCAACTGTGTCCTTGCAGGTAATTGATATGGATGGACTGGACGATTTGCAACGCGATGTGACTACCACTCTTTGTCAGCTGGAGATGTATTTCCCTCCATCCTTTTTTGATGTTATGGTCCATCTAATTGTTCACCTTGTCAGAGAAATTAAGTTTTGTGGACCCGTGTTCCTGCGCTACATGTATCCATTTGAGAGATTTATGGGTATCTTGAAGGGATATGTAAGGAATCGATATCGGCCTGAGGGCAGTATCATTGAAGGTTATGCCGCCGAGGAGGTGATCGAATTTTGCACCAACTATATGGCCGGGGTTGACCCAATTGGCGTTCCTACGTCTCGGCATGAGGGCAGGCTTCAGGGCATTGGAACGATTGGATTTAAAGCAGTCGTCCCCTCTAGTGATCTGTATGCAAAAGCCCATTTTTGGGTCTTACAGCACATGACGGGGGTGGAGCCATACATACACGAGCACAAGGAAATGTTACGGAAACAAAATCCCTCGAAGCCAGAGATTTGGGTCACCAGAGAACATAATAGGAAGTTTGCTGGGTGGATCGAAAATAGAGTCCTGCAAGCTTCTGAGGGCGATGTAGATGAAGATGTTACATGGTTGGCCAGAGGGCCTAGATTTACTGTAGGGACTTGGCAGGGGTATGACATCAACGGCTATTCATTTTACACAAGAACTCAGGACGAGAAGAGTGCTATGCAATGTAGTGGAGTGACACTACTTGCTATTTCGGAGGATGCCAGGGCAGTAAGAGCACTCGACTCATATTACGGTGTTATTGAGGAAATATGGGAGCTCGATTATGTATTACTTAAGATTCCTCTGTTTCGATGCCAATGGGTCGAAATCCCTCGAGGTGTTAAAGTCGACAATTATGGGTTTACTCTAGTCGATCTCAGTAGAGTCGCACACAAAGATAATCCATTTATACTTGCTGAGCAAGCCACACAGGTGTTCTACATCGTTGACCCGCCCAACCCAAAGTTGCACGTTGTCCTTCACAGTAAGAGACGTATTGTTGGGGTCGAAGACGTTGTGGATGAAGAAGAGTACGATCAGTTCGACGAACTACCTCCATTTTTAGATGGAATCCTTCAATCTATCCCTACCGAAGATATTGACGAAACAAGTTACCTGCGAGACGACCACGAAGAAGGATTATGGGTGGACAACCATTCTTGACTAATTTGCAATATGTAAGTGACGTATATTACTTGGATCGAACAATGTTCAAATCATTTTTCAAAAATTATTTGGGAAAACATACGTGATGCATTGAGAATCATTTCTGCAAATTTTCATTTCAATTGGAGTATATACTTGATTTGAGCAATAATTGATTCTTTTCACAAATATATATGAAAACTGCAAATTTTCATTCCATGATTGGTCTTTACTGTTATTTTATTTCAAAATTATTGCAAGCCATTTGCATGGGGTTTCAGGTGTCTTTACAAGTGCAAAATGATGTACTGAGACCCATCTGTATTTGTTCTCAGGAAATACCTTTAGATCAATTTAACAGTATTATACTATCGGTTTCAACCTCCAAACCGATATGAAATTAACATATACTATCGGTTTATTGTCATAACCGATAGTAAATACAATACAAAATGATGTACTGAGATCCTCTGTAATTCTTCTAAGGGAAATCCTTTAGGGTCAATAGCATTGTATTTTACTATCGGTTATAACTGTCAAACCGATATGAAATTATACTATACTATCGGTTTATCTTTCACAACCGATAGTGATTTACACTGAGTTATGAGCCCCTGTTCTTAGTTTACTATCGGTTTACTGTTCACAACCGATAGTGATTTACACTGTGTTATGATCCCCTGTTCTTAGTTTACTATCGGTTTACTGTTCAAAACCGATAGTGATTTACACTGTGTTACGAAAACCCTAACTTACATGTTTTTACCATCGGTTTTGTGGTGATGAACCGATAGTAAATATTCATTTATTAGGTTATAACCTGCACGATTTTCCCTCCAGTGCAACTGATCACATTCCAAATCGAAAAATACTCGCGCGGAAAACCCTAGATTCGCCGACGTTCGCTTCTTCGCTCCTCTGCGCCACTGGTTCTCCACCGCCTCCGGCATTGCATTGCGCCACCGCCTCCGGCATTGCATTGCGCCACCACCTCCGGCCACTCCACGATCCACTGTAAGTGTTCTTGACCAAATCGCTCGAGTGTATTGCTTAATTTTGTATGCAATGGTTCATATCCCGTTCCATGGATTACAAATAGAAACCTAGAGTAAAATTCATGAACTACAAACTTGATAGCTATGAGAATGACAGAATTGATGAAAATCACTAGCAATTTGTCATACAGTGTAGTTCACTATCGGTTTCTTACTCAGAACCGATAGTAAATACCCTAAACTGAATTTTCTGTTAATTATTTCTCATTTCTAATTTTCATCTGAAATTTTGGTTCATTTATATTTTAACATACCTTATGTTCCTGCTGAGCAATTACTTTATGTTCCTGTTGAGCAATTTTGAAAATTTTTCCTAATTCAGACTTGATTACTATCGGTTTGACTTGGAAAACCGATAGTAAATAGTAGTGCCATCATAGTTTGCACAGCTAATTTGAATTTTCTGTGAATTACTTCCCATTTTCTAATTTTCATTTCAAATTTAGGTTCATTTATTTTTTAACATACCTTATGTTCCTGCTGAGCAATTTTGGAAATTTTTCCTAATTCAGACTTGATTACTATCGGTTTGACTTGGAAAACCGATAGTAAATAGTAGTGCCATCATAGTTTGCACAGCTAATTTGAATTTTCTGTGAATTACTTCCCATTTTCTAATTTTCATCTCAAATTTAGGTTCATTTATTTTTTAACATACCTTATGTTCCTACTGAGCAATTACTTTATGTTCCTGCTGAGCAATTTTGGAAATTTTTCCTAATTCAGACTTGATTACTATCGGTTTGACTTGGAAAACCGATAGTAAATAGTAGTGCCATCATAGTTTGCACTGCTAATTTGAATTTTCTGTGAATTACTTCCCATTTTCTAATTTTCATCTCAAATTTAGGTTCATTTAAATTTTAACAGACTTTATTTTCCAGCAGAGAGATTAGCATAGTTTGCACTGCTAATCTTTTAAATTTTCCTGAATATAGACCTTAGTACTATCGGTTTTCCTTTCAAAACCGATAGGAAATATAGTATTTGTTAGTTTGCACTGCTCATCTGAATATTCTGTGAATTACTTTGTCATGTACCTTTCTTCATATCAATTGGATGGTTTGTTCATGGTATTTTAGGTAAAGCCATGTCGGCATCTTCCTCGGCTGATACTAGTGATTCGGCGAGGGCGAACGTAGATGGCGCTGCCTCGTCCCACCGCAAGAGGAAGGCGCGAGGCGCGACGATGTTGGGTCGTTTGGCCAAACGCGCGGATCTTTCCTGTGAGTTCAACCAGTTCGGGAGACCGATCAGGAAGAACGCCGGGCACTATGCTGCCTATGTTGGCTTGTTGGCGAAGGAAAGGGTGAAGATCACCGTCCAGAGCTGGAAGGACGTCAAGGCCGATGAGAGGGATAGGCTGTGGGTGGAAGTGAAGGTAAAATTAATCAAAATCACTGAACTCTTGAGTAATCACATTCCCTTGGTTTATCCTAGAGATTAGGTAAGTCCTACTTATATGCACCATTTGAAACAGGCCAAGTGGAACATCCTGGACGATGGTCCCAAGATAGCTTGCTTGAAGGACATGAACAACACGTGGAAAACCTTCAAGAGCGTCATCGTCAGTACCTTCCTCGCTAAAGGCGAATCTCCATGTGAGAAGTACCCCTTCATAACGGAGGAGGTATGGGAGCAATTCGCCCAACAGAAGGGGACTCCTGAGTTCAAGGTATGAATGGTTCCTTTGCTTGGTTACACCATTGTATGCAGTAAGCAGTGGTGCATTAATTTTCTTGTTTCTGGTACGAAGGCCCTCAGCGAGAAGAACAGGGCAATCCAGAGGAGGAACGACCACCCACACCGGCTCGGCTCTCGCGGCTATGCGGGGAAGGAGGAGCAGTGGAAGAAGGGTGAAGACGAGGCGTCGCATTTCGTCGACTCCCCTGACCTCCCACTCTCCGAGATCCGCGATCAGTGATGCAAGCGCTGGTGGCTGGTCAGAGGGACCGTGTCGGCCACGAGGACTGTGGCGTTCCCAAACCCCAGGGACGTCGAGGTCGTGCAGCGACTCGTAAGTTGGCTAACTATGATCACTAGTGTGCGCACAAGTTTGTATATATTTCTTCCTCACAATGGAGAGCTTTCAATGTAACAGATCTCTTGCTCGAAGGAGGCGACCGAGGGATTGTTCAGTCCCCATAGGGAGAACGACATCCTTACCCGGGCTCTAGGGAACAAGGAGCATCCAGGGCGGCGCGAACCGTGGGGGCTGTGGTGCCATGGAAGGAAGGCTTCTCGGACCCCGGGCAAAAGGCGAAGAAGCCTGGCAGCTGGAAGGAAAGGGAAGTGGAGCTATCTCAGAAGATACGGGCAGATGTGACTGCACAATTCGCAGACATGTTCGCTCAAATGAACGAGAAATATGAACGCCTAAGCCGAGTTGTGCAGTCCAAGGGTTTAGATCCAGCTGCCGAGGTCGACGCTGCCAGGCCGAGTAGTGTTGGCTCGAAGGTTCACGTGGATCCGGTGGACCTGATCGAGGTATTGCAACTCTTGAGCTATATATGCAGTTCGGCTGATGCCACTCCTGTTACGTTAGAATTGTTTCGCTAACCTGTTATAATTGTTGCAAATTGCAGAAGCCGGAGAGCTGTACCCTATTGATCAACATGGGCGACAAACCTGTTGCGGTTGCAAACGGGGTCGTATACCAGTCTTGGGAGGATGTCCGGATCCACTGCGTACCTCTGGAGCCTGGATTCGCAAAGGTACAGGTGGACATGGCCCTCCCGGGCTACAGCTCTTTTCCGTTGCCCGTCCCAACGGACGAAATGCGGACAATTGGCGAGGCATTGGGCTCGTACATACAGTGGCCCAAGAAGGGTGTTAGACTACAGGAGGTAAACCCTAACCATTCTAGCTTACAACTCAGTTAATATACTTAATTTGCAAAATCTAATTTAAGCGTTTGTACTTAAAGTGGACGATGGATACCAGCACACTTCCTGAGGACACCACCCCCGCCACAATGCATGAGCGAACTCCTTCGGCCCCCATGCCTCCTCCGACGGCCTCAAACCCTTCGCCATCAAATGAGGCCGACAGCACCACACCCCAACCTTCGAAGGTATACACTCGCTCCCCGCCCAAAGGCAAGGGCAAGGCCAAAGGCAAGGCCAAACAAAGCCAGCCGGGTACGTTCAAGAACGGGTCCCCACTCGTGTCGGAGTACCTTCTGCGCAATATGGATCAAATAACCAGAAGTCTCCACGAGTGGTACCTGACCCGGTCTAGGCGCCACATCAACTTCTTGGTTCACTTCAGGCCAGCCCATTTTCACCATGAGCCCGGGAGCATATCGGTGGCCCACGAGGATTTGTTCGACTTTCTCAACTGGCGGGAGCTTGATATGTCCATCATAAGGACTGGAGTCCTGTGAGTGTGCTGTTGTCTGAAGTTATCACAGTTCGTTTCATAAATCTAATCACTTTTTGTATGCACTACTTACTAATGTCTACTTTGCATCCAGGTGCATGTATAGGCTGGCGTCGATGAGGGCATGTGACAAGGTGGGTTTCCTCGACCCAGAGAAAATAAGCCTCACGATGCTAGAGCACGACCAAGCACATGCGGGGGAATACATATCAAGGGCACTACTAGCGCAGCAGGACCGCGAGTTCATCCTTGCGCCGTACCACCAAAGGTTAGTGCATTTCCTACTAATTTAACTCATTCTTGTATGTTACGCCTAACATATGTATGAAACGGTTCGCTTATATATGCAATGTAGGGGCCACTGGGTCCTCGCCGTCATTTTCCCATGGATGAATGAGGTCTATTACCTCGATTCGATGAGCGACAAGGTGGCGCATGTTTTCACCCTCACATGGCACATAGACGCGTAAGTAACATAGTTGTCTTAAATTTTTCTCTGACTAGCTAATTAATGATAAGATATTAATCGGCAATGCTAAATTAAATACAGGGCTTTCAAAAATTATGCTAGTGCTGGAGGGAGGCATGACGCGTCGAAGGGCACAACAATTTCTTGGAAAGAATATGAGGTAATTAATACGGATGGAAGTACTCATGATGAGTCTTTTAATTTAAGCTTAATTAGTTCTTTCGAGTTAATGTGGGTTTATGTCTTTGCATATGCAATTTTTCCAGTGCCATCAGCAGCCACAATCGTGGGAATGTGGCTTCTATGTCATGAGATTCATGTATGACCTGATCAGGAGAAACTTTGCCCAATTCCCTAAGGTAACTATTTTTCCTGACTCAAAGTCGAACTTTAATTGGATGTGACGTACGATCCTAACTTCATACACGCATATATGCAGAGCACCATGTTGAAAGAGCAATATGAGTTGCCTCAATTGAAGGAGCTGCGAACAATTTGGGCTCAATATGTCATGGAAGAAGTGGCTATCAACGATCGATAGTAACTGACTTGTGTTGATTGCTATATTTGTGAATATATATTGAATGTGTTGATTCATTGATTTGTGAATATATGTGAATATATGTGAATAGATTCATTGATGTATTTGTGAATAAACTCGATCAATATGTGCATAAATTCAGTCTGTCCAATGCATGTGTATATTACTGTATTAGTGTATTTGTGAACAAATTCAATATGTGAATATTGGTGAATATTTGTAAATATTGGTGTATTTGTGAATGATCCAATGTATCTCTGTATTGCTGTATGTATCTCTGTATTGCTGTATGTATATTTGTAAATATTTAGTACTAACCGTGCCACTACATAACCGATAGGAAAAACTAATATTACTATCGGTTATATACCACAACCGATAGAATAAAATTTCCAGTACTAACTGTGTCCACACAATACTATCGGTTCATATTCAAAAACCGATAGAATAAAGTTTCCTATACTAAACGTGTCTACAAAATACTATCGGTTATATAATATAACCGATAGAATAAATATTTCAGTACTATCGGTTATATACTACAACCGATAGAATAAAGTTTCCAGTACTAACTGTGTCTACACAATACTATCGGTTTATATATAACAACCGATAGAATAAAGTTTCCAGTACTAAATGTGTCCACAAAATACTATCGGTTTATATAAGAGCCGATAGAAAAAAATGTTTAGATTACTATCGGTTTAGATCCTAGCCGATACAAAAGGCCTAAACAATACTATCGGTTTATATAAGAGCCGATAGAAAAAAATGTTTAGATTACTATCGGTTTAGATCCTAGCCGATACAAAAGGCCTAAACAATACTATCGGTTTATATACGAGCCGATAGAAAAAACTTATACAATACTATCGGTTTAAAACCGAGCCGATAGAAGAAATAGTCGATAGCGATTAGTGAACGTTGGGATTGTAGATGTTTTACTAACGGTTTTTGAACCGATAGAAGTGTGCTGCCCTCTACTATCGTGCCGACCATTATCGGTAAGAGAACCGATAGTAGAGTGGATTTTTAACCGATAGTGAAAAGCATTTCTGTAGTAGTGTGGTATGACATGCATTCCTCCTCGGGTCCAGGGACCGGAGCCCACTCAGCCACGAAGTCGGCCAGGGCCTGTGACTTGATTGCGGATCGTCCAGTTAGGGAGAGGGAGAAGGGGGCTAGCTCGGCCCCCCACTTCCCGATCCGGCCGATGGCTTCCTTGTTTCGAAGCACTTCCCCCAAGGGGAGAGATGAGGGCACTGTGATGGGGTGGCCCAAGAAGTAGTGGCGAAGCTTTCTGGATGCCATCAGGAGGGCATAACAAACCTTCTCCATCTTCGTGTATCTTGTTTTGGCACCCTGGAGAGCCTCACTCACATAGTAGATGGGGCGTTGATGCCCATCTTCTTCCTTGACAAGGACTGCGCTAACGGCAACCGGAGTGGCTGTGAGGTAGAGGAGCAGGGGCTCCCCCTGACGCGGGCTCACGAGCATTGGAGGGCTCGCGAGATATTTCTTCAGGTCCTCGAACGCAGCCTGTGCCTCGGGGGTCCAATGGAACCCCTCAAGGCCGCGAAGGATCTTGAAGAATTGGAGACCGCGCTCCCCCGAGTGCGAGACGAAGCGACTCAATGCGACCAAGCGGCCGGTAAGTCGCTGTACGTCCTTGATAGAATGCGGCGGAGGCATGTTGAGGAGGGCCCGAATTTTTTCGGGATTGGCTTCGATGCCCTTTGGGACACAAGGAAGCCGAGGAGTTTTCCCCCGCGAACGCCGAACGCGCACTTTTCTGGGTTAAGCCTTAACCCATACTTGCGGAGGTTGCGGAAGGTTTCTCCCAAGTCTTCGAGGTGTGTGGCCGAGAGCGAACTCTTGACGACCGCGTCGTAAACGTACACTTCCACGTTGCGGCCGATTTAATCCCTCAGGACTAAGCTCATAAGGCGTTGGAAGGTTACCCCCGCGTTTTTCAACCCGAAAGGCATGTGGACATAACAGAAGGTGCCGAGGGGAGTTAAGAAACTCGTCTTTTCCTCGTCCTCCACCGCCATTCGGACTTGGTGATAGCTCGAATAGGCGTCCAAGAAACTCATCAGCTCGCATCCCGCGGTGGAATCCACCAATTGGTCGATCCGCGGGAGCGGGAAATCATCTTTTGAGCAAGCTTTATTGAGGTCGGTGAAGTCGATGCACATTCTCCACTTGTCGCTTGCCTTCTTTACGAGAACGGGGTTCGCTAACCACTCGGGGTGTAGGACCTCCTGAACGAACCCCGCCTCCCGGAGCTTAGCGATCTCAACCTTGATGGCCTCCTGCCGCTCGAGGGAGAGCTTTCTCATCTTCTGTTTTACCGGGGGGCGGCCGGGCATTACTGCGAGCTTTTGCTCGATAACATCCCTGGGCACACCCCCCATGTCCGCGGGCTCCCATGCAAAGACATCTGAGTTTTCACGAAGGAAGTCGATGAGTCGCGTTGCGTGTTCCTCGGAGAGTTCAGCCCCGATCTTGACAGTCTTCCCCTCGTCCTGGAAGAGAGAGACTTCCCGGAGGTCCCCCTCGGGGCGAGGCTTGGGAAGGAACTTCCCGGGGAACGTGACTGGCACATCTAGGGTCGGGGAGGAGCTCCCTCCCCCCGGGGCCTTAACCAGGTTAACATCCCCGATCACAGCGGAGGCGCGCTTGTAGAGGGAGCGAGCCACATCCTGGTCACCATGCACGAAGATCACCCCGCTCGGCCCGGGGATTTTCATGCACAGATAGTTGTGGTGGACCGCTGCTCCTAAGTGGTTGACGATGGTTCTCCCCATTATGGCGTTGTAGGAGGAGGGGAGATCCACCACGTCAAACCGAACTATTTCGGTCCGGTAATTATCTGGGGCCCGGAATGTCATCGGGAGGTCGACCTTTCCCACGGGATGTATAGTTTTCCCCGGGACGAATCCTTGTAGAGGCCCCGCAGCGGGTTGTAGGAGTTTCTCGTCCACCTGCATCTCTTTGAACGCCTTTAGATAGAGGATGTCCGCGGCACTCCCTCCGTCAACCAAGATTCGAGCGAGACGGCAATTGAACACGGTGGTGAAGACGATTAGTGCGTCGTTGTGGGGGAAGCGCACCCCACGCGCGTCTTCCGCAGTGAACGTCAGCGGGACGTCCGACCATTTTGGTGGCCAGGACGTGTTGACGACCCCTATTGCCTTTACTTCTCGCGCATATTCTTTGCTCTGGCGTTTGGAGTCTCGCCCGGAGGCAGATCCTCCCAAGATAACATTAACATGTCTCTGGGAAGTTTGGAAGGGGAGCTCACCGTTCGAGCCCCATTCCTGGCCTTGCTTCTGACCCCCCAGCGGAGCGGGGAGTGCCGCCAAAGCTGGCGACGGAAGGGGTAAGGAGGTAGGGCCTCCTCCCCCCGGCCCATGTTGCTCGAGAAATGCCGCGAAATGTTGGAGGAGCGCGTGGCATTCTCGGGTTGCATGGGATTGGACTTGTGAAAAGCGCACCATAGGGTGGCTCCAGCCTCCTTGTCCCCTGGCCTGAGAGCCCCTCGCGCACGGGAGGATTGGCTTCCCCCGCCGCCTTTGGGCTTGGAGAAAGGCCGTTGTCCCCGGTTAGGATCCCGGGAGCCGCCTCCGCCTTCGAGGACGAAAGCATCCCGAGGCCTTGGCTCGTTGCGGAGTCCTTTCCGGGGACGTTTGTGGGAGGGGTCCCTTGAGTCCCTCTCACCAGGGTCGGAGGTCCCCTGATTTTTCTTCCAAAGGTCATCCTCTTCGGCTCTCGCGTACTTCTCAAGTACGTTGAAGAGCTCATCGGCAGAGGACGGGCAACTCCGGGAGAGCCTCCGGTGGAGTTCTCCCGGAAGGATGCCACTTGCATGTTTCAATCACCGTCAAGTCGGGGACGTGAGCCACCTTACTCTTGATTTGGGCGAAGCGTCTGAAGAAGCTTCGTATCGTCTCCCCCGATCGCTGGTGGACGGTGTATAATTGCGACGAGTCCAGGGGACGAATGTAGTTCCCCTGGAAGTTTGTGCAAAATTCGTGCTTTAGTTGCGCAAAGGACTTGATGGACCCGGTTTTAAGGTTGTAAAACCACGACCGGGCTATTCCGGAGAGGTACAGGGGGAAGACGTTGCATTGGACGCTTTCGTCCCCCCCAACCGCCGAGATAGCCGTGGAGTACACTTGCACGAACTCGTAGGGGTCGCCCTCCCCGTTGTAGTGCTCGATATGGGGTGACCGATACGGCTTCGGCCACCGAACACACCGGAGGCGGCGGCAAAGGGGTTGATTGGACCCTTCCACTTCCTTTGGGGAGGCTGCGTCGCTATCTCCCTTCACGGGGGATGCGCACTCGTTATCCGATTCGGGAAGGGGTCCTAACGGACTGCCTACCTTTTGGTATCGTCTTTGTTCTTCGGGGTCGGTGGAGCTCACCTCCTGCACCTCGGGGAGGTCCCCGGAGGTCACGGAGGCCTCTTGCACGGGTCTCTTACCCTTGTCCGTTGGGACGCGAGAACCACGCCTGCGCGCGAGAAACGATTCCTGGCCCCGTCGGGGTGGGGCGCCTTCAGACCTTGCCGCGCGCATGCGCTCTACCTTCTCCCGGGTGAACCGCGTTTGGTTCACCGGGGGAGCCCGGGGAGGGGGCCCCGGGGGAGGGAGCTGATGCGCACCCGCCACTGGCGCGGGAGAGGGGTCGCGAGCCGGAGGGGTTCCGGTGACGGAGACGGCCCGCGGTGTGGGAAAACTTCCCAGCAAGGGAACAGCTTGCATCGCGGGGGCTGTGCCGGAGACACCTCCTGGGACAGGCGCGGTCCCTGGGAGGGGAATCCCTTCCGGGGTAAGGGACAACCCGGTGAAGGGAGGACGTTCGAGGAACGGGAGCCCCCCGGGGAGAGGAACACCCCCTTGGGGAGGAGGTCCACTGGGGACGATAGCACCCCCCGCGCTCGGGGGAGGAGGTCCGCCAGAGACAGACGCTCCTCCTGGGAAAAGATGATTCCCGGGGGCGGACGCACTCCCCGGGAGTGCAAGTCCCCCGGGGGCTGGCACTCCTGCTGAGAAGGGATAGCCCCCGGAGACGGGCGTACCTCCCAGGAGCGGAAGTCCTCCGGAGGTGGGAGCGCCTCCCAGGAAGGGATAGCCCCCGGAGACGGGCAGACCCCCCGGGAGCGAAGGTCCTCCGGTGGTGGGAGTGCTTCCCGGGAAGGGGAAAGCCCCCGGAGCGAAGAAGACTCCTGGGTGTCCCATCATGAACGGAGGTGCCATTCCTCCGAACTGGAACGGGTGCGGGTACGCGGGGGCCAGAGGCCGCACTATGGCGCGCAACAACTCCTCAAGAGTATGTTGTGCGTGAATCTGGCCCTCCACCAGTGCCCAGAGTAGTGGGTCACCCAAAGTTGAAGGCATTGCCTGGGAGACACTTGGTCCCCCCGAACCGGAACCTTCAGGCAGGCTCGCGGGAGCCGTACCCCCGCCAAGGGTGATGGGAGAAAAGGGTGTCGTCTCCCCCCAAGTGTCCCCGGGAGGGGGGGCGCGACGACAGCCCCTTGCGCCGGCGATGCAGGGTTGCTAGGGCCGGCATCGTTGGAGATGGAGGCTGAGTGCCTCATCCTTCTTGGAGCCATGACTATTTGTCACGAGTCCCCACGGACGGCGCCAACTGTCGTGGTATTAAAGTTACCCCGGCAGGTTTATGACGTGCGTAACACGTGTTCCGCAACGCGGGATGACCGTGTGACGGGTCGCCCCGTGTTGGACAATCTCAAAAATCAACACAAGGGTTTATACAGGTTCAGGCCTCAGTGGAGGCCCTAGTCCTGTCGATGTGCTCCCGACACGAGTCGGCTAGGGGAGCTCTCTTACGGGGAGAGTGCTCCTAAGCACGCCTTTTGGTTTTTTGTATTGGATGCAAATGAATTGAACTCAGGTTACAAGAGGGGTTACAAGGGTATATATAGACCCCAAAAGACGCAAATTACAAGACTGCCCTAGCTGGAACCGTCGGATCGAGGGCGTTGCGGTCTTTTTGCACGGTACGATGCTTGGATCCTTGACATGTGACCACTCCAATTCCCGAGGGAACTCCCAGGTAAGTGGAGCCCCTTACCCGGGGCCGAGTCCGGGGAAGAGAGGGCCCCTTACCCGGAGCCACGTCTGGGGAAGAGAGGGCCCCTTACCCGGGGCTACGTCCGGGGAGTCTCTTACCCGGGACCAAGTCCGGGGAAGGAAGGGCCCCTTACCCGGGACTACGTCCGGAGAAGAGAAGGCCCCTTACCCGGAGCTACGTCTGAGGAGTCTCTTACCCGGGACCAAGTCCGGGGAGGAAGGGCCCCTTACCCGGGACTACGTCCGGGAGCCCCTTACCCGGGACCAAGTCCGGGGAGGGGAGGGCCCCTTACCCGGAGCCACGTCCGGGGGAGGGCCCCTTACCCGGAGCCAAGTCCGGGGAAGAGAGGGCCCCTTACCCGGGGCTACGTCTGGGAGCCCCTTACCCGGGACCAAGTCCGGGGAAGGGAGGGCCCCTTACCCAGAGCCACATCCAGGGGAGGGCCCCTTACCCGGAGCCACGTCCAGGGGAGAGAGGGCCCCTTACCCGGGGCTACATCCAGGGAAGAGAGGACCCCTTACCCGGGGCTACATCCAGGGAAGAGAGGGTCCCTTACCCGGGGCCAAGTCCGGGGAAGAGAGGGCCCCTTACCTGGGGCTACGTCCGGGAGCCCCTTACCCGGGACCAAGTCCGGGGGAGGGAGGGCCCCTTACCCGGGGCTACATCCGGGGAAGAGAGGGCCCCTTACCCAGGGCTACGTCCAGGAGCCCCTTACCCAGGACCAAGTCCGGGGAAGGGAGGGCCCCTTACTCGGAGCCACGTCCGGGGGAGAGCCCCTTACCCGGAGCCACGTCCGGGGATAGTCCCTTATCCGGGACCAAGTCCAGGGCAGAGAGGGCCTCTTACCCGGGGCCACGTCCGGGGAAGGGAGGGCCCCTTACCCGGAGCCGCGTTCGGGGAGCCCCTTACCCGGGACCACTTTACTCGACGGGACCTCATTTTTCCCCCAACAGAATGTTTATAGTTATGTCGTGGATTAGGGTCCCCTGATAAGTAGGATTCACGAGTCTCATGAGACAAATGATCTAGAATGATTGTGTGGTGAGTCACTTTGAATCGAACAATCAAAGATATTGGCACGGGAATTTATATAGGTTGAGAATCTAGGTGGAATCTTACTCTTGTCGGTGCGCTGCGACATTAGTCGGTTAGGAGGTCTTCTTGTGGGGAGAGACTTCTAAGACACACCTTTTAGTAGTTGAGTGTATTAAATGAAGTATTAATTGTCTTGGGGACGTACAAGCCGTATATATAGCTTAAAGAGGTGTCTAAAAATTCTAACACCTTCTATTGCGGACAGTCGAATGATAGACGGAATAGTCAATTCTACCCGTTTAGGTCTCAGATCCTTGGCACATGTCCTCGCAGACCCACCAAATCGGGGGGGGGGGGGGGGGGGGTGTTCCCTCGGGTCATACCTCACTCGAGGGGACAAGGTTACTTCGGAAGGTTCTCCCAGGTCTTAACTCACTTAGAGGATGAGTTACCCCCTAAGCAACACCTCATCTACGGAGGTGGGGGGTGGGGGGTGTTACCTCGGAGGATTCTCTCGGACCTTGTGTCTACTTTAAGGTGTGGTCAACACAAAGGATGATCTTCCCTTATGAGCGGTCCCAAGTTCCTCCGACAAGTTACTTTTAGTATTAGTTAAATTTTTTTAAAAAATGTATGCTTGGATTGAGTCGGAGAACATCAAATTTGGAAATGTCAAGATACACAAACCCCCGAAGGCCATCAAACTTTAGGAGTTACAGAAGATCTCACGAGGAGCATGGTATATGGCTGCATGAAGTCAGCATGGGGCTGAAAAAAATGCATGCACCATCTTTTCCTACGTCATCCCCATCTGATCTCACGAGGAAAAAAGAGGATGATCGACTTTGTGCAAGCTTTGTTTCATTAGACACGAGTTGTATGTTCTCGTTGTATATTGGAATATTGGCCGGTAATTGATGGCGAAGTTGACACGTGGAGGGGCTGATGGTCATACAAGCGTCGATCGATTTCATTTAGTACAGTCGTACAGGATACGATCAGATTTCATGTAGATATGTATTGTTCATCGTGCCAGAGCATGAAATTTGGTGTAACAAAATAGAGTATATTGCATATCTCCATTTTCTTTGCCCACCACCGTCGTAATCATCTAAACTGTTTAGCTACGTGCCTACGCCTTCAACGTTCAAACAGCAGATGATCTTGCCTGCGTAAAGTCTTTACGGTCTAAAAAACTAGTGCAGTAGAGAAGCAACGAGCTATTGCATGTTTCCAAGCCCATTAGATAAAAGAAATGCTCATTTCTTATCCTTGTGGCTCGTGCACTCTAGAGGCCAGAGGAGCCGATTCCTCTCTATTTTGATGTTTTTTACATCAATACAATATTCCAACTACACATATAAAAATATAGAAAAGATTAAAAATCAAATTCATGACTACTTTTACATTGATATACATACTACGCACAAGTAAGTGCAGCCTACAACGATTTGACATGCACCAAACGCATGTTCTGGTAATTGGAAGCTTAACTCGGTTAGCAAGGCAGGATTTTATCCACTTGGTCATGTACTCTTGTGTCTAAACCTCTAAGGCCCATCTAGTGCAGTACATGGAATCTCTAACTTTAGGCTGGTTCATGAGCTGTGCACTCTGACCGGGCCGATAAGGGCTTTTATCTACTCCTTTCTACACACTCAGAAAATTATCTGATCGGTCCAAATGACGTTCCTTCAAAATAAAGTTCATTCAAATTTATTTCCTCAAAACACAATTTATTCTACGAACAGTCTAATTAGTAATAAAACATTCTTTCCAAAAAATTCTCTCCAGTTCACTGCACACCTGTAACAAAAAGTACTTCTGACGACCTCACAACCACAATCTTCTTCCTTTCTCATGCCTTTTCTCTTCGTGGCAAACACTCTTTTCCATTTCAATTTCTCTTCTAAACATAACCCATTTCCAATCATCAAAGAATGTATGCACGTGCATTCTTAAATATATATGATCCATTTCTAATTAGTAGTAGAATAAATAGGTGATTTTTCCTATGTTTGTCCTTATTTGAATCATAACACGACAACAATAATAGTAGTCTTGCTGTCACTATATCATGCATTATTATTTTATGTTTTTTGCTATTTAATCCTATTTGTTTAATATAAGAAAAATATTAAACCTTTCTTTTCGTTAGACATGTTCAATAAAATTTAATCTATGAATAATGATTTTTAGGACTTAGAAGGGACAAATTAAGATGTTTTATTAGAAAACTTAAATTAGGCCAAACATAAACTATAAGCTGATGCTAAGAATGGGGCCCGTAAGTCCAATTTCCACACGTGTTGCTGGATTTGTTTTCGCACGAGTGGATGAAAAAAAAAATAGGGTGCGAGGTGCGAGTTCTCGTCTACAATAACCCAAGCGCGCGAGAACCGGAACTCCAATCCAACCCAGATTCCACCAAAGTATCATCGAGATGAAATGCCCGACCCAAACAAAGTTCCGATTCGGATGCGGATCCACCACGCTCCGGTCCCTCCCCCAGCCCCACCGCTACCCGTTAATTCGCCCGTCGTCCTCGTCTCCCACCTCCGCACAGCACAGGCGCCACGACGATCTCTCCCTCACTCCTCTCGCCGCTCTCGCTGCCCTCAGGTCAGTCTTGTGTCTCCCGCTACTCCCCTGCATCTACATCACTAGCGATTCGCGGGGTCAGTGTTAGCCGGCGGCGGTCGGAGGAGGCGGTGGTTTGTGACTTGATCCTACGAGGTCGCTGTGGTTGTGGCCGAACTGGCTCGGTCCGCCTCGATCGGGTCACGTCACAGCGATCGAGTGGCAATTGTCTCGCTCCGGGGGTCTTGCTTTGGGGATTACTGGATAGTTTAGGGCTTTCCTCGACCTGATTTTTTTGTTAGTGGGACTAGTGCTGGGATTTTGTTTGGTTTGATTTTACCAACTGTTTTGGATTACATCCTTGTTGTTATGTTCGCACCTGGTGTTTCAGAATTTTGGGGAACTTTTTATACTTTCCCTGAATTCTGTTTGCCTCGGTGCGAGTGGTCTGCAGTTCTGTACGATGTAGCCTTGGCTGGTTTGATCTTTTGAGTTGTTCCGTGTCTGCAGTGGCGGGCTGTTGTTGTTTGGATTCCGTTGTAGTTGTTGGTTTGTAGATTGAACGGTTTCTCCTTTTCGGGAATTAGAATGAAATTTGCACTTGTCTGTGAGTTATTGGATTGTGCATGTTGTGGAGAGGGGAGCGATGTGTTAATTTGGCCTTTGTAGATGTGAGGTGTTTTTGCGAGTTTTATCTAATGTTGGTGGTCGTAGTTGCACCCAGTGATGATCTTCTATTTGAGCGCTTGAAGTTGCTAGAGTGATCTCCTCATGAGTGCGAACTTTTCATGTGGTCGGTCCAAGCAGCAGTTGTAGTGGCATCTATTCATGTGGTCCAGTGAATGGTTGCCGTTGTTGTGTTTACATATCTATTTTTCTTCAATATGAAGATGAACCTACTGTTGGGTGCATTGTTTGTATTTATCTGTTTCAATACCCTAGCAATCACTATGGTTATTAAACTAAATAAGGAGTCTTCATTGGTTTACTCTATTTTTGAAATAAATGCTGCAACCGGCACTCCTCATCGTGACTTCTGCTAGCATTGGTGTGTCATTGTGCATAGCTTCACCTAGCACTGGTGACTACCTGTGCATTCAAAAATTCATGCAAGTATGCTCTCTTGTAATAGATATTATTGTCGACTGTAGAGTTTGGTCCTTGGTCTTGAGTTCAGTTAGAGGTAAGGGTATTACTTGTTTTGAGCATTATTATTGTGGCTCAATTACTGATAATCAGAACCAGATATTTTTATTTGAGGTACCTTGACTTTTTGTGCCATAATGTCGCTAGCTGCTGGAACTTCTGAATATCAGATCTCACCAAGAGGCATTTCTCCAAACGTTCAATCATGAGACTTGTTTGAATATCATGTCAGATATTCCATATTCTCTTCCTTTAAATATTTGTTGCTTGCTTTAATGTAGTCATTTGTGGATTAGTTGATTGACTTATCATTACTTTCAGTGTAAGCAATTAAGCCGCTGCCATTTTTGGTTGGCACACTGCAATGCATCGTGTCGGAAGTGCTGGTAACACATCTGGTTCAACTCGAACTAGAAAGGAGAAGCGCTTGACATATGTGCTCAATGATGCTGATAATACAAAGGTCTGATCCACTTTTAAATAAACCAGTATAGATGGTCCTTTTAATTCTTCAGATGTCCTTGCCTGCTTTCCATCAAATGTTATTTAGGTTTAATAGGTGATAAGCTGAAAGGTCTGCTCACACTTTCTTTCTTTCTTTCTTTTCCTTTTTTTTTTTTTTTTGTCTTTGTTCAGCACTGTGCAGGGATCAACTGCTTGGCATACCTAAATTCTTCTGCTCATGGTACAAGTGATTATCTTTTTACTGGGAGCCGTGATGGTACATTGAAGAGATGGGAGGTAAAAGACAGGGATGCAAGCTTCTCGGCAACCTTTGAGTCACATGTTGACTGGGTATGTTTTGCTCTATCTTCTGATCGTAGTTAGTTTTTCTGTTAAAATAATGCCTGAAACTGAATTGCCTTTGGACTTTATGTTTTATTTTTCCCCTAGTAGTTTCAAATTTGAAGTGATTTTATGAAAATGAGGATTATCACTTCTGCTCCTCGAACATTGGTACTAGAATACAAACTTGAACATGAGATCAATTGGGATTTTCTTTAAGCATGATTGACTTCTAAGTTTTAATCACCACGATATTGTCTGTTGGAAGTGATATGTAAAGGTATCTTCACTTTTTTTTTTTCAAAAAAAATGACAAAGAACATTCCTGTTTTGCAAGCACGGAAAAGGTGAAAGCAGCATACACTCCCTGCAATCTTTGCACACAATGATTTGTTGCTATTATGATACATGAACTTACCCCATTACTTGTGGTAGTATTGCTTCTTATTTTTTATTACCTTATTTTAATAAAACAGGATAGGCCGAAAAGAGATTTGTCATGTTTTCCTTGATAATAGTTATTTGTGACCAAAAATACTTTTGAAGAAAGTTGGGGAATGGATGGAGAAAAATGATATTGCAGGAGCTTTGAATCAAATGCTTGTGTCTTATGCATTCAGTTTCATTACTTCCATATGTTGCTTATGCTCTTATCTTAGTAACTCAAACTACTAGATTCATTCTGCAGGTCAACGATGCCATTGTTGTTGGCCAAACTCTTGTATCATGCTCCTCAGACACTACTCTGAAGGCTCGTCATTTCATCAGAACTTCGAAATATTTTTCATCCTTTTCTTTCTATGTGTTTTTTAATTGTTAAATTTTACAGATCTGGAATTGCTTATCAGATGGTGCTTGTACTAGGACTCTCCGCCAGCATTCGGACTATGTGATTTGTCTTGCTGCAGCTGAAAAGAATGTAATGTTACTGAACCCTAAGCTTTTCACTAGAACTGCCCTTTTATCCCTTTATTGTATTTTTTATGCCTTTGTGTATTTAGAGCAATGTTGTAGCTTCTGGTGGCCTCGGCGGTGAAGTCTTCATATGGGACCTGGATGCAACTCATGCTCCTGTGACCAAACCAGTAGATGCAACGGAGGATGAAGTTCCTAATGGAAACTCTGTAGCTCCTTTGACAACCTTTCGCACTTTAAATTCTAATGTTGTGAACAATGGCCAACCACATGGATATACTCCAATTTCTGCGAAAGGTCACAAAGATTCGGTTTATGCACTAGCAATGAATGATACAGGAACCCTACTTGTATCAGGTGGCACTGAAAAGGTATTGCCTTCTTCAGCTTTAGAACAAGTATGATTTTTTTTTCTTTGGGTCAGGAAGCCCCATGAACTTCCACTATTTGTAGACTTCTGCTCAAAAACCTCTTTTAGAACATCTTTTTTATGATTACTAGTTTATGTATGTAGGTTGTCCGTGTCTGGGACCCAAGGACTGGATCAAAAAACATGAAATTAAGAGGCCACAATGACAATATCAGGGCTTTACTCCTTGATTCTACTGGGAGGTTTGTGTATATGCTTAGTTTTATCTAATCCATTTAACATTTCATTACTTGACAAGATGCATTCCATTGGAAAATTGAACTTCAGATTTGCTGTGTTCTACCTACTTTTCATCACTTAATCTAAGGGGGTGTTGGCCAGTCTCCGACTCCTGGCTTCTAAGCAGAAGTTAGAGTGGCTAGGTCAAACACCCAAACTCTTGCTTTGGGTTTATTTGGAGCTAGAGAGAAGCTAGGGCCATTTCATTGAGTTTGAGAAGCTAACTTTATGTGGTTTCTCTAGTTTCTGAAGCCCAACATATAATATTGTCTACACAATCATAAAAAAAATTACATGGCTTATCATTAGTTAAACAATCAATATTATATTTTATTAGAGAGTTACAAATATCAAGTAGATCTTTAAAATAGAGAAGTTGGAACTATAAGTCAAACACTCCTCTAGTTTCAGGTTCTAGGCTCCAAAGAGTTGAAATTTCTTGACTCTAATTTCTATGAGATAAAAGCTGGAGTCAAAGTCCGACCAAACACCCCCTAAATTTGCCCATTGTTCTTACATCAATGGTCTGGGTGAAATGCTATGTTGGTGATTTTTCAACTTCCTTCAATGACCTTTGTCACCTCTAGTATTAAGGTTCATTAAGTTTGCTTTCCTTGTGACTCCCAAGAGATCTGGCTTTGCATTATTGGCGGCATTCACTTTAGGATATTGTGATACCTGCCTTCCTAAGCTTACTAGTCAGTGTTCAACATTCGGCCTTCTGTTACATTTAGCATTGAACAAGAAGGTAACGGTACTATTGTTTTTCTGGCAATACCTATGTTGATCATACACAATCTAATCATATATTCTTGAACATGGAGCCAACGGGGCGATTATGGTGTTGGAAAATTCACACAGGTGGATTCTTTGTTTCTGAAAATATCATGTACCTGAATTATGCAAACGTATAAAGTATCAAACTTTTGTTTACACCTGTTCCACAATACCCGCTTAATGCTGTTTATGATCCTAATGAATCATGTTTAAATCATTGATTTCAGGTATTGTTTATCAGGTTCATCAGATTCAATGATTCGGTAAAATAATTCTGTTATGTTTCCATTTTTTTGTCTAAATATTGTTGTTGGTTAGTCATCTAATTTAATATGAATGCAGTGGATATTTTCGGGTATCTGATTTGTTTGTGTTTTTGTATTTCGTAGACTATGGGATCTCGGTCAACAGCGCTGTGTACATTCTTATGCTGTACATACTGATTCAGTTTGGGCACTTGCAAGCACTCCTTCATTTACTCACGTTTATAGTGGTGGAAGAGACCAGTCAGTGAGTATAATAATTTCATGGGTTATCAAACAACCCTTCCTTTAGAGCAGCACTTCTGATCCGGTTGTTCTGTTATCACAGATATACTTGACAGATTTGAGTACAAGAGAGAGTATCTTATTATGCACGAAAGAACATCCCATCTTACAGTTGTCCTTGCAAGATGATACAATATGGGTGGCAACAACTGATTCTTCCGTGTATGGATGGCCAGCTGAAGGGCACAGTCCTCAAAAAGTTTTCCAGAGAGGTGGCTCGTTCTTGGCTGGGAATCTGTCGTTCTCAAGGGCAAGAGCTTCTTTGGAAGGATCAGCACCTGTAAGCAAGATACTTAGCTGAGCAATAATTTTCCATTCAGACATTGCATATTCACTATGTTAGTCATTTATTTTTGCAAAACAGGCTGCCTAGCATGGCATAGTTGATCTAATGCCTGTGTATGTGCACGTGCATTCTATTATGGTATGTTTACAACGCAGATTACCATAGGGCAGAAGGGGTCTGTAATGGAAACCTGCAACATACAAACCAAATCAACTGGAAATTTTGAATTAACCCCTATGACTAAGAAATAATGAATCACTTATTCTGGGGTTTTCAATTCTGTATTTTGTCTACGCCTTGTCTATGCTAATTTGTCTGTGATATTGGTTACAACCAAGTCCTTTTCAGTTCCTTTTGCTGTGATCCTCTAGAGACATCTGAGTCGTATTGTACTCATGATTGTTATTTGCAGCAACTTTTAATGAATCTACTCTATTCTGATATTTTCACATCAATATGTGCACTTAATATTTTTCTGATATCAATATTAATTAGTGATAAATAAGAAATACTTATTGCTTGCACCTTTTTTTAATAGGTCCCTGTGTATAAAGAGCAATCTTTCACTATTCCAGGAGTTCCAGCAATAATGCAGCATGAGATAATGAATAATAGAAGGCATGTACTTACTAAGGTGATTATAAGATTTGTTGTTATTTCTCTTCATTGACATTTGTGAATTGCAATGAATAGTATCATGAACTTTTGTTATCTTCTATTAGGATACTACTGGCGCGGTCAAATTATGGGAGATTACTAGGGGAGTTGTCATTGAAGACTATGGCAAGGTTCTTATTTCTCCTCAATTTTTGTTTTCTTTGGTCCAAGGACATACTAGGCATCAGCAACAATGAGAATTTAACCCTCAGTGATTCATATTGGATCCTTTTGTCTAATGAGATTTTAACATCTTACGTTAAAATTTTAAACTTCAGTGTTATGCTTGTGCAGGTTTCTTTCAAGGATAAGAAAAAGGAGTTATTTGAGACGGTATTTTTGATAAAATTATAATCTTTATTTCATCAGCATCTGTCATTGTGTTACTATGCAATTACTTCATTTGTTTAGGTTAGCATCCCTGCCTGGTTTACTATGGATGCTCGATTAGGCTGCCTGTCTATCCACCTGGATACTCCTCAATGCTTTTCAGCAGAGATATATGCAATTGACTTATGTGTTCCTGGAGCACAAGAAGATCTCAAGGTGTGCTGAATATATTGTTTTTAGAGGGTATTTTCATTCTGCATATGCTTCATTCTTCAGTTGTTTGGTGAACTCACTAATTCAATTATATCTGTCCTCCTTATGCCCATAAAAATTCTTGTTTGTTGGATGATAAATTTTAGTGGGTGCTCCTGCAGAAAAGCATCATTCATAACACCTATGTACAATTTTCCTGATTAAATGCTCGATATGCCTTTTTAAGTACCATCGGCAATGGAAAAGGAAAATGAAAGCTGGGCTCCTTTTGGTTTATTACTTTGCCCAAGTAACTATCAAAGAACAATTTTTTCATATGTGGTTTGTTACTTGTGCAAGTAAGTAAGAAATTACAACTACTGTGTTCCTTTGGACAATCTGCTCTTTGTATTTCTAGCAAATGAAAAAAAAATTTTGAAAGAATATATCCATTGTTCTGTGAAGTAACAAAATCTTTAAGTTTAATGCAAATGGTTGCAGGTTCTTTTTCAAAGTATGAAATCTGCTATTGTAGCCTAGTTCAATATTTTCTTAACAATCTCCTCCAAATATTCCGCAGATCAATTTGGCTCAAGAAACTCTTCGTGGCTTATTAGTTCATTGGTTAGGTAAAAGAAGGCAGAAATCAGGTTCACACACCTTGTCGAATGGTGAAAGTTCAACTGGGAAAGAATCATCAATGAGAAATTTACCCCTTCCAAGATCTGAGGTTGATGATGGAGCTGAAAATCATGCAAATCAAGTACTTCCCTCATTTGAGTTTTCTACAACCTCACCTCCATCAATCATCACAGAAGGTTCTTATGGAGGGCCTTGGAGAAAGAGGATTACTGATTTAGTTGGGATGGAGGATGAGAAGGATCTGCCTTGGTGGTGTTTGGATTGCATTTTAAATGGTCGATTTCCAAAAGAGAATACAAAGTAATTTATCATTTAAATTATTTTTCCTCAAATGACCTTTTCTTTGATATCTTTAAAAATTTTGTTCTCTTTCCTGGGGGGATACACCACATTTCAGTAGCACAGCATTTTAGAAGGTTTAATTAAAGTGTATTGTGATCGTTGATAGCCCAAATTGTTTTCCCCTATGTACTAAATTTCTCAACTATTGTCTGTTTTTTTAGTTTTTACAGTTTTCCCATTAACATTTAATTTGTGTTATGTAGAATGTAGATGTGTTCTTGTTTAGCTCATAGGCTGTGCTTTTAGGGATGAATGATCATGCATGCAGTTTGCTGATGTTATATTTCTTTTTTTTTTATTCACATTTTGGGGGTTTTCCTGTCAATATGCTAAAGAGAGAATCATTAGCAGTTCTTAAATCCTCAAGTTTAAATTTGGAATTGATATTGATGAAACTTGCCCGTGGAGACCAGGTTGTTGCAAATGTTACTTTTTCTACATGTTTGTTTTACGACTTCTCTATTATGAAACTTGTCTTCCAGGTATCTGGATTGTCATCACGCTTATGTGTGAGCTGTGGTACTGTCAACCCTAACGCATAGTGCTGATTGGGATTGCCCAATTACACATTAAATAATCTGCAAAAGATATTAAGAATCCTTCTGATTTCATGTCCAATTTATTTTTTTGTGATGTGCCATTGTGTCCTATTATCCTACATGTTTGAAGTCTTCTGCTTGGTCTAGTGAATGTACTATGTTTGCTGTGAACTAAAAAGCTTTAGGGTGTACACCCATGACAAAACAATTATCTTCTATTGTGTGATTTTTTTGTTGCCAACTGCTTGAGTTCTGATTTCTCAGCATGTGGATGTGGACAATATACCTTTACCTTTAGATGCACCATCTTGTTAGTAATTGTGGACATCTAATCTTAGTGTTACTTGAAATGAAGAAAAAATGAGAACAAATGTAGACTTAGAAAATATGCGTTGTGTGAGATGAATGCAATATTATTATGTTCTGATGTACGACAAGTACTAATGGGAGCGTTATGTATAGCATAAATTTCTTGGATAATTTGTTGATTTCATAAGCTTACTGCTGCTTTGTTTTCCCTTTTATATAGATGTGGCTTTTATTTACATCCTGCTGAAGGATCTCCTGCACCAAACATCACACAAGGGAAATTGAGTGCTCCACGGATATTGCGGATTCATAAAGTAAGAGTTCATTTCAGCTAAAAGAAACTGCCAGTTAGTTTACAATTGAGGAATCATATGGTGCTGCAGCATATAGTTGCATATATGAATGTATGTGCACTTCAGCATTCATATTGCATTCTTACTGACTGCAATGAAAAGAATGTGGATAATTTGAACTAAAGAATTACTGGGAAACTAATACAATTAAATTGATGATTTAACATTAGACCTGTATAGTCTATGGGAAGCATAGGCTCCAGAAATGTCCTTTGTAAGAAGAGGGTGGTGAAGATGCTTGATGCCATGTAATTTGTTTAGAACAATGCTTACTACCAACAGAATATTGTTAAGTTTCTTAAGTAGGCTACTCAGTTTGTATATATTATTTGCTGACTTCTTTTTGTCATACAGGTTGCGAACTATGTTATTGAGAAACTTGTTGATAGACCAGATGGAACCTCTGACAACACATTTCCTATGGGGCTGACTTCTGCCCAATCACAGTTCTCTGCGCTAGATGGTTCTTCAAGGCTAGGAATAAAGACGTGGCAAAAACTAAAACCATTGGTAGAGATCTTGTGCAATAACCAGGCAAGTATTTGCGTATAATAGATTTTAGCTATGTTCAGACAGCAGTAAGAATAGATTTCCTTTTCAAGTTGTGTTTTCTGATAGATAAGAGTGCAAAAATTTTACAGCTTCAAGATCTATTAAGCTATGTTATTTGTCATCTGTTTTGAACATATCCACGAACAGGTTCTATCGCCTGAAATGAGTTTGGCGACAGTGCGGACATATATTTGGAAGAAACCGGAAGATTTGGTTCTTCATTATAGACTGGTACAATCAAGATAATTGCTTCTTCGAAGACCTCAGCTCAGTTGGTTCACAATTGGTGTTCAGCACATATGCACATCGAAGATAAATTATGGCCTTGCTGAACAGCATGGCTGCCTAACTTCTTCCCCTGTAAAGCTCGTTTGAATCATGTAATATCAGGCTTCGACAAGTCTGTATCATACATCACAGGTGTTGATATCTAATGCCCACCAAGGTCCATTTTTATTATTATTTTTTTTTTTTGTAAATGTGAGTTTGGATGTGTAATAAATTTTAAGATGAAAGTTTTTTATTTTTTATTTTTAGTGTCGGTTGGAGCACTTTTTTTTTTGCCTGTATTGTTGGGCTCGAGCCTGTTCGCCTTGTGGGACCTCTAAACCATTGAAACACGAGTTGAAAGAAAATAAAGTGTTTAGGGGGTATAGCACAGGGACTTGGAACATAAAAAAATAATACTACATGCATCAATGCATGTGGTCGGAACTTATATACAAGTCTGGTATGTAATGTACGGGAGATTCTAATTGAGTAATATAATTGATGAGGCGACTGTTAATTTTATTCTGTTGTCTTGCAATGTTGTAGGTGAATGTTACTTCATGTTAATCTACTGGTTTTTTTTTTTTTTTGGGATTATGTGTTACTGTTCTACACCACGTCGGATTAACGCCTGGTGGCTGGCCTACCAGTCATTTGGACCGAAATTGTAATCTTGGGTCGCAAGTCAACTAGTCCTCGCTCTTGCCTAATGAGCTAGTAATTTGGTTTTTGGTTTAGAGTTTTGCTAAGGATTTTTTTTAAAAAAATTTGCTTATACTTTCTCCAACACTGGTTCAACAGCTTACCATCATTACATCTGGTTTACTCTCAATTATTCGCTTATCCCCACCTTAAATATGTTTATTTTTTCACCAGCGATGACGTGTGTGCATATGTGTTGGGTTGGGTTGGGGTGGTTGATATGTAGTTATGTAGTGTGAGGCAGTATTGTCTTATCGAATACAGAAGGTAGACAGATATTAGTATGGATGTTAGCAGCCGACAAATGTGGGGAGGGTTGGTGTTGATAGGAAAAAGGGGTGGAAGGGTATAAATAAAAAATTGATAGTTGCAGACTAGGTATAGATATGAGGATAAATTGAGGGTATTAGCAGTGATTTTTCATTTATTTGTAGGAAGTTTTTAGTACATAAAGTCTTCTAAATTGGAATGAAAAAAAATATAGTGCTATAAATAAACCCAACTATTTTGAAACAAGAATCTTTTTATCTCTATTATTTACTGATTAACATGAACCATAATGTCAAGCTTTTAATAAAGAAATCACTGTATGTATTCCATATGTATTGGTAGCATCCGCAATTTTTAAGCATTACAACATCCTCATGAACCAATAGCAACGAGAACAAAACAAGCGAACCCAAAAAAGAAATGGAAAAACCAGACAGACAAAATCATCACACACACACACACATCTCCAAAAAACACTAGCACAAATCAACACCAACCAATCACACAAGCCTTGCGCTCTGCTGCTCCCAAGCACCATGCAATCACGTATGCATGCACGCATAGTCATAGCAATCCAAACTCCAAAGTTTGCCCAATGCTGCCAAGGCAGAGGCCAGGCTAGTGGGTCTTCACTTCCTCCGACTGCGGTAGCAAACCGGGGATGAAGGGAACGCCGAACTTGGGGATCCACGACTGTCCCTGGATGAAGGTGTCGACGGTGAACTCCTTCTGCGCCTCCTCGTAGGTGACCGTCTTCACGCCTCCCCACTTGGCCCTCTTGCTCATGTCGGCCCCCGGCCCGTGGTTGTCGACCTCGGCGTAGAACATGGTCTCCAGCCCGAAGTTGCCCTCCCACTGCAGCCACCCCTGCGGGTTGATGAGTGCAGCCAGCTCGTTCTGGATGTACAGCGTCCGTGAGTACTCCTTCCACGGCCGGCCGAGGTATGTATTGATCTTGCCCGTAAAGGCCTCGAACTCTGGGTGCGCGGTCACCGTGCAGTTGTGCAGGACGAGGCCACCCACCGACCGCTGTTCCTTGCGGCCCTGCGCCGTGACAATGTTGGCCTGGTTGTCCATGGGCTTGCGCACCTGGATCAGGCAGTTCTGGATTACCACCTGCGAGTTGCCAAAGATGAAGTCGATGGTTCCCGAGATGGTGCAGTCGCGGAAGAACTGACGCTGGGCGTGCGTGTACAGCGTGTCCTGGTATCCGTCGAACGCGCACTGGTAGAACACCGCCTGGTCGCTCTGCGTCCGCAGCGCCACCGCCTGGTGGTTCTGCGCCCCCGCCGTGTTCTCCACCGTGATGTCCTTCATGAAGAACCCGTTCCCGATCACCTCTGCACACAACCACAACTCATCAGTTTAGGGTTTGAAATTGTGTATGTAGTGATGATCAAGTGAGATGAAGGACGTACCCATGGTGGCGGTGTCCTTGGTGGTGAGGTTCATCATGAAATTCTTATTGCCAGTGATGATGGTCTTCTTGATGCCATCGCCAATCATGACGACGTTGGTGATGTTGCGAGCCACGGTGACGTACTCCTTGTACGTGCCGGCCTTGACATACATCACGTAGGTCTCCGCTCCCCTCACCGGCACCTTGGCGAGCGCCTCGTTGATAGTCTTGAAGTCGCCGCTGCCGTCCGCGGCCACCGTCACGTTCGGCTTGAATTCTGGCGTGCCCGGTGACGCCGCAAGCAGGTGCCTCCGCGACTCGGACATCCACGCCGGCATGTCGTCCTCCCCGAGCAGCCGCCTCTTAAAGCTCAGGCTCCCGAGCGTCGACGAGAACTCGTCCACAATGGCCATGATGTTCTCCGTCAGCTCCTGAGAGCTGTTCAGTGCTTTCTGCATCTTCGCCGACGCGTCCGTGGTCGTGTTCAGGAACCCGTCCAGGCACGTCTCCTGGTACGTCAGCGCAGCGCTGAGCCACGTCTTGAGGTCGTCGACGGCTTCCTTAAAGTTGGTCATCTCGAACCCACCGAGCTGTTCGAACGACGTCTTGAGGTCGTCCACCGCGTACTCGAGCAGCTCCTTGCAGTTCTCCAGCGCGCCCGACGTGCGCTTGTCATTCTTGAGATCGTTCAGCGTCTTGGACTCGCTGATGGCCTGCGACAGCCGATCAGAGGTCGCCTTGAAGATGGCCTTGGCGAGTTCCGTCGGGGAGCTGGCATTTCCGGCCACCTTGCCCAGCTCTTTCTCACACGTCTCCCGGTAGTCCGTGGGCTGGCAGAATTGCTTCACCGATTTCACTGACGTCAAGAGCTCGCCATCGCCATCGCCACCCTTGGCACCGTTGTTCTTGAAGGATACCACGCAGACTGCGGCGACGACCGCCACCACGAGGACGGTCGACGCGCCGATTATAGCTCCTTTGCTCATTATATGTGATGTCCGAGAATCAAAGGGCAAAGGATGTGAAGAATAAATGGAGCTAAGTGAGTTCTTATAGTAGGGCGAAGAGGACAAAATAAGGGGTGGTTATGGGAGTTGGAGCTGGGAACGCGCCGAGGTGTAGGGAGAGTCACAGGACAAAATAGATGGTTGTTGTGAGGCTTACATGTATTGAGAGGTAGTAACTTTGTGTGATGGGGAGCCTTTACTATGTCACGTACTCACATGCAATGCGATGCGATACAGTGTTCGTATGTTATGCGGAATGTACGTAATCTGTTTCGGTTTGTGTAATGTTAACACAAGATCTGTCTCTCAACTGCTCAGCACTGCCCAAGCCTCTTCACCTGCTTACGACCAGAGCTTCCAATCTTCTTTAATAGTTAATACGATTGCATTGTAGGCCTGAATGCTACTTGAGACAATAGCATGTGTCTGTCTCTCACATAGTGTAGTAACTCGTTTTTTTCTCTTATTTTCATTTCCACCTGGTTAGTCAGGTTTGTAAAACTTTTATTCCTCTTCTACTAATGAATATGGAGCGCTCCTGCATTTTGAAAAAGATACAAGGTCTGTATCTGTCATCAGAATTAGAAATACAGACAAATTAATATCAATATTACCTGCCGAATCAAATCATGCCGCCTGAAATGATAATTCCATTTAGTCCCAAACTTGAAAATTAATTTAGGAAGTCTCTATTCTATCAGACGAGTTAGTCCTTTTGGTTGTGAAGTGCGGAAGTTGTTGATGCTGCATTTGGATGATCTAACTAATGACTAGCCCCGAAAAAAAAAACTAATCACTTCGGCTGCACAAGCTTATAACTGACAAAATTTAATAAAAAAGCACGAGCTGACTAATTCCATCCGCAATGCATATGAAGAAAAAGAAACACATCCATAGTTCAGTTCAGCACTATGCACGAATCTGTGTTGTTAGTTGGCTATCACGTTTCGAAAAAACAATGAGCAAGGCTCTCCTTAAAGAGGATCCTCCCAGGCTGCATAAAGCATTCGATTTCTTCTGAGGTTAAAGACTGCCAATTCATCGTTGCACTCGATCAGCACGTCTCCTCTGTCGTCAAAGCCAACGCAGCAAAGTGTGCTTTGAGGAGGCCGTTTGGTACTGGCATGTCGATGCGATACTTGCAGCTCCAGAGCTCCTTGTCGCGGTCGTCGAGCACCCACAGATCTATCACCGCCCCTGCAGACTTGGTGATGGACTGCCCCAGTGCCCCTTCTATCGTCATCAAGCAGCCGCGCAAGCAAATTCGTGTGCTCCTCACTGATCGTGTCAAACACATGAATCATTTGGTCTTTGTGATTTGGATCCCACTGCAGACAGCCACGCCACATGACCGGCGTCGACTGGAGGAAATAGAGGTGCTAGAGATTGAAGATGAACTCGTCCCGCAGACTAAGGCGTCTCGGTTCGGCCGCGCCTGTCGCGAGGACGCAGAGTTACAGCTTTGTTTTGAGGAGTCTTACATGATCGGATCATGGCACAAGGACAGCGCCCTGAACTCCCCGGACGGCGGGTGGAAGTAGAAGCCGACCAGCCTCTGTTAGGGATAGAAAGGAGTCTTTATTTTCAAAACTAAACACACCAAATTATAAATTATAAAGATCTCAATTGTTTCTATAAATATAAATCTTAGCAAATTGATAAATTAGAATTAATCAATACTTTAATTAGAACTTTACTCAAACTCAGGTCACTCCTCTTTAACACTTATAAAGAGTTGGGTTAACATCAGCCTAATTAGAAGATAGTGTTGTTTCAGGTTGGTCTTCAGAAATTAGTCTCCTTTTGTTGACTCTAGGTTTTGGATTTGTCCCTCCCTAGAGTCGAATGTACAAATTTGAATCTATATGACTGTTTTTCTGTTTCAGATTCTTTAATGGAAATTGAGGAAAATATCCCTTTTATAAAAAAAATACATAAAATTTGTTAGGTAAGAATACATATTTCTAATTTCCACATAGGTAAATCTAACACGCAGAATAAATTTTTTTTTTTCAATTAGAAATAGGAAGTGCTCATATCAGATTTGAAGAGGAAAAAAAATGAAGTTTTCTCTTTCTTAGTTAAAAAAAATGGGGTTAGAAAAATGGCAACGCACAACCCGCCCCGTTCCGCCCCTTGCTCTACTCCAACGAAACACGCACATAAGAATAAGAGAGGATCATAAATTGAACCCACAACTTCCATTTGTATGAATGTTCAGTCATTGTACTTATCAATATAAAAAAATAATAATAAATAAACAAAAGAAATATAAGGTAGGTCCTTTAAAATATGACACATGGTTTCATGTGTCATGAAAGAAAGTACAGTGCAGGAAGAGTATGATAAAATCTTATTAGTTGTTTGGATAAACAATATCTCTTAATGGATCCTATCCATCAAAAGAAAATGGTGGAGGTAGTCCACCATCAAATAACATAGTAATTATCTTGTAGACAAAGGGAAATGGGAATCCTATATAAAGACACATCTCGAGAAGACGAGAGAGAAGAAACCACATTCATATAGTTTATTACCGAAAAGTTAGCTATGCGACACTATACTTGTTTGCGACCAATGAGGTCAGACATTTTTTTGTCAGACACTGACGAGGCGAAGATAACCCACAGTAGTCAGAATTGACAAAACGAAGACCTCATCATTTGCATTTATGTCTATCTACTCCTATGAAGAGCAGAGACAGTTGAAAAATGACGACTCTGAGCGCAGTTTAATTGGAGGTATTCTACTGAATTTCACTCAGTAGATTTAATTAACTGAAAGTTTTATGAAGTCTTGAAAATTAGTGATCCACACAATCCCTTATTGTCAGATTGTTTTATGACACGAAAGACGAACAAATACAAAAAAAAAAGCATGAAATACTTGTATTTTGTAATTTGGTTAAGAATTAATAAAGTACAAGTTCATTTATTCAACTTTCTTTTCTTCCTTTTTGTATTTTCGTTATTTTTTGCAAAAATAGAATGAAACGCCGCAACTAAAAAGAAATTCACCTAAAACAAATTTCTTGGCCAAATAATGAACGTATACTCCAACCGTCTGTAAATACAAATGTGAGTACTACTTTAGTTGATCTTTTCTTGTTAGAAGTAGTAGCACAAATTTAAGCTAGACTTTGAAGTTCCACATTGAATGTATGTCATATTTAGAAGGGTTTAAATTTTATTAGAATTATTTCTCAGAAAAGTAGAGAGGAGTTCTCAGTTCAAATTAGGTTTCAGTTTCAATGAGAAGCTCTTACATTCTATTTGACAAAACTTAAATTTATAATAGTTTTAAACTGGAATTGAAACACTCTTAAAGGCCTCCAGATAAGGGAGCTCTATGAGATATCCGTCCATGTTAGCTCGGTGCATAAAAAATACAAGAATTCGGCCCATATGAGAATTGTGCCTTCTCTTGTAGGCCCATATGCTCTTCGTGGGAGGGTGAGGTTGGCTAATCACCATCCCATCTTCATTTGGGGCAACATATATTTAATTGTGGCTGTCAACCAATAAGTAGTACCATTTGCATTTGAAAACTCGAAAGATGCAGTCGGCACTCGTAATGGAGTTCCCGAGTGCCAAAAACCCTCCTCCATGTGCACACCAACCATTTAGAACTCAAATCGTCCAGGAAAACCGAGTGAAAAAGGAGTCCGGGCAAGAAATTTCAGGCTTCGCTTGCTGCATGATTAAGTCAATAAAATGCCCGTTGCACAAATTAGTTACGGTACTTGTTTGAAATATACAGCATACACTGGAACTGGTCAAAGCCCCGGAAAACATATCATACAGTTGCTATTTATCTTGAGGTTGATCTTGAGCGTTAAATTTTTCCATTGGACAATACCTGGCTGTCCATCTCTTTACTGTTCTACTTCATACTCATTTTTGACATCCTAGTGATTACTCGCTTCGCTAGCTGCACCTTCTTTCCCTGCTTGAAGAAACCAGAGACATATATACACAAAACACCCTGCCTATCGCAATACAAATAGCTGAGGGAGAAGAACCAGATACAATTAGCCAAGCTGCACAAACGCTGTGCCAAATCGCCTGCGGTGCGTTTAGTATCGCACTCTTCCCCCCCCCCCCCCCCCCCCCCCCCTTCTCCGACGAATCCTTCGGTCCCTAGCGATCCAATTGAGTTCAAGGTAACGTACTAGTCTCCCGATTCCCACCCTGGCCGCAACGGCGTCTCAAGGAGGCGCTGGCCGCCGCGGGGCGCGAGCACGATGCTGTGGGCGGCGCGGGTCTCCGGGCTCTTCTCCGCCGCCATGGTGATGGTGGTGGTCATCGCCCCATCCTTCCAGTCTTTCCCTCCCGCCGAGGCCATCCGTTCATCGCAGTTCGCCGGCCAGATCGCGGCCGCAGGCGGCTTCCGCCGCGCACCGCATTTCCGCAATGCGGCCGCCTGTGCGGGTGGCAATGACACCAACAGCGAAGCATTCGCCTGCGACCCGTCGCTGGTCCATATCGCGATCACCTTGGACGAGGAGTACTTGAGAGGCTCCGTCGCCGCTGTCCACTCGGTGGTGCAGCACGCGGCGTGCCCGGCGAGCGTGTTCTTCCACTTCCTCGTCGCTGACACGGGCCTTGGCGACCTCGTCCGCGCCGTGTTCCCGCAGCTCAGGTTCAAGGTCTACTACTTCGACCCCGACCGCGTCCGGGGCCTCATATCCACGTCGGTGCGCGAGGCTCTGGAGCAGCCCCTCAACTACGCGCGCAACTATCTCGCCGAGCTCATCGAGCCGTGCGTGCGCCGCGTCATATACCTGGACTCCGATCTTGTCCTCGTGGACGACGTGGCTAAGCTCTGGCGCACTGACCTAGTCGGCCACGCCGTTGGCGCGCCGGAGTACTGCCACGCCAACTTCACCAAGTACTTCACGGACAGGTTCTGGGGCGACCAGCACCTGGCCAGGGCATTCGCGGGGCGAAGGCCGTGCTACTTCAACACGGGCGTGATGGTTCTCGACCTCGCGCGGTGGCGGCGCGCAGGGTACACCCGGCGGATCGAGCAGTGGATGGAGGTGCAGAAGTTGCCGCCGGGGCGCATCTACGAGCTCGGCTCGCTGCCGCCGCTCCTGCTAGTGTTCGCGGGGCACGTGGCGCCCATTGAGCACCGGTGGAACCAGCACGGCCTCGGCGGCGACAACGTGATGGGGAGCTGCCGCGCCCTGCACCCGGGCCCAGTGAGCCTGCTGCATTGGTCCGGCTCCGGCAAGCCGTGGGCGCGGCTCGCCGCCGGGCGGCCGTGCCCGCTCGACGTGCTCTGGGCGCCGTTCGACTTGTACGGCCCCACTGCAGCTGGTGAATGATTCTTTTGCCTCCTCGTATAAATTCTCAGAATGGCTCCATAATTATTCTTGGTATGCATTGCTGTTAAAACGGGAGTACAGTTCTTTCTTTGTTTTTGTGTTAGGATGTTCTTTTCTTGTAATTTCCCCCTTTAGATCGTAGGACACTTGAGATTTTATCCTAGTTGAGATTGTTGCAGTCTCATGAATAAAAGCACACAGAATGACCGAAATAGACTTTTGCAGCATTTGTTGTTTTCTCTTTTAGTATTCCAGCCAGTCCATCCACATGGAATCCAATGTACACCCCTGCACGACTCTTAAAAACTCAGTGCTATCAACAGAATACCACGGGCCCATTTCTTGTATCAAGAACAACAACAAACGAAAGCAAAAATCCTGATACGAAGGTTATGGCAGTGCACTAATGCTTCACATCTGACTACAAAACCATCCCTAACACTTCAAAATTTGAAGAGCTTCCTCTAACAATTACTTTGCGGACTGTCCAAATTTAGAGATTACTTAAAATAAAAGAAAATATTTCTTCTATTTTTTTATAGTAATTTATAGTAATTGATCCAAAACATACCACGTTAGTTTTTTAAGCCCTCAAGAAGCTCCCAATCCCTATGTATTTGTCACCTCCCGATAGATGGCTGTGAAATGTGAACAAGGGGACATATAGGGGAAAATTTTGTACATGTCATATAAAAAATATGTTTATTTTAAATTTGATATCAAATTTTTGATATTTTTATATATACCGCTCTATATTCTGTTTTTAACTCATATATATTATTGTATGGTCATTTTTTCCATAGTGACCCAAATACCCTTCTCGTATTTGGAAAATTTAGTTTTGATTATTTGACTAGTTTAGTTTTTAAAAATGTTTAAGTTAAAACTTTTGAATGTGTAAACATAGAACTTTGAAAGTATGGGAACTATAAATTCAAAATTTTAATTTGATATTAAAATATTTTGATCCTTTAGCAAACTTTTAAATTTATTATTATTAATGGTATCATCTAACTAATTATTTTTTCCAAATATTATTATGTCACAAAAACCATTTATAATATCTGCTGCGTTGACAACATGTGGCCGGAGCATGACCATGTGCATCCCTCACATTTTACTGTTTATGTACTTCAACTAATCCACGAGATGTTGTTGTACCATGCACTCGATTTTGATTATATAAGCTAAATAAGTACAAGTTTAAACTTTTAAAATCGGACAGGGTATTTTGTTCATTATCTAAAAAATAACACTGTCAAAAATTAATAGTGGTATATAAGAGTTGAAAGTATAATTTAGAGTGGCATATACAAAAGTGTCAAAATTTTTTAGATGTTTTTTAGAATATTTAAAAAAGAAATTCGAACGTGAATAGTGACATTTTGTTTTTTTCTATTTTGTTCCATTTCTTTTTTGTTAGATATTTCTCTTTTTTTCTCTCATAGTATCGATCAAATTTTGATTTCAAATTTTATGAGATGATATATGAATTATAGAATTATCTATAAAATTTTTTTGAGAATTTTTTGTGACGATTTAGTCGCTTAACCAGTATTGTTAACATCCAATCGACGGTTTAGTGTCATTTGTTCTTGGAACTTGGAACCATTCGTGCGATGCGGATCTCACGGGACTTAAGGTGGAACCTTCGGGTATGTGTGCTATCCTTTAAAATAAGGTTGCGAAAATATTTGATAATGAATATTCTGTTAAACTAGGTGCGAGTTGTGTTATTGAAATATCTGAGCATATCTAGGAAGGACAGATTTTATTTAAGTCTGATTTTATAATCAATTAAGATAGATTTTATGTTTGATCGGAGTCAAATTGAGTCAGAATTGAGTCGATTTAGCATTCAAGTCTTAAATTCAAAAACCCATTCACTCTTATTGATAGTAGAGATCAAATTTGCACAAGCCTCGAAGCCACACCATTCTTATTTTTGCTTCGCTTTAGTCGTGAGTTTGACCTTCAGAGAGAACTATGTATAAAAAAATCGCCCATTTGACATTATCTTCAGTATTTCTTGAAAAAAAATAAAACTGAAATCAGACCTATCAAACCCTAAACCACCTTCATGAAGTATTATACTAAGTCCAACACGGCTCTCCAGAGATCTGCACGTGGGTCCCACGCGAAAAATAATTAAAAAAATCAATTTATGTTAACGGAGGCGCTTCGGCTGGCGTTGCAAATTTAAGTTTGCATACGGGCAAATCTGACTTTTGTCCTCGGTTTAGGTGCGAGCAAATTATATATAGTCTCTGTTTCTTAATTTATGATTATTTTAACTCAAATTAGATGTTGATTATATTGAGAAAATTGTAAATTTTTAAATTATCTTCATATAGAGACAAAACATCGCATATATTTAATTTTTAAATTAAAAGTTATTGATGTTTTACTAAAATCACCTAAATTTAATTTACTCGTGGACCCGTACGAAATACCTCGCGAAGTGCTTTCAGGTGGTGTTTCGTATACGTGGTATAGAATATATCGGAGAATATTCTGTTGAAACGTCTCGCGAAACACTGATAGGTTGGACTCAGCACACACGCATCTGCTTTAGACGGCCCATTTCGGGCCGGTCTATGTGCGTGACGTAGATGGCGCAGCCGGCTGCTCGGCCTTTTACACGTTTAAGTAGGGAGTTGCTTCCGTTGCAACTTTGCATGATCCAGCCGTTGCAATAATGCCAAACCCCGTATTTTATCACCTAAAGTGTAGCTTTATGTTGTAACCAGAACAAAACTTTGTTTCTCGAACCCTGATAGGATGTTATGCCCTCTGGAGTGCCGTGCTGCGCTAATTATGTTTTGAGACGGAGACGGTTAACCTTTGAGAGAGAGCATCACGTTGGCCTACCGTTGGTTACCACGTCGGTGTCTCGAGATCAATCACCGTGTAAAGCTGATCTAGATATGTGATCACCAACTTGATAAATGCAGCTGCTTTTTTTTTTGGGGGGGTTATGAGTCTCGGCTGACGTGTGACTGTGTAAGGGTGCGAGTAGGGCGATGTTTAAAGAACGGGAGAAGTTACATGATGCATAAGGCCGCCTTACTGTTGATTAGATGCATTAATTAAGAGAGGTTAACTGATTAATGAAAGTAAGGATTCTTTCCATACGTGAAATTTAGTTTAGTATGATTGGATCAATATCCAAATCAAGAATAAATCAGTATGGAACATTTTCTAAATAGGATTTCTTTTGAGGGGATCCTCAGACGGAGTCCAATGTCGACACCAAAAAGCTTTGATGGTTGGGCTTGCGCCAAAAAATATTAAATAATCCGCGTGAGGAGAGAAGACACCTCGCGAGGCTGCACGGTCAAAGGTCTGACAAGCGGGCTCTACCGACACTCGGGAGGTCGAAGGGGCTGCGTTGGATAGATCACAAAACCCGAGTACGCGTTCTGTGGGCCTCACCTTTCGACCATGTGCGGCGGCGATTTGGGTGCACAAATCCGGCGAAGAAGTGGCTGTGCGGCGGCTAAATCGGTGGATGGTGGTGCGGTTGATGCGGCTGCGCACGCAGCAATGGTGCGGCAGCTAAGAGGTGGGGATTTGAAGAAGGAGAAAGCGGTGAATTTGAGGGTATGGTGGCGGAGCACCATCAGCTACGGTCTGACTGCCGGCGGCATGGTGGACGGAGGTGCTTCGGGTCTTTTGAGGAGAGGAAGAAGAAGAAATAATTGCAATAGAGGCCGACGACTAGGTTTTGAGGAGAAATAGCATAATTATAAAAAGACCATCGGGGTTTTAGAAATCACAAAAAGTTCTTTTCTCAGTAAGGGTTTAGATTTATGAGTCTTGACTATTTTGCAAACGGGTGTTCGGATTTCAGAAATTTTACAGTTGAGTTTTAGGCTGTTATGTTTTGATATTCTGAGCCCCCTGAGACTCCGATTTCAGTACAGTCAGTTCCTATGCGTCTGTAGAAACACATGCTTCTATCTTTTATTTTGTTGTGTTCGAATTATCTGAATTTCATTTTAGCGATTTTTTAATCTTTAATAAATATTATATACGTGGGCCTCACACGAAACGCCTCCCGAAACGCCTTTGCATTTGAATGCTTGAGAAGGTGTCTCGCGAATCGCTTTGCGAAGCGTCTTTGCATTAGAGTAAAGGGTGTTTCGGGTGATGATTCGTACACGTGACATAAAATATACTAAAAAATATTCTATTGAAGCGTTTCGCAAATCGCATTTACATTGGACTCAACATTAGTCTTTTATCCTTACATAAGTTTTTTCCAAGAGTTACAGTGCATGGACTTGGAAAAGTAGAGTCTTGCCAATGTTTGACTCCCTTAGTGCTTGGCAAGAAGTATGACTAGATTATCTAGATATTGGAGATCTTTGAAAAAAATAAGAAATTTGTTTCTTGCCTTTTTTTTGTTTTGTTCTAACTTGAGCAACTTGATGCAATTGGTCTCATTCAAAAACTACTTTTCATTTTTCTTAGTGTTTTCGTTACGCTAAATTAGATAGTGAGGGGAACATGTAAAGCGATGGGAAACGAAACGGGTGCTGTGCAAATCCTATGATGGACGAGTGTAGGCAGACGACGAGGCAGCTTTTGTTTGGCATTATCATTTCTTTGGTTTGCTAAATAAATTGTTAAGTTAAATTATGATGATCATCAATTATGTGACAAAAAAAAAAGATGGTCATAGACCAAAGAATGCAAAATAACCTTAACGGCCAACTGTGTAGTAAAAAAATATGACCTATATATCATAAAAAGAGAGAAAGAATATGACTAGTCACATTTGTGACATCCAAAATCGGTGCCACACATTTGATAAAAAATTGTATAAGAAATAGGCAATCAAATGTAGCCAATATGTTTAGTTAGTGAAAATCTAGATGTGAACTAAATAATAGACAAATGTGCTTGTCATAGCCACTTTTTTGGCTTGGCAAAGGTTATCTATGAACCAAACATATCTTATGTGTGTTGTGAAGGTTGAATAGTAATATATAAAAGAAACCTAAGAGTACAATAACACTCTCACTAGAAAAACAAAGAAGCATATTATTTTACAAAAAATTAGAATTTTGTGTTCCGGTGTTTTTATTTAGGTCTAACTAAAGTACAACTAATACGAGTGTTTTAGTCATTTTTTTGAGTTGGTCGGTCAAAAAAGACATATACTATTAGACAAAAATATAATAATATAATCAAAGAGTCCAAAATTTAATAATATATTGACATTAAAATTTAATGACATAAAATCAATTTTCACTTGATATATGCCAAGCATCAAACACTCGGCCATTTATTTTATTTTGTTAACTTTTTCTCTCTTTTAATAAAAAAAATACATATTTTATTGCTCTCTTTTTAAAAAATTTCTCTAAAAATCAAACCGTTAGAGCACATAACTCTCTAATAGATTGTTCACGTGTATAAAACATTGTCTGTTTAAGAGTCTCGGTCGGGGATAGCCGTAGGAAACGAGACCACCGGCACGTCGTCCGCCTACAAAATTTAAGCACGAGAGAGAAGAACAACAATCTGCGTCATGCCAGAATGGCCCCTCTAGAAGAGTTTAGGGATATTACGTGGCAAATTCTAGCGACTGCAGCTGCACCGACGGTATGGGAGATCCGAACACACAGGACAAATGCCGGACTATGGGACGTCCGAGCAAGGATGACACATGAACACACCCTAGACACGAGCAATGTTTTTTTAACTTGCTAGATGTGCTTGTCGAGCCTGGAAGTCGTGACACGTCAACTATCGCATTGTGACAAAATAGAAAATAGTTTGTCAAGCTTCGAACCTTCGACGAGCGATTTTTCAGACTTGACGCAACTATCACGGCTCAAGCCGCGACAACCTCCTTCCCTTGCTCTAATTAAATTATAGATGTTTGTTTTGTTTGATTTGGAATCAATTTCTTATCATATATAATTATGATTTATGATTTATTTGAATCAATAGACTTGTGAATAAGGATGAAAATGGGTTGAGTTTAAGTCAGATAGTATCTCAACCCATATCAATATCCGTATCTGCATCTTTCTTTCGGATACTGATGCAGATATGAAAAAATAGATATGCATATTGAGTAGATATTCTGCGGATACGGGCATAGATATTAAATGGATTCGGAGCGGGTACGGACACAAATATTAAACGGATTCGAAGTGGATACAGACACGAATATTTACAAAATGAATATGATTATGATACAAAAACAAACAAAAATAACATAATAAAAAGTCTCACACACAAACAACAATACAACATCCCTAGTCAGCAATACAAAGAAACATACATCAATATAGCAATACACACAGACAACAATACAACAATACAAAGAAATATACATCAATAACAAACATGAGAGCATGAGAGCCAGTCAAGAGCTGTACAATTGCAATTTGCCAGTAATCTCACACAAATTACTTTCCTAGGACTCTAATAACTCATTGAGTTTCATACACTTACCATCTTAACAAGAAAAGAATATTGTTATAACAATGGAACAACTTTAACAATAGCATCTCTACCAAACTTGATAGAAATTCAATAACAAATCATTAACACATGGAACTAGCAGTCTAGCACACTAACTAGATTTGAGCACTACTGAACTAGTGAACTGCTGAATGAACTGTCAACTGGAGGCGTCGACTGGAGGCAGAGGTTTAGTTATATACCGTGTGCCAGCGTCGACTGGAGAAGGAGGCAGTGGAGGGCAAAGCTGCGTGCCGGCATCGACTAGAGGCGCAGACGGCGGAGGACAGAACTGTGTGATGGCATCTACGAAGACGGTGGAGGACGCGTGCTGCCATTGATTGGAGAAGGTGGCAGAAGGGCAGCTAGGCTGACAAAAATGATCAATAAAAACACTTTTTTTTTGCTTGGCAAGTTTCAGGATTAATATTTTTTGATTTATAACTCTGATTTATGATCTGTTTTAATCAGTATACTTATTAGGACAAAAAAATCAGATCGACAAAAACAGATTGTAAATCAAAGTTACATATGAAAAAAAATTGATCTTAGAACAAGAAAAAACAATATGTATAATTTAATTTGGCCAAGAGAGGGTGTTTGTTGCGCCTTTGAGTCGTGATAATTGCATTAGACCCGAGAAGTTGCTTATTGGTGTTTTCAAGACTCAACAAACTTGTTTTTGTTTGTCATAGTACGGAGTTGGTGATTGGTAGGTCAAAAATATAAACAATAATAAGTGTGAGTTATTTTCATAAATGTTTTTGTTACTAAAAATAAAGTTCCCGTGGACACAGCGCGCACGTTTTGTAGTGCTTTCACTGGTGTTTTAGTATGTTCCACCTCTGACGCAGCCAGTCACATCCAAACTGGTTCACGCACGACTGAGCATAGCCCAAAGGAACATTAGAGAAGAACACCCAAACATAAATTTTCTTTTTTTTAAAAAAAACACAAGTTTGGGGGGCAGCTGATGGTGATGGCAAGCCTGCTGGTTAGACGGCAGTTACTAATTTAGTAACCGTTATTTTTGAATTATTTTTTAAAAATTTAACAGGACAATGATAACAAGAGTGTTTGGACTAAAGACAATTTGCATGGAGTCAAAGTTATAGAACGATGGTAGAGGGGGTTACTGAGATTGCTAGTTACTTGTGGTGTTTTTTTTTTTTATATTTTATTTTTGAAATATCCCCAAGAAATGTTTATGTACTAAATGGGAGAAATGCCTAGTGTCAGCGCAGTACAGCAAACAAGTCCAGGACATCCATGTTATACTTGGGCTGTTTTGGGGCTCCAAAGATCTGGCCCAATCCAATATTGCTCATATGTTAACGCCCATTGTATACGGCCCGACAAAAGTGGTCCTATTAGCCACTCCAGTTGTAAATTTGTAATGCTTGTTTCTATGATTTAAGGCTTATGATATTCTAAAGTTAGTGTATTTGGAATATGAAGTAATTACCCTCGAAATATAGAGTAGTGACCCATGTAATGTGTTACAATAAAAATATTTAATATCATAGCTTTTTTAGAAATAGCATTACAATTTTTATTTACTTATTGTGACCACATCTGTTCCGTAGTTAGCCACTCCGTATCATGATTTGAATCCACATGAGCACAATCACGTATTGGTGAATTTTTTTTACAAATAACTCACAGAAAAATTTAATTGTAAAAATGACTCAGAGGTATTATATTTTACAAAAATAGCCCGCCACATTAACGTGTCAAGTTCTGGAGTCTCGACAAGCGATTTGTCGTGTTGTAGGAGTGGAAATTGATTTGTCGAGTGCTCAACAAGTCTTTTGACTCTCAGTCATGATTGTATCAGTAGTAGATCTGATCGTGATCGTATCAGTCAAAATTAGTCGTATCAGTACTAAATTTGGTCGTGGTCATATCTGTATAAAGATAGTCTTCATGAATGTCCGCTCGAATGATAATCAGAAGACTTGTCAAGTGCACCGATTGTCGTATTCTGGAGTCGCGACAAGCGACTTGTCGAGTCTCCAGAACTCGACACGCTGACGTGGCGGATTATTTTTGTAAAATACGGTAACTCTATGTCATTTTTGCAATTAGTTTTTCTTTATGTATTATTTGTACAAAAAATTGCATATTGGTTCAGGTTGAATGAATTTATTGTTCATTGTTCCTACCAACTTAAGTTTTGATGATGAAATGCATGTAATTTATTATGGTATTAGAGTGAAATGTGCTGGGTTCATATATAGATTCTCAAAGTCTATACAAGAATAAAAATGTCATACCCTACCAAGTACCAACTGGTCTGCTAGAGTGAGTTGATCGGGACACCAAACCAATACATAGAAATACACTCTGGCCGTCTCCCCATGACATCATGCAATCGACTTAAAATATAAAAGAACACTTCATAAGGTGAATCAGCACGTACGTAGGTCGTTTTGGTTAAAAAAAATGATTTGACTCTTCCATGCATCAGTCATCACGCGTTAATGCACAGTAAAAGAAAGGCATAGTTGTGGAACGATCCCAATCAACATCTTCACCTGGAAATACAGCATCTGACCTGATCAACTTGCATATGTCAAGTCACTAGAATTTCATTCGCATCGATTTGAAGCGATCAAACACACCTCCCAAACAAAGACATGTATACAATAGACTCCTTATATGGTTTCTATCTTATACTTATTAGTAGTAGCAGGCCAACAGCGCACATCCAATTGAAAGTTCAAACCCACTGGCCACAGCCATCTCCCTAGCTGCGTTTTCACGACACCTTGTGCTGCCATGGCCAAACATATCAGCAATCCCTTCCCATGCCACGCTCTCTTCGTCAGCGTCCTCCTTCTCACCGTGCTCGCGGCGGCGCAGCAGCCGGCGCCGGACCTGGGCTGCAACGGTATACTCCTCACCTACACCCTCGAGAACCCTCGGAAGATACGGCCCTTCGTCCCGGCAGCCAACTCCCAGCCTTACTCCTTCCGCGCCAACGCTAACGTCGTCAACTCCGGCACCCGCACCCTCAAGTCATGGGCGCTGCTGGTCACCTTCGCCCACGGCGAGATCCTCGTAGTCGTCAACGGCGCCGTCCTGACGTACGGAGGCCATCTGCCGTACAACACCACCTCCGCTGATTCCGGCAACGCGACGTCCTTCTCTGGGTATCCGCAGACGGACCTGCTAACGCCGATCGCCACTGCCGGCGACCAGTCGCAGATACAGGGGACGGTTAGGCTGGTCGGGACGCTGTTCTCCGGGCCCGAGCCTTACGTGCCGCTCCCCACCGCGCTTTCGATCGCCGACCCGTCGTACACCTGCCCGCAGGCCAAGAACCAGTCCACTACCCTCTCCACGTGCTGCGTGATCAGGTCAGAGGCCAAGGTCGACGCCAACGCCACGGAACCGTCCAGGAGCTACCGCCCGCGCAGCACCGGCGACCTTGTCATCACCTACGACGTGATCCAGGCGTACCCGACCACCTACCTCGCGCTGGTGACCCTCGAGAACAACGCGCAGCTTGGCCGCCTCGACAACTGGCGGCTGTCGTGGGAGTGGCAGCGCAAGGAGTTCATCAACTCCATGCGGGGCGCCTACCCGCTGCAGGTCGACACGAGCAACTGCATCTACGGGCCGCAGGGGCAGTACTATCAGGGCCTTGACTTCTCCAAGGTGCTCAACTGCGAGCGCAACCCGGTCTTTCTTGACTTGCCACCGTCCCGGTACAATGACGCGGCGATTGGAAAGATCGAAAACTGCTGTAGGAACGGCACCATCTTGCCCAAGTCCATGGATGTGGCACAGTCAAAGTCGGCGTTCCAGATGAAGGTGTACAAGATGCCGCCGGACTTGAACCGGACAAAGCTGTACCCGCCGGCCAACTTCAAGATATCTGGCGCGTCGCCGCTGAACCCGCAGTACGCGTGCGGGCAACCGGTGCCGGTGAGCCCCACGGAGTCCCCTGACCCGAGCGGGCTCCACTCGACGACCCTGGCCGTGGCTACGTGGCAGGTGGTGTGCAACATCACCACGGCGAAGGCGTCCACGCCCAAGTGCTGCGTGTCCTTCTCCGGGTTCTTCAACGAGTCCGTGATCCCCTGCAACACGTGCGCCTGCGGGTGCACCTCGAGCCGGCGCGGCAACGCATGCAGCACGACCGCCCCATCGATGCTCTTGCCGGGCTATGCGCTGCTCATGCCTTTCGCTAAACGGACGGAGAAGGCACTCGAGTGGGCGAGGCAGAAGCACTACAGCGTGCCCAACCCCATGCCCTGCGGCGACTTCTGCGGCGTGAGCATCAACTGGCACGTCGCCGCAGACGACAACCGGGGGTGGACGGCGCGGGTAACACTGTTCAACTGGGAGGACGTCGACATGGAGGACTGGTTCGTGGCCGTCGTCATGGACAAGGCGTACGACGGGTTCGAGCAGGCGTACTCGTTCAATGCCACGTCCGTGGGAAACAACACCATCTTTATGCAGGGCCGGATGGGTTTCAACTACCTGATCAAGCAGAGCAACGTGAGCGGCACCGATTACCTCGTGCCTGGGAAGCAGCAGTCGGTGCTCTCGTTCACCAAGAAGCCGACCCCCAGCATAAACGTGTTTGCCGGAGACGGCTTCCCGTCAAAGGTTTTCTTCAATGGCGACGAGTGCGCGATGCCGCAGAGGCTTCCCACGAGTAGGGGATTTAGGACTCATGCTGAAGGTGTCCTTGCTTCAGCCTTGGTTCTGGCTGCTTCAGCTCTACTGATTCTTCTTTGGCTATAATCCTAGGGCTTCTGCTTGGATTGCTTGATTGTTTCGGATTTGTCGATTCAATGCATTTTGCGAGTATACGGAATTTACAAGGAACATTTAGTACACTGAAACTATGAGAATTGACCTCAAATGAGAAAATTGCATCCATATCTCTAAACTTGTCCCACTTTCTCACCAAGGTCCAGGAACCTTGCATGTCCCTCAACCTATATAAGTTAACACGGCTAGTCTATCTATCAAGTGACTTAAAAGATGCGGCTGACGGCACATGACGTGGATGCTTACAAGGCACATGTGGTTCAGCTAGTTCATTAGCTATAAAGGGAAGGTATGTTCAAATCACATGAGGTATGTGCCAAATCAGCCCATATAGCCTATAACTAAATCACGCACGAGGGTGAGAAATCTATGAGAAAAAGCGGTACCGTCTATGCATCCACGGTGACTTTGCAAAAGACAAGCATGGCACATGCGCCTTCCTCTTGGCTTTATAAATAGGAGGAAGAAGGATCAAATACTTAATTACGTAGATAATTCTTTTTTTTTTTTCAATTTTTCCCGAGCCATCGGTTTTGAGGCTCACAAAGAATGGCTCTTCACCGCCCATGGTAGCTTGATGCGCTATCCCAAATCACAACTTTCCCCTCGTTGAATCCCATATCCAAACTACCTCCTCCTGGTTAGATCCCCTCCCAATTGTTTATATTACACTCTCTCTGTTATAAAATATAAGATATATTTTGATCACACATATGTATTAAGAAAGTTCTAAATTTAAAAAGATATTAAGAGAATGATTAAATTATACTCATTCATAAATATCTTAAAAATAAGAAAGAACGTTAGTGTGAGAAATTATTCATAAATAATATATGAAGTAAAAAAGAGTTCTTAGTTTTCATTATAAATTTCACATCTTAAATAAATTTAGAAACTTTTCATACTCTTACAATTTATTATATTTCTCTAATTTTCTAGATAATTCTTGTCATTCAAAATATCAGATTATTCTAACGTCTTCTTGTAACATGTGCAAACCTTCTAAGTTTTAGGATCTTCTCGCAAAATATCTTCCCCATAGTAATCTATATATTTCTTTTAGGACTATTTGAAAGATGTCATACATTAGTTTCTTTTAACATTGGCATGACATAACCAATAGTGTTTCTAACTAGTAGAAGCACCCCTTTAATGTCATTCTCATAATACAGTTTTTGTATCCTCAATAATAGTATGTATTAGACAAGTGTTCCTTACACAAAAAATCTACTCTTCAGCCAATATAATACATATGTGTAACTCTCACTATCATTGTTTCGCATAAACTAGAATTTGTTATAAACGAACAAGAATAGGGAAACACACTGTCTCGTTTCCACGACGGAAACATGGTGCTGGATAAGATATTCATCACTGATCGGATCTCAGAGCATCAAGCAAATCCATTTTGAGATCTCGAGTGTTACATGTTCTCATTAAAAGAATTTCTGCTCAGGCGTATTGCCAGAGCTTCTGGAGTCTAACGTAGCCCCTTCTATACTATACTCCTTAATAGCTCCTGAATCAAGCCAACCCAACTTGATATATACTTCACTCCTTAATAGCGCATGGATCAAGCCATCCCCATTTGACAGAAATTTAGTTGTCTGTAATAAAATTCAGACTGCTTCCCTTATCATGAAAAGAGCACAAAAATTTGTATGCTTCTCTTCACAAGAACCCAAGAATCATTGCCACCGACGAAGTATTAATGTTGTCTGGGATAGGAACGTACTTCGACCATTTTTTTCGATACGTGGTGTTATAAAATGTGTCAAGCCCCAACCATGTCTAGTGGAGAAGTCATAACGTGATTCTGATTGAAGGATTGATGGAGTAACAACTCTTTTGACATCTTGACACTTCTTTCTATTTCAATATTATCAAACTCAAGCCTTCTTCTAATTTTTCTGACAGTACTTTTAACTTCACTAGCCGGGGGAATAGATAAAATTTCTTTACTATGAATCATTCACATGTAATAGTTTTGCACATGTATTCTTTCTGCAAACAATAGGAGTGATGAGACCTGAATCTGCTTCGAGATCAAAGTCAGTGATAAATATCAGAAGTTAAGTTAGTGGTGAGATATACAAACACTCTTCAACAATGTCAAATCAAAAAATAATTAAACATTTTTTATCATATTTCTTTGTTGGTGAAATCTCCAGTGATTCTAAGCTACAACAGATTATACATGATATAAATTAGTGAATTTTAATCATTTAGATAAGACTGCAACATTCATATACAATACATGTATGCACCAATTTTGTAGACATATAAGATTAACAATTTTAATATCATAGTGTTTAGCAAGCTCGTATTTCATACCTGTCACCAGTTAATCGGAAGAGGAAAGATACAATCAAAAAACGTATGGAAACTATAGAATACGGATATGCACAACGGCCAAAAGCTTACTAGTTTACAATTCACCAATTAATCGTAATTCGGTGCAAATCAGATTCTGTATTTCCTAATAAATAAGATACCGCATTCGCAGATAAACGCACGCTGTGGCCGTAATCATCACAGTAATACAACAGTATAAAAGGAGGGTGAAGAGAAATGGAAGTGAGGGGGCGTCGGATCACTAAGGCTGAGTCCAGTCTATCGGCGCTTCGTGAGGTGGTTCAACGGAATATTCTCCAGTATATTCTATACCACGTGTGCGAAGCACCACCTGAAACACATCACTTCTCCAATGCAAAGGCGTTTCGCGAGGCGTTTCATACAGGCCCACAAATAAATTAAATTTAGGTGATTTTAGTAACATTAATAACTTTTAATTTAAAAATCTAATATATATGAAATTTGGTCTCTCAATGAAGATAATTTAAATATCTACAACTTTCTCAATATAATCAACATCTAATTTGAGCTAGATTAGTCATAAATTAAGAAAAAAATTTGCTCATATGAAGAAACACTAGTACAGAAATGCAGTCTACTAACCCCTATCTTCTATCGGTTATTAGCGAAACAGCAGAAAACCGATAGAAAATGTGCCTCGCGGTCATAAAAGCCCGACGGATGTATTTTCCCTATCGGTTTATAAGAAACTTACCGATAGAATAAATAGTATGATTTACTCTAGCGGTGATGAACATATTTGCCGTTAGAAGAGATGCATAAGTACTGACGGAAGAATGTTGTGCGCCGATAGGACTGGTCGACTTCAACAACTAGACTTATTCTATCGCTATTGTATGAATATACCGACAGAGTATATTAAAAATTCCTATCGGCAATATGTAGTGCGCCGATATAATAGTTGGCCTTCTACAAATATTTTTATTCTATTGGTAATGGATTCTTTTACCGTTAGAATATATAGAAAATTGCTTAGAACTGTTCGTCTTCAAATAGTTTTATTCTATCGGTAATGAATGTTTATACCGGTAGAATATTGCAAAAAATATCTTTGAACTGTTGGCCTTCTACAACTAGTAATATTCTATCGGCAATGTACGTACACACCGATAGAATATGTACAAAAATTCCTATCGGTAATATTTATTGTGCCGATAGAACCATTCGCCTTCTACAGATGTTTTTATTACTAACGGTATTCTGTTTTCGTACCGATAGAAAATATATATTTGTATAAATACACGGGTATGTCTCTTTCATTCTCACAGTTCATCTGGGGCTCGTAGTCCTAACCCGTAAGCTCCATGGACGGCCGGCGCACCTCTACAGGGGACCGCTGCACCTCCGCACCTCTATCGACGCCCTCTAGACGTCGGCATCCCAAGGAAGGTACGTAAAATTTCTGCAATATTGTTAGATTATTCTAATCCGATTATGGCAATAATTCTGCTTTTTTTGTATTCTTCATTTTGATGTGTCTTCTTTTCAATATGATTATGATCTGTTCAGGTCCTTGGATGATGCTCGTGAGGGGCAACGTATTTCACGGTTCTTCATCCCAGTACGCTGCCTACGTTGGCTTGTTGGCGAAAGAAATGGTGAAGATCACCGTCGAGAGCTGGAAGGATGTGAAGGGCGAGATCTTGGTTGGCTCGGTCGAGAAGATGCTTAAGCCCGGCGTGTTTCTCAAATCAGGACCTATAGAAAGCATCTTACATTTTTTTGCATGCACCAGCTTGTGGCCAGATGCTTACCTGCTTGGAGAAGAAGAATTGTTGTTATTTGCACAGCCATTCTACACCATCACTACACAGAACAACATCTTGGAAGGTAGGTTCTTTTTGTTAATGGAGTTGAGTTGAGTTGAGTTGAGTTGATCGAGTTTGAGTCCGAGGAAATCACCAATACATACAAATGTATGTCGACGGCAGTTCCAGCTCCTCGGGCGTCTTCGAACTGAACTCCTATGGTTAAGTCCAATGTGGTTCAGATATTTGCTGTTTTGGATGAATGGATTTGTGATGTATCAGGTCTAACTTGTAGTCGGTAGTTGCATTGTGGCAACATGTAAAGGTTCCCTTTTATGTAAAATGCATGTATGGGCCACTGGGTTCTCGTCGTGATCTGTTGTTAATTTCAGACGTGGCTTTTGTAATATACATCGAATGTGTGAATTGTTGTATTTGTATATTGTTGTATATTTGTGTATCATGTATTGCTAATTGGGACATGAACTTGAATGTGCAGAGAGTATTTGTGTATTTAATTGTATTGGTAGGTAGGTGTGTATTTGTACTGCTGTTTCAGACATGCACTTCAATTTGTGAACTGGCATGTGTATGTTTGTACCTGAATTTGTATTGGTGAACTGGCATGTGTATGTTTGTACTTGAATTTGTGAACTGGCATCTGTAATTTCTTTGGCAAGATAAAGTCCCAAGTACCTACGAAAAGTATTTTTGTGTCTCCTAGTTAATCCACAAATTAGCATTTCTTGAAATATATTGCTTTATCTTCTAGTTAAAGATCCGTTTGATGTAAGATCTGTTTGATGTTACATTGATATGATTCCTTGAATGTGAGAAATGGCATGTGCATGTTTGTTCCAGATTGGTACCAGTACCTCCTCTAACGGTAAGTACACATATTTACCGATAGGAAAACACATATATTTGCTCAGTCATGCATATTCTAACGGTAAGTACACATATTTACCTATAGAAAAACTCATGCTCGAGTGTCATGCATCATCTAACGGTTCGTACACATATCTACCGATAGAAAAACTCATGTGCGTGTTGTGTCATGCATGATCTAACGGTCAATACACATATTTAACGAAAGAAGAAGTCCTGTACTTGCTCGTTATGCACATTCTCTAACGGTATGTGTGTGTTTTTACCGATAGAATATGTGAGCGGCAAATTACCTAAGTTAGTCTGACGGTTATTTCATGTATTTACCGTTAGAAAAATGTCCATTATAAGGAAAACCCCACTCGACCATTGCTGAGCTGCTCTTTAATTTGTTCTGTTGCACTCTGTGTCCCTCTGTTTGAGACGAAAGTTCCAGCTACACTGCTAGGGTGATCAGCGCAGGCTGGAGGGAAGTTAATTGCGCCCCTCTCTTTAAGGTACGCTTAATCGTCGACACTTATCTCTCTCTCCCTCTAGATCTCCCTTCCTCTCTACTTGCAAGCTAGCTGTATTGTGTAGTTCCAAGTTTGTAGCTCTAGCTGGAAATGCGTCATGTTTTAGGAGCTAACTAGCTTGTATTGTGTAGTTAGCCAGGTTAATTAGTGTTAATTTCGTCAGGCTAGGGTTCAACACATGTATCTGTTGTAAGAGGCTGTACATGTACATGTACATATACATAACTTAATCGGGCAGGTTTCATGCATGGCTTACTCGTTAAATTTTGTTAATTGTAGATGGACAGGAAATATTGGATGTATGGAATAAAACGTACTACTCTTGAATATTTGGATGGTGTGAATGAGTTTATTAAATTTGCTGAGCAACAAAAGGAGAGGAAGGGAGAGAAAAATATGCTCTGTCCTTGTACAGATTGTATGAACTTGAAGAGATTTAGCAACTCTGATCAAATTAAGAGTCATTTGATTCGTTGTGGTTTTAACGCGCGATACACCCGTTGGATATGGCATGGCGAAGATCTTGAGGAAACAAGCACCACTACTACCAATCAGCACGACTCGGATGTGGATTGCAATAATATCGATGATCATCCCAATTTTGGTAATGTTCATTCCAATGTGCACGTAGATGATGATGATGACGATGACAATCTAGATGAGATGTTACGTGATGTAGAGGAAGATTACAACGAAAATGACTTCTGTGAATTTGAGAAACTGATTGCTGACTCTGAGAAGCCTCTGTTCCCTGGATGTGCAACATTTACAAAACTGTCTTCTGTGCTGAGATTATATAACTTGAAGGCAGGAAACGGTTGGAGTGATAAGAGTTTCACGGCACTATTAGATCTTCTAGCGGACATGCTTCCAGAGGGAAATGAGTTGCCAAGATCTACTTACCAAGCCAAAAAACTGTTGTGTCCGTTGGGAATGGAAATCGAAAGAATACACGCATGCTCAAATGATTGTGTGTTGTACCGTAACGAGTACTCCAGTTTGCATGTTTGTCCAAGATGCGGCGCATCGAGGTATACGCGTAGGGACCGGATTGACAGTGAACGTCACGAGGTAAGGAAAGGGCCTCTGGCAAAAACTGTGTGGTACTTGCCTGTGATACCTAGATTGAAGCGGCTGTGTGCAAATCCGAAAGTCGCGAAGCACTTGCGTTGGCATGCTGAAGCCCGGAAACAAGACGGAAAACTGAGACACCCAGCTGATTCTATTCAATGGAGAAACATCAACAGAACATTTGCTGAGTTCGGCGGCGAACTTAGGAATGTAAGGTTCGGGCTGAGTACAGATGGTATGAACCCACATGGTAATATGAGCAGCCGGCACAACACTTGGCCGGTTCTTTTATGCATCTACAATCTTCCTCCTTGGTTATGCATGAAGCGCGAGTACATCATGATGGTGTTACTAATCTCAGGACCCAGACAACCCGGAAATGATATTGACGTGTTTCTAGCGCCTTTAATTGAGGACTTACAGAAATTGTGGAGCGAGGGTGTGCAGGTGTGGGATGCATACAAGAAAGAGAATTTCATCTTGTGGGCCCTGATATTTTGCACCATAAATGATTTTCCGGCCTACGGCAATTTATCGGGGTATAGTACGAAAGGAGCCAAGGCTTGCCCTATTTGCCTAGATGAAACTGAGAGCATGTGGCTGCGAAACTGCCGGAAAACAGTATACATGAGTCACCGCAGGTTTCTTCCGGTGCATCACACGTACCGTAAGAAGAGGAAATCATTTAACGGGAAGCCTGAGAAGGGATCAGCTCCAGTGTTTCTGACCGGTAAGGAGATTTACTCGCGCGTGAACGACATCAAAGTTGAGTTCGGTAAGCATTCTAAACCTCGAGAAAAAAATGTTTGGAAGAAGAGATCGATTCTCTGGGATCTACCATACTGGGAGCACTTACAAGTTCGACATTGCATTGACGTCATGCATGTAGAGAAAAATGTCTGTGACAGTTTGATTGGTTTGTTGTTGAACATTCCGGGAAAGACAAAGGATGGTGTGAAAGTTCGTCGTGACATGGTGGAAATGGGGATAAGGACTGAGCTTGCACCTTTAGAGAATGGAAAGCGTACATACCTCCCCCCGGCCTGCTATACGTTGTCCAAGAGCGAAAAAACAGAACTCTGTCGGTGCCTGCACGGTGTGAAAGTTCCATGTGGGTACTCCGCGAACTTGAAAAAACTTGTGTCTATGAAGGACCTAAGACTGGTTGGCATGAAGTCTCACGACTGTCATGTCTTGATGTCACAGATGCTTCCCATTGCTATCAGAGGCATTCTCCCAGTTAAAGTCAGAGAGACAATCACAAACCTATGTTATTTCTTCAACGCAATATCTTGCAAGGTAAGTACGTGCACTCGTACTATAAGTTCACTACTTCCATTTGTGGAGCTTAATTAGAAGATTTTTCTGATATGAATATTTGGCGCAACTGTGTCCTCGTAGGTAATTGATCCCGATGGACTGGACGCTTTGCAACGCGACGTGGTTACAACTCTTTGTCAGCTCGAGATGTATTTCTCTCCATCCTTTTTTGATGTTATGGTCCATCTGATTGTTCACCTTATCAGAGAAATTAAGTTTTGTGGACCCGTGTGCCTGCGCTACATGTATCCATTTGAGAGATTTATGGGTGTATTGAAGGGATACGTAAGGACTCGTCGTCGACCCGAGGGGAGTATCATGGAAGGTTATGCCGCCGAGGAGGTGATTGAATTTTGCACATATTATATGGCCGGGGTTGACCCAATTGGTGTTCCTAGGTCCCGACACGAGGGTAGACTTGAGGGAATCGGAACGATTGGATTCAAAGCTATCGTCCCCGCTCGTGATGTGTACGCAAAATCACATTTTTGGGTCTTACAACACATGACGGAGGTCGAGCCATACATACACGAGCACAAGGTAATGTTACGGTCACAGAATCCTTCAAAGTCAGACGTTTGGGTCAGCAGAGAACATAACAGGAAATTTGCTGAGTGGATCCAAGAAAGAGTCACGCGAGCTGCCGAGGGCTCCGTAAGTGAAACTGTGACATGTTGGCTAGAGGCCGAAGATTCACTATAGGGACTTGGCAGGGGTACGACATCAATGGGTATTCATTTTACACAAGAGCTCAAGACGCCAAGAGTAGCACGCAATGTAGCGGAGTGACACTGTTTGCTATTTCCGAGGACGCCAGGTCAGTAAGGGCGCTGAACTCATATTACGGTGTTATTGACGAAATATGGGAGCTCGATTACGGATTACTTAAGATTCCCCTGTTTCGATGCCAATGGGTCGAAATCCCTCGAGGTGTTCAAGTTGACAGTTACGGGTTTACTCTCGTCGATCTTGGTAGAGTCGGACACCAAGACGATCCATTCATACTTGCAAAGCAAGCCACACAGGTATTCTACATCGTTGACCCGGCCAATCCAAACTTGCATGTTGTCCTCCACAGCAAGAGACGTATTGTTGGGGTCGAAGATGTTGTCGACGAAGAGGAGTATGACCAATTCGATGAAATACCTCCATTTTTAGAGGACATTCAATCTATCCGTACTGAAGATATCGACGAAACAACGTATCTGCGAGATGACCACGAAGAAGGATTATGGGTTGAGAACCATTGATGATTAATTTCTATTTCAGGGATAAATGCCAAGCAAACAGCCCACAAGTTCTGCAGCAAGGTGAGGAACTTATCATTAATACATCAGGCAGTACATTTTTCTTTAGAATTTAATGATAAGCTAGTTCATAGCATTAATACATCTCAATTTTACTCCACAGCATGAGTTCTAACATGTACAGTACCTTTATCCTGTAAATACTTAATTCTTCCCTTCAAATAGCACTTGCAAAAATCTCATCGCAGCCTCTTTCTTCTTCAAATTAAGTTCTGCAAAAATCCCTTTTTTCTGACGGTATTTTGTTATTTATACCGATAGAAAAGGACATCCGCTACTTTCACACTTCTCTCAGGCACTTCAAAACGTTTTCTATCGGTATTGTTCTATTTTACCGTTAGAATAAATTCGTTAGTCTCACGGTATTTTTGTCTGACGGTTTTTTCCTTTTTTTACCGATAGAAGAATACTCTGCCGCTTTGAATTCTCAACCGTGTCGCCATGCGTCGCCTGGGAAACTCTATAAGTACCTCGCCATGCGTCGCGGTATTTTGTTGTTTTTCTAATTCTCGAATGGTTCGACTCCTCATCTTCTCTTTCACAATGGCAACCTCCATAAGATCGTCAGCCACGCCCTCCGCGGTAAGAACTCTAAATCTCCTCGGTTTACCCATGTATTGTTAATCCATGTTCAGTTCATTCTTGACCTGTTGATTTGCACAGGGAATGGTAGCCGTGGAAGACACTGCCAAAGTGAAGGCCGACCTGAGGGCCCTCCAGGAGGAGCACAAGCTCCTTACAGACAAGCACACTCAGCTACGGCTTAACCTTGACGATCTCTTCCAGCGCATTAAGCGCATGAAGACGGTTGGTGACAATGCTAGGGCGAGGACGAGGCGTCTTCGCGAGGAGAAGAAAGCCGCGGATATGACCATCACTGGCTGCGGTTTGACTATGAAGGATACCATAGCGAAGCTGAGGGAGGTCGCAGGCCTTCTCGACGCCGTAGTAGTTGATCCTAGGGACAACTTGTCGCTAGAGGAGTCCTGCGTCCTGGCTGCAAGTCTAACTGACTCTATTCTACATGCAGCCAGGGCTAAGACCACCCCTTGACCTAGCATTATGGGTTTTAGTTTCTTTTGTAAGTGATAAAACAACAATGAATGAACAATTTCTTTTTATGTCAATTTTCCAATTTTCCGGCTATCTTCCCTCTTTCTTTATCATTCTGCAGCTTTCAACCACGGTCTGTTTGATGTTAAATTGTGTGTACCTTTTCATTACTCTGACGGTATTTTGTTGTTTTTACCGATAGAAAAAGGGCACACAATACTATAATCTCAAGCACTTAATCAAAAAAATTTTCTGGGGAAAATTGGTCTCACGGGATTTTATTGTTTATACCGATAGAAAAAGGCACCTTTTCATTACTCTGACGGTATTTTGTTGTTTTTACCGATAGAAACTATAATCTCAAGCACTTTAGAAAATTTTTCTGGGGAAAATTGGTCTCACGGGATTTTATTGTTTATACTGATAGGAAAAGGCACCTTTTCATTACTCTGACGGTATTTTGTTGTTTTTACCGATAGAAAAATGGCACCCCAATACTATAATCTCAAGCACTTTAAAAAAATTTTCTGGGATAAATTGGTCTCACGGGATTTTATTGTTTATACTGATAGAAAAAGGCATCCACTACTTCAAATATTTTTCCGGGAAATTTACTTGTTCTATCGGTATTATTTTGTTGTACCGATAGGAAAAGACATAAGTCTATCGGTATCATTTTGTTATGCCGATAGAAAAGTGCCTCCACTACTTTATTACTCGTACACGGCCCTTTAGTTTCCCTCCACTCGAACAGTTCCACCTTAGAGCACTGCGTCTCTTCGAGAGCGAAGAAAACCACAACATCCGCCGCGACCACTCACTTCCTCTCTCCCACATGACGATCGCCGGCTGGACACTGGTTCGCCACTGCCACCGGTTCTTATTTTCGTCCTTCGCCGGCCGCCGCTGCGTTCTACACCGCCTCTCCATCACCAGAACTGATCGCCGCCGTAAATACCCTAATTCGTCGTTCTATTTCTAGCATCTTCCTTATTTGATCCTAGTGTTTTGCACGTACTAATTCTTCGAGTTTTGCAATTACACTAGGGTTCCCTATTGTGTTGGATTATGTACATTCCGCACGCAATGTTGATTTAAATTAGGGTTTACATAATATGTTCCAGTGCTGTAATGAACATGTTTTGAGATTTTAACTTATCTATACTGCTGTATGTGTGATCAATTGTATCCAACTGCCATGTAATGCACATTATATGTTGGAGGTGTTCTTACACATATTCTATCGGCAGCTCATGTGTTTACCGATAGAACATATTTCTGCACAAGTAGTAAAACTTAATTTGGATCTGGAAGGACATGAGCCATGAAATGTACTAGTTTGGTTGGGAATTTTTACTCACTTGGTATGAATATATGGCAATGTGGATGGGTCTTCGATGTATATGTTTCAAATGCCTATACATGACTTTTCCCAACCTAATAGATATGAAGTCCTGATGACTCACATACAGGCTAGGCTAAAGATTATGCACAGTGGCACTTAGATGCTTGTGTGCATATTTACGTGCGAAATAATAATGCTGGCCCATGAATATTACTATAGCAAATCATCGAGAATGTTATGTGATGACAGTGAATGATGGTTTGTCAACAAAATTCCATATGTAGAGAACATTGTTATGTTCTATCGGTATCTCACGGGTTTGCCAATAGAAAAATTGTCTTCTGTGGAGGTAATTGTTATGGTCTATCGGCAGCTCATGTGTTTACCGATAGAAAATATTTCTGAACAGTTCAGGAAGTAATTTATGCATGTCTTTCTTTTTGTATTATTTTCCCTTTTGCCGCCCTAGTTAGTCTCCAGTCCTAGGCTGAGTTATGGAACTCCAAGGCGAATTAATTGCCATATATATGGTTTGTTGAAGGTTTTGTAGGGGAAGACATGTCGTCGTCTTCATCGGATGGTACTAGTGGTTCGACTAGAGCCAACCCCATCGTAACTACTGAAGATGCAGCTGTTACATCCCAGCGCAAGAGGGTGGGGCGAGGCGCGACGACGTTGGGGCGTTTGGCCAAACGCACGGATCTTTCTTGTGAGTTCAACCAATTTGGGAGGCCGATTGGAAAGAATGCTGGGAGGTACGCGGCCTACGTTGGGCTGTTGGCGAAAGAAAGGGTGAAGATCACCGTCCAGAGCTGGAAGGACGTGACGGCGGACGAGAGGGATAGCTTGTGGGCGGAAGTGAAGGTTAAATGAACTGAAATCGCCGAACTCTTTCGTAATCACGTTCTCTTGGCTTATACTAAAGTTTAACTAACTCGTGATAATTGTATGCATTTTTCGGAAACAGGCTAAGTGGAACATCCCCGACGATACACCTAGGACTGCCTGCTTGAAGGACATGAACGGAACATGGAAAACCTTTAAGAGCTGGCTCGTCAGTAACTTCCTCGTTGCGGGGAAATCTCCTTGCGAGAAGTACCCCTTCATATCGGAGGAGGTATGGGAGGAATTCACCAAGCAGAAGGGGACTGAGGAGTTCAAGGCCCTTAGCGAGAAGAATAGGGCGATCTAGAAGAGGAACGACCACCCGCATCGGCTTGGATCCCGGGGCTATGCGGGGAAGGAGGAGCAGTGGAAGAAGGAAGACGAGCAAAATCCTGTCATCGACACCCCTGAGTTGCCGCTCTCCAAGATCCGGGATGAGAGGTGCAAGCGATGGTGGAGGGGGAGGGGGTCCGTGTCGTCCACGGGGTCTGTGCAGTTCGCAACCCCTGGGGACGCCGACGTTGTGAGGCGAATGGTAAGTTGGCTAACCTCGTAAACTGTGTGCGCACAAGTGTATATAAGGCAATTTGTCTCACAAGGTACCTTCAAATGTAACAGATCTCTTTTGAGAAGGAGGCAGCGGAGGGATTGTTTACCCCGCAGAGGGAGAACGACATCCTCACCCGGGCTCTAGGAAATAAGGAGCATCCCGGGCGGACACGGGCCGTGGGAGCCATTGTGTCGTGGAAGGCCGGTTTCGTAGATCCGGCTCCACCGAAGAAGAAGGCCCGCACTTGGAAGGAAAAGGAAGCTGACCTCTCCGATAAGATACGGGCTGAGGTACGGGAGGAGATACGGGCGGAGATGCGGGTTGAGATACGGGCTGAGGTACAGTCTGAGGTGCAGACCGAGGTCGCACAAATGAGGGAAGAGTTTGCACGGTTGAGAGAAGCATTGCTGGCCAAGAGTGCAGATGCGGATCCCCAGGACGACGGTACCCCGCGGGGTCGGATAAGCAGTTGCGCTTCGAAGGTACTCGCGGATCCAGTGGATCTACTTGAGGTACTGCAAGCCTTCATCTGTGCACTTAAGTTGATGCCACTCCCATTCTGTTAGACTTGTTTCGCTAACCTATTTTAATTGTTACAAATTTGCAGGGGCCGGAGGGCTGCATCCTACAGAATCACGTAGGCGCCGGGCAGGAAGTGGTTGGACACAGCTTCGTATATCCGTCTGGGCCGGATGTCCGGGTCCACTGTGTACCTCTGCGGTTGGGTTTCGCAAAGGTACAGGTGGACATGGCCATGCCGGGCTACAACGATTCTCCGTTGCCAGTCCCAACAGAGGAACTGCAGACACTTGCTGAGGCAGTGGGCTCCTATGTACAGTGGCCCAAGAAGTGTCTTGTAATACAACCGGTAAATCCTACACATTTTAGATTACATCCTACTCAGTACACTCAACTTGCATAATCTAACATACGTGCTCATTAATTGAAGTGGCCTGCCGCTGGGCTACCAGGGGACTGCGCCCCCAGCTCGGGGCATGAACGGGTCCCCACTTATGTCGGAGGCAGCTTTGCGCAAATTGGATCGATCAACCAGAGACCTCCACGCGTGGTACCTACACCGAGCTCCGCGCAATTTGAACTTCTTAGTTCCCTACAGGCCTAGGCAATTCCACCGTGAGCCCGGGAGTATATCCGTGGCACACGAGGATCTGTTCGACCTCTACAACGGGCGGGAGCTCGATATGTCCATCATACGGACTGGAGTCCTGTGAGTTTGCTGATGCTATGTATTGCTGTTTTCTAACTCTGTTTGCTAACTCTGCATTGTTGTAGTTCATTTGAAATGTAGTAACTTCTGTGCAATACTAATGTCGTCCTTTGCATGCAGGTGCATGTACAGGCTAGCATCGGAGGCTGCGTGTGACAAGGTAGGTTTCCTCGACCCAGAGAAAATAAGCCTCACGATGCTAGAGCACGACACCGCGCACGCTGAGCAGTACATATCCAAGGCGCTGATGGCGCAGCAGGACAGGGAGTTCATTCTGGTGCCGTACCACCAAAGGTTATTGCATTTCGTACTAATTTAACTCGATCTTGTATGTTACACCTGAGATATACTTTGAGCACGCAGTCCTCTTTTACGTACAATGCAGGGACCACTGGATCCTCATCGTGATCTGTCCGCCGAGGAACGAGGTGTACTACCTCGATTCGATGCGTGACAAATTATCGATGGAATATGTGGTCAAGGGGAATATGGAGGCGTAAGTAACTTATATGTTTGATTTAAATTTTCACCTCACTAGCTCATGATAATACATTAACGGGCAATACTAACTGAAATGCAGGGCTTTTGATAAATATGCGTCCGCTGGAGGGAGGCATGCCGCACCGCAGGGCTCCCTACTAGCTTGGAAAGAATATGAGGTACTCACGAGACTTTTTGTTTATGCTTAATTAGTTTATGGAAACAATAGCTAACATGTCTTCGCATATGCAATTATCTCAGTGCCATCAGCAGCCGCAATCGTGGGAATGCGGGTTTTATGTGTTGCGCTACATGTACGACCTAGTGCAGACAAACTTTGCCCAATTCCCCCAGGTAAGCATCGATAGCTAACTCAAATTTGAAAATTGGGTGTCACGTTCTAAATTAGGAAGTTAGTTACTAAGTATTCACACATGCTTGCAGATCGCCATGTCGAAAGACTCATACGAAAATGCAAAGATTAGAGATCTTCGACAAATCTGGGCTCAATATGTCATGGAGGAAGTTGCACCCAACCATCCGCCATGATAATTTTCTCTTTTTCGTGTACTCTGTGCATAGACTGTTTATATACATGTGAATAAATATATATGTCAATAAATGTCCACATTGGATTGCAATTTGTATTTGTCGATATATATGTAAATAAATGTGAATAACTGTCTAATGTGTCAATCTGTACTGTATTGTGTATCCAATCTATAATGTATTGCATCTGTACTGTATATGTGAATGTACTGTATTGTGAATGCAAATAATGTACTGTATATGTGAATGTTCTATCGGCAAATTCATTCACAGCCGACAGACCACTACAAATTTTCTATCGGTAAACTCATCCACAACCGAGAGACTACTACCCATTTTTCTATCGGTAAACTTGAAATTAACCGTCAGAATAGAGTGACTTTTCCTGCCGGTGAACTCATCCACAACCGAGAGACTACTACCCACTTTTCTATCGGTAAACTTGAAATTAACCGTCAGAATAGAGTGACTTTTCCTGCCGGTGAACTCATCCACAACCGAGAGACTACTGTGATTTTTTCTATCGATAATGTCATTTCCAACCGAGAGAGTGCTACACTTTTTTCTGTCGGTAAACTTATAATTAACCGTTAGAATATGGGTATTTTTCCCAACGCTAAACGTTAGACGACGACGGGTTTTCTATCGGTACAATCATAAGGTGCCGATAGAATAGTAATATTTTCCTGTCGGTAATCATGTAATTAACCGTTAGAATAGTGGTACTTTTCCCACCGTTAATCGTCAGACTACGACGGGTTTGCTATCGGTACACTCCTAAGATGCCGATAGAATTCTTAATTTCTTCTGTCGGTTATTTACCGATAGAAAATGTTCTGTCTTGTTCTATCGTGTCTATCTCTATCGGTACGAAAACCGATAGTAGAAGGGTTTTTTTTACCGATAGAAGAAAGCTTTTCTGTACTAGTGAAACACGCAAACCGAGGAAAAAGTAAACCAAAAACTCTAGCGTCCCGACGCCCTGCTTAGCGCGCTCTCTCCCCTCCTCCGATTAAAATAATATTTTTTCGTGTGGGCCCGCATGCAGATGGCGTTAGTGCCTGGGTTGGACTCAGCCTAATGACGACTATGGCCGCATTCGAAGCAGAAGCATCTCTATCTAGTAATGGATGACAGGAACAAGGGATACAACATCTACAAGCTAGACGCCGACTTGGACTCAGGTGCCGAGCGCCTCGTTGAGCCCCCGACCTGCGGTTAGAGGCCCATGAAGAATGGCAATTCACCGCCCTGGGTAACAAAATCGTCATCTCGAGTCACAGAAACTATAGACGCACTCCCATTCTCATCTATGGACTCACCATTGGTCCTCGCCTCCCGCACGCGTTGTTGCATACCTTGGACTTTGTATAGCTATAGGTTGTACATGTTAAGAGTGGAAACCGTATATGCCGCACACCTTTGAAGTTATGTCATGGGAGTAATGTTCAAGGTGTCTGGCGCCTAGCGTCTTGGTCACTAAGTGAGGTCTAGGCAGCCAGCCACGTAGGTTACTGATTATAGTTATCACAAAGTATATATAATCAAACAAGTGAACAAATAAATTCTCAAACAACAAGCAATGAAACAAACAAACAAGCAACTAATCATCTGCACCACAAGTCACATAATCACAAACAACAAGAAAACAAACAAAAGTAGAAGTTTAATGATAGATAAAGTCATAGATCCATAAATATCTAATCTTCCTTTTCTGCTTGCTCTTCATAATCTTTATTTGGAAGGACTTGTTTCTGATCGGACTCAAATTCAATCTCTTCTTCATTGATGTCATCATCAGAATTATCTGAGTTGAAATCATTTTCATGAAGTTCTCTCACTCTATTGTTTATATGATGCTGCAAGACATCCTAACTCCGGATGCTTCATCAACTAGTTTCCATGTAAGTCCCGTACCAGGCTCAATCTCCTCCTTCTCCTCATCATCATCCGCACCATCAACTATCCATCCCTGAACATGAGTAGCATCCAAATCTAGGAGGATATCTACATTATTCTCCTTCTCCCTCTTTTGTTTGTTCATCAACTTTGCATTAAACTGAACATAGACTAGATTGTTTAGGCGATTTACATTTAATCTATTTTTTTGTATGTATCTACGAAATAAAATTGAGGTAAATTAAACACAAGACTGGAAAAACTAAAAAATGCATGTGAGTATATTTATGTTAATACCTCTTCAAAAGTGCTCCAATTTCTTTCGCATCCAGATGAACTAGTGGTCAAGGAGAGGATTTTCAAGGCTAATCTTTGCAATATTAGTATATTGCACCCATAAGTCTTCCACCAATTAGCTGTATAATTGCCAATAGCAACAAATGGACATATTATATATTTATAAACAACCATACAATAAATAACACAAATTTAAAAACAAGTTTACTTGGATTAAAATTAAAATATTGACATCCAGTTTTTGCCAAATTCTTACCAAAAGCCCCCTTTTGTCCTAAGAATTTTTGCAACTCCTCATTTATCACTTGATTTTACTTCTCAAAATCTCCATGATAGAAGATTTCGATATAATTGAGTATCCCATCAATAATAGTTTCATCCCAATGAATGGATTGATCACGATAACTATAATATGGATTCAATAGGTAGGCCGTCAAATGCAATGGAGAATCAAGCTTCTCTTCCTTGCATCAATAATTTCAAGTAAAACTTTATAGTTGTTCTCCAAATTATTTATAGTCTCTTTGATTTCTCTTTTTGCATGGAGGAGTTCTCTGTATAAAAAACCCATAGATGGCTTGTTATCCCCATCAACCATACGAAACACTTTTACCAAAGACCCAAAGATCTTTAGGCACAATGGCTCATCATAGTAGATATTTTCACTTTTCTTTCACTGTTTTAGACCACTTGCAAGTATCCCACTCTGTGCTACCCATCATTGCCCTTTGCTGTGCCTTTTTCTCCATCAAACTTTGCAAAGTAAGAAAAGAGGATCGAAGCAATTCTAGTTACTCTCGGCCTTATTGTATCTTTCTTCTTTGTAAATGATCTCATTAAGGCCAAGGTCTTATGATGCGAATAGATGAAAATGGTAAATGTCTTGGTTTGGTCAAGTGTTTTCTTAAACCTTGCCAACTTACCAATAGCTTCTGGCATCAAGTTAATGATGCGAGTTGCACATGAGCTCTAAAAGATATTAGGTCTTTTCTCCTTCAGTAATGTCTTTGCTCCTATGTTGTTTGTTGCATTGTCTGTAACTACTTGTACAACATGTTTTGGTCCTACTTGTTCAATGCAAGCATCCACATAATAAAATATAAGTTGACTTGTGTGAGACTCCTCCGATGCCTCCCTCGAAGAAAGAAAATATGTTATAACATTGCAATGTGTTGCATCTAGACCCCTATTATTGTGGATTTTGATTATTGATGACATTAAGTATTTTTGATCTAATCATGTTTTTGAGTTATATGTATGCAGAGATCTAAGAGTTATTTCGCCTAAGGTCGGCAAGTAGAAAGCCGCAGAGACCTAAGCTATCTGGAGGATCTGCAAGTCGCAAGCCGAGGATGAAAGCACAAGGTTGCAATGTCGTCAAAGGTTGCAAGTCCAAGGTCACCAAGATTGAAGATGCAAAGGACTTAAGGTAATAAGAGTTTTTATTTTTCCCGATCTCGGTGTTTGGAGTTCGATCAGTTAAGGACTTTGTTTTTAGTTTTAACCGTACTATAAAGAGGGGGTTGCAAGTCCTCTCTATATCTCCAACATGAACTGAGAAATTACTAGGTCATTGCATTGTATCTTTTTGGTTGGATTTGATTTGAATTTGGTTTGAAAGATTTGGTTTTTCAGTTGTGTTTTGACACCAGAAGAATTTTCGCTTTTTCTAGAAATATCTAGGCAGATCTGACTTTTTCTTCTGTTGACAAAAATATAGCCCTTTAAATTATCTTTCAAACGAGCTATTAAACTCTCAATTTGGATTTCTGGATTAAAAGTTATGGATGTTTTTAATGGACTGTCAGTTATTTGGTTTTTCAGTTTAGTTTTTGACAGCAGAAGAGTTTTTGCATTTTCTGGAAAGATCTAGGCAGATCTGGCTTTTTTCTTCTGTTGACAAAAAGATAGTCCTTTAAAATATCTTTCAAATGAGTATCAAACACTTAAATCGGATCTCTGGATTAAAAGTTACAACTATTTTTATTCATGTTGACCGTCAGTTTGGATTGTCAGTTTTGTTAACTGATAGTTGTCCAGAGAGGTTGTTTTTTGAGCTGAAATTTTTTGAACTAAACTGACTGTCAGTTGTCCAAACTGACTGTCAGTTGTCCAAACTGACTGTCAGTTTGCATTTCGACCTCAAGCCGTTTTATTTGAGTTTCTATTTGATCTGGTCGATGTTTTGATTGAACTGACTGTCAGTTTGCATAACTGACTGTCAGTTTGGGGTTTCAAGTTTTCTTAAACGACCACAAACGGCTAGCTATTTTTTATCTGTAAATTTTGTCGGCCGTTGTGTATGTAACTGACTGTCAGTTATGTAAACTAACTGTCAGTTTGAGTTGCTGATTTTCAGCCTTAACTCTAACGGTTCTTTTGATCCTTGAGGCTATAAATAGGGGCTTTGGGCATGTGTTATACATAACAAGCAGCCTCCTCTCATACACATTCTTGAGTTTTAGTTTCTTATACAAAATCTTGATCTTTTGATCAAGTTGAGTGCTTTTCAGATCCACCGAGTGCTTTTGTTCAGTTCATTTTGCATTCTATTAGTTTCTCGGTGATTGTTTGGAGGTCAAGAGAAGACCTTGTGATACGGGGTGCCCGATCTTCACGACGTAGGATCGTTGATAACTCATTGATTCGTGTAACCTGACGAACCGATGGTGCCAACCACTGTCAATACAGCAACCTGCGACAAAAGAATTCGCCCAACCACACGGTTTGATCGTTGTCTACTTGACCACGCAAAAATAGACGCACTGTTCCTACAATCAACGAAGAAATTACAAGAACAATGGTAAAGAGAATAACTCTCAATTCTAGGCGGTGGCTTATGAGCACAAACCCTAGAACAAGAGCAAAAACTTCTCTGAAAATATTTGTGTATTCAATTCGTGGTTGTCTCAAAACTATGACCATGCCTCTCTTTTATAGAGGGTGGTCTTTACAAAAGATAGAAGGTTTAAACTAAACTTTCAATCTGAATCTAATTCAAAACGGAATAAAAATCCTAACATACTATAAAGATAAAAGAAGTCCGGAATTAATCTTCTTGGATTCGGATTCGGACTCGGACTGGACTTTTTTCTTTCTGTGCAGTCGTTACTCTTTTGGGTCTCCTGGTTGCATACAATGTCGGAATTTAATGATTCTTGATTTGTTTGAAAGCTCTTTTCAATACCTTTCCAACAAGTACTCATGCAATCCAATTGGACATCTGTGCTGATGGTGCTTGGTCAAAGTGGCTATTTCTCACGGATCCGAATAGGACTCTTTCCTCTTGTGCACTTGACATTCTTTTGGGGCTCCTGGTTGCATACGACGTCCGATTTTGATGATTCTTGATGCGTTGGAAAGCTCTTTCGAATACCTTTCCAGAAAGTACTCATATGACTGATTCGAACATCTGTGCTGAAATTAGCACTTGGTCGAATTCTCTGAACAAACATCCGATCGTCACTTGGTCGGTAGGTTGTATGGTCCCTAGGTTGCGACCATGTGCTTCTGATCCTGGGCTGCGACCTTAAGGCATGTTGTGACCTCGAGCCTTTCTGGTTGAGCACAGAGTTCTTCTGATCAAGAGCAAAGTTCTTCTGGTCGATCACTGATGCGAAGGATGTCCTCATCACCTTGCTGCCTATTACTTTTGGTGAGCGCCCTAACCTAGACGGTTCGGAGGCGTGGCCGTAGATCTCTCCAGATCGGAGATTGTCGGAGAGACTCGGCGCATTTGTACAAGGCATCGGTGCTCGCCTTTCCGGAGTGGACAAGGAGCAACCATTAGTGGATAATATCCTTCGTGGATATTAGAGCAAGACTCAATTTATTTGAGTGCTTCAACGAGGATTAGGGGAGACTGGGCGAGTCTCCGAGACCTCGGTAAAAATCGTTGTGTTCATTCTCTCTTCCTCTTGCTCATATTATTATTCGTTCTTGATTTACAAATATTTGTTTTAAATTGAAGTTTTTAAAAACATCCTATTCACCCCCCTCTAGTCGACATCCTTGATCCTACACGTGGTATCAGAGCTAGGTCTCTCATTTATGGGCTTTACCGCCTAGACAGAAAGGATGGACTCGGTAGAGAATTTTGATTTGATTGCTCCTCACTTTGATGGCTCACATTACTTTCGATGGAAGATTATTATGAGCACTTATTTTGAGGCATTGAGTTTGGATTTATAAAGCTTAGTGGAGAAGGGTGTGACTTATCCGTTGATTTCGGATAAGGATATTCTCCTCTTAAATACAAAGGCTAAAAATGTACTTCATAGATCCCTTAGCCATGATGTGCTCGAACTAGTGAGTGATCGTTCGACCGCTCACGATGTTTGAACCACCCTTGAGTCTATCTTTGAAGGCACATCTAGCTTTGAGCATGCTAAGATGCGCTTTTTGATGCAACACTATGAGGCATTTGTGATATTGGAGCGTGATACACTCTCCACCATATATGATCGCTTGATCAACATCACAAATGAGCTCAAAGCCCATGGCGCTAATATTTCCAATCTAGACATTTGTAGGAAATTGCTTAAGGTGTTACCGGAGGATCGCTACAGAGACTTCATTACCACTCTTGCAAACGGTGACCTCTCCGACACTTCATTGAGCGAGCTCATTGACATGCTTATGTCAAATGAGGCTATGTCCAAGGAGAAGGACATACATTCCACCTCCGAGAATATTAAGAATGATGATTTCATTGTGGAGGATCGGGAGCTTTCTAGCAATATCAAAGACGTCATCGACTTGGTTCGCCTAAGAAAGACAAAGGTGAACTCTTGCAAGAAGAGCTCAAAGAAATTTAGAAAGAAAGCGTCAAGATCAAAGTCTTCATCTCACAACAAATCTATATGCCTTATGGCATGTGACTCGACGGTATCAAATACTAACTTCTCTAATGATAAGCTTATGGATATGATTGTAGAGTTAAATAACTTGCTTGGTAATATGAATAAAAGTTTTTGCACTTTAAAGAATAACTTCTCATCCTTGAAAGTGGAATTTCAAGAGTTGAAAAATTCTTATGATTCTTTGCTTGTCAAGGAAGCTATTAGCTCCACAACTGCCTTAGATGATAGAGTTGCTTGTGACTTGCTCATTGATCTATCCTTAAAGTCACATACTTCCACTTCACATGCTAGCACTTCTTGTAATGACTTAAGTGTTAATTCATGTTTAGACTCAAATACTAGCTTTGTGGACACTAGTACTTCATGTGATAATTTGTCTATTGATTCATTTATTGATTCACATGCTTGTACGGTTGTTACTAATAACTCATACCATGATTTATCTAGTGATTCATCTTTATGCCATGGTGTTAGTACTAGTTGTTCCTCATTTAATATGTCTAGCTCATCTAGTGATTCTATTGTTATGTCCTCTAGTTCATCTACTTGTGATGATATGCCGTCATGTTCTCATTCACATCATACTTCATGTGTTAATACAGTATCATCTCATGTACATAAAATTGAAAATGATGAACTTAAGACTAAAATAAATAGATTGAGTCATGACCCTACTAGATATCATATGAGTAGTGCTATACTTGTTAAACCCCCTTTAGATCATAGATATTCATTTTAAAAGGGGAAATTAAATCATGATCACTCTTCTAGTAAGAGGTATCGCATATTTCACCGCACTCATACCATTTCATTTATAAAGCCCTCTCAAACTTCATGTTCCACATGTCACTTAATAGGGCAGCATTCGCATGAAGCTTGTCCTTTAGTGACTTCAAACTATTTTGATGTTTGCTACATGCTTCAAAGGTCGAAGAAAGGGTATGCTATAGCAAAGTTTGTTGGTGCACCCATGCTAAATAAAAAGAAGAAATCAATTTGGGTGTCCAAAGCTTTGATCGCTAACATTGAAGGACCCAAAAATGTTTGGGCACCTAAAAGGACTCGATTCTTTTATGCAGGTGAACTACAAGACTGGTGGGAAGCATTGGGTGCTTGATAGCGGTGCTCCGAACACATGACTGGCAACAAGAAATTGTTCACCTCACTTGAAGATAACTCAAGCGAGAATCAAAAGATTACATTTGGAGACAACCATCAAGGAAATGTGGTAGGCTTGGGTAAAATTGCAATTTCTAACGATCTCTCAATTTCGAAAGTTTTATTGGTTGAATCTCTGAATTTTAATTTGCTTTCCGTTGCTCAAATTTGCGATTTTGGATTTCGTTGCACATTTTATCCAAAAGAAATTTTGGTTGAAAGTTTAAAAGACAATTCTTTAGTTTTTAAAGGCTTTCGTTTTGGAAATCTTTATTTGGTTGATTTTCACTCAAAAGATGCTTCTCTTTCAACTTGTCTTGTCTCTCAAACCTCAAAAGGTTGGCTATGGCATAGACGACTTGCACATGTTGGAATGCATCAATTGAGAAAACTTTTAAAACGTGATTTGGTTGTTGGCTTAAAAGATGTGAATTTTGAAAAGGACAAACTTTGTAGCACTTGTCAAGCTGGCAAGCAAGTAGCTACTTCACATCCAACTAAGCGCATTCTTTCTACTTGCAAACCTTTGGAACTTCTGAGTTCCAAAGTATCGGGGGTAGCAATTATGGTTTTGTGATTGTTGACGATTTTACTCGCTATACTTGGGTTTTCTGTATTTCTCAAAAATCTGAAACCCCCGATGTTTTCAAAAGTTTTGCAAAACGTATCTCCACGGAATTCGAACTTTCCATCAAGAAAATCCGTAGCGATCATGGTGGAGAGTTCGTTAATTCAACTCTATTTGATTTTTGTAACTCTCTCGGAATCAAACACGAATTTTCTGCATCCTACACTCCACAGCAAAATGGAGTTGTAGAAAGGAAAAATCGAACACTTATAGAAATGGCAATGACTATGCTAAGTGAGTACGATACTCCTACTCGCTTCTGGGCTGAAGCCGTGCATACCGCTTGCTACTCTATAAACCGACTTTATTTACATCCTCTTCTGAATTTGACTCCTTATGAACTTCTTATTGGGCGTAAGCCAAATATTTCTTATTTAAGAGTTTTTGGTTGCAAATGCTATATTCTTAAGAAAAGGAATTTTGGTGGTAAGTTTCAAAGAAGAGTAGATGAAGGCTTTCTAGTCGGATACTCCACCACTAGTAAAACTTATCGCATTTTTAACAAAAATACTGGTTGTATTGAAGAATCCTATGATGTCGAATTTGACGAAACTAATGGCTCACAAAAGGAGCAAGTTTCTGTGAAGTTTCAGGTGAAGATCTTCAAGAAGCCATGAAGAACATAACCATTGGAGACATTAAGCCAAGAGAAGAAAATCAAGAAGATGATGTCAACATTGAGAATGTTGATCAAGATATATCATCATCTCATGTTGATCCTCCAGAACAAGATCAAGATGAAGTAGTACAAGATGAAGCACCAAGGCAACATCAAACGATCACCAAGGACCACCCTCTAGATCAAATATTGGGTGACGTCAGTAAGGGTGTTCAAACTCGCTCTCGTATTACTGCATTTTGTGAACATCATTCATTTGTGTCTTCTTTAGAACCTAAACATGTTAATGAAGCTTTAAATGATCCTGATTGGGTAAATGACATGCATGAGAAACTTAATAACTTTTCTAGAAATAAAGTTTGGACTTTAGTAGAAAGACCCAAGGATCATAATGTAATTGGAACAAAATGGGTTTTTAGAAATAAGCAAGATGAAAATGAAGTTGTAATTAGAAACAAAGCTCGTCTTGTTGCTCAAGGTTTCACTCAAGTCGAAGGTTTAGACTTTGGTGAAACTTTTGCACCTGTAGCAAGACTTGAAGCTATTCGAATTCTTCTTGCTTATGCATCTTGTTTCAATATCAAACTTTTTCAAATGGATGTTAAAAGTGCTTTCTTAAATGGTGAAATCTCTGAACTTGTCTTTGTTGAACAACCTCCTGGATTTGAAGATTCTAAATTTCCAAACCATGTGTTTAAATTGTCAAAAGCTCTCTACGGTTTCAAACAAGCTCCTCGAGTTTAGTATGAATGACTTAAAGACTTTCTTTTATCAAAAGATTTTAAAATTGGGAAGGTTGATACAACTCTATTTACAAAGAATATTGAAAAAGATTTGTTCATTTGTCAGATATATGTTGATGATATTATATTTGGATCTACTAATGAACATTTCTGTCATGAGTTTGGAGAGATGATGTCTAGGGAGTTCGAGATGTCCATGATCGTTGAGCAGAGCTTCTTCCTTGGACTCCAAATCAAGCAACTCAAGAACGGTACGTTTGTGAGTCAAACAAAGTACGTGAAGGACCTGCTCAAGCACTTTGGGATGGAAGACGCTAAGACAATCAAAACCCCCATGGCGACAAATAGACATCTGGACATGGACAAAAGCGGCAAATCGGTCGATTCTAAACTTTATAGGTCTATGATTGGTAGCTTATTGTATCTTACTGCATCTAGGCCTGATATCATGTTTAGTGTGTACTTATGTGCTAGATTTCAATCAGATCCTAAGGAATGTTATTTAATTGCTCTTAAAAGAATCCTTAGGTATTTAAAATGCTATCCCAGTTTAGGTCTTTGGTATTCGAAAGATGCAAATTTTGAATTAATTTGTTATTCGAATTCTGATTATGCTGGGTGCAAGATTGATCGTAAAAGCACATCTGGTAGCTGTCAGCTGTTGGGGAGATCATTAGTATCATGGTCATCTAGGAAACAAAATTCTGCAGCTCTCTCCACTGCTGAAGCTGAATATGTGTCTGCGGGAAGTTGTTATGCTCAATTATTATGGATGAAGCAGACATTTTTGGATTATGAAATTAAATTTGATAAAGTGTCACTCTTGTGTGATAATGAAAGTGCCATTAAAATTGCAAATAATCCTGTTCAGCATTCTCGAACTAAGCATATTGAAATACGACACCATTTTATTAGAGATCATGTGGCAAAAGGAGATATTGATGTGAGCCATGTTAGAACAGACATGCAACTAGCAGATATTTTCACCAAACCTTTAGATGAGACTAGATTTTGCTTTCTCAGAGGAGAATTGAATATTATTGATATATCAAATGCTAGTTGATCTAAGATAAGTGTCTGATTTTCTTGTCCTCCCGCCTTTTTTGTGCTTGATGACAAAGGGGGAGATATTCTTGAGTTTCTTGCTTCATTAAAGACATTGTTTATGTTTAGGGGAGAGATTGGGGAGAAAGATTCTTGAGATATCTCATGATCTATCATTATAGATTCACTCTCAAATCTCAAATGATTTACATGGGTATTTATATATGCATGCATTTAGGGGGAGTTCCTGAATATCTGTTAATTATGCATGTACTTAGGGGGAGCCATTTGATTTTATTCATTTAAACACTTGTTGTCATCAATCATCAAAAAGGGGGAGATTGTTGCATCTAGGCCCCTATTATTGTGGATTTTGATTATTGATGACATTAAGTGTTTTTGATCTAATCATGTCTTTGAGTTATATGTATGCAGAGACCTGAGAGCTATTTCGCCTAAGGTCGACAAGTAGAAAGCCGCAGAGACCTAAGCTATCTGGAGGATCTGCAAGTCGCAAGCAAAAGGTCGCAAGCCGAGGATGAAAGCACAAGGTCGCAGTGTCGTCAGAGGTTGCAAGTCCAAGGTCACCAAGATTGAAGATGCAAAGGACTTAAAGTAATAAGAGTTTTTATTTTTCCCGATCTCGGTGTTTGGAGTTCGATCGGTTAAGGACTTTGTTTTTAGTTTTAACCGTACTATAAAGAGGGGGTTGCAAGTCCTCTCTATATCTCCAACATGAACTGAGAAATTACTAGGTCTTGCATTGCATCTTTTTGGTTGGATTTGATTTGAATTTGGTTTGAAAGATTTGGTTTTTCAGTTGTATTTTGAAACCAGGTCCAAATCATCCAACCGCCTCAATCATTTGCTTGAAGCTATCATTGTTGATAGCGTTGATCCGAGACGATCTTCAAGTCCTGATCGCATACAGTTTCGCATCCTTAACCGTGATCGGAAAGGTTTCGCGACCATGGATTGGTCCTCTGGTCGGAATTGTAATCCGATCCAAATGTATACAACTAAGTTTATCTGTTTAGGATTAGTTAGTTATATGAGTCTAATACGTTTAGGTTACTGAGTCTGATATGTACTCATACGATTGGACTATAAATACCTTGTAATAGGTCTAGTTTAGATCATCAAAAAGTCATAGAACTTATTTAAGTTTTAGACACTTATAATTTCTTCGACGTAGGCAAGTGTGTCTAACGTTCGACGTGTAAAGCCCTCTTTGAAATAAAGAGTTGTGCAATTACTTGAACTGTATTTTTCAATCAATCTTTGGGCTTCGATATTTCCGAGTAAGATCCCGTTATTCCACATATTAGAATCTGGGCGAGTCTAGTGCGAAAATCAAGGCTAGGTCTCAAACGGATCAACTTGGTATCAGAGCAACTTTCCTATCATGTGGATGGTGAAGACTCGCCAGGGTTACAAAACTTCCGGCGAAACTCCAGGCGATCAATTGACGGTTCCTATAGCCGCGTCTCCAACAATGTCTGACAATACCTCCATTCAAGCTAACCTAGCCGAACAAGTGGCTAAACTCTCCACCGACATGAAAACTGTGTTTGCTTAGATTAAGTAGCAGGCCATGCTTATACCTCCTGAAGTATGGAAGGTTATGGGTGTGAAGACTGGTGAAAACTTGTGTAGGGCAGATGAAGATGGACACGAAGGCGACCACAAGACCGACGACCTCACCAACACCTCTTTAGCTGTCAGATCTTTCAAGATTGACGCTAAGATTGAAATACCATATATGATAGGGAGATCGATGCCGAGAAGTTAGATTCATGGCTCGATCAGCTTGAGACCTATTTTGACCTGAAAGGGTTTAATAGCGTTCAAAAGGTCAAATTTGCACCTTTGAAGATTAAGGACCACGCCAAGACATGGTGAAAGGCCCTTGTCGTCAGTGATGAAGCTGACGACCTTGCATGGGGTCAATTCAAACGACTTCTGCGACAAGAATTTTATCCGATGGGTTACCTTGAGGAGAGATGGGAATATTGGCACAGATTGTACCAACGGCGCGATCAGACCGTCCAAGACTATACGACGGAGTTTCGGCGACAAGCAATGGTCATCGGCATCTCACTGTCCATCCTCAGGTATTTCAAAAATACACATCTGGACTTCAGAAATCAATCAATACTGAGCTAAGTCTGTTCGGCGTCCAAGACATCGCGACTGCAAGTACAACTGCTATGACGATCGAGAAGAAGAACAAATCCCGCAACGACAAAAGCACGAAGGAAAGTGCGACCTCGACAAAGAAAAAGCCGAGTCCGAAAAATAACGCTTAAAAATCGGGCACGGGTGCCTTTTCTGAACATTGTCAAGTCGCGGGACATACCAAGGACAAATGCTACAAGCTTCATCCTGAACTTCGACCGAAGAAAAACAGACCAGGGAAAAGAACAGCCACGGCTACTGCGACTTCACTCGACGAAGAAGTTTTCCGAGTAAATTCGGTTAATGAGGTGGATACGACCTTGTCTCTGATGGCAATGCCGAAGGAGAAGGGTTCGGATCCATCGAACGACCATCACCCAATGGAGGACTTGTTCACGATCAACATCCAGGTGAAGCACGAAGTGGTCGCAGCGATATTCGATCCCGGAAGTCAGAAGAATCTGGTCTCCGCTGGACTGGTTTGGTGACTTGGTTTGAAGACAACCACACATCCACGACCATATCCGTTGGGTTGGTTTACATCTGACGTGAACCAACAGATTACGAGTCAATGTGTGTTGAAATTTGCGATCTCTGCACAATATATCGATGTGGTGCAATGCGATGTTGTCCCTATCGATATCTGTCAGGTGATCTTTGGGAGTTCGTATCTGTATGATCGAGATGCTCACTTCCAACGGCGAGTGTAAGAGTATGACCTCACTAAAGACGGAGTTAAGTTCGTAATCAGTAGAGATATCCACGTCAACACTTCGAACTTGATTATCGCAAATCAAGCCAAACGAATTGTTAATGCATGTCACAAGTATGTGCTTGTCATGATTCAACCCATTGGTCAAGGTGAGGGTACTTGACCAGCATTATCGTTGGCATGCCGAGAGGATTCTGGTCGTCTGTCAGGACTACTGGAGAAATACAGTGATCTATTCGAGATTACCCAGGGTTGTCCGCCGAAACGTCCAGTTGAGCACGGAATTCAGCTTGTGTCCAATGCGACACTACACAATCTGAGTATTTATCGCAACTCAGTATTGGAGAATGAAGAGATCAAGAGACAACTTGGTGAGTTGCTAAATGATGGTGTCATTCAACAGAGTAGTTCACCTTGTGGATCTCCTGTGGTGTTAGTGCCAAAGAAAGATGGGACTTGGGGTATGTGCATCGACTACCGAGCACTGAACAAGATCACCATCAAGAACTGGTACCCCCTTCCTTGTATTAACGACCTGCTAGACCAATTGAAGCATGTCATTGTCTTCTCCAAGTTGGATCTTAAGTCAGGATATCATCAAGTCAGCATTCGAGAGGAAGATACGTGGAAAACTGCGTTCAAAACACGACAAGGTCTATTCGAATGGCTAGTCATGCCGTTTGGTCTCTGCAACGCCCCAGCAACTTTCATGCGTCTTATGAATGACGTATTGAGACAATTCATCGATGACTTTGTGATCGTTTACCTCGACGACATACTGGTTTATAGTCGTTCATGGGATGAGCACATTCATGTCGAAAAGGTGTTCGAACAGTTTCGGCAACATCGACTTCGCCTCAACCGTAAGAAGTGCAAATTAGGCCAGCAAACTCTACTTTACCTAGGATTCATGGTCGGCAACGGTACGTTGCAAATCGACTCGGAGAAGGTAAAAGTGATTCGCGAGTGGCCGTGACTGCGACCGCGAACAATTATGGATGTGCGTAGTTTTTTGGGAGCATGCCAATATTTTCGGAAGTTTATCCGACACTTCTCGATTGTGGCTTCTACATTGCATACATTAACCAGGATCGATCAGAAGTTCGAGTGGGTAGGGAAACATGAGGACACGTTTCTCTTGCTGAAAAGGAAGATCAGCAAGGCATATGTGTTAGCTTTGCCGAATCTCCAGAAACCATTCGAGCTAGAAACCAATGCCTTAGGTTATGCGATAGGCGCAATGCTCATGCAAGAAGGTCGACCAGTGGCATATCACTCCGAGTTATTCCAGGAGCTCAGAAGAACTACCCAACTTATGATAAAGAATTATGCGCACTGCATCAGGCCGTGAAACATTGGCGGTGTTATCTCTTGGGAAAGAGACTGTTGTCCACACCGACCATCAACCGTTGCAATATTTACAAACTCAGTCCAACCTACAGCAAGCTCGGCACATGAAGTGGATGTCATATCTGTAGCAGTTTAATCTGGTGATTAAGTACAAGAACGGCGTACACAACAGATTGGTGGACATGTTGTCGCGACCACCAGTTACGACCCTCTGGTTATCAGCGTTCATGCAGATCGAGCCCTCATGTCATGATGAATATGCCAATATGTACAGTGAAGACCCTAATTTTCAAATAGCACTGACTGAGCTCGAAACAAGGAAACCTACAGAGTTCGTTCGTCGAGAAGGATTCTTGTACAAGGGATGTACACTCCTTTGCCAGTTCCATCGAGGATATAACTCGAAGCACCCAAAGACCTGGGATGAAGCATACCGTACCTGCAATTTGCTTTTAATCGAGCAGTGCATGGTTCGACTGGAAAGTCGTCGTTTGAGGTCTGTTTAGGATTTCTACCACAGAGTCCTTTTGACATGGAGTTTGTGACCCCTACCTCAGCACAGAACAGTAAGGAAGCATCTGATCAGGATCGAGCACAAAAGTTCCTAAAAGGTATTCAACGACTCCATCGTGAGGTTGAACAGAACTTGCTGCGAGCTCAACTAAAGTACAAGGCGCGACATGATCGGCACCGAGTTGATGCGCGATTTCAAGAAGGTTATATGGTATGGTTACATCTAAGTAAGGAAAGGCTTAAAGGTGAAGGTAAGAAACTCAAACCCGTTCGTTATGGTCCTTTTCGGATTTTGCGGAAAGTAGGTAATAATGCTTGTCAGCTCGAGTTACCTCCATACATGGATATTTACTCTGTTGTTAATGTTGAGCACCTCAAACTCTTCGAGCCTTCAATGTTGGATGATGAGTCAGATATTATAGTACCATCTATTGAAGACTTGATCTATCAACGAGACGAACCTTTACGCTAAGATGTGATTCTGGAGAAAAAGGTGACTACCATCAGTAGTGACACAAAGGAGACTTTTCTAATCGGTCAGAAAGATCAATGAGCACGTGCGGCAAAGTGGTACACCAGAGAACATGGACAAGCCCAATTTCCACATCTCCAGTTTGACCAAGAGGTCGCAACAGGGGTTGACTCCTTCTCAACAAGAGAGTCATGATCCAGGAGGATCTTCAAGTCCTGATCGCATATGGTTTCGCGTCCTTAACTGTGATCGGAAAGGTTTCGCGACCATGGATTGGTCCTCTGGTCGGAATTGTAATCCGATCTGAATATATATAAGTAAGTTTATCTGTTTAGGATTAGTTAGTTATATGAGTCTAATACGTTTAGGTTGCTGAGTCTGATACGTACTCATACGATTGGACTATAAATACCTTGCAATAGGTCTAGTTTAGATCATTGAAAAGTCATAAAACTTATTTGAGTTTTAGACACTTATAATTCCTTCGACGTAGGCAAGTGTGTCTAACGTTCGACGTGTAAAGCTCTCTTTGAAATAAAGAGTTGTGCAATTACTTGAACTGTGTTTTTCGATCAACCTTTGGGCTTCGGTATTTCTGAGTAAGATTTCGTTATTCCGCATATTAGAATCTGGGCGAGTCTAGTGCGAAAACCAAGGTTAGGTTTCAAACGGATCAGCGTTAAACAGTATACCCGATTCATATACCCATCTAGCAACATATTGTTTAGTGTGATGGGTTATCTCCTTAAATAGTGCTTCACTGATATTTTGTCGCTTCAACTTTTTCCAAAGTCATAGAAGTTTCAAGGCCAATAGGATTTGCAAACTAATCCATGGGCCTAAAGTACGACGTGTTGAACTTCCAATTTCTTGCAATTGTTCATCATCCATCCCTTTCTCAATGTTCGTCTCTTCTCTAATCTCTTCATCTTCTACTTTCTTGGTTTTCTTCTTATTCTTTACCTTATTGATGGAGTTCTTGTACTTTACTTGATCTTCAAGTGAAGCTTTTGGGCATTTAGCAACATTTTCAGCTATTTGAGCAATGTGTTGCTTAAGCCTATACATACCTCCAGAAACAACTTTTCCACACAAAACACACTTTACTTTATCCAAATTTACAGGGTTAACTAACATTCTATACTCCCACTCAATATCATTTGATTTCCTCTTAAGACAAGAACTCTCAGATGATCCCAACACTGAGGCAGATGCTATTGATGACATTCTATAAAAAATAGAAGAAAAAATGAAGTCAAATTCGGAGATATATCATGACTCATGAGGAGAATGGAGCAGAGGAGGCAGCAGGCTAGCAGAGCAAATATATGGAGTGAGGCATAGCCGCACAGCAGAGGCAGCAGATTGCATATATGAAGGAGTGAGGGAGAAGAGGCGCACTGGAGTAGAGGAGGCAGCAGCACTGCAGCAGAGAAAATAACTATATTAGAATAAGGAATAAGGACTTGTGGGCTGTGGCTGACTCCTTTGCTGCTGAGCAAAAGGCACTTCGGGGCAGAGAAAATAGCACAAGACGCTTCGATCGCTTCGGGGTAGAGGCGCAGTCGCGTAGAGCAGTTGAGCATGAGATATCTTCGGTAGTGGTAGACAGGCAGGCCTGCGGCAGAGGGAGATCTCCTTCCTCGACTATGGCGGATGGGTGAGATCTCCTTCCTCAACTGCGACAGTCGGGCGAGATCTTCCTCGGCTATGGCGGACGGGTGGAGGGACCAACGGAGAAGGCGGTCCTCGACTGCGGCGGCGGACGAGCAGAAGGTCTCCTTCCTCGGTTGTGGCAGACGGACGGACGGTCTCGTTCCTCGGCGGCGGCAGATCTACTAGTGTCTAAACTGCTGTGGTGAGACACAAGACTATGGGAGAAGGAAAGAAAGGAAACTGCACTAGCCGTGTAAGTTTTTAACCTGTTTCTTCTTCCACCTAGCTCCAATTCGTGCTGCCTTGCTCCACCGAGCGCCGCCGAGGACTGCCTTTAACCGCCTAGTTGACTCCACCACCCAGGCTACCTATTTGAGCATAAGCACCGCGGCTAGTCACCACCAAGCACCTAGGCGGCCGTCAAGGCCGCCGTTTACAACACTGCATGCGAGGCATCACCTTATATCGTGGAGGAGCAGCAGAATGATCAGAGCAGCAATAGTGACCACAATAAGGACAGCTAGTATTTGAGAAGCATCCCATCGCCTCCACCATTCCTCCCAGAGTTTGCAATCATCTTTTACATGGTGCACCCAGACAGACCCAACATCTTCATGTCTATAGAGAAGAGGAGGAACTTCGGGTACTATGACCAGAGGAAGAAAGGTGCCTGCTCCTTCAACACCAAATGCTACGAGTGGATGCGGTCATTTGCACTGCAAGCCGTGGCTACTTTTACAGCGAGCTGAACGATGGGTCGGGCTCTACAGACTTGGGTCGGCAAGCCCGACTATATCTGTAAGTTCAGGAAGATTGTTTTATTCACAAGGACTCAAGGAGAGGTACATCGCTTGCCTACACAGGCAACATCAAGGTCTGCCCGGTTGAGTGTCTGGTGCGCAAGCGGATAGAACCGGTCCACCGAATGAACAATAGTTGTATACAGTACGTGACCACATTTGGTCTCAAAGTACAGCAAAGAGAGAAGGCTGCGAACCACCGTGTGCCGGCCTGCCCGCTCCTACCTGGTGTCTAGGTGTGAGTTTTTTCCCCTCTCCGCTAGCATTCTGGATGTAAAAGTAAAGTCTTATGACCTGTGGCATTACAAACAGCAAACAAATGGAATGAAATATCTGATACATCGTTTTTGAATGCAGAATAAGTCACTTGATCATTACAACTTCAGGACCAAACTAAAGAGAGAAAAAAAAAAAAAAAACAAGTGCATTTTAGAAGCCAAACCAGTAAAACCACATCAGAAAATTGACCAGAGTTTCGGACATAACAGCAGTTAAAGCATGCTATAGTCCAGCATAAATACAATCCAGAAGTAGCAACAAGGCGCCTTGTCATGGCTTTCTCAAAGACATGTACAAACATTAATCTAGACATTGCTCTTTAACATATTAGGGGTTCAACGAAAACTACAACCGCTAAGTTCTATGAGCTTTTACTCGAGCATGTGAAAAATTTCCATCAGAGTTGTAGGTCGGTATTTAGCAAACTGGTTAGTAGCCAAACTAAATTTGTTTCAGGCTAAAAATGCAGTTAGTTTCACCACATAATAGTGTACTTGGACCCAGCAACTTCTCTTTTTACACGAAGCAGCGAACTGAACCATAGTACTGCTTTGCATGAAGAATGGCCAGAAATTCTTTGCATGGAGAAGGGCCAGGGAATTCTATTAGTATGTTCACCTGCACACTGTGGAGCGGCTAGATCTTTTCCCTTCCATGGCGTCTTTCTTTTTCCTACAGTCTGAGCAGAGATAAGGGCCATCCCATGGTGTCGACGGGGCAGAGCAGTAACCTCCTCCATTCTCTGTCATTAAACCTTCGAATGGCACCTGGTCCACCTGGCAGATTGCACAACGAAAGGGTGGCAGATATGCTTTTGAGGAGAAATTCCTACTTAACCTGCAAGAATATGGCCTGACAGTTAAGGGCATTGTTAATGGCCTCAGATGAGCAAACAGAGTAATATTAGGGTAACTTCCCTCAATAAAAGCACAACACCAATCATCAGTAGATCTTTCAGCACAAAGCAGCCAAGGAGGCAAAAGGAACAGATATATCATGCAATCATTGAAATAATTTGTTTATTTGACCACAATAGTCCAGGAAATAGTCCTAAAGCATAATACTCCTAATAGTTGGTGCATTTTGTTTGTTCCAGCATAAGCTTCTGTGAACCTTCCACCGATAAGATTTTATAAATGTAGGAGTCTAGCGGCATATAATCTAATCTCCTACATATGATACTTCAAGACATGCAAAATGTAACAATGGCACATCTTTATACTACTAAAATTCTTGGAAGTAGAAGCAAAGCACAATAAAGGATAAATTAAGGGAGCAACTAGGGGATGGTGTCCTGTTCCATCCCACCAAAACAGGACATCCCAGATCCGTTGGATCAGATCCAACGGCTCCCACAATCTCCACCTCTAATACATCTATACAACATTAGGGCTTCCCACCCACACTGCCATCCACACGCCCCCTCTTAGTGAGCCCCTCCCCACCGCGGTCACCGTTGCCACCACCGCCCGCCAGACTTGCTGCCGCCGCCTTTCTTCTGCCTCCTCATCCTCACCTTGTCATAGAAGAACTATTTAAGCCCTAGAAAGAAATACAAGACCTCCAATACTAAGAAATTAGCAAGAGCACCTACTGTATTATCATGTCACACTAAAGACACGTGGTCATTTATGCATGATACATGATCAACCAAAGTTCATGAATGCAAAATAAGTAATTAACCAGAAAAATATAGTGACCTACTCAGAAAGCAAGTAACACAACACACACACACACACACACCAAACAAAAATGTGAAAAACATAACCATGTAAAGAGCAATTAGAACATGCCTTTCTTCCAACATTGCAGAACCTTCTTCAAATAATTCCTCCACAGAGCCAAAAGAGGCAGACTTGCCTCCTCCAAGCTTTCCGACCGAACCATGTGACCTCTTGCCAAAAAGAAGGGACCTCAACTTGTTATGGTTCTTCTTTGGGGATAATGGTGGTGGTGTCAAACAATGATCGGACGGGATGATATCGACAACCACACAAGTGGTGTCATCTTTCAGCCCACTTGTTTTCAGAGCTTGCTGCACAAGAAAAAATGGATTTCATATGGCAATCATATGTACTATAACAAGCATGCGATCATGTAAGCACAAAAGATGTACTTAAAGAAAAGGAAAAAAACTAACTACAACGGCTACATGATGAATCACCTTAACAACAAGCTTTGCAGCCAGTTCAGCAGGCAATCCTCGGCATGCTTTTGCAGCTGCCTCGGAGGACAGTGCATCCCATATCCCGTCTGACGCAATTATCAGCCTTCCTCCCGCATTGGAGAGCTAAAATTACCCAAGAAAGAGCAACTTAGCATGACTTATCCTAAGATAGAAAAAGAAACTTTGAATTCCCTGCAATTTGTAATTCCTAGCTCCACCTTCACTTGCTTGACATGTGGAATCGGCACAATGAACTCCCCCACATCTGTGTCCCCGATGGATCTCGAAAGGCACAACCCACCTGGCCAGCACCGGAGAGGACCCACCTAAGACAATAACATTCGCTCAACAATGCATAACACAATTCATATCACCCAAAATGCTTATGAAGTGAAATCTTTAACCTCCAAACTGTCATTAATTCACTCTAAAATCAACAGCTACCTCCTGCCCGCCACAGAGATTGAGCCGGCCGACCTCCCCACCACTCGCGGTGACGCGTTCCCGCTCCTCTGCGTTCTCCTCCAGCCGGTGGTCCACAGTGAGCAGCGACACCACGCCGCCCTGTGTGTCCAGGATGCACCGTGAGTCCCCCACCGATGCCACCGTGACTGTGAACCCGTCCACGACGACCAGCGTTGCTGTCGTCCCTGACGCCTCCCCTGAGTTAATATTGGCAGTGGGGTTTAGTTGCGAGCTCACACATTCTCAATGGCATTGCAAAGATCCGTCTCACCCTTGCGCTGGAAGTCGATGTCAGTCTTGACAAAGCCGGCTACGAGCGCGCGCGGCAGCGCCTGCAGCCAGTCCTCACGGCTGATACCCGGCGGCACCGCGCTCATCACGTGCTCCAGCAAGTGCTCCTTGCTGAACACCGCAGCCGACACCCCATTGTGCCCGTCGAATACCTACCGATCAACCACAGATCCAACGAACCAAGAGACCATCACATCATTAAATCAAACCAAGACGCAAAGAGGAACATATGAAGACAGAGAGGGCAGTACCGCGAAGACGGAGAAGGCTGAGGAAGGGTCACCAGCGACGCGGAAGCAGTCAGGCTTGACGAGAAAGTAGTCCTCTCCGCGCTTGGCAAAGCCAGCGTGGCCGTACCGCAAGGCCGGGCGCTCCGAGCCGCCGGCGCGGATCTCGCGCCCGATCAGCGTCGCCAGCGGCAGAGGCAGCGGCGGCGGAAGCGTCCTCTCCCCCGCGGCGCTCGCCATCACCACCGCTCGTCGCAGTCCTACCTACTTCCCAATAACAGACCTACGGAACACCATTTCTTGAGCGGAAAAGATCGGGGTGGAGGCAATCGCGAGGCTGATTAAAACTCGGATCTGCGAGTGGGTGGGGGTAAACCAGAGCAATGCGTAGGCCACGGGTTGGATCTGGGGGGCTCGTGGTGAGGGGAGTGAAGAGAGAAGAGAGAGAGCTGGAGGAGAGGATTTAGAGGAGGACGAAACGAGGTGATCGAGGGAAAAGAGTGTGATTAGAGGAGGATGAGGGGGTTCGGTGCAAAAATTGTTCTCTTATTAAAACATAGGTTATGGAAAGTAATGTGCTTGCAAGCTTGCACTGTGGCTGTCTGGCCAGCCAAGAAGGATATGTTATTCTGTGCTCGTTAGTTGGACCATGCAGCTTCTAACTAGTTTTGGGTTTCTAGTTGTCATATTTTGCAAGCAACTCCTTTACTACTGGTGATAAATTGATAAAACTCGTTCAAAAATGCCTACATGTCATCATGACATAATTATACAAAATTATTAATCTTTTACCAAATCTACATTCTTGATAATCGATAAGTGAGATGAAGATAGGTCTAAGATTGATCTGTTTTGAGTTTAATGTTGTTCTCAATTGATTAATATGGAGGACAATATAGACGTAGAAAAAAAATGATAGTAGAATGCTAATGAATGATATTGGTGTTAAGGACAACATAATTAATAGTGTGTGTGGGTGGTGGATGATGATAAAGAGGAGGAGTTAGTCAAGTAGATTTCGTACGATAGGTGGAAGATTTAAAAAAATAATGTATTATTTATTTTGTTGTATGTAAAATATTATGGGCAAATGAAAGAAATCTCTAAAATTGGATTGGATCTACAGTGAACTTGAGATCAACTATAGCTTTTTTATTTTTTTTTTCAATTGTGCTCATCAATCACCTCTTCCGCATAGCGTTAAAGGTCGATATTTGAATTAACTTGCTTCGACTGGCAATAGAAGCTTGCAAAGTGGCATATGGACGTTAACCTCCTGAATTATGTATGACTCGATAAAAATGTCAAAGTTTCTCATGCATTAAACTTTATTATGTCATGGTTTATTAAATGACGGAATACAAATGAGTCATTTGATAAATATGATGATGGATCAGTTTTGTCAAATCTACATCATGAGAATTGATAAGTTAGTATTGGAGATAACCCCACAACAGAAATAATAATTTAGTTGAACATAAACATAAAGCTTGTTAGGAAAGTGACACAGGATTTAACGTGGAAAAACCCCTTCAAGGTGAAAGGAAAAAAACCACGAAGAAACAAATCAATATAATGGTTCAAAATTACAGAGTACATGGGGTGCCTATTTATAGGCCAAAAGGAATAGAAGATAGATTAGGATTAGAAGATAGGAGATAGAATATGATTAGGAGATAGGAGATAGAATAGGATTAGGAGATAGAATCATATCCCAACAAATCTCCCCTTGACTCTAAATCTATGAAAGAAATGTTTCTCATAAAACCCGAAGAGTTTCAAGCTCCGCGAATACCAACCAAGTCAAGACAATGCTTGAACTTGGTATTAGATAATGGCTTTGTAAGCATGTCTGCAGGATTATCATCAGTATGTATCTTTCCCACAACAATCTTGCCTTCAGCAATAACATCGCGGATAAAGTGGTACTTGATATCAATGTGCTTGGTCTTGACATGATACATATCATTCTTGGTCAAACAAATAGCACTATGGCTATCACAATAAACAGTATTGACATCCTGTGGAATACCAAGTTCAGAAACCAAACCTTGCAATCAAAGAGCTTCTTTAACACCTTCCGTAGCTGCGACATACTCTGCTTCAGTAGTAGAAAGAGCAGCTATAGATTGTAATGAAACTTTCCAACTCACTGCAGAACCACATAGAGAGAATACATAGCCAGAAATAGACCTCCTCTTATCAAGATCACAGCATAATCTGCATCAACAAACCCAATAACATTATTTGTCTTCACCAATTTCTTTTCAAACATCAAGCCATAGTCAGAAGTACCTTTCAAATAACGAAGAATCCACTTAACTGCATTCCAATGTTCCTTACCAGGATTATGCATAAATCTGCTAACCACACTAACAGCATGAGACAAGTCAGGCCTTGTACAGATCATAGCATACATAAGGTTGCCAACAGCACTGGAATACGGTACATGAGACATATAGTCCTTGTCTTCTTCATTGGTAGTGCATTGACTTGAAGATAATTTAAAATGTGAAGCAAACGGGCGTAGAGACAGGCTTGCAATTACTGAGACTATACCTTTCAAGAACTTTCGCAATATAACCTTTCTGAGATAGAAATAAAGTACCAGCTTGGCGATCACGCTGAATTTCCATCCCAAGAATTTTCTTTGCTGGTCCAAGGTCTTTCATCTCAAATTCCTGACTAAGTTGAGCCTTCAACTGAGCAACCAAAGACTTGTCATGAGAAGCAATAAGCATATCATCAACATAGAGCAGTAGATACACAAAAGATCCATTTGGAAACTGCTTAGAGTAAATACAATGATCATAATTGCTTCGAGAATAACCATGAGTAATCATGAACGAGTCAAACCTCTTGTACCACTGCCTTGGAGCTTGTTTCAAACCATAGAGGGATTTATTCAAACGACAAACTAAATGCTCCTTACCGGGAACAACAAAACCTTCCGGTTGTGTCATATAAATCTCCTCCTCTAAATCTTAACATCAAGTTGCTCTAATTCTAAGTCAAATAAAGCAACAATAGCAAGCATAACCCGAATTGATGAGTGACGAACAACAGGAGAAAATACCTCATTAAAGTCAATACCTTCCCTTTGTTCAAAACCTTTTACAACTAATCGGGCTTTCCACCTTGCAGGTTCAACTCCAGAAAGTCCATCCTTCTTCTTATAAAACCATTTGCACTTTAAAGATTTTTTACCTTTTGGAAGCTCTACCAAAGCCCATGTATGATTTTTGTGAAGGCTCGCAATTTCTTCATTCATAGCAGTTAGCCACTTTGAGGAATTATCACATGAGATAGCTTCTGAATAAGAAGAAGGCTCAAATATTTCATTAGCATCATTTGCAGTAATGAAAGCATAATTGGCAATATCATCAGTGTCACGATATCTAACTGGCAATTGAGTAGTTCGTCTAGGTCTATCTCGTGCAATGCAATGATCATTAGAAATAGGAGGCTGAGAATCAGAAACTGACTGTGTAGAAGAACAACCAGTAGAATCAACATGAACAGGTACGTTGACCTCAAAAGTTGGGTTGCTTGTAGGAATAACAGTTTCAGATGCATTTGTGGATGAGGTACCACTAACAGAAACACCTCCAGTGGAACATAAGGAACTTTCATCAAAAGTAACATCACGACTAATGATCACTTTCATAGAATCAGCACACCATAAACGATACCCTTTGACACCAGAACCATAGCCAAGAAAAGTGCATTTTTTAGCTCTAGGAACTAGTTTTCCATCATTGACATGAGCATATGCAGGACAACCAAAAATTTTCAGATTTGAATAATCAACTGGTTTATCTGACCATACCTCTTCTGAAATCTGAAAATCAATCGCCGAATTGGGAGAGCGATTAATCAAGTAAGCAGCTGTAGCAACAGTCTTTGCCCAAAAGCCATGCTTGTCCCATAAGCCAGCATTGGATAGCATGCAACGGGCCCTTTCCAGAAGAGTGCGATTCATACGTTCTGCACGTCCATTCTGCTGAGGTGAACCTGGAACAGTCAAATGTCTAGCAATACCATGATCAGCACAAAATGTATCAAACTCACCACTACAAAATTCCAACCCATTGTCAGTTCTCAATTTCTTAATTTTTCTGCCAGTCTGATTTTCTACCAAAGCTTTCCAAGACTTGAAAGTAGAAAAAGCATCACTCTTATGCTTTAAGAAGTAGATCCAAACTTTGCGAGAGAAATCATCAATGAAAGAAATAAAGTACTCACAACCTCCAATAGAAGGATGAGGAGAACGACCCCAAAGATCAGAATGAATATAGTCAAAAATACCTTTACTCTGGTGAGTTGAAGTAGCAAAACTAACCCTCTTTTGTTTGCCAAAAACACAATGTTCACAGAACTCAAGTTTGCCAATATCATGTAAACGACCTTTCTTGTGCAAAAGATGCATACCTTTTTCACTCATATGGCCCAAGTGCATATGCCACAGCTTGGTATTAGAGGTGTTGGATGCAATAGAAACAGCTGCAGTACCTGTAACTGTGGAACCTTGCAAATAATAAAGGTTGTTCACACGACTGGCTTTTAAAATAACACGGTTTCCAAGAGAAATCTTAAGAACACCATTGTCACCGGTATACTTATAACCCATAGCTTCTAAGGTGCCCAAAGAAATAAGATTCCTCCTCATTTGAGGGACATGGCGAACATTTGTAAGGGTATGAAAGGTACCATCATGAGTTTTGATCTGAACGGAACCAATTCCAACAATTTCAAGTGGAGACTCATCACCAATAGTAACAGCACCAGTTGCAAGAGTATAATCAGAAAACCACTCTCTATGTGAGCAAATATGAAAGGTGCAAGCTGAATCAAGAACCCAAGACATGCGTTTCTCAATATCAGTAGTGACCATGAGTGCTTCTCCACTATCACTGTCAACAATGCTAGCCTCAGCAGATTTTTCCAAATATGTTTTCTTTTGCTCTTCTTTTTTTTTCAATTTATCACACTGGGAAATATCATGAGTATTTGATTTACAATAACGGCAAAAGGTGTTGGATTTACGACATCTGGATTTAGACCTAGACGTTGATCTATTTGACCTGCCTGATTGATTAGATCTACCTCTAACAATTAAACCCTCACCCTTTCCATTGGAATGAGGGTCAACATCAAATTTCTCCTTAGACAACAAATTTGATTTAACGTTCTCAAAACTGAGGGTATCATGATTGCCATAAAGCATAATTTCTTTAAAATGTTTAAAGGTAGCAGGCAAAGAGACAACCAACAAAATAGCCTTATCTTCATCCTCAATTTTCACATCTAGACTCTCAAGGTCCACAATGATAGAATTAAACTCACTGAGATGAGACTGAATCGAGGTACCTTCTGCCATGCGAATAGTGTACAGACGTTCTTTAAGGCGCAATTTGTTGGCAAGACTTTTCTTCATGTATAACGTCTCCAACTTCGACCACAAGGAGGTGACAGTTTCCTCTTTAATAACTTCGCGTAGAACATCTGTAGACAAGCTGAGTTGCATGGCAGACAAAGCTTTCTGATCCTGTTCTTCCCACTCACTTTCATCCACTTTGTCTGGTTTTTTCAGAAGAGCTTTCCGGACACCGAGCTGTGTGAGAACTGCCTTCATCTGTACCTGCCAGATAGAAAAACTGATCTTGCCATCGAACTTCGCAATGTCAAATTTTGCAGTCATAATGACAAAGTGAAAATCAGGAACTTAGATCGAAAAATCCCTGAAAAAATAGCAGATCACGTGAAGTGGAAAGGCGTCGGCGGCTAGATGGAAATTTGTGGAAGGTTAGGGTTTTTTGTGTGGATGGCTTAGATTTTTGCGAAATATGGAACCGTGAATCAGGGCCGTTGGATGAAAGCTCTGATACCACTTGTTAGGAAAGTGACACAGGATTTAACGTGGAAAAACCCCTTCAAGGTGAAAGGGAAAAAACCACGGAGAAACAAATCAATATAATGGTTCAAAATTACAGAGTACATGGGGTGCCTATTTATAGGCCAAAAGGAATAGAAGATAGATTAGGATTAGAAGATAGGAGATAGAATATGATTAGGAGATAGGAGATAGAATAGGATTAGGAGATAGAGTCATATCCCAACAAAGCTAATATTAAATCTACTCATAGAAGACAACATATACATCACATATATATATATGGACATCATAGCATAATCAACTATCACAAAAAATATCCAATTTTAATGTGGAAAACCGTCAAATCGAGGTAAACAATATATGATTCTAACCAAAATCTCTTTTACTATACGAAATAGGATTACAATAATTTCTCTTCCTTTGTAAGTAACACCCATTCATTAAGATGAAAATATCTTGACTAGCATCATCGTGGATGACAACAAGAAAAAGCCTCACCAAGGGTGGTGGAATCACTAATAGAGGAGTCAAGGAAGTGGATGTTGAGTCTTACAAGTCACAACCTTGGAATTTCTTTTATTAATAACTCAAAATAAAAAAAATTAATTTGAAAAATGACTCAGATTATCGAAATTGTAAAAATAACTTTTTTGAGCGCGATAAGTCAATTATCGCGGTCTGAAATAGCGAGAGGACAAATCTGCACTTATCGTGCCTTACAGGCGCGACAAAAATATTTTCCTCACCCCATTCGTGACAAAAATTGGTCGAGCGATCGAATGGTCAATTGGTACCGATTTTGTCTGACATAACACGGGGCATGTACGATGATGCTAGTCATGGATGTTGAGTCTTACAAGTCACAACCTTGGAATTTCTTTTATTAATAACTCAAAATAAAAAAATTAATCTGAAAAATGACTCAGATTATCGAAATTGTAAAAATAACTTTTTTGAGCGCAATAAGTCAATTATCGCGGTCTGAAATCGCGAGAGGACGAATCTGCACTTATCGTGCCTTACAGGCGCGACAAAAATATTTTCCTCACCCCATTCGTGACAAAAATTGGTCGAGCGATCGAATGGTCAATTGGTACCGATTTTGTATGACATAACACGGGGCATGTACCAATCAATGTACGCTTCGACCACTCGACCAATTTCTATCGTGGATGGGGTGGAGAAAAAATTTCTGTTATGCCTCTGAGGCATGATAAGTGTCCGATTCGTCGTCTTACAGTTTCAGACCGTGATAATTGACTTATTGCACCCAAAAAATCATTTTTACAATTTCGGTAAACTTGTGGGTCATTTTTCAAATTATTTTTTCATTTTTGATTATTTATAAATATTATTCCACAACCTTGTGGGTGAATTTCTTTTGCTTAGATGCAAGATTTCTTCTCCAATCTTCTTCACGCTTTCTCTTCTTCTCTTTTTGCGAGAGACGGTTATTTTTAGGTCTAAGTGAAAGGCTGCTACTTGAGAAGTTTTTCTTCTCCCAAATAAGGTGTGATATGTCCCAAATGCTCCTAGGGTTTAGCCGTAATCTTTTTTCTCACAAGTGGGGCAACCTAAATTAGACTCAAAATCATCTCATAATGTGTCCCTCCAACAATTATCATTACCAAACATCCCATAGTCAAACAAATGATATTTCGTCCCACGATAATCAGATTAGACCATAAGTTCTCATTCTCTCATTTAAAAAATATTTTTCATCCAATACATTCATATATGTATTTCACTTCTTTAAAAAAGCATTGAAACACTTTAATAAGGCCTTTTAGTACCAAATACACTCGTTGCAACCTAGCAATGTGAAGATCTCAGCTTGCCTCCATTTTGTAACACCGGAGCCCACAAGGCACCATGCATATCTTCGACCACACAAGCAAAGAAACAAAAGTACCAAAGCGTCATTGTCGAACTGGAAAGGAAAGAAAACAGAAGCAAAAGAAAGAAGAAAGACGAGCGCTTTTCTTTAATCTGTGAACGCGTCTGTTAGGTAGAATGATCATTATACTACATACGGTTGGCTAATGGCCATCAAGATTCGTGATCCAATTCTACGTTTTATACGTATAAACTGGAGATGTGAGGAGAGAATAGATTTGCAAAACATTGTTGGGTTCCGTTGGGAGAAACGGAGGAAGCTTCCTGCATTTGCAGAATAGTAGATGTATCAAACAAAGAAATCTATGTGCCTATCTGTCAATTATTAGTGAATTGAAAGGTCAGAGTCCTCTGAACATTCCTCTGTATTGACAACACAACAGTAGGTAGAGGGTAGCGAGACGACAGTGCAGGCAGAAGCACTGATATCATCGCATCATATGGCGCACCTGCACAGCACGAATAAGATTGCTCATACCTGCAAGTTCTGTAGCTTTGCTTCGACTACAATCCATACCACAGTTGCATTGGTGCCAAACAAACAATTGTATCCGACGGAGGACATAAACGCGACTTGTATCCGGTGGGTGGGATTGGTACCCTCCATTTTAAAGAAGAAAAGTCATAGTGTATTTTTATTAGAATCCCAATCCTTCATCAAAATTTAAATAATCTATATTAAAATATAATAGAAATTTAGATTTTTTTTCATCTTATAAAAAATTATAAACTTCTCCACTCTAACTTAAACTATCAATTTCTGATTTAATGGTGCAAATAAAAAGAAAGACGTGCTTTTTTTTGTTTAAGACAGGAGATATTGATCTGAATGGGTGATATGGCATCTGGCGTTAGGGGTTGGGAACCCAAGTGCATACAAAGCTTAGCCCAATATACCAGCATTTGGTTCAGAAATTTTGCATGGTACGTCAGTGACTCACAAAGGGAGTATATGACTTGATGTTTGGTTAACCCCATAATCACGATATCCATCCCTAAAATATATCCTACTATATTTAAGTGGGATATATTTATAGTTCTTTTCATTTCTAATCTCGATAGATTCTAAAAGACTATAATTCATTATAATTACTAGTAGAATTACAATTTTAAACCAAACACCAACTTTAGGATAGCATGTAGTCCGAGTTCCGAACAAAGATCAGCCCAAATGTTGGCTACAGCGGTACAGCCCGAGGCCTTTGGGCTTAAAATTGCTTTAGCTTTAACTGGGCTGCCAATTCCCGAGTTTAGCCAACTCGGCAGCCCAAAGCCGAAGGCTTGAGCAGAACAAAAGAAAACGTTTGCTACCTTTTAACCCAAAACCTCCCAGAGACATGCTGTAATTGTTCAGGTGTATCTGTAAATGAAAAAAAAAATATTTATATTTACTGTCGAAGAAGTCATGTATTTTCCGTTTACCTACTCGACGACTCACGGTGAGTGAAAGGATTTTTGCTTTTACGATGAACTACCAGTTTGACTCGAAAGAGGCAGATAGACGCATAGTTTTGACTAGTCATAAGCTACATCTAAATATCTAATGGATTTGTCAGGTCACATCTCTGCAAATATACATTTCGCTTTCAGTACAGACGTAATCACGTAAGCTAAAAGGGGTAATACAATGGGCACCTGGTAAGAGGCCTATTTTTAGCTGCATCTTATGATCCTTTCCTGTAAGTATATAAGTTAAATTTAGCCATGCATTTTTGTTCCTTCTCCAGAAGAAAAGAAATACACCACCAATTACTTTTTCAAGAAACTTGTTGCTACAGTGTTCTATGTTTTCCAAACAAACTGAACAAATTTTAATTTGTAAAGCATTGATGTCTGCATCGATATTAAAGTTGGATGAATTTTGTGGTATCTTACTTATTTGCCTAATTATAGCTGCTTTAAACATGGAGTACATTTGTTCTCCATTTGGAACAAAATAGAAGCACACTGGCGTATTCTCATGTTCATTCTTATAATTTTGGTGGGTAAATAGATGTTGGAGGGAAAAAAATGAAGTTGTATGTGTGAGACCTAAATTTAAGTGAGTTTAGTTTTATTTTGTTAGTGTAAAGTGTAGAATATATATACACACACGAGAGACTGTTACAAATTTTAAGGTTGTGGATAAGAAAAAAGAGATCAAACCACTAACTACAAGTAAGTTAGTATGTACGTATTGTGTGTTCTGCATGAAGGTGCAGCGAAAGTGTTTTGGACTCTGGAGTGTTATAGTACGAATATACATATGGATGTTTCAGCCTTTTCAATTGAATTTATGCCTAACATTTGAATTTTGGATGAATAAAATTATAGTTTCATGCCACTTCAGTTTTATGACTATTTATTTACACTAGTCTCATATTTTGGAATCGTTGAAGTATTTCAAAAGGTGGCTCTAATTTCACTTTAAAATTTGCATCCAGCTCAAATAGAAACTCCTGGACAAAAGAAAATCATAAGTAGGAGTTAGTTTGTTTGGCCTATTAGAAGCGCTATTTTTAAGTTTAAAACTAAGAATCAGAGTCTTACCAAGTAGCATCATAGTAAATAGTTAGCATGATAATTTTTTCCTTTTGCCAAAATAAAGTAGAATATTCCAATGTTTGAGCCTCTTTCGTTGAGAAAAGGTTGAAACAAATGCCATGAACACACAAAAGAAAGCAAATAATGCAAGTGTCTCTTGCATCCATGGATTCCACAGGGCAGCGCCTCTTTAACGGCCCACCGTTTTCCTATACGTCTCATGGGCCCCACGGCCATCCCGTGTAATCCACTCATACTTTTTACACGCAGACAAGTCTACCCTCCTGTTCCACCCACCTGATCCCCGCCTCTGCAGAAATGCCTCGCGCACCCAATGAGAAACTATTGGTCCAAGCCTTTTTTTTTTTTAAGAAATGGTCCAAGCTTTCTTATGACTCAGAAAAGAAATTTTCTGAAATAAAAATCTAACCACAAGGTACAAACATCAAATCCACCTTATTTCCTACAAACATTTTCGTTAGAGAATTGGTCAAGTGTAAAGTACAGCAAATTATCATTTTGTGAGAAAGCATTGACCTCTTTCCTCTACCATTTTGTACCTTTCAAGTCTATGATACCATTTAAAGGTAACAAAAAAAATATTTATAAACAGCAAATTTCGCGGCATCTTGAAACACTGTTTTGAATACGTTGTCTTGTGCTATAGAGTTGGTAGATCAGAGGACAATTTAATTGTCTAGATAAAAACTTCAAAATATGAATTGTATAAAGCAAAACCTGCACAAGGGGAAGTAATTCAATGTTTTTTTAAAGAATTATTTGCTATGTGTCACTGAGAAAATGCCTATTTCAAGATATACCACTAAAAAAAGACGAATTAATTACATGTCATTAAAAATTAAAATGTTTTTGAAAATGCCATTGCCGTTACATTCCGTCAATAAAGTTTAACTTTTTCTTACTGGGCATGTCAGATTTTTCAAAAATACCTATTATACCATGACCTTAATAACATTAAATAAATTGGAAAAAAAAGAAGTGCCTCCTCCACCTCCACTGCAGCGTCTGCTTGCCCTCGCAGGGCTGCTTCAGCAATCGCAGCGACGGTTGCAGTGACAGCGCCCTCCTTCCTTACCCACCCCTCCCGTATTGGTCGGCACTTCAACGAGGACGAGCGCACGCCCTTTGAGGCCACCGCTCCACGCAGTCTGGTGCCACTGCCGACCTCGACATCAATATCCTCTGCCCTGGCATTAGGGCCCACCAGATCGGGGCCTGGGAATGCATGCGCGATGACGAGGGATGCGGTGGCGCCAGTGGACCATCCTGGCGATGAGCTCCTCAATGACGCGACGGTCGCACATCGTGCGGACGACAAGCGGGGGTGGGCAGGAGCCGTTGATATGGATGGCTGGTGCGAAGGTCAACTCCGCGGCCTTCCCAGGCGGCATGGGAGCTAGAGGGGCAAACACCGAGAGTGGGAGGTCCTTCTTGGCGGCGTCCAACTCGTCGTCGAGCAGCGAAGACGTGCCGCTGACCTTTTTGACGACGCACCCCCACGCAGCCAGCGTTGGAGGCCGCATCCCCAGTGGCTCACGGGGTGGTGGGGCCCACCACCTCGATCTTGCACCACTTCTAGATCAGTGACGATGCCCGCGGGTAGACTAACGGGAGATCAGTTACTGTGGACGACCCATTGGACGATGCTGGCAACAGCTCCCGGAACACCATTGCCTACACGACCACCAGCCGAGCCGTTGACGTCAGCGCCGTGAGCTCGGCATCACGCGCGCTCCAGCAAATGTCTGCCGGCTCCGCCGCCCACCGCTCCAAGATATGCCTCCGCCGCCGGCGACACGACGATGTCCCCGAACCATTCATGTACGCATGCATCTGTAAAAGGGTATTACAATCATTTTTGTTGGTTAAACGTGTTGACCTATCTTCATCAGAGCTCCGTTCTGTCAGAATGGTATTTTCAGAAGAAATTTAAAAACCCAGTGACACACAATCGATTAGCCGATTTTTAGTGGTCTTTCTCGAATTTCCGATTTCGTCAACAACATAGACCGAAATCCCTTTTTTTAAAGAAGTGGAGTACTCAACTTGTAAAGTAAATTGAAACATATAATTCATAACTACCAATTACTTCACAAGTAATTATAAAAAAAACTTATTCAAGTAACTAATATCAACATTCAGGTTCTCCATGGGAGTGTGGTGGCTTTAAAAAACACCATTTATTTTGAAAATGTTAACTATAACTTTGAACCACATTTTTACATCCTAACAACAAAATTTTGAATTAATAAATATTGTCAAAAAACTCAACTCAAATCTAGCCAACGTGATTTTTTTAATAAAGCCTGATTAAATCTGCCTAGGCCGATTCGAACCCGATCTAAATTCAACAAAATCGACATGTATATTGGGTTGAAGTAAAATAAATTTGAACTAGCCTAAAAACTCTGATTTTTTACCAGTCCGACTGATACGAAATCCAAATGGAAAAATGCTTACCCAAACTCTCTAGAAGCTCGTCTTGTAGCGTGAAGAACCCCACGAGGGTAAGTGGGCCCTGCCGCATTCAATTCCGGCACGAGCACGAATAAGACCACCAAATAAAAGAAAATCCAGGTGTTCTTAAGCATTAACCGCTGTCCGGATCAACAATTACGCACAATAAGCTCTCTTTTCCTTCCACTGTTCTTCTCCTACAGCTGACGTACACATGTAAATACCATGCTAGCATTATCATCCATCAAAGACACCAATCTGCCCGATTCAAATCCGCAAGATTATATATATATGTTTTGTAGTAGATCTAAGTTCAATTTGGCTTATTTGAATTTAACTAATTCTTATTCTGATTTGATACGATATTAAGATCTGATCTTGACTTCTCTATACACAGTCTAAGACTTTGAAAATTCAAAAATTCAACTTGAGATGACTTCCACTTGAATTTTTGAACATAATTTGTTAAATTTTATTTGGTCCGACCTAAACCTAATTAAAACCCATATATTGTGATATTTCTATAAGATTGAGATGGATCGAGATTTGGTTGGCCCAACAGGATTTTTGGTTGGTTCAATTTGAACTTAAACAGTACACAAGTAGACGGAGATTATTTTTTAAACATATTTCACTAGTAACATCACCAACTAAATAAAAAAATTATAAACGAAAATTCCCAAAAACTCGAAACAAAACAGGTAAATTGAGTAGGAAGCAAAACAAGCCTGTCTTTCCCTCGGTAAGCAGAGCAAGGCAGTAAAAAAAAGAAAGAAAAAATAGCCGTTCACGGTCTAGCGCTGGTGGCGCGATAAAAAGGGCAGCCCCAGCCGTCCCCACCCTCCCAGAGCGAGTTATCCTCCACCATCGCCTCTTTTGCTTCTGCAGCTCCCCCTCCAATTTCCGAGCCTCTTCTCACCTTCTTCTCCCCCTTAGGTACTACTCTCTATTTCCGCTAAAATCAAACCCACCTCGAAAGGAAAAAAAATTTACTTTTAAAAAATCAGTTTTAGACTTTAATTTTTTGTAACAGAAGAATTTCATTCTTATTTTTTGGAAAAAGGGGCTGCTTGCTTATTTGGTTCTTTTTGTCGCCCACTGTTTTACCTCAATTCTCGTGCGGAAAAGGGCAAGAGTTTTTTAAATAAATGTTTTTGGGGAAAATTGGCCAATTGGCTTGTGGAAAAGAGTAATTTGGATTTGGATTTGATTTGAACTTTTGTTGATTTTGGTGTGTAGGGATGGGGACGGGTGGGAGGGTGGTCCTACGGCGAGGCCACGGCGTGAGGCGGCGGCGCAAGCTCGACGGAGACGACGACGACGACGACGACGATGAGGAGTATGTAGTGGACGAGGAGGAAGAGGAGGAGGAGGAGGAGGAGGAGGAGGAGGTCGCAGCCGCGAGCTCCGATGAGGAAGGGGAGGAGGAGGTGGAGGTGGAGGTGGAGGACGAATCCGACGCGGATTTCGAGGAGGAGGAAGCGGAGGACGAGGAGTTCGAGATCGAGGTGCCGCGGCCGAAGCGTCAGGCGAAGGCCGGCCGCCGCGGCCGGAAGGGGAAGCCGGCGGGATCTCGGCGGCGGAGGCACGAGGAGGACGAGGATTACGAGGATGAGCTTGAGGAGGAGGACGAGGACTTCGATCCGGACGCGGACGAGGAGGAGGAGGAGGAGGAGGACGAACTTGATGAGGAGGAGGAGGAGGACGAGGACGAGGACGAGGACGAGGAGGAGGAATTTGGCGCGATTCGCACCAAAAAGTTTAGATCTAAAAATCAATCGGTGAAGCGAAAGCCAGCGTGCAAGCGGCAGCAACGGAAGAATAAGAAGAGCGGTTCGAGGGTTTCAAGGAGGAAGGCAAGGAAGGGTGTTCCGGTGCAGCGACGGAGGAAACGATCGGTGACTGATGAATATGAGGATGAAGAAGAGGAGGAGAACGAGGAGGATGATGAGGACTTCTTTGTGGAGGATAGGGTCGAGGTGAATCAACGGCCAAGGAAAAAGGCCAAGATTGGGAGGAAGACAAGGGCCGGCACGGTGCCAGTTGTTGAGGCAGAGACATGGCCAACGCTTGATTCGGACACGTCGGACTTTGAGTTTGTGACATCAGATGAGGAGTTCGCTGAGAAGGAGCCTCTGGTGGCTGAGCCAGCAAGGATTAAGGGCAGGAAACGGAGGAAGAGGATCTCCGGGTCGGAGTCATCATCGGATTCTGATTATGTCATATCAGAAGAGGAATTGAGGGATTTGGGGGTGATTGGGCCTCCAAAGGCTGTGCCTCTGCTTCCCGCACCTCCACCGAGGAGGACCTTTGTTTCGAGGAAGGGGGAGGAGAAGGGTAAGGAGAAGGAGAAGGGGATGGAGGAGGCTTGGAAGCCGACGTGTGGGATCTGTCTCTCGGAGGAGCAGAAAGCTACGGTGCAAGGCGTGCTAAATTGCTGCCCGCACTACTTTTGCTTTGCGTGCATCATGGAGTGGTCGAAGGTGGAGTCAAGGTGCCCATTGTGTAAGCGGCGGTTCACAACCATCACAAAATCATCGAAGGCAGATCTAGGGTTAGGGTTGAGGAAGGCTGTTATTAAGGTAGAAAAGCGTGATCAGGTAATGGTTTCCCCTTCTGATCATTATCAGATTTCAGATCTGGTTGCTGTTAATTGTTCTCCATATCTTTTCCACGTATCATTTGGATGGTTGATGGAATTAGATGGGAATGCATGTTATTTTGATGTTTTGATGTTCTTTGAACCTTAGAGATTTCATATGATGTTGGTACAGATGATAATCCTGTCTCCATAGGATCGGAAGGCTTTAGACCTTATGATTTTACATTTCTTGTTAAGTGTAGTGCTGATTCATTTCATCCATTAGGGCTGTATCATTCAACTTATTGTCGTGTACTTGGGCTGTGAACTGTCACCAACCAAAGTGTTTCAATTCATATGGCAAGGAATTTTTGGGACAATAGATCCAGATTTCTTGGTTTGCTGTTGCTTACTTGGGTTTTGTATTTCATGCATATAAGCCACTGATTCATGGGTTATTATTTTCTTGTGGTAGCCAACTCATCTCTTTTGTAAACGAAAGGCTGCTGTTGATACACTTGCAACCTAGAAATTGATGTGCAGATTATGTTGTCTGTGGAAAGTCTTGATTACCTTTCTACTTTCTCTCACATGATCAACTTGTGCAAAGCTTTTGGCTGATAAGATGCCACCTGAAATTCATGAATACTTGATTAATGCTTGTTAGATTCTAAAAATATTGTCAGTTAGCAAAAATGGTTTGCTTAAGCTAGTTCTCCTGCTTCTGCATTTTTAATACATGATCTAGGGATATTTTGCATGTTGTGCTGTTGGTACTCAATATTCTGGATTCCAGAATACTAGTTTTTTTGCATTCTTTGTTCATGTTCATACTTTTGAACAGGTTTACCAACCCTCTGAAGAAGAAATGAGGCGTTGGTTAGATCCATATGAAAATGTTGTGTGCATTGAGTGCAATCAAGGTGGTGATGATAATCTCATGTTACTATGTGATATTTGTGATTCCTCAGCACACACTTATTGTGTTGGCCTGGGAAGAGAAGTACCCGAAGGGAACTGGTACTGTGGAGGGTGTAGATCCGCTGGTGAGGGTCCCTCTTATACCCAAATACAGGATAGAGTGGTTCACCATGGAGAATGTAATAGCAGCCATGCTGACAGTAGTTCTGAAGCATTTAGCACAGCTGCACCAAGTGGAATCTTGCAGAGACCACCACCAATTAACATTCATCCATCTTTTCAAGAGTTTGATCTAAATCTCTCTCCAAGAGAAATTCCTGAGGAAGACCAGCGAGCTGAGTCACGTGTTTCAGTTGATGCTGTATCAACCCCTCCTGGAAGGCGTGCAACTCTTTCTGGAAGGCGTGCTATACATCAACGTATACGCATTTTTCTATCTAGACCAAGGCCAATGATTAGACCTAATTTCTGGCATAATGGTGTTCAGGACGGAACCATACCAGAAACTGAACGAAATCAGTGGAACACATGTGCTGCAACAGAAGTAAATTCTTCACACTCAATGGCTGATGCCATTCAGAACCAACAGTGTAGCTCACCTTTCTTTCAGCCTGCTAGTAATTTTAGTCGATGCACATATGGGGATGGAAACAATTTCCAACAAATAGAAGGTGCAAAGGATCAGGTGCTGCATATGGTCAAAAGCAGCCTCAAACGCATGCGCATTCAGTTCCCATTAGGTATGTATTGTTGTTTGATGATACCTTTCTTTTAACATAACCATTTCTTTTTATGCTTTATTGTTTAAGATACTAGGTTTTGCAATGTTGGGAAAAAGTCATCTGCTGGTACCTGTATGGATCAGATGAGCACTTGAACTGGAGTAATCCTATTCATGTGCTAGATGTCTATTTATCAAATACCTTGTTTTAACTCCTTTTGGGTTGTTTGTTATTCTTCTTCACCTTTATCAGCTATGCCGAGATTAAAACATCTGCTTGAAGTAGTAAAGCTCTGTAGCTTATCTTTTTGTTTTAGTCTGTATGACTGTTGGTAAATGATTTTTGTATTAGTACAGACGTACGGTGTTAGATCATGTCATTATAGCAGCTCATTGGATCATATGCTAAGTGAAGATCCAAACAAATGAATGGAATAAAAAATTGCTTGTCGCTGTGTTTATGCATGCCAAAACATTTAGTGGATTACTCCAATGATTGTGTGGTAGATTTAGGCATGGTTTCTGAGAAACTTTGAGCTCTCTTCTGGGCATGTTTGGTGCTTGTGGTAATTTTCTTGCTAGTTTACATCCGCAGTTTTTGATGAAGAGGTCACAGCAACATTGCAAACTTTTTTTTTCTGTGGTTTCTCTTGACACGACATACTGGAAATGCTTTTTTCTAACTGCTCTCCTTGACATTAGGAGAATATCACCGTTGTTATATTTCAAATGATCCTTTGTTCTTTATGGATTTTTAAGTTGTATTGATGATAATGATTTAACTATTTTCTCTGTCTTTCATTGTGTATATTTGTGCTATTACATTGGCCATGGTGCACTGAACTAAAAGTGAAGTTGGCTGTGTTGGACTTCACCTCGAATTTGCTAAGCTCTGGCTATTTTACTGGGATTAACATTCCTTTCATGTTTCAGATGGTCAGTCTGCTTTCAAGAACATAGCAAGGCGAGCAACACACACGATCTTAGCGGCTTGTGGGATTGAGCATAACAGGGACATGGTTGTTGCCACACATCATCATCCTCCCAATAATTGTTGTCATGCCCTCGATGTCCGAGAACCGGCGTTTCTCATGAGAAATTGCTGCTCATTGTGCTTCAGCTCCTTTGTCAGTGATGTGGTCAATGTCATAGCAAACATGTTTTCCTGAAGCTGCTTCTTTTTCATTTAATTGGATTTTTTTCTCTATTATTGTCATTCATTCAATTACAAACACAGCCTAAAAGATCATACAACAACCAGGGTGTTACTGAATGTCTGGATAGCTTCAAATATAATACTATGTTCCGTTTTGGGCAACCAGTTTTACTTGGCTGGATATTAACCATTCTTCAGTAACTTCCTACAAACCCATTAACTTATCCTTTTGGGTCTGACTTTTGGGCGATGTTTTCTTTTTCCAGTCAAATGTTTTCATGTGAAAAACTGCTCAGCCTATATCTTTTCTATTTCTGTGTTCCCAGATGACATAAGTTCCAGCTTCGGTTTTGCCGCCAGTTTGCTTTTGGCTCATAGGTTATCTCTATAGATTAGTGGGTGTGGAGTGCCTAATTTACACTGAAAGAAATCTTTAATAAAACTTGAGATGTTTATTCTTGCTGCATGTCTAATAAGTAATAAACATCAGTATGTAGATTGCCTGATTGCTTGACATTCTCAAATATTTACCGGTCAACTCATATTGAACAAAGATAACTAGTTTGTTTTTCATGAGTTAACTAGTTTCATCATACACTTGTGAAATGTTGAAGAATACAACTTGGTAGAGCTTCCTTTTCTCTGACTATTCCTTTTGTCCACAAACAGGTTATCTAATCTTTCCCCCAGATTGACTGTTTGTTCATCTTAGGTGTTTAGCTCTTGCAAACCCTACATTTCACTTCCAGCATTAGACGTAGAGTACCACTGTTGCATTCATCAGTTCATCCTCACAATATATTCATTGGATTACAGACATTGGCATGTTTTTATTTCTGAGCCCTTATATTGTTTGTTTCATGGACTTGCTTTCTCCTTGCACATGTGACATGTTCTACATTCGGTCTGCAAATGTGCACATCAGTTTTGCTTGTGTGCCATTATATATGTGCATGTGTTTCTAGAGTTGCGTGTTTTTTGTGGTCTACTGGAGAAGCAGGTGATGCACAGGAAGATGTGTCAGTCGTGCCCTAGCCTTGCAGCTGATAGAGCTGCACTTTGGTAAGGATGGGCAAAAGCTGATGCTGGATTGTCTGGTCCCGCACGATGAGAGGTGTATAAAAGGATGTTGCTTCGCAGGTCTCTTTCTCTTCAATGCTATGTTTAAATGGTGTCAAATTTGCATTTGGATTTAGATGGGCCCTGGTTCGTGGTTTATTCGTTTTGCAAGATCTGAAGTCAAACTTTTGCTGGATTTTAGCATGCCCTGGCCCCTGACAGCTGAAGACTTAAAATCATGAAATTTGTGTGCGCGCGCGTGTTTGTTTTAGAAGAGTATCTTGTTACTGTAGCTTAACTTTATGGCTTTTTATTTTATCTTCATAATTTTCCTATGAAGATCTAATCCATAAAGGTGAGGTATATATTGTGATTGACTTAAGATGTGCCATGCATCTTGTCAATTTTCGTACAGTAGTGACTTTGCTTATAATCTTAGCAAGAAATAATAATGTGCTGTTTGGTTTGAAAGATGAGATAATTCAAAATCATCTAATCTCAGAATAAAGTGTTTAGTTTGAGAGATGAGATGATCTATTATGACATCAAATCAGCAAATAAATTTATTTGAATGGAGTTAAGTGATTTTACTAAATTTAAGGGATCATGATCCATCACTACTCAATCTTTCACCATCTAAATCACCCAATCTGAGATGTATTTTCACTAAAGCTGCCAAGATTGGGACAGAGCAAAAAAAAAAAAAAAAGAAAATTACAAGGCGCAAGTTCTCAACAGGCATAACATACGTACATTCGAACAAACAATATACGAATCATGAGAGAACTACTGGTTTATATATTTAGTTGGTTTTTAATGGATCACTAGGTTGCACATGGAAGAATGCAGCTTCTGGTCAAGATGGAAACGTGGTAGTCCCCACAAAATATAATCCATGGCTCACAATTATTTTATTGGACAGGCAGTATTTATTAATCATGAATTTTAGTTAATGTCATGTCGGTTTAAGGACCGATCCGGATTGCATACGCTTGCTTAGCATTTTTTTGGAAATTTTTGTAAACAACCCATTAAAAAAAATTAAAAATGACATAGAAAAGAAAATTTACAAAACTGACTTTCAGTTGCTAACTCAGTCTAGCGACTGATCTTCAACGACTGTCCAACATGACAGTGTGTATTGGCTGACATGGCTTTAGGGCATGGGTCAGTTAAGTCGCTAAACTGGACAGCAACTGAAAAGGGCACTGAACCATACAACAAATGAAAGGCATACTGACAGATGGGCTCAATTAAGTTGTTTGTCGGTTATTTAAGCCGTTCCCAATGGTACAAATCAACTGAGAAAGGAAGAAAAAACCAACTAGAAAGGAAGGATGAGTTTTCGTGTCAATTTTGTTGTCAACTCGTCATATTTGACGGTAAAATTTCTCGAACACATAGATAATAGAAAAATTTACATTTTGGTATCACTTTAGGGTTTAGGAATCGTCATATTTTTGGTAAGATCCAAGGTTTAGAGTTTGTGACAAACATTTTTGGTTTAGTTAAGTCGCTGTCCGAGGTTGATATCTTGCAATCCATAACTCCAATCGATGGTCCATTTGAAGCAGTAGAATTCCGGGTTAAAAATGAATGGATCAACACAACCGGATTGTCAATTGCTACTTTTTTATGACGAGATATCAAATCTTTACATTTTGTTTCTCACTTACACTCTTTACATCCGACGGTGCAGACTTTACCATCTTCATCAACAATGTTAGCTGAATTTATGACTTCATCTGGTTGATTAACTGTAGAAATATCCGATAAAACATATCAACCATCATCACTATGACACTGCAACAAGTTATCATTGGAACACAGGTCTTGGGAAGAAACAACGTATGGTCGGAGGTATTATGACTGCAGAGACATTAACGTTTCCAAGAAGAGATGTATAAGTGTCATATCATATTTACGGTCTCCTTATTAATATTGAACATATTGCTAATGTTTTTTCTTCAGAAAGATGAGCCGAAATGTGATTTTGTTCAGTTGATCGATGATGACATCTCGTACATTAGTAAATTATGCTTGAAGTGGTTGAGAAAAATAAGGGCTTGCCGCCGAATGTTTGAACTCTCAAAGAAACTATTATCGATGGAGGTAGATCTTTACTGTGAGGCCGAATGGCGTTGGAACCCAGATGAGGAGAAGAACAAGTTAGTCGGCATGAGACAGCTACCATTGTTAAGTAGAAACAACCTGGACCATGTAAATCGTGGTCGTAGATTCCTTTAGATATTTTGTAATCCAGTTGTTGAATTTGCTGTTGAATATTTAAACTTTTGTGATGTTTGAAGACGTTTGTTTTGTAAAGATTGGCTACAGGTATGAATTACGATATTCGATATTTGCATTAACTTGTATGTAAAGTAGGTTATAAACTTATAGTTTCAACTAAAATGACATTTTGCATGTTTAAAGTTCCCATGTTTTTAGAAATTTGTTTACCCATATATAGAGGCCTAAAACATCATCCAAACAACACACAAAAATTTCGACAAAAATCATCATAACAGAAGAACATAAGAGGATGAAGTGTTGTGAAAAATTTTTCTTCAGATAACCAACCAATTTTGAGATACAAAAATGAAAAATCAAACAAAAACCATAGAAGTCTGAATTTTTGGAGTTCAGATTTGTTTCATCAAAAAGTCAAAACTTACTCAAATCAACCCAAAATGCCGTAAAAATTTGCAAGAAGGATTTTTAGGTCATTACAAACATTTTACAAAAAGAATCATTTATAAAAAAAACCTTCCAATCAAAAGTTATGACGAAATGTAACTTACGTTGAGCAAGAAACTCGATTATGGCAAACTTTTGCAAAATGGGTTATAATTTGATTTTCATAGGGTTTTTGGATATGAATTACCTCTAATGAGTTGGAAGCACTATTTTGAGCCAAGATATATGAAGAATTTGAATACAAATAACTAAAATGACGTTTTACAAGTTTGAGATGCTCATGTTTTTAGAAACTTGTTTGCCCATATATAGAGGCCCGAAATACCATCCAAACAATTCCAAAAAATTTTGAAAAAATTGTCATAACAGTAGAACATAAAAGGATCAAGTGTTGTGAAGAAACTTTCTTTGAATAACAAACTAATGGAGATACGAAAATGACAAATTAGATAAAAACCACTGAAAGTTTGAATTTTGAAGAATAATGTTTAGGTTACCACAATCATTCACAAACAAAATTCCAATCGAATTTTTTAGAGTTAACCATACAAAAATTTCTATAAGCAGACTTGAACTACTGTCTCTCCCTTTTTGTTGGTGGCTGATGCTCATATAGTATGTAGGGGGTGGGCGCACGATGCTCCCTCACCTGATGTTGTCTAATCACGAGTGTATATGGAAGTGGCTGGTGTTGAGTGGGCTGTGTCGCCAGTGGAGCATCTGAAAGCTAAGAGGGTTGAATGATTTGCTGCGTATTACGGTGCCAAGCAGGAGCACCCTAGTGGATTTGCTCGAGGATCTATTGCTGTGATAAACTCTGAAACTCCTCCGCGGCCAATCCCTTCACCATTCCCTGATCGTGTACGAACCTGCAAGTGACAAAGTCCACATTCTTGTCAGAGGAGCTGTTGTTGGGCATTGGACGTGGTGGGTGCGGAGGTAGGTGATGGGATGACGAAGGGCGATTAGATGACGATGAATGAGACGATTAAGGGCGATCGAATGATGGCAACAAATGTGCTGAAGATGGCTGTGAAGTTGATGCCAATTGTGGAGATGATGGAGAGACAATGGTCAAATGGTGTGGTTTTTCAAAAATTTTACCTTCAAATACGACAAGTAGAAAACAAAATCGTTGCGAGAAATTTTCTCCTTCCTCTCCCTTCGTCTTTTTCTTCCTCTCCCTTTCTTTCTTTCTTTGTTATCTCTTTCTTTCTTCTCTCTTTGCTTTGGTCTGGAAAGGCTTAAAGAAACATTGGAAACAACTTAAATAGTCAGTCAACGACTGAATTAAGCCCACTTGTTGGCGCGCCTTGCATTTGCTGTATGGTTCAGTGATTGAACCGTGTGCCTTTTTTAGTGGTCCAGTTTAGCGACTGAACTGGCACGTACCCTAAAGGCATGTCAGCCAATACGCGCTGCCACGTTGGATAATCGCTAGGTCAGCGATTGAAGATTAGTCGTTGGATTGGACCAGTGATTGAAGAATAGTTTTGCAAAAATAAATTTCTCCGAAATATTTTAGAAATTTCTTTTTGTTAATGAGCTATTCCATTTTTTGTCATTATGTAGTCTACAATAGCACCGACACTTCGCATTAATGCAAGATCATGTCTTTTGGCACCAGAACGTTTTTCTTTGCCTTCTAAAGAATAGAATGTGGGTTTTGATCAAGCAAGCTAGCATCTTTCTTTGTTCTTTTCTTTACTTCTTAGCTTTCAGTTTTGAAGCTAAAGAAATGGTGCAGTTTGTGGAAGCCTTTCATGTGTGTGTTGACGTGAATCATAATTTGCCCTCAGATACCATTTTGCTCCACTACGCACGGCATGTGCAGTTGGAGTCATTAAGCACAAATTGGCACTCCCGATTCCCCGTCACGTCTTTGTTACATTTCGTGTTGGCAGCCACCCAAAAGTCAAAAGAACTTCGCCAATTTAACCTTCAGAATTATCCAACATGCTTTGGAGCAACACATATAGTTGTCCTTAGCAGCATACACAAGCTCTTCATATGTTGCACCATTGCGCACGAATCTCGATGCACAACTAAGGAATCAAAAACCATAGGTAGCAAATCTGATCTAGAGCAACATAAAAACCATAGGAACCAACGACATGCATTTAGGGGTGGAAACGAGTCGAGTTTGAGCGAGTTGACTCTGACTCGGCTCGAGCTCGGTCAGGTAACGAGCTGGCTCGGCTCGGCTCGGCTCGGTTAGCTAACCGAGCTAAAAAGTTAGTTTGAGCTCGGTTGACCAGGACGGGGGTGGCGGAGGAGGCCTAGGACGGGGGGCGGCTGGGGAGGCCCAGGATGAGGGCGGCCGGGGAGGTTCAGGACGGGAGCAGCGGTGGTGGCGGAGGAGGCCCGTGACAAGGGCGGCGGCGGAGATCCAGCACGGCGGCGGCGGCGGGGAAGCCTAGGACGGGGGCAGCAGCGCCGGAGACCCAGGACGGGGTCCAGGGTGGCGGGGGAGGCCCAGGACAAGAGAGGTAGTGGAGGAGGTATGGGACGGGTGAGGCGGAGCTCAAAACCACTGGATTGTATGTGAGTTTTTTTGTATTATATATATACCGAGCTGAGTCTGAGTGAGCTGGGATCTAGCTCAGACTCGACTCGTTCTTGAACCGAGTTAAGAAGAGAGCTTGAACTCGACTCATTTGTTAACGAGTTGAGCTCGAACCGAGCCTGAGTTACTTACGAGATACGAGCTAAAGTTCCACCCCTACATGCATAGTCCATGGAAGCTCTCTTTGAAGAAGAAAACTCCCCAGAGAACAACCCACTGAAAATTGAAGTTTCACCAAATTTTGGACCTCGTTAGTCTCGAAATAATTGTCTCAAATCTCATGTGAAATGAGTTTGAAAACATGTGTTGGGTCTACTACTACCATTATTTCGTTATCCTTCTCATTCAATTCAAACAACACTCTGTTGTTTCCACTAACCGAGTCATCCTCGTCCAATTGAAATATTGACTACCGTCATAAATTCTTTTGAAATTTCCCAACTCGTCTCATTTTTTTTTAATCTCTCCATTTCACAATTTTAATCCAAACCGACTGTGGACACAAACTAAAAAATTATGAAATTAAATGAAAATAAATATAAAATAAACTATGCTACCCATAATTAAAATACAACATAAAATTAATATAAACAATTAATTGTCCACTTTATCTCTATTAGAAATAATAAAAGTGAAGTATCTATATGATACTACGAGGAGTAAAACAAGACGAAATACAATAAAACAACATTGTTTTCATTCATATACTCATATTGTGAAATCACAATTATCAAGAAAATGAACCTATACAGAGAAACGGAGAGAGTATTAGTTAAACAGTTTTAAATATTTTAAAAATAGTTCATAGCACTAGCATGATTTAGAGGTGTTTAGCTGAATTCTGGCTCCTGACTTTTAGGTAGAAATTGAAACTATCTGGTTAAACACTCCAACTTCAGATTTATGTTTCTCTTGAGTTAGAGAGAAATTGGAGTCAATTGACTCATTTTTGGTGATTTCTATGGCTATAGAAGTCTAGATGTCATAATTGTCCACACAATCATAATAATTTGTATGGTTTGTTATTGTTTCGAACAATCAATGATATATTCTATTAGAGAACTAAAATATCTAATATAATTTTAAAGTAGAAAAGTTTGAGCTAAAGGTCAAATACTCCTCTAATTTTTTATTTTTAGAGTCAAAAGTTATTATCTCTAATGGTGGTTGACTCTTGAACATATGACTTAAGAGAGATCATATTATGTAAATATGGGGTTAAGTAAGAACCAAGTATTTCAATAGTTTGGTTCTCGGAAAGATTTTAGAGTATGGAAAGCAACAAGAAATTAATTGTTTATGTATTGGAGAAAGGAGAAAAAGAGTTGCACAGAAAATGAGACGATGTGATGCAGCTCTTGCCCAATGCAAAAACGTTGAGCCAGTATAGCCGTAGGAGATGGCTAAAAAGTTGGAGCTTTTGGATGATACATAGTAGAAATAACCAAAGTTCGAGCCGCGGGGCCGCGAGACAGCCCAAGTTTTGAGCAAAGGGAAGCAGGTACGACATTAATTTTCCTAAAAATGCTGGAAATAGTGGCCGTTTGAGCTGCAAGAGGCATAGGATGCCAACCCGTCAGTGCAGCTCTCTGCAGGCCGCTTTGTCTTAGCGCCTCAGTCTCTTTTGTGCTGTCACCTCCCTGCCTGCCTGCCTCCCCCCGTCTCACAATATTATTTCTTCCTTCCAGTCTCCACCCACAAAAAAACCCCACTCAAAGTACTCCGCTAGATCGTCTCCCCATGGCCGGCACCGACTACGACCGCTCGTACCGCCCCTATGGCCGACCGGCGTACCGGTGCGAGGTGGTCGTGCCTTACAGCCGCGAGCAGAAGGCCCCCCCGAGGTGTGGTGGCGTGGGGGCGTCGGCGTGGTTCTTCAGCGACCCGGAGATGAAGCGGCGGCGGCGGGTGGCGAGCTACAAGGCCTACTCCGTGGAGGGCAAGGTCAAGGCCTCTCTCCGCAATGGCTTCCGCTGGATCAAGGCCAAGTGCTCCCACCTCATCCACCGCTGCTAGTGCCATTACCAGTCCAAGAAGACGAGATGGTTCGATCTCTCGTGTATTCTGTTCTGTTTTTCTTTTCTCAGAACTTGGGATCACTTAGGTGTTTGTGTTTATTCGCTTTGGAATGATCTGATGGAGACGTGCCAATGTAGCAACTAATTGATGTGGGTGGGAGAAATGATAATGGTGTTGCTTACTGATTCGAGCCCGAAATTTACAAGGACTTTTTGGTGAGATCATGAGCAATGAGATTTCTTGCGGCTGTTGTAGTTCTTGTTCATGGGGAGTTCAAGAAAAATTTGAAGAAACGTACGATTTTATCTTTGCTCTGCATGATAATATTGTCTTGTTTGTTATTATGCACTCATATACTTTGGGAATGTGTGATTAGATGAGTACTTGGGGATCATTTTTGCATTGCCAAATGGAATTTTGACGCCTATTATTTGTTCGTTCCTGATGGATGGCATATTGATATTGGCATAAGACCACGCCACAGATAAAAGACAGAAAGGCCTCGTCGATCCATCAATCATGGCAACATTTCAAATCCTGATGCCGTTCGAAGAAACATCACAAGGCAGGCACGCCATAGATCTGTGACACGTACCGTTGATCTCGGAATAGAATCTACATTATGTATTGGAATTCGGAACAACGCTTGTTCTTGGTCAAATTGCAACCATGATGGTGCCATGTTCGACAACCACAAAAAAATGGTCTCCATTAGCAATTAAAGCATACATCAGGCTACTTGTGGCAGCATCCTATGGCTGTTGATGTTCTTGTCGCATTGTGTTGCTGGGTTCTTTATTCGCGGCCTTCAAGGGATACACAGACACTCCATCCATGTCATGGTTTTCAGTTTTGATCGACCCACAAGACAAGACTAGTCAAATGCAATGTTGACTCATCCTTCTGCCCGTTGATTCTTTTTGGACAGTACAAGTTTAAGTATAAGACGTTTTTTATGTGGGAAGACAGGTAAGTAACATGGCCTTCAGAGCAGTCTAATCACAGGATAATAGATAGATGGTTTGGATCAGTACACACAACAAGGGAGTCTCTGATATGACTATGTTACTCTAAGCTGTCTTTTAGATTGGACGACTCCGTGGGTATCAGAGGTTTTTTTAAGGTTGTCTTCAACGGAGACACGTCAGCCGGCGTTTTAAATAGTAAGTACTTATTGTTTTTGTCAGCTCAACAAGCAGAGAGTGAGCGTTGAGTACCACCTCTTGTGTTTTTCATGCATGCAAATTCTCTGATATTTCCTTTTTCTTTAATAAATAAACAAATGACTTTTTATACTCTCACTACTCAAAAAATCTCTCTTAAAAACCAATCTATCAGAATACTTGACTGTTGGTTTAGAGAGTATAATCTCTCCGCTCTTTAAGCACCCATATGCATGGGGGAGAACCTAACATATATTTGTCCTATACAAAGGAGTTCTTTGACCTACTGAGTACTGACTGGTAAACTTGCTGATAGACTGTGGGCCCCCCAACCATCATTTTCCCCAAAAACAAAGCAATCTGACTTTTTGTTGACGCTGGAAGGACTGCTTACAAAAATGCGACAAGGACGGGGTGCTATACGAACAACCACATTTATCTAGCATTTACCACCTCACCGGACAAAAATCAGATAAACCGAAACTCTCAGGGAAAATTGCAAGAAACCATGTGACACACTAGCGGGAGAATACCAACCACCAAATCTCCTGCTCTTTTGCACTTGCAGCCTTGAAAAGTTGCAGGTAACTTCCAGTTTCGTGTCCCCCCGCACAATGTTTTGCCTACCTGTTCCCCACATAAATCTCTTGTGCTTATACATAGCGATCGTGGGACGCGCAGGACGAGACGTGCGGGATATGCAGGATGGCGTTCGACGGGCTGCGCGGACTGCAAGTTCCCCGGCGACGCTTGCCCGCTGGTCTAGGGCTCCTCCAACCACGCCTTCCACCTCCACTGCATACTCAAGTGGCTCAACTCGCACACCTCTGCCCCATGTGCTGCTGAGAGTTGAGCCACCCACACGGACACGGGGCATGTATAAGACTTTCTCCAATAACAAACCCCTAAATCGGATCACTATATCTCCATATACATGTCTCCTTAAAAATCTTTCATCCCTATATTTTATCCTACTCCAACAGTAATCTCCAAGTCGCAAACAACAAACCCTAAAAAATAACCGTAAAAAACAATTGGCGCGGGGAGCGGGCCGCGGACTCGCAGGCAAACGGCGGCCGCAACGGGTGGCCGCAACGACGGGTGACCGCGAGGGGGGAGCGGCGGGTGGGTGCTGTGACAGGTGGCGGTGGCACGGGGTGAGGGGGGCGCGAACTTGCAGGCAAACGGCGGCGCGGGGAAGCGGCGGCAGTGGGTGGCTGCGTCGCAGGGGAGCGGCGTCGAGGGGTGGAGGCGATGCGGGGGACCGGCGGCTCGGGGTGGCGGTGGCGCGGAGTTGAAGGCAAACGGCGACGCGGGGGTGCGGCGGCGCTGGGTGGCTACGTCGCAGGGGAGCGGCATCGAGGGGTGGAGGCGGCGCGGGGGATTGGCGGCGCTGGGGACCGGCGTCGCAGGGGAGCGGCCACAACGGGTGGCGGCTGCGCGGGGTGGCTTCAGGCGACGTCTCTCGACTGAAGCGCTTCTTGCGGAGGATTCTTTGCCGGTGGCCTCGCTCTGCTGCTGCTACCCCTTCGGCGCAACAACCGTCCGGTCGGTCCACGCCGCCGACGGGGAAGACACACCAGAGCCAGGCCTTCGACGGGAGACATCGCCTCTCGAACGGCCAAACGCGCGCACGAAATGGCAACAGTTGGGGGCCGCGTCAAGTGGAGAGAAGATAGCAACCGGAGAGAAAATGTCGAGATTTTGATATCCTCTCTCCGATCTATATCCACTCCCTGTCGGATCCGTCTGCTGTTGGAGCGTCCGCCGTAACCCAAATCGCGGGTGTAGCCTAAACGAGTCGGACACACAGTGCTTTGAGGAGTCTGTTGGAGCAGGTCTAAGACTCACACTGTACGCACGGCAAATAGGAATATTTTGTGACGCTTACACGGATGGCCTTTCATCTTACCCTAGTACAAGCTGTGGGCTTTTCAATTATGATAGTAGGACACCATCTAAAACACGGTATAGACCAAACGACAGATATAAAGAAGTGAACCCGATTTCCAAACAAGACCAATTCGAAACAGTGGCACTAACGTCCACTTGCCAATTGCAGCAGATGCAAACCGTTTCTGCAACTTTGTAACCTTCACAACACGTTCATTGAACAAAAACATGTACAATTTGCACTCTCAAAACCTTATGAATCCGACAGAAGCCACCTCGCAAACGAGACAAGCTCGTTATGCGTTTGCGCTTCCGAGTAACACCCACTCCCTTGCGACTCGCTCCCATGTAATAACACGTCCTTCTGGTTAGCCTTACACTTGTCATTCCAAAGCTGGGGCCCAAAGCCCTCCCAGTCCAGGTCCAACAAATCCTCTATCCAGGGCTGACCCACCACATCACCATCCGACCCATCGGAGCCCAAAAGCATGGCCTCCATCTCGCTATGTGCCTCCCATGGACCGATATCTATCAGGTCTAGGCCCGCCGGCCCGCTTGCATCCTCACTGCAAGGCCCATCAGGTGTGTTTCTAGCCTGGTTCTGGTCTGGGTCAAGTACAACGCTCTGTGACTCTCCGCTGTGTGCCTGTGAAAGTGGCGGGCTTGCTGTCGCCGTGGCCGTCACAGCAGCTGTGCTATGGTCTTCTGCATTTGTGGACTCCGTTTCTGCCGGTTTCTCGCTCTCGGCAGCCGGTTTCGTCCGGCCGCCACTCGCTCCGCCGGAGGGCTTGCGGATGTGGACCGTCATGGCGTTGCCATCGTTGCCGTCGGCAGAGGTCCTCCGGAAGGTGTGGACTTGCCGGCTGAGGTGCGAGTTCCAGTAGTTCTTGATCTCGTTGTCTGTACGTCCAGGTAGGTGACTGGCTATCAGGGACCACCTGTAAAATACACATGTAACATTCGTAATGCTTGGTATATAAGCACATAAAAAATTTGTTAAGCAGGACGCCTTTCCAGTTTAGTCATCCAATAACTTAATTTAGTTTTAATTTTTTTGTGTTTTTTTAGATCGCTCCGATCTGTTTATCTATAATTCAGGATTTGCAGTCTTACGGAGTTAATTATATAATCTCGCAAATTAATCCCACTAACTAGAATTGTATAGAAATCTTTCTAAGTGTGAGAAGGTTTATAGAATCATTTAACCTCACATAAATAGTTCTAGATATATGAGATAAGATATATCAGAAATTGTTTTCATGAGATCCAATGCATCATAGACTTTTTCACGTGTAAAGAGTCTCATACACAATTTCCGTCCTGTGTAATTATCAGCCACACAGTGCAAAGTAAATGCAATTAATTAATTCAGATAGCTTTTCTGTAAAGTGTTCCTACCATCACCTTCGTTACATGTAGATGTGGTTGTGCTTCACTTACACCCTATTTGAATGTAGAAATTCTATCAAAATTTAGAATAAATAAAACATTTATTCTTAGCAGATGCAAGATTTTCTTCAAACTTTATGTAGAATTCTTATATTTCAAACATCTTTATTGTGTAACTATAGTACTTTGTTGCATATTTCTATGATTAAGATCACACAGTGCCACTTATTCGTGGCTGGAAGCTTAGAGGACTCTTGTCCTGTCAATATGCCTAGTTTTTAGACATATTTAGGACTTGTCTCGAGCTTTCAAAATTTTGTGTGGTTAGACATATATAAAGTATGATTTGTTTGGATGATGATGCCTATGTAATGCTATAGATATGGCTTTTCAGGAAAATTTCAAATAAATCTTGAATAAAATATTTTTTATGAAAAAACGAACAAAACAATCTCTTAATTTGTTAACAAAGTCATGCCACCCTATAAGAGCATGACTACAACATTCTTTATATTTCTTTATATTTTAGATGTTTTAACACTTCAGTAAAAGCTGTAAGTTAATTCATAATTTGTCAAGTCCTAATATCACATATTATCCACAAAGAATCCAATGGGTTAGGCTATCCGAGAGACTCTTTGAGAAAATATTCTATGTAATGTATGTGAAAATTTTTTTGGGGTCTCTCACTTCAATGAGAGAGTTGTTTGAAGAGACTCTTTACGAGTCCCACATGTGAAGAGTCTCTCTGAAAAATCTCTCCACTCTAATAGTTTGACTCTTCAGAAAGCTCTTCAGGTGGGTCACAAGTATAAAATATTGAGATATGTATTTTTAACATATGATTGATAAAATAGCTGAAATAATTATTAAAAAATTATACGAGGATAATTCCAATAAAAAAATAACGGCTTGCTGATGGAAAATTTAAAATAAAGAAAATAAATATACTTGCTAAATTCGGATGTTAAAACATAAATTATACAACTATATTGGATGCATTCGGACATTAAAACTTAGAATTTAATATAAACATACTAATTAAAAATTTAAACAACTACTAGTTGCTATAGTCATCTCCAAAACACTGTCAAATATGACTCAATCAAATTGCTTTTAACCTAGGTATGTATTGATTGGGCACGGATGTCAAAATTTCGCAATTATATCAGCCAAAACAATTAAAGCACCATGTTGAATAGAAGGTGATGTTATGATAGAAGTCTCTTGACTGTCATCGAAATCATATAGGGAGCTATCAAAGTCCTACTCATCCTCAATAATTATATTATGTTGAAAATTGGGCGAGTTTGGGTAAACATGTGTTTCTAGATTTTCTCTGATTAAATTAAGAGAAGTAATCTAGTTTATAAAACCATCGGGGGGATTTGGGGGAATTTCTATCCATTTGGAACACTAGAAAAAAATTAAGAACAAGGTGTACAAATGATGTAAAATGTTGTATGATTTGTGAGTTGAAGTGATCAAATGGTGTCCTGTTTATGGAGGAACAAGGTAGAAAATTCTTGCGAATTTTTTAGAATTTTTCTAAATTTTTCATAAATTATTTCATGCAAAAACAATTAAAAAATACCCCCAACGACTCTTTTACAATGGTTATATTTCCAATAACTAAAAATTAAATCACTGATAGATGGGTTCCACTCAAAAAATAAATTAAAACAACTATTTTTCAGTCAACGTCATAAAAATGAAGCTGACAGATGAGCCACAAAAAGTTAAGACCCATTTATCATTCACTTGGACTAGAATTCGAGTACAAAAATAAACTGTAATGGTTGGAATCTTAAATTATATATATATATATATATATATATATATATATATATATATATATATATATATATATAGGGAGAGAGAGAGAGCACAAAAGCCATGGGTCCCACTGTTAATGTCCCAGAGCACAGTGACAAAGTGTGCAAAGAATGCAAGGAATAGCAGAAGTGCCTGGGTAGTAGGGTCCACCGTCCCCGTCTCGTCACATGTGACGAAAGTCACCATAACACCTGATAAGCGGGCCCTACATTGTATGACCCAATCTGTTAGTGATTAACTTAACGGTAAACGAAGTAAATGTGACTATTTGCACTGCTGGTGTATTTCAGCGGTGGGACCCACCATTGTCGCTTCTTTATTCATAGTGCAATATATCACATTCATTGTCGAGCAGGCCCCACTTGAATTTGGCCCTTCTGTCAACGAAAGGGGTACAATCGACAAAGTATGGGTGGAAATTGAAAAGTTATTGTCACGTGTGGGTAGTGGGGCCACTTAACGTGCCTCATGGTGCAGTGTGAAGTTTAGTTTACTTTAGTCAATGACATGCGAGTCCCACTTGAATTATGCCCCACTTGTCAACGATGTTTTTTTTACAGTTTACGCGTAATGAATGACAGAAATTGGTGGGCCCCAAAAAACACATTTTCATGCACCGAGCTGTGCTCCAACAGTGGTTTTAGCTCAACGCGCATTGGTGGGCCCCACAAATAAGTGAAATGCTCGCTTGTTGCTTGTCCACGCATCACCGGGGTCATTCATGGGTGGACCCGAGCCAAGTTGGTGACTCATGTGGCAGGCGTGCGCCCTCCGAAGCGACTCCATTAGACATAGCAGGCTAGTAACCTAAAAATCCAATAGGGCCCATTGAGAAAGAAGAACTCTCTCCAAATCGATATACTCCATCTGGTTCTTCTAAACAAATATCCTTTTGGGTTTTTTTATTTTATTAACAAATACATATTATTTTATAATTTTAAGATAAATTTGTATAACAGTTACTTTATATACCTTTCATTTAATATTTAAAAAGAGAAATTGAATATTTGAAAGGAGAATTGAAGATATGCTCATCTTAAATCTAAAATATCAAAAATGCCCACAAAAGCCTATGCACTTGTTGCATGATTAAGGATATGAAAACTCATGATTTGTTATCATTTGTGGGGAATATTCCTAAACTGCTTTTTGCTATAAAGATCTAAAATTCTAAACTATCCTAAACTGAAGTCTGCCAAAGCAATTTGCAAAAAAAAAAAAAAAAGAATAAATAAATAACGTGAAGACACCTGCTCAAACTGACATATTTTTGGTCCGCATGGAGGTCCCCCGCTCAGGTCCACCCACTCCTTGGAGCTGCCGTCTTCACTCCTTGTCGATTATTGATCATTATGAGGAAGGTACAAACATCATTTTTCATCTTGCCCACCCTAAACAAACTGTTACATATGATGATGGTATAATTAACATTTTGGATTTTTTTTAGATAGGTACTTGTGATATTTCGGGTTTAGGGTGATCATTTGTGCAATTGGAACTCATCATGAGCATATCTTTTAACTCTTATTTTGAAAAAATAAATATATTATTTGAGAATTATGATGAATACTAATAAAGTATATTTATTAAGATTATTATGATTTTTTTTTCTCATATGTCTTGTTTCAAGTGTCAGAAGTTAAAATAACATATATTTGTAAATAGATCGGATAATAAACCTAAAAGAGAGAAAAATTAAGATCCACCCCACCGACAGTGACCGGGTACCGGTGTTACAAGCACAAATCAGAGGTGTTTAGCACAATGTTTCGAGTACGATTCGTGAAAAAGAGGTAGACAGAGACCTAAAGCAAAGCAAAGATGAAAACTAAAGCGCAGGAGCCTCTCGATCATAGTAGAGGCGTGACTTTATGGCAGCCTTTCATATTCGTAGACGTCATAACGTCTCTTGTCAAGGAGTTTTTTTTTTGAGAACATTGTCAAGGAGTTAATAGTAGTACAACTCAGGTATCGTCGTAGCACTTTCTAAATCACGTCCCAATAATTCTGGAAGGATCGCTCCATGCCCTGCATACGGCTAGTCACCAGTGTCTTCGTGCATGCACAAATTAATTAGCAAGGAAATTGAGTATAATTATATATACAATATTCTAATTTTACAGCGAGTTGTTTTTATGTGAGAAAGTATTATGCCACGTATGTAAAAGCGAAAAGGAACTCAAGAACACTGGCTAACAACCGGACCTCACGCTGCATAAGAGGTAGTACGTGTGGAGCAGGTCAGCTGATAAAAGAAGCATTTGTAATTTTTTTTTCTTTCATATACGAAGGTTGGTACTTATAGATCGAAAACCATTATGCCACGTTTGTAATGTTGGCATGCATGCAGTATTATCTAACCGGCAAAATTAGCCAAAAGAGCACAGTAAAACCAAATAATTAATCCACATGGAACAGCATGCAGTAAGACGTATGTAACTTAACTACCTGTTGCCATGAGAGGCATGGAGCTTGATGATGGTATCCTCCTCCTCCCTGGAAATGTTCCCTCTCTTCACATCGGCTTTCAGGTAGTTGATCCATCTCAGCCTGCAGCTCTTCCCACACCTCAACAATCCTAAAACAAAGCACACAAACACATAACAACATAGGGTTACACATGCAGTAAGTTAGAATTTGTACATACGTATATATGTTTCTCACCTGCATTCTTGGGGAGGGATCTCCAGGACCCTTCCCCATGCTCGGCAATGTACCTGGCCAGAATCCCGTCTTCTTCGGCAGTCCATCTCCCTTTCTTGAGCCCTACCTTCTCGCAGCAAGGCGCCCTCCCCATGGCAAAGGCTTTCGAAGCTTTCAGCTACGTGCCTCCATCCAAGTGTGGAAAATTAAGACTGGCTACGACTAAAGCAAAGTACGCTCCCACTTGCGTCCAAACGAGTTGGTGAAGGTTGAGAGCGAATTTAATTACAGCAATTAAGGCTTCGGGTTAGGTTGGGAACTTGGAAGATGCTCCTACTTATATAGTGGAGTGGAGGAGGTTTCAATAGGCAAATAGCTAACAAGGCGACAAGAGGGGAGCAAGTGTGGCTGTGTAGGGGGCCACGTATCGGCGTATCTGCGCGCGTCGTGGCTCGACGGCACACGAGTGCTGCCTGCGCGGGCCTGTCAGCACCCACGTATATCGGTGGCATGCCTCAAAGCTGCCCGCGCTGCTTATGTTACAAAGTTGTGCATTTTCTGTCAAATTTTAATTCCAAAGAATTATGATACACTATAAATTAACAATTACTACACTCATTGCTATTGCAAGTTTATAAAATAGTAGTTTAAACATCAGATCTAATAATGCTAGTAAACACACTAAAGCCACGATCTACTGCAAAACCGAAATTAAGAATAAACTCCCGGGATCTATTTTGTTGAAGATTGTTGTTGTCAACAAGACCCAGACGCTCACCACAACAGACAATGCAGATCATGCGTTGTGTACACAACGTGTAGGTCTGCTTAACAATCACGCTTCAAGAGTGCTTCTCAAAAATATATTCATCTCTTCAGTGATTTCGAAGATACTGTTACCTTGATCACAATGCATACTGTAAATAAGATTGGCGTGGTAAAAAAGAAGTGCATAATAGAGAATACAATGGATCAAAAAGAAGAAAAAAGATAGAGAGAGAGAGAGAGAGGAAGGAAGCGAATTTAAAATTGATTTGATTTCTGGGGGTAGAAAAGTAGTGCAAAACAAAGAATATCTACATAAATAGGACATAGAGATGAAAGAGGTAAGCCAAAAATGTCTCCTTGTTCTTAAAAGGATGCATAGAAAGCGACAAGACACGTATTTTGTGTGAGAATACAGTGAATCATAAAGAAATGAAAGCGAGTTGAAAACACACATGTATGTTATTGTATACATCATTGTTTACCCCCCCATTACGAATTTATTTTCCAAATAACCCAAAAAAAAATAAATTACAAAACTAACCCCTAACTTTTAAATTTTACAAAAATAGCCCTCTGTCGCCAACCAGGCCGCGCGACTGATCTTCAGTCACTAGCCCAGCTAGCGACTGATGACGTGGCACGGCCCAACACTCCACTGGCCCAGTTCGCGTGCCACGTATGCTTTCAGTCGCTAACCCGGCTAGCGACTGAAAAGCTATAAAACTATGCCATATCAATAAGTTACAAAAACTGATTGTAGTATAATTGGTTAAGACGCTCTCTCTCTCTCTCCAGAGAGACCACGGTTCAAATCCCACCTCCTCAAATATTTTTTCAATTTTTAGTCGCTAGTGACTGAAGATCAGTCGCGCGGCCCGTTCGAGATAAAGGGCTATTTTTGCAAAATTTAAAAGTTAGGGATTAGTTTTGTAATTTATTTTTTTTATGGGTTATTTGAAAAATAAATTCCCCCATTACAGTCACTCTTCATATAATCTTATAATTTTTCTTCTTAAATCATAAAGAGATCACTAGAGTTAGAAATATAGAACTAAAATATCAATCATACATATCACATAATACTGATAGCAATTAAATGAGATTAAAGCTCGTGGATAAGTCCAACACCACATGGTCATCGATGCACATATACGGATCTCATCTGTAGTCGGTGAGTTAAATTTCAAGTGTTTATTACGCAATAGATGATCAACCAATAGCATCATTCGTAATTAAGCGTGTTCCCTGTGTTTGCGTAATAGTGATGAACAGTTCTTGTTTTTTAAGATAGCAGAGGGGTCGAGATCAGATCTTAGAAAAATATACAAATAATCAACACACTACCACAGAAACAGACATTCTGGACGGCACATCACAGACGGGTATGAACTGTTCAATGGAAAACCGTCTGCGAAGACCTGTCGGGAGAATATGTTCAGATATCACAGATGATTCTGATGTCAAAAACAACTGTGACAGTAAACCAGACAGTTCTGATGTCAAAAACAACTGTGACAGTAAACCAGACGGTTCTGAATACAAAACCGTCTGTGATAGTCTACTTACCACAAACGGCTCTAACTTAAAACCCCACTGTGATAGATACAATCGGTTCCCAGCTGAGAACTGTCTGTAATAGGCTACTTATCACAGACGGTTCTTTATATACAGTCGGTTCCCAGCTGAGAACCGTATGTGATAAGTAGAATATCACAGACGGTTCGGAACTCAGAACTGACTGTGATTTATACAGTCGGTTGTGAACTACGAAGCGTCTGTGATAGTGTAGTTATCACAGACGGTTCTGAGGTCTGAACAGACTGGAAAAGTACCGGCGCTTCGAATTCTCAACTGTGATCATTTGTGTCTCCGATCTTCGCGCACGGCGCCTAGGAGAACACGAAGCATCGCTTTGGAAGTTCTATAAATTGACAGTGGAAAAATTGTCATTTACTTTACAAGTTTTTATAGTTCTCAGACTGTTTGACTCCTTAGCTTCTCTGCGCCAATGACATCCTCGATGGCATCGTCAGCCTCGCCCTCTCCGGTAATAACTCTCAATCTTTTGGACTCACCCCTGTATTGTTAATCCCTGTTCAATACATTCTTGACCTGTTGATTTGCACAGGGAAGGGGAGCCGTGGAAGACACTGGCAAAGTCAAGGCCGAACTGAGGGCCCTCCAGGAGGAGCACAAGCTCCTCACTGAGAAGCACACTCGGCTACGGCTTGACCTTGACGATCTCTTCCAGCGAATTCAGCGCATGAAGACGGATGGTGACAATGCTAGGGCGAGGACGAGGCGTCTTCGCAAGGAGAAGAAAGCCGCGGATATGACCATCGCTGGCTGCGGTTTGACAATGAAGGATACCATCGCGAAGCTGAGGGAGGTCGCAGGTCTTCTCAACGCGGTAGTAGTTGATCCTAAGAAGGACAACTTGTCGCTGGAGGAGTCCTGCGTCCTGGCTGCAAGTCAAACTGACTTTATTCTAGATGCAGCCAGGGCTAAGACCACTCCTTGACCTAGCATTCTGTATTTTTACTTTTTTTTGTAAGTGATGAAAAAAATTATTGAAAACTTTGTTCTTATGTCAACTTTCCAATTTTCCAGCACATTCTTGGACTGCATGCAATCTTCCCTCTTTCTTTATCTTTCTTTAGCTTTTGTTGAACATTCGACCATACAAAGGTATGTGCACTGTGTGCGATCAAGGAACGACTATCGCGATCTTTGGCTTGTGAGGGCAGTACATCGGAGCCCTTCAAATAATATAGAAACAATATAGAAGTCGCAGGTCCCATGCAAATAATATAAAAAGAATATAGAAGTTATATATCAACGTGCTTTGAATATCACAAACGGCTCTGAGGTAAAAAACGTCTGTGATAGTCACATTAGAGACGGTTTTTATGTAAGGCCCGACTGTGATAGTCCCAACAGTGTCCACCGCCTCGAATTCTCAACTTCTTTTAATATCACAGACGGTTTTTAACTCCAAACCGTCTGTGATAGTAATATTAAAGCAGACGGTTTTGATCTCCCAACCATCTGTGATAGTCCCAACAGTGCAATTCTCTACATGCAATTGTTGATAACCGCACATAATAACTGCGCAGATGAAGAGACTTATTTATTTACTTCAAATTTAATTTGCATCGAATTATCTAATCTGACTCTTCAACTTCCTTTTCCGTGTTGCAATTTATCTCCCGAGAAGTTATCATGAATTTATTGGCCTTGAAAACCAGTAGTGCGCTTTTTAAAACTCGAGGCACCCACGCATATGAACCGTCACCTTCTGTTTCTATAAATAGTGAGGCTCCTAAATCCCTGTCTTTATTCCCTCCTCAACTCCCACCTTGATGGCGAGCCGAGATTCCAATGAGGTTATTGAAATTGAGAGTGATGAGGAAGAGATAAGGAATGAACTCGATCAGGATCTTCAGAAAGTAAGTCATCTCTAAAACTCTAATACAGATCTTTCTTTTATGACTTGATTGCCTCGAAACAAATGCATTTCGAAATCCACAAGTGCCTGAGGAAATGCTCCCTCCCAAGAAGAGACTTAGAAATGATGAAAGATCCTCCAGTGGAGTTGCAGCGAAGACTCTAGAGGGTGCTGAGGCCTGTGTTGCCACATTGCCCCTTGCAACCCCTCCAGTTGCATCGACTCCACCTTTGGAGATCCACAACAATCCTTCCAATATCCCCTCTTCAACACCTTTGTATCATCAGCTTTTCTTGGATGATCAACTTTCTGGGGTAAGGCTCACACTTCCACGTCCAAATCCACTCCGAAGCTTGGCAATCATCTTCACCCTCCCAGCATACGTCTCTAGGAGAAGCTGGAGAAGCATATGTGCAGGAGGAGAAAACTGCCTTGTGCAGAACTCTCCAAAAAAAAAAGAGGCGCTGGAGAAGCATTCTGAGGGGATGTCTTTTGCCATTCTGCACTTGGCAGAGTGCTTTGAGTTGCAGCTTCATCTCCACTTTTGTTGTATCAACTTTAATTTCTTGGATGATCCTACTGATGCCAAATCCACTCCTTGCTGAGAGATGATGTTGATAGTCTTAGAGCCATTGGTAGTTCTCCTGGGGCGGCCAGTGTAGATCCTACTGATGCCAATACGTCCCTAGGAGAACTTTGTAAATTACTTTCGGAACAGGTCGACGCTAATTAATTGGTCGCTTAATTGTATCTCTTATGTATGCAAAGATTGTAAGAAATAAGAAATTTCTTTTCCTTATATACCTGGCTTTTCGATTGATTATGTAACTGATAATCACCAAATGATGTTCTGTGTGAAAATGTTAACAAGAAAATACTGCTGCGATCAAGACGGTTTTTAACTCAAAACCGTCTCTGATTGTAAGATTACAGACGGTTTTAATTTCAGGACCGACTGTAATAGTCTCAAAATTCTTTGAAGATCCACAGACATATATACAACAAATATGAAAAACAAGATAAAACCAAATAGTCTGAACGTTCATTTTTTTAAATACTAACATTGAAATAAGATAGAACCAAATACGAAAAACAAGTGGAACAACTGATGACCAGTAGTCGAATGCAAACAAACAATCCGGGATATTATAGACGGTTCGGACCTTAAAACCGTCTGTGATAATTTTGCAAATTGTTGATTTTATAATTAACACTGACGATTCTGAGGTAAAAACCGACTGTGATAATCACGTACGGTTCTGATGTAAAATCCGACAGTGATAATCACAGACGGTTCTGAAGTAAAAACCGACTGTGATAGTAAAGCGGACAGTTTTGACCTAGGAACCGTCTGTGATATTGTAATTATCACGGACGGTTTGGAGCTCATAACCGTCTGTGATATTTCTGTCATAATTACACAAAATGCACCGATATTACCGACGGTTTAATAAAGTGAAACCCGTCAATGATATTCTGTTCTTCAAAAATGCACTGATATTACCGACGGTATTATATAGAACCGTCTGTATTGAACCTTGTATAAAAGGTCTTTTGGCGGATGTTTTGAGCTAGTCGTACACTCTTGCTCGACCTACACTGTCCCGTTCGAAGAGATTTGGGGCAAGGAAGAGGGAAATCTCGAAAGGCCGGGGGAGCATTTGGGGGCAAAAATTTGAGGATCGAACCAAGGTTGGTACTTGCTCCCAAGGCATACACATTACTTGATTTCATCATCAATATCGATCTCCATTGATTTACTAATTAGCATGTGTATGAATTTGATTAATTGCAGATGGTCCGAGACTGGATGTATAATGACAACCGAGTGGGTGAGGAATACATGAAAGGTGTTTTTGATTTCGAAAAGGTTGCTGAGCAAGACATGGCGAAGAAGGGTTTACCATATATGTACTGTTCTTGTGTAGACTGCCAGAATATTAAGATGTTCACCAACTCATCTCAAATTGTCGCCCACTTGATCCGACGTGGTTTCAAAAAGGGGTACACGTGTTGGGTCCACCATGGAGAAGAGCCAACTGCAGAAACAAGTGCCACTCAGGTTGAGGAACAGGACATGTCGAATCTGAACAACGACTTCGATGAGGATATGCCAGAGGATGACCATTTAGATGACATGTTGCGTGATGTCGAAGGAAATTACAGTGAAAGGGAGTTTGGCAAATTCAAGCGCTTGATTGAGGACTCAGAAAAGCCGTTGTTCCCTGGTTGCAAGTCGAAGTACACAAAGTTGGCCTCTGTGCTTGAACTGTTAAAATTGAAGGCAAGCAACAGCTGGACCGACAAGAATTTCACAGCACTGTTAGATCTTTTGGCGGACATGCTCTCGGAAGGAAACGAGTTGCCAAAAGACACCTACCAAGCGAAAAAGCTGTTGTGTCCTTTGGGAATGGAAGTACAAAGGATACACGCATGCCCTAATGATTGCATCCTTTACCGTAACGACTACAAGGATATGCATGTTTGTCCGGTGTGCGGCGCATCCCGCTATAAGCGTACTAAGGACCGAACAGACAACGGCGACTGCGCTGAGATAAAGCAAGGACCTCCTGCTAAGGTGTTGTGGTATTTGCCAGTCATTCCCCGCTTGCAGCGTTTGTTTGCAAACCGTAAAGAGGCAAAATTACTGCGTTGGCACTCGGAAGACCGGAAGAAGGATGGAAAGCTGAGACACCCCGCTGATTCTTTGCAGTGGAGAAACATCGATAGGGAATTTGTTAACTTCGGAGCAGAATTGAGGAATATAAGGTTCTGGTAGAGTACCGATGGAATTAATCCTTTTGGTAACATGAGCAGTCGGCATAGCACTTGGCCGGTTCTTTTGTGTATCTACAACCTTCCTCCTTGGTTGTGTATGAAGCGCAAGTACATCATGATGTCTCTACTTATCTCAGGACCAAAACAACCCGGAAACGATATTGATGTGTACCTAGCACCATTGATAAAGGATCTCCTAACAATGTGGAATGAAGGGGTGCAGGTATGGGACGCATACAAACGAGAGAACTTCATCCTACGTGCTATGATATTCTGCACCATCAACGATTTCTCTGCCCTTGGAAATTTGTCGGGCCGTAGTACGAAAGGAGCCAAAGCCTGCCCCCACTGCGAAGATGAGACTGAGAGCGTGTGGCTGAAGAATTGCAGGAAAACAGTGTACATGCGTCACCGTAGGTTTCTTCCGAAGAATGACGCGTATCGTAAGAGGAAGAGGGAATTTGACGGCCACAAGGAAGATGGTTCAGCCCCGAAGCCTACGCGCGGGAAAGATGTTTACTCACGGGTGAAGGACATAGACGTTGTGTTTGGAAATGGTGGTAAATTGAAACCCCAGACGAAGAACACTTGGAAGAAGAGATCGATATTTTGGGACTTACCGTATTGAGAGCATTTAGAGGTTCGTCATTGCATTGATGTCATGCATGTAGAGAAGAATGTTTGCGACAGTTTAATCGGCCTATTGCTGAACATTCCAGGGAAGACAAAGGATGGCGTCAATGTGCGGCATGACATGATCGAAATGAGAATCAGGCCCGAGCTAGCACCGAGAGAGGACGATAAAGGCCGTATATACCTCCCCCCTGCATGCTACACTTTGTGCAAGGCTGAAAGGACAGAACTCTGTAAGTGTCTCTGTGGTGTTAAAGTTCCATCGAGTTACTCCGCAAATATGAAAAAGCTTGTGTGCATGGGCGATTTGTAATTGCTGGGTATGAAGTCTCATGATTGTCACGTGTTGATGACACAAATGCTTCCTGTTGCCATCCGGAGTATTCTGCCGCATAAGGTCAGAGAGACGATCACGAGGCTGTGTTTTTTCTTCAATGCAATTTCTTGCAAGGTCATTGATCCCGATGGACTGGATTCTCTGCAGAGCGAGATGGTTCGAACTCTCTGTCAGCTTGAGATGTATTTTCCTCCATCATTTTTTGATATCATGGTCCATCTCACCGTCCACCTTGTCAGAGAAATCAAGATATGTGGACCCGTGTTCCTACGTTATATGTATCCATTCGAGAGGTACATGGGTGTACTTAAGGCCTACGTGAGGAATCGGTCCCGGCCCGAGGGTAGCATTGTCGAAGGTTATGCAGCGGAAGAGGTTGTTGAGTTCTGCGTCGATTACATGGCCGAGGTAGAAGCAATAGGAGTTCCTGTGTCTCGTCACGAGGGGAGGCTTGATGGTGTTGGCACTATTGGACAGAGAGCCATCACTCCTGATTTCGATATGTACTCGAAAGCTCATTTTTGGGTCTTGCAACACATGACGGAGGTGTCTCCGTACATCAACGAGCACAAGGAGATGCTACGACAAGACAATCCTCGCCGATCCTAGGTTTGGATCACGGGACAACATAACAGTCGATTCAACGCGTGGATGAAAATGCGAATCACCGGAGAGTCCGTAAGTGAGAACCTTAAATGGTTGGCAAAAGGGCCCACATTTACTGTACAAACATGGCAGGGATACGACATTAATGGGTACACATTTTACACGGAAGCTCAAGATCGAAAGAGCACTGTGCAAAATAGTGGAGTGAGCGTAGAAGCTTTCCATGAGGGGTTCACCAAGACAGTCCCAACAAGGGTAGTACGTGGATTGAACTCGTACTACGGGTTCATTGAAGAAATTTGAGAGCTCGATTACGTACTGTTCAAGATTCCCCTGTTTCGATGCCGATGGATCCAAATCCCACAGGGTGTGAAGGTTGACAGTTACGGTTTCACTTCTGTGGATCTCGATCGCATTGCTTATAAAGATGAGTCATTCATACTTGCAAATCAAGCCATTCAGGTCATTTATGTCACTGACCCGGCCAATAAGAAGTGGCACGTCGTCCTTCATGCAAGAGAAAGATTGTTGGAGTTGAAAATGTCGTAGACGAGGAAGAATACAATCAATTTGATGAGATTCCTCCATTTGGAGATGGCGTACAGGTCGATACTGAAGACACCAACGAAACCAGTTACGTGCGTATGGATCACCAGGAAGGGTTATACTTTAAAGGTAATCAACTGTACGTCCTTATCTCTCTGTTTCCATCGGTATAGCTTATATCTCCTGTAATTCTCGTCTTTGCAGGGCCGCGGCAAGTGGAAAGTTGAGGATAACATGGCTGTGTACGTGGAAATTGTCGGTGAAAGTTCCCATTTGTATGTAACATTAACTTGAGCATGCTCCACGTACATTGTATGTTAAATTTATTTGAGCATGCTCCACATTGTAACCAATTATCGAATCTACGTACACTGTAACCAATTTACAGAGCATTTGGACTACATTTGAAATATCTGAGTGTTCATTTAAAACAAGTTTTCGAGTATTCAGAGTTGAAAGCTATAGATCAGTTTCAAGTTGTAAAACTAACGTTCAATAGAGAGATTATCACAGACGGTTTTGACCTATCACAGACGAGTATGAATATAGAACCGACTGTGATATTCCCAACAGCGTCTCCGACTCTTCAAGTGTACACGTGCACGGTCGGTTCTCAAGTCGCAACCGTCTGTGATAATCACAGTCACAGTCGGTTCTCAACTCACAACCGTCTGTGATAATCTCTCACTATGTAGATTATCACAGACGGTTTTTATTTGAGAACCGACTGTGATAATATTATCACAGATGGTTCTAGATATAGAACCGACTGTGATATTTTCAACAGTGTCCGACACTTCGAGTTCTTGACGTGCACCGTCGGTTCTCAATTTCAAATCGTCTGTGATAATCAGAGTTACAGTTGGCTCTCAACTCAAAACCATCTATGATAATCTCTCTAGTGATTATCACTATGTCGATTATTACAGACGGTTCTGATGCGAGAACCGACTGTGATAATATTATCACAGACGGTTGTGAGCGTTGGACCGACTATAATAATCTCGTCGCGGTTAATAGTTCAAGGCGGGCTTTGTCCCGCTCATTTCTAGACTTCGTAACTGTTTGCCCTAACTCTCTCCGCCCTCTCACCGTCCGTCGCGATCACCTGCATCGCCTTTCCACCATCAAGCGCGATCACCTCCATCGCCGTCCCGCCTCCGACGCGATCACCTCCATCGCTTCCCCACCGTTTCTGTCATTCTTGGTTAATTATAAGTATATGGGTTTTGTTATAGAATTATTAGTTGCAGATTTACTTAAACTGTTCTCTCTTTCACTTATGTTAGAAATTATGTCTGGGGACGAAATGCACCACTCGGGGAGTCAGGGTGACCTCGCTGGCGATGAGACGCCTGGGCCGGAGGTCGCCTCGTCCACCGTGACCCCGCAGAAGAAGAGAAAGGGGCGCGGCCGGACGACATGCGCGCGTCTGGACAAGCGGGAAAAGCAGCACGTCCAGTTCGACGACAATTGTGTGCCGGAAGCTCCGGACAAACTTGTCGGTCAGTACCGCTCACTATGCGGAAAAGTGGCAAGAAAGAGGGTGCCCATCACCACCTCCGACTAGGGTCAAGTGCCCCCAGAGTGTAAGGATGCGCTGTGGGAAGAAATGCAGGCGGCGTTTCACATTCCCGAGGATCGCCACTTCACCATCCGCCGGAGGACACTGATGTCAATAAACAAGGCGTGGAGGAACTTCAAGAGCCACCTTGTCAGGCTCTATGTGAAGGAGTCGAAGACCCCCTTCGATGACTTCCCTTTCGTGACTCCCGAGACATGGCAGCAGTTCATCAAGATGAAGGCCAAGCCAGAGTTCCAGGAGCTTAGTGCGAAGGGCCAGGCTAACCAGGCCAAGAATACCCACCCACACAGACTAGGCAGTGGTGGGTATGTGGGGAAGAAGGCGTTGTGGAGGAAGCAGGACGAGGAGGCTTCCCAGTCTTCGGCCGGCAATCCTTATGAGGGCATAACGGACGTGCGCGCTCGCAATTGGTGCCGAGCAAGATCGACGATGACCTCCTCCGGAAGCGTCTCTGTGAATAACCCTGCGGATAGGGAAGTGATCGACCGACTGGTAAGATTGTCCGATCACGTACTATCCTCATAACACGCATGCAATGGGCTGTATTGCTAAGTTCTCCTGTTGCAGGTGACGCTGAGTGCGCAGGCGGCATCCGGAGAGTTCAACGCAAGGAGGGACAGGGATATCCTCACAACGGCGCTAGGAAATAAGGAGCATCCAGGCCGCGTGCGCGGCCTCGGTGCCACTGTGCCTTGGAGGCATGGTTTCCCTGATGATGAGGAGGCGGCTAAGGAGAGAAAGAGATCCCACCAAGCCCGCGATGAACGGCTCAAGGAGGAGATGCGATCGGAGTTCGCTGTTCGGGATGAATCACTCCTGCAGCAGTTGTCGGAGATGCGGTCCATGTATGAAGAGCTAAAAAAAGCGATCCAGGGCACCCTCCTTCTAGCAGCGGAAGTACTGACCCCCATTCTTGGCCACCGTAGTAGCTGCGTGTCTGCGCCGGGGTCTTCGCAGACGGAGCCCTCTCTAAAGTATCCGGTGGACTTTCTGCAGGTAATGACCGTTTGTCTATGTTAATTCATTCGAAAGTGAAAAGCGGTGAAATTCAATATGTTAATGCGCACTGTTTGTAGGAACCCGCCTCCTGCAAGTTTATGGTGCTGGCCGGTCTCTTCCCGATCAAGGCTGGCCGTGGGATGGCGCAACCATACACGGCGGGGGCCACAATCCACGGTGCCCCTCTATGTGAGGGTTTTGTACGGGTCCAGGTGGACAATGTCTTTAACCATTGCAAGGATTTTCCGTTGGAGAAGCCGCCGAACGACGAGATTACCACTCTCGGGGATGCGGTGCACACGTTCGTGCAATGGCCCAAGAAAGACATCGTCCTGTATGAGGTAATTCCCCCACCAGTTTCATAATTCGTAATGTAATAATAGCCCTCAGAGTTAGTTTGCTAATACGTAGGTTCTTACATCACAGACATCACAGACCGACACACGGCCTACTAGCCAGCATACCCCTCCGATGACGAAGCTGACTCCGACTAAGAGGCAACCATTCAAGAAGCTGGCTAGTAGGGGAAAAGCAAAAAAGAGCCCGGTGAAGGAGAGCGAGAAGAGTGCGACAGCTCTCCTACCGTTCGCTCTGGGGATGCCCATGGCCTCCAATACCGCAATTTCGAGCATGGGGTTAGCATGCCAGAGCCTGCATGCATGGTACATGAGGAGGACAAACCAGACCAGGACGCAGCGTCCGACGCACATCATGGTCAAGTACACCGTGGCAGAGTTCTATAACGACATTGGGACCTACTCGGTGACCTTCGAAGACCTGCACAATTTACTGAACAAAGATGTGCTCGACTTGTCAATCCTACGGTCTTGGGTGCTGTAAGTATCCTACTATCCGTGCATATACGGATATATGTCATTTATTAATTGGTTACTTCCGTGCAGCTGCATGACTAATTATGCCAAATCTAAGGGCATACCTGTTGGTTTCTTGGACCCCCAGATGGTCGCCGAGGTGATGTTTAGGACCGACGCAGACTTCGTTGTCGACTACATCAAAAAGGGGTTGCTTGCTCAGGTCGACAAGGAGTATATACTTGTACCCTACAACCAGAGGTGAGTGCTTTCATCAATACTTCACCCATAGATTAGTGTCTCCATGTGCACACCCCCAAATTTAGATTAAATTTTTAATTCTTTACGTGTAATATGTAGCTACCACTGGATCTTGCTGCTACTTATTCCGAAAAGGAACAAGGTGTTCTACCTTGACTCATTGCAGAGGAAAGGGTACTCGTATTGCGGCGCACGAGATGTATTCGAAAGGTGATGATATTCATGTGGACCTGTCTTGCATGCTTCTAGATTTACTGTCCTCAAATTGTCAATTTCGACTATCCTCAAACTGTCAATTTTGACTATCTACAGGGCTTTCACGAAGTACTTTGCCGAGGAAGGGAGACAACACGAGCGGCGAGCCGATAAGTTTCAATGGTTACAATTTTCGGTACAAATTTCAACTGGCATCTGTTTTACTTTATAACGTGTCCCCACCTAACTCTCGGTCTGTAAATTGGCAGTGCCATCAGCAGTCGGACGACAATACATGTGGGTTCTACGTGATGCGCCACATGTATGACCTGATCATCACCCCTCACCGGCCAGATTTCCCCGAGGTATACAACTGCTCCGCTTTGTATCGATTTGACAGAATTTACAACTGCAGCTAATTTTTTATGTACCAACTCTTGCTGCAGGGGGTCGACTTCCCTTCAGAAAGCCTTGACCCTCGGCAGATTGGTATTGTCCGAGGGATGCTCGCTGAGTTTTTCCTTGCAGAGGTCATATCAACCAAGGGGAAGTTTAGGGACCCGCAAGGTTCGTATTAGTGTGGCCTTACATTTATTTGTATATCTAACACACTGACTTTAATTGTCGATTACATTTATATGTTCAATTGTACATATTTCTGAGTTCTGTGCTGTATATATGAAATGCAATTGTACATGTTTCTAAGTTGTGTGCATGTATATATGAGACTGTATATATTTGAGTACTGTGCATGTATGAAATTCATGAACTGTATATATGAAATGCAATTTGTACAGAGGACATTGGTGACTGTTATAATCTCAGACGGTTTGTAAGATCAAAACAGTCTGTGAACCGTCTGAGATTATAACAGTCACCGATAATGACACTATCACAGATGGTTTTGACCTAAAAACCGTCTGTGATATCACATTATCACAGACGGTTCTGAGATTATAACACTATCACAGACGGTTCTAAGCTAAAAACTGTCTGTGATATTCACTATTACAGATGGTTCTGAGAGTATAATATCACAGACGGTTTCAAGATTACCACCATCGCTGATAATGACAATATCGCAGATGGTTTTGACCTCAAAGCCGTTTGTGATACTCTAAATACACAGACGGTCCTGAGGTCATAACCGTATCTGATAATTTGAGTATCACAGACAGTTTTGACATCAGAACCGTCTGCGATACTCATATTATTACTGACGGTTCTGAGATCAAAACCGTCTATGTTAGTATGAGTATCTCAGACGGTTTTGATGTTATAACAGTCTGTGTATTTGGAGTACCACAGAAGGTTCTGATATCAAAACCGTCTCTGATAATTTGAGTATCACAGACGGTTCTGATGTCAAAACCGTCTCTGATAATTTGAGTATTACAGACGGTTGTGATCTCAGAACCGTCTTTGATAATGTGAGGATCCCTCATCATCACAGTCGGGTCAAAACAGTCATCACAGACGGTTCTTACCCGTCAGTGATATTCGAGTCAGTGATAATCATGTACTATCACAGACAGTTTTCAACCGTCTGTGATCTCTCCCTTCACAGACTGTTATAAGATCAGAACCGTCTGCGAAACTCAAATTATCAGAGACGGTTCTGAGATTAAAACCGTCTGTGGTAGTATGATTCTGATGTTATAACAGCTTGTGTAGTATGAGTATCACAGACGGTTCTGATCTTATAACAGTCTGTGAAGTATAAGTATCACAGACGGTTCTGATCTTATAACAATCTGTGAAGGGAGAGATCACAGACGGTTGAAAAAACCGTCTGTGATAGTACATGATTATCACTGACTCGAATATCACTGACGGGTAAAAACCGTTTGTGATGACTGTTTTGACCCGATTGTGATGATGAATTCTATAGTAGTAACACATATATTATATAATTTTCACATACCGATAATCTTTGTTGTTTATTGGTTATCAATAGCATTGCTCGTAATAATTAAGTGTGGTTTCTGTATTTTCTACGTAAACGTACCCTATGCGTACGTTCTACAAACACAGCCTTTGTAGGTCCTCATCTATCTCAATCCGTCGTGTCTATTTGGTTGTTTGGTTGTCTAGTTTTAGCTTTAGTGTGGTAGCTTTATATCGATCCATCGATTAGCCATTTTTTTAGCTGGCCGCAAGTCAAGAGTATTCGATATTGTACCTAATGCAACGTTATGGGCTGTAGACGACAGTGCTTGTGATTGGATATCCTCTTGACTTGTTCCTTTTTTTTAGACAAAAGAAAAGTATGGTTTTTCACGGCATAGCTGCTTGGAAGCTTGTTAGCATCAAATAAATTGCGGTTCTTTGAGTAAATAACAATATTTGTGGCTATAATCCTGTATTGCTAATTATTGTTGAGGATAAGTTATAATATATTGAAGAGCAATTTTCACTATAAGTCCCTTGCAAATAGTGTGATTCTTCCTTTAGTCCTATTTCCTTTTTTTTTATTTCTCCAATTAAGTTTTACATTTTTCAAACATGTTTCAACATTTAGGCCTCAAACAATTAATTAGCCTAAAAAAATGACCGGTGCAGCATGTCATGTATCATGTCATGCAACAATGGACGCCGTATAGCACTTAAGAAAGGTTTAAAGCTGGAAAAATGATGTATGGCAAGCATTTAAAAGAAAATTTGTCAGTTTTCTCACATAATACGATATGTTTAGGCTATCAAAAAACCATCACACAATGGGTGCAAAGCAATTGTTTACAGATTAATTGTTAACCCTGGACAATAATTGGTTATTAACTTGAAATTTTGAGGGTCAAAAAGGTAAGAGAGAAGTGGGTAAAGTGCTTGCTAAGTACAATTTATAATTCTCTTAAAAAAAGGTATAATTTATAATTTATATAGTTAAGGACAAATGAACAAATGCGGAGCTCATTTCTTAAAAAATCTTTTTCACTTTCACTTCCTATCTCCCTTCTTTCATGCGGACTTATTATGTTGACTCTCTTGGCCAACCCTTCTCTTGCATATAGTAGTAACACATGAGTACCACCTCTCCCTTGTACATCTATCAATGCTTATGCCTCTCCCGAGTTTTTTTTTTATATAATTAACCCACTTAAAAAATATATTTTCAAAATTAATCCACACCTGCAAAATATTACAAAATGGACTGCCACGTAAGCCTGTCGAGCAGTGGGAACTCGACAAGCTAGTTGTCGCGTGGCGCCTGCTTGTCGAGTGCCCACTGCTCGACAAGGGGCCGACGACCACGACCACGAGCTTGTCGAGTACAAGCTCCTTATCGACCACGACCCAGCGCCTGCTGCAAAAAACATTTTTAATCGCGGGAGCAGGATTCAAACTCGAGCCTTAGATGTGGAAACTTGGGAACGCGCAAACCAGCTGAGTTACGGCCTTTTACTGCTGTAAATACCCTGAGCTTTTTAATATACTGTACATACACACACACATATATATGTATATGTATGTATGTATGTATGTATATATATATATGTGTGTGTGTGTGTACATGTGTGTGTGTGTGTATGTGTATATATATATGAAATTACAAGAAACATTTAGTAATTGGGTTTTCCTTCTTTCACTTCCACTCATAAAAATTCTTTCACTTTCACTTTAAGAGGGTTTTTCCGTTTTCATGGTACAATAATTTTATGAGTTAAATTGAGATTATTATTTCTAATAATCAAATCCTAAATTGGTGAAACATTTAGTAATTGAGTTTACATAAATTCTTCGTAGCCTTTACAAGTTTCTCTTGTATATGGTTTACTTTCGATTTAAGGCTTGGTCTTATCATTTCATGTGATTTACTCTTTTGATTTTATCATTTCATGTGACTTAACTCCTTTGACCTAATTCTAAGTAAACACAGGGATTTGCTTAAATGTATTCAATTTACTCTACTTCCTCATGTTAGTGGTCCCTATATGAATATACATTGAAATGCCAGAAATTTGAGATTAAACGGCTTTTAAAACCTTAAGAACTTTGGGGCATAACGATGTGTATGTGTATTTATATGTCTATGTGTGTGTATGTGTATGTATCTATCTATATGTGTATCTATATATGTATATTAAAATGGCCAGGATATTTACAGTAGTAAAAAACCGTAGCCCAACTAGTTTGCGTGTTCCCAAGTTCCCACGTCTAAGACTCGAGTTCGAATCTCGCTCCCGCGATTAAAAATATTTTTTGCAGTAGGCGCTGGCGCACTCGACAAACGCCTGGTCGTGGTCGATAAGGGACTTGTCGAGTGCCCAGCACTCAACAAACCTGTGGTTGTGGTCATAGCCCCCTTGTCGAACAGTGGGTACTCGGCAAGCAGATGCTACGCGACAGCTAGTTTGTCGAGTGTCCACTGCTAGACAGGCTGACGTGGCAGATCATTTTGTGATATTTTACAAATATGGGTTAATTTCGTAAATATTTTTTTAAATGAGTTAATTATAAAAAAAAACTCCCCTCCCCCCCCCCCCCCCCCCATCCCCACCTGACTGATAGGCACAAAAGCTCTTCGCCTTCTATTTCTCTAGGAAGAGTGCAACCAGTTCAACCCTTGCCTTCTCCCCTGCTTTCACCTTCAACACCAACGACTTGATTTGTACATATTTCAAGGAAAAACAATGTTGGTGAACATCCAAGTGCAGATCGTGCTATACTTGATAACGTCTTCATATATTCCAAAAAATATGTATTTTCATATTCCAATATCTATCTTTAGTTTAGCACAATCTATCATCCGCATTGTCGTATTATTATTATTATTATTATTATTATTATTATTATTATTATTATCCATGTTGCTGAGTTGATGATCAGAACACTTATAGATATTGCATTACTACTCATTGGTCATGATTGCATCAGAAGTTTGCATCGGTAGACAGCGATGCCAATAATAAAGAGCGCCTTCGCTGCAGCCACAAAACTTGGTTCTTTTCCGTGGAATACGATAGCTAAATCGCCCGATTAATGGCAACGGCTAAACGCTGGATCCACTACGTCAACAGCTAACAACACATTATTTTCTTTTTAGTCGTCTTTCTTGGTCACTAAATGATCTATAGGCCAGTTTTTTCTTCACCAAGAGGCGAAAAATGAGGATAGTACAGCTAATCTTTTTGCAATAAAAGCTGAAAGGTTCACGGCTCGTACGGTATGATTACATGGCCCCAGTTCTTCCAAAGAATGGTTGTGTGATATGAATGTCATCCATGAATCAAATAATATTTTAGTTGGAGCACAATCCAATAAGTGTAGATACACTCTTTATTTCACATTACATGTCTCATTGTTATACGTACATTGACCTAGAAATTATGAATACATCAAAATAAAGTTAAAACTAAATCATACTACTCTTAATTAGAATACAACATTAATCTCAATTTCTTCACTACCAAATCTGCCGATGTTGAGTGTATATTCTTTGCAGAGTGTTTAACTTGGACACTTCGAGTGTGCAAAATACTCTTTACGAACAAAACACTGAGAAAAATTAGATTCAAAAATTTAATATAGAAAGATTGATTATTTAGGAGTGTTACAAACACAAACACTCTTGGAAATTTTGCATCCCTCCAAGAATTTACACAATTTTTTCGTTCCCACCCAACCAACATATCAAAATTTGAATTCCCCCTCCCACACCTCCCCATCTTTTTTAATCTTTCCACCCAACTAAAATATGAACCTCTCTCTTTTAATCTGTTCCTCTTCCTCTTCTTTGTGCCTCGTGCATGGAAACCTACGGCGGCGCCGACAGATCTACTGTAGTTGCCATGCGGTGCGGATGTACGATGCAACAGTCGCAGTGCGTGGCAGATCTACGGTCAGCGTGCATGGATGATTTACGGTGGTAGGACACGACGTCGCGCACTCCGGTGACCTCACTCACGACCTTGCACACTCCGGCGACCTCGCGCACGGCACGCCGAGCAACCTTGTGCACGATCTGGGCCAAAACGACATCCGGCGTGCAGATTTGGACCTCGTGCACGGCACGCCAGTGTCCTCACGCATAATCTGGGCCACGACTGCAGCTGGCGTGCTAATCAGGACCACGATGGCAGCGGCGTGTGGTGATGACCGTGAGGCAAAAAGTGCAAATTTGGACCACAACTTTGGTGAGCCGCGGCAGCCGACACCCGTCTGTGATTTTTTTTTTTTCAAATTTTATTGATTGTTTGCAGAGTACAAAGTTGCAACACTGGAAATTTCATTCATAGTTTTCCCTTGAGTTCTCTGAGTGTTTTATTAAAAACTCACTGGAAAGTTGTCCTTTGGGTGAGCCCAATACTCGGCAACATTCGCAGATTTGGTACTTGGTAGTGCTTTGTAGACCCGGAAACCTTGGCTTGTAGGTGTTAAGTATATGTGTATATGTGTATATGTATTGGATGTGTTTAAATCTGAGTCTAGTCTTCAGACTGTTGTATCTATAAATACTGGGCTTTTGACCCTCATACAACTTGAGATTAATCTTAACATGGTATCAGAGCCAAGTTTTACAACCCTAACCCTAACCTCCCGTGGTTCTTGATGTTTATGCCGTCACCGCCGTCGTCGTCGCCGTCGCTGTCTGATCCACGTGTCTTCCTCGCCGCCGGTCTTCCCCGCAACTGATCTGGCCGGATCCGCGCCTGATCCGATCTTCCCCGCGCCATCCGGCTCCGGCCGCCACCGCCTGATCCGGCTGCCAAAAAGGTCCCGGTGCCGGCCTCCATCCTCGCGCGGCCGTAAGATCCCGCGCCGCCCGTCGCCTCCCGACCGCCCCGCGCCGCCCGGCACCGCTCCTGCTCCGGCCTCCCTGCCCGGCGCGCCGCCGCTCGTCTCCCGCTCTCCCGCGGCTGCTGATCTAGCCTCCCCGCACGGCCAGCGCCGACCGCCGCCGCTCCTGCTCCGGCCCCGTCGGCCTCCCCGCCCACTGCCGCTCCTGCTCCGGCCCCCCCGGCCCTGGTCTCGCCGCCCGATCCCGGCCAGCCCAGCCTCCTCCCTTCTTCACTTTATTCAAAAAAAAAAAATTTTTTTGCACCCTTTTGTGTGTGCGCCTTTCAGTTGATGTCGTCTATCTCCTCGGATCTTACGATCCCTTCCTCCGACGTTATGACATCTTCAGATTCTTCAAGAGGTTTTTCCCTGCCACTCTGTGATGTAAAACTCAAAAACACTGCTGATTATCGCGAGTGGTCTATTGTCATGACATCTCTTCTTGATGGTTTTGGCCTGCGTGGATATGTGGACGGGACACGTCTCCAGCCGCTCCCCAGTGATCCTACTTTGTCTACTTGGCTGCGTGATGAAGCCCGGGTCAAGTGTCTCATTATGCAGAGCACTTTGTCGGACATTCGGTTGAGTATCGATTCTTTACCCACCTGTCAGGACATCTGGGATTTTCTTGCAACTCGCTACCGACAGGTGGGTCATGCACTTCGCTGGTCTCTTTGCCAGCAACTTTCTGCCTCTCAACAGGGCGATCAGACTGTGGAGGAGTTTTACAGTCAACTCTGCAAGATTTGGCGTCAGCTGGACTCTATGGCACCCACCGATGCCGGACCTCTCATCCTTCGGTATAGGGAAGAGGAGCGTGTTTTTCAGTTTCTGATGCATCTCCGGTCAGAGTTTGAGATAGTTCGCTCTCAACTTTTGAATCGTGAGACCCTCTGCTCTTTGGAAGAGACTGTCCGGGCCCTTGGTTCTGAGGAGACTCGACTGCGTTCTTTGGCATCTCACTTCACCTCATCACCTTCTACAGTGTTGGCTATGTCGCGGTCTAGTTCGACTTATCTGCGCACTGAGACGCGTGCCCCTGCGGTTTGTTCACACTATAAGAAGCCGGGCCATACTGTTCAGCACTGCTTCAGTCTTCATCCAAAGCTGAAGGCTTAGTTTGAGCGTGATCGTGCTGCTCGCCGTGGCCGTTCTACTCCTGCTGTGTCTTCTAGCCCATCCTCTGATCAGCCGGCTCCTCTCACTGCTGCAGAGCTGTGCCAGCTTCATACTCTTTTACAGCGCCAGACTACTATACCCTCCTCGTCTTCTGCTGGGGTTGCAGTTCACTCTACCCCATCATCAGGTACAGCTAGTCCCTGGGTTCTGGATTCAAGGGCGTCTTTCCATATGACGTCTGATTGTTCAGCATTACAATCATGTCGGCCATCCCAGGATCATATTTCTATTCAGACAGCTGATGGCACTACTTTACCGGTTACACATCAGGACATCATTTCTACCACTCAGTTTACTGTTTCTGATGTCTCTTGTGTACCACAGCTGCAGCTGTGCCTTATGTCTGTATCTCAGCTTGCTCGGCTGAAGTGTTTTATTGGGTTTGATGATTCTTTTTGCTATGTGCAGGATCGTCGGACGGGAGCTCTCATTGGACGTGGCCGACTTCACAGTAGCCCCAAGAGTCTCTACCACTACTTCGGTATCCACTTCTTCAGTCTTCGCGTCTGTCCCTGCGTCGTCTATCAGCTTTCACCAGTGGCATCATCGTTTGGGTCACCTTTCTCACCCTCGCTTATCTAGTCTAGTGCGTCAGGGTGTTTTAGGTCCTATCACTTCTGATAGTTCTTTATCTTGTTCGGGTTGTAAGCTTGGCAAACAGCTACAACGTCCGTATCCTACTAGTCTTTCTAGGTCAAGTCGTGTTTTCAGCTTATTCATTCCGATGTATGGGGTCCTGCTCCTTTTATTTCGAAAGGTGGACATAAATATTATGTAATTTTTATTGATGATTTTTCTCGCTATTGCTGGATTTATTTCATGAAACATCGTGGTCAGTTGTTATCTATCTACTAGTCTTTTGCTCGAATGGTCCATACTCAGTTTTCCTGCTCCATTCAGACTTTTCGCTCTGATTCTGGAGGTGAGTACTTGTCCACATCATTTCGATAGTTTCTCTCTGATGAGGGTACCCTTCCTCAGTTATCTTGTCTAGGTGCTTATGCTCAAAACGGTGTTGCTGAACGCAAACACCGTCACATTATTGAGATTGCTCGTACTCTTATGCTTGCCTCTTTTGTTCCTCACTCCTTCTGGGCTGAGGCTATTTCCACGGCTGTGTATCTTATCAATATACAGCCGTCCACTAGTTTCGATGGTCGGGTTCCTTCTCAGCTTCTGTTTTCCACTCCTCTGACATATGCACATCTTCAAGTCTTTGGGTGTGCGTGTTATGTCCTCCTTCCTCCTCGTGAGCATACCAAGTTGACCGCTCAATTTGTTGAGTGTGTTTTTCTTGGCTACAGCCGTGAGCATAAGGGTTATCGTTGTTACGATCCCTCTGCTCGTCGTCTTCGTTTCTCCCGAGATGTCACCTTTGATGAGAGTCGACCTTTCTTTTATTCTTCTTCTTCTCATTCATCTGTTCCCACAGAGTCCATTAGTTTTCTCTCCATCCCCTCCTATTCTCTTTTTCCTTCTTCCACTTCATCTGCTTCCGCCTCTCCGTCTGATCATAGCTCTCCACCTGTCCCACTGCTCTCTATAGTCCAGCCTTCATCTTCTGAGACTTTGTCTTCTTCGTCTTCTGAGCCTTTGTCTTCTTCCTCTCCTGAGATCTCTTTGGATTCTGCTACTCGTGATTTGGCCTCTTCGGATGAGACTTCTACCGATGATCTGACAGCATCATCATCACCCAGGTATGCACTTCGTGATCGTAGTACGATTTTACCTCCTGCTCGTTATAGTATGCTTCTCACCAGTGATGTTCAGGAGCCTCGCAGCTATCAGGATGCGGCTCACATACCTGAGTGGTAGCTAGCCATGACCGAGGAGCTCTCCGCTTTGAAGCGTACAGGGACTTGGGACGTTGTTCTTTTACCCACAGGTGCAGTACCCATTACTTGCAAATGGGTTTTCAAAATCAAGACACGGCCGGATGGTTCTATTGAGCGCTATAAAGCGCGTCTTGTTGCTCGGGGATTTCAGCAACAGTATGGTCGTGACTATGAGGAGACGTTTGCTCCTGTTGCTCATATGACCACGGTGCGTACTCTCATTGCAGTTGCCGCCACTCGTCAGTGGGCTATTTCTCAGATGGATGTGAAGAATGCGTTTCTTCATGGTGACCTTCAGGAGGTAGTTTATATGCAGCCACCACCTGGTTATTCTGCACCTCCTGGCCATGTTTGTCATCTTCGTCGTGCTTTGTATGGTCTTAAACAAGCGCCTCGTACTTGGTTTGCTCGCTTCAGTTCAGTACTTCTGGCTGCTGGTTTTGTTGCTAGTGCCCATGATCCGGCCCTGTTTGTTCACACTTGCACTAGAACGAGAAACAACGATCTGTTTCTTGGACTTCCAAGCAAGCAGAGAAGTGCCCATGAAGATGCAATAGCCAATGATAGAACACCGATCAGTAGCATCACTCGCCCAAGTAGAGTCAGAGTAAGCATGTAGGTGAAGCTGACTGGTCCGAGCATAGAACAGACCACGGGAAGAAGTGCCACGTAAATAGCGAAGTATCCGAAGGAGATGACTGTAATGTACCAAGGTGGGAGCACTGACAAACTGACTAAGGACACTAACAACATGGGAAATATCCGGCCTAGTGACAGCCAGATACACCAGACTCCCAACAATATGACGATATCGAGAGGGATCCTCAAGAGTAGAGCCATCTGTGGGTCGCAGTTGCAGATGCAACTCCATGGGTGTAGCAGCTGTACGAGTGTCAGTGAGACCAGAACGAGCAAATAGATCAAGAACATACCGTTCTTGAGATAAATAGTAGCCATCTACAGTAGAAAGAATCTGAATACCCAAGAAATAGCCCAAAGGACCCAGATGATCTTCAGGTTGCAGACTTCTTCACCAAGCCACAGATACGAGATCGTCATGAGTTCAGTCTTTCCAAACTCAATACGTTTGAGCCGCCTTGAGTTTGAGGGGTGTTAAGTATATGTGTATATGTGTATATGTATTGGATGTGTCTAAATCTGACTCTAGTCTTCAGACTGTTGTATCTATAAATATTGGGCTTTTGACCCTAATACAACTTGAGATTAATCTTAACAGTAGGATGGGTAGGCCAAAGGTCTTTACTGGAAGACCAAAAGAATCACATTTAGAAGAATTCTCCATTGTGAAACAATAATTGTCAATAAACTATACCTATATTATAAGATAGAGAGAGTAGCATACATAATATGTTCTGAGAGTGTAAACGTTGCTGGGTCATTGTCCAAGACATGCATTGCACAGACGATGGTCCAACAAATTTCCTTTTTTGGATAAAAAAGACACTAGTCTAACAAACATTTAAAGATAAGTAAGAAAAGCCATTAGTCGCCCAGCAAAACTTGCAACAACACCTTTGTCTTGTCTCCCTCGAGCGAGGGTATATTCCTTAGCCTGGACCGCAGCAAAGAACCACCAAAACTTAAAGAAAAGCAGCACTCACACGAGTTAGGTGCAAAAAAAAGTTAGAAAAATTGTACAAAATGAAGAAAACTTATATATAATTCAGAAAATTGTGAAAAAATCAGAAAAATAAAATTTATTTGTTAAGGAGCTTAAAATTTTTATTTTCATTAACTTTTTTGAATAAAAAATGTTTTGATTAATCTTTTTGAAGAAAAAACAATTTAATTTTAGTGTTTCATTAGAATAAAAAAAGTCATTGAGGAATATAGCCGTTTGAGAATATGACCGTTGGAGAATATAATCGTTTGGGAATATGATTGTTGGAAAATATTGTTGCTTGATAATATGAGTGTTGAAGAATATAGTTATTAAATATGAACCCTATAAATATTCATCTTCATTTGTCCACCTCATTCACCAACATCATCATTCTCATCATAACCACCCAAAATGGATCTCAATCATCCAGACAATTTAATGAATTAGTCCTAATCCAATATTCCAAGTATTCAATATCCTCTTGATAATTTTTCCCTTTGACACTCAATATTCTTAAAATTTTGACTATTATCCACTACCTTCATTTCCACCAAATATGTTAAACCTAACATATCCACCCATCTATCCACCCTATTGTGAAGACCATAAAGCTGGTCAACAGTGGAAGCTACGAAGCTGGCTAGAGGTCATGCTACTGACAAAAAAAACAAAACAACATTTTCAAGATAGGGGAGTTTTAAAATTTTTGTTGTCATACTTGTAGAAGTATCTATTTTAGTATTTTTTCGCAGCTGTCTCTCTGCCTTGTTGACGAATCGTCGTTTACCCTATATTCATTTGTCATTATCCAGCATTCTAAGAATCAGGTCATTTTCTTTTTCAGGTCGTTTTATTTTTCTCAGGTCAATTTCGATTGTTCAGGTTTCGTAGCCTCAGTTTGAGAGAGAGAGAGAGATTAAGGCAACCTGCATTCATCATATCAATTGTCTCGATCGCAGAACACCAGGACCAATCCAACACATTTTTACGTTTTTGCCTCTGGGACATCCTGGGAATTTCCAACTAGTCCTAAGACCTTTGCATTTAAGCCCTCAGATTTTCAGAAATCGCATGAATGCCAAAGGACATTTGACACAGCATGCACAATGACACCAAAGCATTTCTACAGTGATCACTGCCACCTTTCACCTACTGGGCGAAACCATCAACAAGAGGAATATCATAAAAACCAACCAGCATACACAACACTTAGGCACTTTCCATTTCAAGAGCAAGGTAATGCAGCAACTAGCAATCCTCTAGAATTCAACTATGCTTAGCATCACGAGCCAGAAACTTGCATTTCATCCCCAATTGTCTCTGCTCTTCTCACAGGAACACAAATAGGAGCTAAGACAGAAGGAGAGCAGAGGAGAACACTAGAGCCCAAACAGCAAGGTAAACACATCAAAAACACAATTACATCATAGTATCATTTCATACATACATGCATTCTAGAATCAAAAAAATTGCACATTTCAAGCACTGAGCAGCACAATTCCAGCACAAGCACAGAGCAAGCCAAACCCAAAACACCAATCACAACACAAGAATAGTGTCACAGCCAAGGGGTTAAAGAGAGAGAAGGAAACTAGGGAGTGTACTTGGGTGCATAACAACGACGGTCCAAGCAACCGGCAACATGTTCACGCGCGCAGTAGTCTACCAATGCGACCACGACGCTAGGGCGTGGCCAAGCGTGGCCGTGAACCATGGGAGAGAGGCGGCGACGGTGTGGCACGGGCTACGGCCAACTGTCGACAAGTGCACCGCAGAAAACATCGCCGAGGGAATGACTGCGGCTAATTGGCGATTCAGGTTTCGGCCACAAGGCCCTAGCGTGTGTGTGCGAGCTAGAGCGAGTGTCGGAGGCGGTAGCATACCATATCTAGGCGAGATCATCACTAGAGAGCCACGCTGACGGCAATTTGGACCGAGGATCGACGGCAGCGAAATCTGGGGTTTTGGTGAGGCGTCGTTTGCGTGCGCATGTGTGCGATCATGGGCCAGGAGGTAACAAGCAAGGAGGCAAGTCAACTGCAAGTCCCACCGGCGAGGAGGGCGACGACTAGGCGGCGAGTGTGAGGGCGAGAGAGAGAGAGAACCGAGTGTGCATGAGTGTTTGTGTTCGCGTGTGTGTGATGCGTATATGTGCGTGGGTTGTATGTGTAGTGTGGGCCGTGTGTGTGGATTGGGCCGAGTAGGCCAGCCCAAATAGAAATCTAAATTTTTAATTTTTATATCTAATTTTATAAATTGTTTATATTTTAATTTCCATTAATCTATTTCACCTATTAACAATAAATTCCTATTTATTTACTTTTACTTCACAAATTGATATTCTTATAATAAATAAGTATAATTCTTATAATTGAGCCTTAATATAATCCTAATTTTTGAAAAATATTAAATCTTTATTATTGTTCAGTTTTAATTTCAAATAATAACACCTTTTCAGTTTTATTATAAATCAAAATATGACCTTTTAATTACTTATAATAACTCAAAATATATGTTCCTAAGGTATATGTACTTATATTAACCTAATAACTTTCAAAGGGGAAAAATGATTTAGTTAATTGTAACAATAATATTACAATAATATCACAATTACTTTTGAATTTATTTTAGCTTAAATAATGTAATCTCAAATAACACTATTATTAAAAACTTAAAACTTATTTACACACACACATAATATATATATATATATATATATATATATATATATATATATATATATATATATATATATATATAGAGAGAGAGAGAGAGAGAGAGAGAGGGAGGAGGGGGGCAATCTGAAAACTCCACACTTATCTCATTTCTAACAAATTGTCAAATAACTCACTTCTTCCATCAGAGCTGGACACTGTCATTCTTTTTCATCGTCATCATCTTCTTCTTCCATATATTTTGAAAGCATTGACAATGATGTCGAAATTTCTAGTCAACCAACCAACATATTCAACTCGCTTTATACTGCAGATTGTTACTGCTATTCAACTCAGGTGCACAATAGGTACTCGAATGCAAGCTCACCTACATGGTTCCTTGAGAGGGAATGAATAAAGGCAATCTCGAGCATATATTGTGAGAGGTCGTGAAGATGGTGCTTCCCGTCTATATGCGGATGACTTCTCTGAAAGGTTATGATTCCATATGGTCATAGTGGACATACTAACTAAGGTAGCTCATTTTCTACTGGTAAAGACTTAGTACACAACAAGACAACTAGCGGAGTTGTATCTCAACAGGATAGTAGTCCTACATGGAGTTCCGAAGACAATTGTTTCTGATAGAGAAGCCCAATTTGTGTCAAAATTTTGGAAAGAATTGCAAGAAATCTTGGGTACGAAATTAAAGTTTAGTACAGTTTACCACCCACAAACAGGAGGACAACTGAGAGAGTAAATCAAATCCTGGAAGACATGTTAAGAGCATGTGGTCTAGATTATGGAAATTCTTGGGAATCATTCCTACCGTACGCAGAGTTCACCTACAATAACAGTTATCACGCAAGTCTGCAAATGGCACCCTATGAAGCACTCTATGGAAGAAAATGTCGTACACCTTTATACTGGACGGAAATAGGTCAAAAGCAATTCCTAGGACCGCAATTGGTGGAAGAGGCTACTGCTCATGTGAAGATTGTACAAGAAAGATTAAAAATGGCTCAGTCAAGACAAAAGAGTTACGCCGACAACAGGAGAAGAGATTTGTCTTTTGAAAAAGGTGATTATGTCTACCTCAAAATAACACCCTATAAAGGAGTCCGCCGATTCCAGATGAAAGGAAAGCTAAGTCCAAGATATGTCGGATCATACAAAATTCTGGAGAGACAAGGAGAGGTAGCATATAAGTTGGAACTACTGTTTGAACTAGCTGGAATTCACGATGTTTTCCATGTGTCTCAGCTAAGAAAATGTTAAAGAAATCTATAGAACAGATATCTCCTACTGAGGCTGAAATTCAACCAGACCTGTCATGCCTGGAGTACCCAATAAAGATATTGGAGATTAGCGAGAGAAGACTGAAGTCAAGGACCATTAGATTCTGCAGAGTTCAATGAAATAACTACACAGAAAAATCGACATGGGAAAGAGGAGAAGAACTGCGTCGAGATTTTCCCTATTTGTTTTCAAACCTACCAGAATCTCGAGGACGAGATTATTTTTAAGGAGAGAAGGTTGTAACATCCCTGTTTTTGCTAAATCTTGACCAATTCAAGTCTATTATCTCAGAATCATAATCCAAGGTATGCCAATACCCTAACCCCAAAAGTTGATAGTAAAACTCCATCATTTAGACCTTTTTCGCAAATCAGCCCAAAAGTATCGCGGATTAGTCCTTTTCAGATTTTCCCAGAAGCCCGAAAAGATTAAAAGCCACAGATTATCTCCAAATCTGCATCTGATTCAGGGAACATCTCCCGTTCACTATTCTGAGCAATTTTCCGTTCTGTGAGATTTCCAAAATCTCATACAAAGCCTCAGTTTTCAACCTTGCCAAATTTCAAACCCTAATTACCCTAAATACCCTGTTTTCGTTTCAGCTCAAATCTTAATCAAAATCTTAATTTCTGCTATTTGTCGTTGCTAAACTATTTCCTAAGTTTAGTGTGCCAAAATTGTGAGATCAAATCTTCTCTTATCTAGGCCCTTTGCCAGATTTACAAATCGGTCCCTGGATCAAGTTTCTAAAATTGCATTTGAACCCAAATTCTTTTTCCAGCCGTTTTCGACCAGCCCCTAATCACCGTGTTCGACCAGTGTTGCGCCGTGTTTTTCCCATCGTGTCTCCTCGCTGCCGGCCAAGATGTGACGTCGCCTGTGCTCGTGGTCGCCTATGCCTACAAGCTAGTGCGCTCGTGTCTTCGCCTGGATCATCGTCGTGGCAGTGTTTCGACCAGCAGCAACAGCTTCAGCGCACGCCTGTGAGGATTCAATTTGCATGCGCGTACGTGTCACTGCCGGAGCTGCTTCGTCGCCTCCGCATCTGCGTCGAACCAGATCGAGTCCAACGCCCTGACAGTCGCTAGTAAAGCTGGTGTGCCGCCTGCGCGCCGTCGCGTCGCCGTTCACCGCTGTTCCTTCTGCGCCCGGCCGGTCTTTTCCTCGGCGCAAGTCTCGTGCTAGTTTCTCCCTCACCTGCTCCGCCGGTCGTCTATTTAAACTTCCTCACCCTGTGTAATCTTCACACCTCCAGAATCAACTAAGTCCCAGTTCTTTTCTTGCTCTCTTCTTCTTCCCCGGCGAGCCGCCGTTGAGGCAACCGTCGCCAGAATCTTGTGCTTCTCCATTCTCCATTCTCCATTCTCCATTTTGATCACACCAGTAAGCTTCTCTTGCTTATCTCTCTATGTCATAGCAGCCAATTGAGCTTCGGTGATCTCCATCGCCGGTGATCGTCGTGAAAGGCCATATGCCCTGTTCCCAAAATTAAATCTTCCCTAATCCTTTTCAATCATCCTTTCTGTAGAACAATTTGATCCTTGGTAGATTCCTAGCAAGCCTGTGAAGCCAGTTTTTAAATTCTAGCTCGAATTGTTAGTTCTCTGTTTCCTCCTGTGCCGCCATGAGTGGTTCACGTCGCTGGCACGCTCCACTGTACCTCCAGTCAAATTAACCCCATATACACCTTCTTGTGTCCCGTAGATGGTGTAGCCCGAGCCATTTTACTTGCATTGCGTGTATCAACAGCGCCCCTTTTCACCTTCGTCCCTTAGCCCGGCGTCAACGCCGGCGAGCCTCAAAACTCCTTTGCAACTGAATCCCTTACTCCAATACAATCAGTGTCACTCCAGGAGTAAAACCCCTCAATCAATTTCAGAATTTATCAACCCAAATTCTCTGCCACCGTAGCTCATCTTTGTTTCTGGCGGCCGACAATTTGTAACTTGTCGTTCACCGTCGTCAAGCCACCTCAGCCAAATTAACTCTACCAGTAGCTTCACCTTGATCCCGCCTATGCGTTTGACAAAGTTAGCCAAACAGCGCATGCGTGTTTTGTCCAGACGCGTGTGCCCTAGCTTGCTGCAGTGCACTGGCACTCGATTTTCCTGTGCCAAGGACTTTGCTGCAATTTTCTTTAATCCCTGGACTTTTCTGTCAAAACCACTTTGTCAATTAGATGCATTACTGTGTTTGGCACCTGATGCACTCTTTTGTTTCCTTTTTGATCTTTTGGAGACTCCAGTTTAGCTTTATGCCATTCTCAGACTTTGTCTGGCCGTGAACCGAATGTCAGCCCTTAGACATTCGATGCTTCTAAACAAAATTCTTTGAGCCAAGCCCTTGTGTCTTCGACCAGATCACCTCTCTTGCATACATGCTTATATTATACTTATTATTTTCTATTGCAAGTATTTTCTGTATGCTTATGTAGTGCGATGTGTTGTGTTGTTTCTTTGTTGCGAGAGCAGAGCTAGAAGCTGAAGGAGTGGAAGGAAACGTTGAAGACCCAGCAAATCAATTAGACCCCTCTTTTCAAGGCAAGTCTCATTCCCTTGACCATGTCTCTCCTAATATTTTAAAATAAACTAGATTAAATTCTATTTTAAATATATACATCCTTTATCTTCAAATTAAGTGTTATGTTGAAAGAATGTGGATAGATATGACCTAAATCTTTGTGAAACCCCTCATGCTTGTATTCTCATGCACCCTTGTCACTCTAGGAGATCATGCTTAGGATATGCTTATACTTAAATACATACATTGAGTATTAAATGATCAATCATATGATAAACATGTTTGAAAACCCTTTTTATGAAAGAAAATGTGAAATAGGAATTGATAGTGAGGATGGTTTGAATTGTTGGCTGCTGTGTGCACACTGGATATGTGAATGTCTCCTCACTATTGATTCATAAGGGCTAGAATCTTGTGTTGTGCTTATATGCGACATGATAACGTACCAACCACTTGCCTGGTATGGGACAGTCACAACTTAGTAGCTTTCTTGGTATTAGCAGTTTCCTGCATGGTATGTCGGTCCGGTTTCTCGTGTGGAAACTGGTGGGTCGCAGTTTGGCCATGAGTGGTGTGAGATCAGAAAAATAATGAGAGGATAAGGAGTAAAGAAGGAAGTCGCCCTAAGCCTGGATTGAGTCGTGTGCGGCTGCAACCATAGGTCATATGTCTTGCGATGACATAGGCCAAGTCTAGGAAGAAAGGCAGTGGGGAGGATCCACAACAGTATTTTATACTTAATTGTCTATTTATCGGGTAGGGATATTGTTAATACTAGACTGCAAAATCGTTGTGTGATCTCGACCTTTTCACATGCTTAAAAGTCGCATGGAGTTGGCCCGACTTGAAAGTTGAGTAAAGAAGTGGATTTAAAAAGAGGTACACCTTTGCAAAGTGTAAAAGAATTATCGGATACTCTGTACTCCCAGGTCATGGAGTCTGTTCGTAGTGGATTTTATCCATGTGGTTCAGCACAAGTAAATTTTGGAATATTTTCAGAATATGGGTTAATAAAAGTGATGACTCATGAGAGACCATCACACATAATGTTTTCTAAGGTATGACTTCAGATTTTAAAGTATTGCTTTTAAAGCTAAAAACTCTTTTCTTACAACCCTAGAATAAAAATCTACTTTATCCTTATGTATGAGACTAAGACCTTATCTCTTGAGAACCCCTCATTTATATAACTGAATTCATATAATGAGATTTACTGAGCATCGTGTGAAAGCGTGCTTACCCTTGCCTTTGCAAACATCTTCAGACGAGGGATTCGTCGATCTCGATTCTTTTGGTTTTGAGTACCATGAAGAAGATGGAAACGCTCCAGATGAACCATCGTTCTAGGAGGGTCATGCGCTGAGTCAAGTTAGACGTAGATGAAGCCCTTCCAGAGCCGCTGCCGGTTGAAGTGAAGATCCTCATTGTTGCTTTTTGTGTTGTTCTCTGTGTTCGGTACTTTGATACTGACTCTTGTTTTGATAAACTCACTATTTTTTATCAACCCTAACCAACGTCATTCTTGGCGTTATGTTATTGTAATATTGGTCCTTGTACCTGTTTAATTTCCTCTACTGCAGTTTAATGTATTAGTGTTGTTGTTTTGAGCTTATGTTGTACATTTCTGAGTGCAATCTACCTGGGCGGTTGCCATCGGATTCCTCAAATGAGGTCCCACAACTTGCTGATGCAATTAACAAATATGTGCGTATTGGTGAACGCACATCATTAGATTGCTTGCAACATTTTGTTCGTAATGTTAATGAGAATTTCCATGAACAATACCATCAACGGCCTACTCTACGAGATATTAACCATCTACTATAAATGGGGCGGACACGGGGCTTCCCTGGCATGCTAGAAAACGTCGATTGCATGCACTGACAATAGAGAATTGCCCAGTTGCATAGAAAGGTTAATTCACCCGAGATGACCAAGGAGTCCCGACAATCATACTCGAAATGATCGCCTCTCAAGACATGGATATGACATGCCTTCTTCGGTTTTTCTTATTCAAATAATGACATCAATGTCTTGGACCAATCACCGTTGTTTACAGAAATGCTGCTAGGCGCCCATGCTTCTCCAGTTCAATTCACCATCAATGATAATAAGTACGACATAAGGAATTATTTGACAGATGGTATCTACCCATAGTGGGCGATGTTTGTGAAAACAATCCCATTACCCTCGAATTCAAAGCATCGATTATTTGCACAAGTTCAAAATGTTGCTCGAAAAGACCTCGAGCAAGCATTCAGAATTCTTCAAAGTCGTTTTGCTATTATACATGGTCCGCCACGTGCTTAGAATTGGAGTGCACTTTTTGATATCATGTATGCTTGCATTATACTGCACAACATGATAGTTGTGGATGAACGTGATTTATACCATGGCTATGTTGACACCAACTATGATGAGAAGTCATCGACTACTCCAATAATCGATTAGTTGAATGTCCAATATCAGAGTTCATGGAGACACTACAAAGAAATAGTGCTATCCGTGATCGACATGTGCATCACCATCTTAGGGCCAATCTTATCGAGCAAATTTGGAAGCTTTTCGGTGTTAATGAAAATTAATTGTAATAGAATTATTTGTATTTTCCACATATTCACATGATATGTTCAATTAATTCACTTCTATGGTTATTTCGATTATTAAGTTGTATGCTTATTAATAAATGTCTTAATATTTTGGATTTCGTCAGCCCCATTTAAGAGGTGGTGATTAGTAGTTGTGCATTACAAGAAGTATGTGCTTGAGTTGATGTTTGCAGTAGAGGAGCCTAATTAAAAAATGGTGGTTGGTGGCTGGTGCTTGGGTTGGTGAGTGGAAGTGCCTAATGACATAGAGCAAACATGCATAAAGGCTCTAAACATCTCTTAGATGATGCCAATACTGCACACAATCTAAATTAGACAATGCTATCAGTGCCATGTGGTTGAACGAACTCGACACAGTTCGCCAGCAACAATTCTAGCACTACTGAGCCTTGCAAGAAATTAAGAACGAGCCAGCCATGTACTCTTGTGTGCATTGTATCACTATTAAAAGAAAACAGCATCTATTGAGTACCGACCTGCAACAAAAAGAAATGCCATAAAATCAGCTTTAAAGAATAAAGATGCGGGGTATCGATCCCCGTGCCTCACCATCTGAGCTACATTCCCTTTTTTGGTATGTATTGTAATAAATACATCTATCTTGGAATACAGTGAAAAAGTAAGTCAACACTTCACCACGTACTACCAGGTAATGGAAAAGGTAATTAAACTAACCAGATAATACTTTTGTGTATTAAGTGCTACGACATGTTATAGCATCAATTGATAGCTCTTCAGTTTGTTGTGAAAAATATTATATCTTAAATTGAGTTTACTTTTACAATGGAGTCAGCGGTATACACCAAAAGCCCAACCCACAACATCCAAATAACCACCCCACCGGCCAGTAACTCGTCTCCCACCGCTCGCCATCCTTAGAACCACAATTCGCGGTAACTAATCAATCCATGAGCGAGTTGCGCGGCGGCGATAGCTCACTCATCTGGGGCCACCTGCAACCACGCCTTCCACCTCCACGTCTCCACCCCGCCGCTCTGCCCCATTTGCCGCAGAGTGGCAGTTCAAAGGTTAGCCAAGTTAAGCCATCCACACCACACGGTGCATGGCCACCTAAAGTGCTAAGAATGCTGTGTTTGGCGAGCAATGTATGAGTAAAAATCCCAAAGTTTCGTCGCCGCCGCTAAAAATGCTGTGTTCGGCTTAAGTTGCATCGGGGGCAACTAACTGCGTAGCTTGTCCCTGTTTCATTTGCAAATTTGCCTTCATATGTAATCCCAAATGCAGCGGAGGCTTGAACAATTTATTTGAATAGAACCTTAGCATGAAAGGTCCCGGCCAGGGCCATTTCTGGGGTACAACTGCATGGCAAATGGAAATATACCGACAGGGAAATATTTATTATGAGCTGTTTGCACATGACCGTATATACGGCTCTCTTTAAGAACTTTTTTTTACAAACTGAAATGTTTGTAAAACCGAAATAATCAAACTTATCAAAATTATCATTCATTGTCTCAATAAACTACACACTATTTTAATTTGTATATTATTTGAAATGATAAAAATACAATTTTGTTAAATTAATTTTAGATGCCAGAGTAAAGTTTATAAATACTATAATACTTGTACTTTATATATATATAGTAGAGAGACACTATTCCACACCCACCCCTAGAATAACTATTCTATACTCACCTTCTATATCGTCGGATCATACATCGAGATTACAATTTTACTAACGGTAGCCGTAAATTAGACGTCCGTAAATTCCAGCAAAACTGATGGAACCGCTAGCTGTTTCTAAAAAATCCACGATTAGTTTGTTAAAATTAAAACCGCAATATCCCTACAAAATAGGAACCACCTCAAAAATACGAACATATATCTCATTGATTAACTGTAAAATAAAAACTGCCTCAAAAATAGGAACATATATCTCATTGATTAGCAGTAAAATTGTAATCAGCTAGAATGCAATGACTTTATTGATAGTATTGAACTACTTTACTGTCGTATGATATCAAATTTACTGTCATGGTACTATCAATTGACTGGTCGTATGTATAAGATTTATACTGTATTCGAAATATTTTTATCTCATTGATTAACTGTTCATATAGCCAGATTTACTGAAGTTGCAACATCAATAAATCTACAGTGTATTCGAAATTTATTGTCGTAGTTGATATACTTTACTGATTATATTCTATCAATTTACTGTTTACAATTTGCACTAGTCCATACTATCTTCACTCTATTCCATTTACTAATATATTATTTACTTTACTATTCGTATTCAATCTAAGATGATCGACAAGTAAATTGGGTAGATAACTAACATAATCAACTAGTATGCAATGGCTTTATTGTTCATATTGAACTATTTTACTGTCATATAAATATGACTTTACTGGTTGAATGATGATCAGCTAGAATATAATGATTTTACTGTTCATATTGAACTACTTTACTGACTTATGAATATGACTTTACTAGTCGTATGATAATCAGCTAGAATATAATGAATTTACTGTTCGTATTGAACTACTTTACTGACCTATGAATATGACTTTACTGGTCGTATGATAATAAATTAATGTCTATGATCTGCATTGATCGATACAATGATTCAAATATCTTCACTCCAGTTCGTTTACTAATCGTATGTTCACTCCCATGAATGAAATGACATGATCTTTACTAGTCGTGCTATTAAATTGACGTTAACCACCTTTACAAAACGGCGTTAAATCCCATTTAACACACAGTAACTGCTATCTCTATCCAACGGTTCTAATTTAGTTCAGTAAGTTAGATCGAACGGTTTCTACGATGGGTATAGAATAGCTATTCTAAGGGTGGGTGTAGAACATATATAAAATACACACTATTCTACATCCACCTCTACAATAGCTATTCTATATCCATTCTAGAAACCGTCCGATCTAACTTACTAGAATAAAGTACAACCGTTGGACAGAGATAGCGGTTATCTTTTGTTTAAAAGAATTTAACGTCGTTTTATTCCATAACGACAATAAATATTTTATTGTTACTGATCGATATCCACACTAACCGTCTATTCATCTTCTTACTGCGCTCCCACATCTTGTTCACATCTAGTAAATTTACTGATAAAAATATATAATATATATCTATAGTACGATCAGTAAATTTACTGACAAAAATCTATAGTATAATCTATAGTATGTGACCACTAAATTTACTGGTCATATACTATATATTTATTGGTTCGTCTAGTAGATCTGTAATATACGACCAATAAATTCATATTATGCGACCAGTACATAAACTAATAAAAATTTATAATATAATATATAATATGTGACCAGTAAATTTACTGATCATATACTATACATTTACTGTTCCGTCTAATAAATATGTAATATACGACCAATAAATTTATATTACACGACTACTAATTTACTTTCAGTTCCTATTTTTTAGGGATAGTGTGCGGTTATAGCAAATCGTGATGTGGATTCCTATTTTTTAGAGATAATGGAGCTGTTTATGGTAATTACTACCGTCAATAAAATTCTAATCTCGATGCATGATCTAACGATACAGAAGGTCGGTTTTGAATAGCTATTCTAGGGGTAGGTGTAGAATAGTGTCTCCCTATATATATATATATATATATATATATATATATATATATATATATATATATATAAACACTATTCTACATCCACCCCTAGAATAATGAGTAATATTTGAAATATTTTATTGTTACTGATCGATATCCGCACCAACCACATCTTCATCTTTTTCACTGCGCTCCCACGTCTTGTTCACATCTAGTAAATTTACTGACAAAAATACATATTATATATCTATAGTATATGACTAATAAATTTATACTACACGACCAGTAAATTTACTGAAAAAATCTATAGTATAATCTATAGTATTTGACCAGTAAATTTACTGGTCATATACTATACATTTACTGGTCCGTCTAGTAAATCTATAGTATACGACCAATAAATTTATATTACGCGACCAGTAAATTTACTGATAAAAATCTATAGTATAATCTATAGTATGTGACCAATAAATTTACTGATTATATACTATACATTTACTGATTCGTCTAGTAGATCTATAGTATACGACCAATAAATTCATATTACGCAACCAATAAATTTACTGACTAATATGATTTCGGTTCCTATTATTTAGGGATAGTGTAACATCCCAGTTTTTGGCTATCTTTTCTGCTCACGAGTCAGCATATCTTCTTTGGAATCCCTGATGTCTCAACCCTATCTTGATCTTAGGTATGCCACTACCTTAACCTAAAAAGTTGGCAGCTAAACTTCATCTCCCAGATCATTTTCACATTTCAATCCAAAAGTGTTTCAGTTTAGTTCTCTTCAGAATTTTCAAAAAGCCCAAAAAGGCTAAAAGTCTCAGATCATCTCCAAATTCAAATCTAATCAAGTGATTATCTTTCTTTCATTTTTCTAAACGTTTTTCCCTTCTAGAAGAACTCAAAAATCTCAACCGAAACCCTAGTTCCAGCCCCGGCAAAATGTCAAACCCTAATTACCCAATTTTACCATGTTTTCGATTTTTGTCGAAACCCTCAGATCTTGTCGGATCTTACCATTTTTCCTGCTGGATGAGTCCAAGTATTTTGGTAACACTCATCTGCAAAGTCAGAATTCAAATCAGCCCTCCGGATCTTCAGATTTGCAAATGGGCCCAAGTTCCCGAACCAAAATCCTCGCAGTTTAGTCCAAACCTTCGCAAATCAGCCCAAACTTTGCAACCAGGCCCCTGTGCCATTTTCGACCACGACCAGTGCAATTCAACCAGCGCCCTGCCGCTTTGCCTCGCCGCTGAACTCGCCGCCGATGAAGTCATTCCACGTAGCCACCACCGCAGCCACGTAGCTGCCACCTACGCACAACCGTGCCGCCACCATGGAGCACCTCACCCGCGCTGTGCCGTGTTCTTCCCCGTGCGCGCGCGTGCTCCAGCAGCAACAAAGCAACGCCACGTTGCAGCCATGCCGAAGCTCGCTATCCTGTCATCCTGACGAAGTCCCGATTTCGCGCGATGCTCCGTCTCTGGCAGAGCTCCCGCCGTGTCCCGATGTGCCTCGCTGACCGCTCCAGCACCAGAGAGCATCTTCCCGTCAATTGCTGCCGCTCCCGAGGACTCAACCCCGCGGCTATATAAAGCCCCCTCGCCCAGCATCTCTTCACACCACCCCGCAGCTGTATGCTTTAGCTTCTACCACCAGAGAGCAACCAAGCTCCTCAGCGCCGCCGTGAAGACCTTCTTCCCCGACGAGCCACTTCTGAAGCTCACGGCGCCAGCTTCGCCCGCAGCTTCTCACTCCAAACCGACACCACCAGTAAGCTCCCCTCATCCCCCTGTATGTGTCATAACATTTAATTGACCCCCGGCGAACCTCAACACCGGCAATCACCGGAAAAGCCATAATCCCCTGTTTCCCAAATGCTACCCGATTCAATCCAAATTAGCCCTCGTGCCAGTGGAAGAAACTGTTCACCACACTCCCTTTAGCAAGCCTGCGAGTTTAGATTTCAAAATGGAGCCAAGATTGAGGCTTTCCCCAATTTGCGCGCCACCAGTGAACTGGTTCTCGCCGCCGAGCTTCTCCGGCCATCCCCCGACCAATTTGGCTTCACCAATAGCTCCCTCACCTCACCCTATCACTCCCTGAGCAAGCAATTGAGTTCAAAGTCCCTGAATCGAAAACCCCCAATTTTCATGTCGTCTTCTCCAGCGCCGGTCGCCGGAATTCCTCACCGGCCGATCTAGCTCCGGTCACTTTGTCCCTTAGATAGATCCCAGTACCCTGAGCAATATTGTCTACTAGCCCGACTTCTGAATCGACCTGAATCAAGAGATATTCCAATGCCAAGATCACTGTCCAGTGGTTCAGTTCATGTCCAGACCACCGTGTTTACTCACCTAATTTGGCCACCCTCCGGCCACTTTCTGCCCTTGAGCCTGTTGAGTATTTTGTTCCTGTTGCCAAGGCTTAGCCCCCAGACAAAGTTGTGCACCAATTGGAGTCCTGAGTCAAAAGTTATGCAATGCCCTAATTTCTGGCCATGTCTAGCACTATGTTAGTGCATGTCCACCAGTGGCACTAGATGATTTAGACCTGTTACATTTGAGCAATTGAAATGCCACTTTGTCCACTAAGCCTTTTGAGCCATGTTCTACAATATTTTCTACTGTCACATCTCCAGAAAACAGACCTAGAACCAATTTAGGGTTATGTCAAGCCACGAGCCGAATGTCAGCCCTTCGACATTCAAGTCCTTTTGAGCCCATCTCTTCGATCAATATCAAGTGACCATGCCCAAACCCTTTCCCTGCATGCATGATATATTTACGTATTATTTTCTGGTACTTGTATGCTTATATAGTGTGTATGTGTTGTTTGTATCCGCCATGGAACCAAACGTTGAAGGAACAGAAGAGATCTTCGAGGATTCATCTGAGCAGCTAGACCCATCACTGCAAGGCAAGTCTCAAACCTTTGATCATGTCTAGCCTATTATTTTGAAATGAAGTATGTTAACTGTTTTCAAGTATGTGCATGCCTTGGATTCAAATAAGAGTTATGTTTCAATAAAATGATTAGATATGACCTAAATAACTGTAAAGCCCCTTTTGACATTGAATATCCATGAACCTTTGTCACCCTAGAATATCATGCTTAGGCTATACTATGCTCAAGATTATATGTTAAATGTTGAATGGTCACATATGAGAAAAGCATGTTCAAAACCCTTTTTGTGAAAGAGAATGTGATTGGAATCGATAGTGGGGATGGTTTGATTGGATGGTGCTGTGTGCACACTGGGAATGTGAAAGACTCCTCACTAGAGATTCATAAGGACTAGAACCTTGTGTTGTGCTTCTATGCGGCATGAAAAACGTACCAACCACTTGCCCGGTTATGGGACGGGCGCAACTTAGTAGCTTTCTTTAGTATTAGCTTTTCCCTGCAATGGTTGTCGATCCAGTTTCTTGCGAGAGCTGGTGGGCCGCAGAAGGCCATGAGTGATGTGAGTTCAAAAAAATTATGAAAGGAAAAGGTGGAAACAAGGAAGACGCCCTATGCCAGATTAAGTCGTGCGCGACTGTAATCAAGAGAGCCTATGTGTCTTGCGAGAACATAGACCCAGGCTAGGAAGTAAGGCAGTGGGGAGGACCCACAACAGCACTTGAGACTTAATTGTCTATTTACCGGGCAGGGAATAGTTAATGCTAGGACTGTAAACTGTTGTGTCATCTCGGCCTTGTCACATACGTAAGAGTCGCATGGAGAGGTACCGACTTGAAAGCCGAATAATCGGTGGATTAAGGTGGTACACCTTTGCAAAGTTTAAAAAGTATCGGATACTCTGAGCTCCCAGGTTATGGAGTCTGCGCGCTGTGGATTCTATCCACGTCGATGCAGCACAAGTAGCTTTTGGAAAGTTTCTCACAAAATCTGAATAAAGTGGTGACTCATGAAAGACCGCCACATACAACATTTTCTGAAAACCTGGCTTAGGATTTTAAAAGCACCGCTTTCGAAAATAGAGATCTTTTCTTCAACTAAGTGCGAAAATCTATCCTATATGTATGCAAAAAGCCAAAGAGCCATCCTTGAAAAATTCCCCCTCATCTAAGTATACTTGCATTCTTATTTGGGACTTGTTGAGCACCATGTGGACAACGTGCTCACCCTTGCTTTTACAAACAAATTTAGAAGAAGGATTCGTCGACCCTAAATCTTACGGTCTTGAACCCAATGTGGAACAAGAAGAAGAAACTGAAGACCCAGCTTGTTAGAGGGTTATGTACCAAGGTGGAGTCCGATGTGGAGAAGACCCGTACAACACTGCTGCTGCAGAAGAAGAAGACTGATGAAGTCCTTTTGTTTATTATTGTTGTTTTATTTTGTGCCGACCTTTGTGTCGAAAACTCCTTAATTTGTATCAACATTTAAATACGTCATTTTGGCGCTAAGTTATTGTAATGTTGGTCCTTGTGATCAGCACTTGTTTCTAATTACTCGCATTTTTATATAATGCATCTTGTTGTTGTGAGCTGCAATGTACCTTTTCTTAGTGCAACCCACCTGGGCGGTTGCCACCGGATTCCTCAAATGAGGGTCCCACAGATAGTGTGCGGTTGTAACAAATTGTGATGTGAGTTCCTATTTTTTAAGGATAATGAAGCCGTTTATGTTAGTTACTACCGTCAATTAAATTGTAATCTCGATACATGATCCAACGATACAGAAGATGAGCAGAGAATAGCTATTTTAGGGGTGGGTATAGAATATAGTCTCCCTATATATATAGTTTATAAATAGTGTTTGTATATATACATACAACACTATTCTATACTCACTTCTAAAATAATTATTCTATACCCAATCTAGAAACCGTCCGATCTAACTTACTAGATCAAATTACAACCGTTGGATAGAGATAACTCGTTTTAATCCATAACGGCAGTAAGTTTTTGAAATATTTTATTATTAGTTTGTTATCGATCAATATCTTAACCAACTGTCTCTTCATCTTCTCCATTACGCGCGCGTGTTGCTGCCCTGTGCACTCGTGCCACTGATTCTCGCCGTCGATCCCCCGCTGCCACCCCACGCGATCGCAATGCCGCGTCTCGACCGCGGTCGATAGCTTCCTGTCCATCGTCCAACACACCCGTGTTGCTGCCCCACTTGCCCATAACACATCGTCTCGACCACAACCGCTTGGACGTATTCGTCGCGTTTGGTCGTCGGATCCGGATTGCCATCTTGAAATTGGTAAAAATTAGATATTTACCTATTTGTTACACTCGTTCGTCAATAAATTGTAGTTGGTCGGAGAGTAAGTTTTATCTACATTACCAGTAAATCGGCAGTAAATTGATGTTCTTCGGATAGCCGTTCTAGTACGAGAAGAGTTAGATATACGATCAGTAAATTTACTGACAAAAATCTATAATACATATCTATAATATACAACAAGTAAATTTGCTGATCGTATACTATAGATTTACTGGTATACGATCAGTAAATTTATTAAGAAAAATCTATAATATGCGACTAGTAAATTGTAGTTGATCAGATCGATAAATCTATAGTATACGACTAGTAAATTTATTATTACGGCATATAAACAGAAAGTCGTGTTATCTAATAAAACAGTAAAAGTGCAACTACTATGATAGTAAATGTATCATTACGACCAGTAAATTCACGTGAGAGAAGATATTTCGATTATATATCGAGCAGTGTAGATCATAGACAGTAAAGTGATATGAATACGACTAGTAAATTTATCATTGCGGTATGTAAACAGAAAGACATAGTATCTAATAAGACAGTAAAGTGAAACTAATATGATGGTAAATGTATATACACAACCAGTAAATCCACAAGACTAAAGATATTTCGTTTATATATCAACCAGTACAGATCGTGGATAGTAAAGTGACACTAATATGACAATAAACTAATATGATTTCAGTTCCTATTTTTAGAGATAATGTACGGTTGTAACAAATTGTGATGTGAGTTAATATTTTTTAGGGATAATTGAACGGTTCAACCAGTTTACTACCGTCAATGTTAGTTACTATCGTCAATAAAATTATAATCTCGATGCACGATCCAACAATACAGAAGATGAATATAGAATAACTATTATAAGAGTGTCTATATATGTGTGTGTGTTTGATAAATTTAATATTTACCCAATCAAACTGAATTTTATTGAATACTTTATCAATAGCTAACCGAATTATAGTTTGATTAATTTAATATTAATTTTACACAATTAAATTTTTTTTAAAAACCGAAATGACCGAATCGAATAAAAGTGAAAGTTCACCCCTTGGTCCAAGTAGGCCAAGGTACATCGCAGTGTTCTTCAGGTGAGTTGCCGACTCTGATATATGAACCGTATCTGTCAAACTTGGTTCGAGTACGGGTGCTAGAATAATAAAAGGCCCAGCCTTGGCCTATTTGGACCCAAAAATTTGTTTGCTGCATCAAGCAAGTTATGTTTTTGCGGGATAGTTCACGGAGAACAACAACTGAGACAAATATTTTAATATTTGATTCTAAAAACTCAAATTAGGTTCAACATCCGTGTACATCTGACAAATTTAGACAACTGGAAACCAAATATAACCCATATTAAATCGAGACAACTGAGAAAACACTGTAAATGTAATAGTTGCCCACAATCACAAACAGCTATAGCAAATAATCGATTTTTCAGTAGACATAGTATTACTTACATAATCACGATCGTCTGATGTATTATTTTTATCGTGTTCAAAATCAAGAAAATGAAACATAATTATTTAATAAAAAAAAACAGATAAAAATAGGAAGGAGACCATTTACACGAAGAAAATTCATGGCAGAATCGTATCAACACATACACATGAAACTAGAAAAGAAAATCTGTACAATTTGCTCCTCAAAGTTACGAGTCCGACAGAAGCCACCTTGCAAACGACTCCAACTCGCATTGCGCACCCGGCTTATCGTTCTCCAGCAATAACCTGTCGTTCTGGTCACGCTGTCCTGTGTCGTTCTCCAGCAATAACATGCTGTTCTGATCACCTAGCCTCGTGTTGTTGTCCTGTAATAACATGTCGTTTAGGTCACCATGCCATGTGTCGTTGTTCTCTTGTATTAACAAGTCATTCTGGTCACCCTGCCACGTGCCATCCCAAAGACGGGGCCCAAATCCCTCCCAGTCCATGTCCAACAAATTCTCCACCTGGGACTGTCCCACTTCCGCAGGGCCCAGCAGACCATCATCAAAGCCCAAAATTATGGTCTCCATCTCGCTCTCAGCCTCCCATGGACCGGTCTCTACCAGATCCAGGCCCGTAGACCTAGTTGCATCCTCACTGCAAGGCTCATCAGGTCTGTTGTTAGCCTGGTTCTGGTCTGGGTCAACTACAGCCATCTGTAACTCGTCGCTGTGTGCCTGTGATAATGGCTGGCTTGGTGTTGCCGTGACCGTTACAACATCTGTGTCGTGGTCTTTTGCATTTGTGGACCTTTTTTGTGCCGGTTTCTTCCTCTCGGCCGGCCGTCCCCTTTGGCCGTGTCGTCGCGGCCCCCCGCCGGAGGTTTTGCGGTTGTCAATCATCATGGCGGTGCTACCGCTGCCACCAACAGAGGTCATCCGGAAGGTGCAGACCTGTCGGCTGAGGTGCGAGTTCCAGTAGTTTTTTATCTCGTTATCTGTACGTCCAGGCAAGTGGTGGGCCATCAGGGACCACCTGCCAGTTACACAACATGTAACGACATTAACACTGAGTTTTTTTTATAAATAACCCATATAAAAAAATCAATTACAAAAATAACCTACAATTTCAAAATTTTGCACATTGACTTGCCACGTCAGCCTGTCGAGTTCTCGGAACTCGACAAGCAACCTGTTGCGTGAGAGGGACTTGTCGAGTGCTAGGCACTCGATAAGTCTCGCCTCGACCGCGACCAGGAATCTCGACCAGTTTCAGATGACTCATTGTGACTTAATATTACACTATCAAGTGGCTTTTGGGCAGCCAAAGGCTCCTAACTCAACTGATTACTATACCCCTTCTCACCCTGCGACCTGGGTTGCCACAATTAAAACCAATTTTTGTGGCTTTTGGGCAGCCAAAGGCTCCTAACCCAACTGATTACCACACCCCCTCTCACCCCTGTGACCTGGGTTGCCACAATTTAAACCAATTTTTACCAGCTTGTCGAGTGCTCCTGGTCATGAAAAATTTGGTTTTAATTGTGGCAAATGTATGATGCAAACTCAGGCCGTGAAGGTGAGAGGAGTGTGGTAACCAGTTGGGCTAGAGTCTCTAGTTGCTTAAAAGCCACTAGACAGGCTAATATTGAGTCACTTGTCGAGTGCTCAGCACTCGACAAGCTGGTGGTCAATAGAGGCTCCTGGTCACGGTCGAGGCGAGGGCTTGTCGAGCCCTGGGCACTCGACAAGTTCCTTCTACGCAACAGGCTGATGTGGTATATCTTTTGTGCAAAATTTTGGAACGATGAGTTATTTTTGTAATTAATTATTTTATGTGAGTTATTTTAAAAAAAACTCCAATAACACTATTTTAGCATAGAAATTTATCACAAGATGACAGGGTCCTATTTAGCCAAGGCACAGCTCAACTTTTATTTTGTTTTTAGATCGCTCCGATGGGCTTGTTATAATTTTCAGAAACAAAGGATTTTGTACAAATTTTGTAAGATTTTAAACTGAAGAAAATTTTCTAATATAGGTGTTCGAAACAAAGAAAATGAGGTGTTCCATTTCAAATGATTGACTTTCTATCCTACAATTTTGGAAGAAAAAAATACATTAACTTCAATCCGATTGGCTTTCTAGGGAAAATTTTCTCTGTTCTGTTAATGCTTTCTCAATCTCTCTCTCCTTTTCTATCCCAACCACCAAAATCAACTCACCCAAACACTCTATTGCACCAATATCCTTGCAAAACATGTAATAAAAGAGTTTGTATCATACTTGAGTTTGATATACGTGTATTTTAAAAGAAGTAAATTCTATAATATGATGGTGTGGTTCGCCTGCTACCATGGCCTTACTCACGGGAAATATAAGCGTACGTTCTCACTCCAAAGCAAAATTTTTTATTTTTTTTACAATAGCAAATTTGTGAGTTGTTTGTATTAAAACGCATGGGATACTTGGGAGTAGCTAGTGTAAAGCACCAATAGTTTATGTTTTTAGCTGCAATGGCATGTGTTTTCCATTTTTTTTTTATGGATTGAAAATTTGCAATAAATGTCGAATTCGGGTTGTTTTACCATCGATCAGCTTATATATCCAACTAAACATGTCATTCATGCAGTACCAAGAAGGGGTTACAGTGTACATTATTTCTTCAACCACTTAATTGTTAATTATATTTTTTTACTTTTCTTGTTTTCCCACTGTTGTAACTGCAAGAGGACGACGACTTTATATGACCCCAGACTATCATGTTTCGTATCCCATATAAGGCATGATTACCGAAGGTTGATTTAAACTACTGGTCCATGCGAGTAAGTCACAACGTCATAATATATAATTCACGAAGGCTCGCTCCATGCATATAACTATCTGCCAATATATCCACACAGGGTCTTCGTGAATCGTGCGTGCATAAATAGCCGCTAACAACCGGACCCCACGCTGCAGGAGAGGTGCGTGTTGAGTAGATCAGCACATGAAAGAAGAAATTTGTAATTTTTTTTCTTTCATATACGAACGTTGAATTGGTACTTATATATCAAAAGCATATATTAAATCACGTGTCATATTCCGCGTTTATAATGTTGACATCCATGCAGTAATCATTAACAGGGAAAATTAACCAAAAGCGCAAGCCCGCACATCAAGTAAAACCACAGAAGCAGTAGTCAAATCAAATAATTAATCCAGATAGAAGTAGAACAGCTCCAGTGCATAGATAACTACCTGTTGCCATGAGAGGCATGGAGCCTGATGATGGTGTCCTCCTCCTCCTTAGAAATGTTGCCTCTCTTTACATCGGTTTTCAGGTAGTTCATCCATCTCAGCCTGCAACTTTTCCCACACCGCAACAACCCTAAAATGAAGCACACACGCATGCACATAACAACATATAGTTAATTACACAGCATTGTTTTACTAATTAACATGCACTTAGTTATATACTATCTTTATGCATCTAGCTCACTCACCTGCATTCTTGGGGAGATATCTCCAGGACCCTTCCCCATGCTCGGCAACGTACCTAGCCAGCATCCTGTCTTCTTCTGCATTCCATTTCCCTCTCTTGAGCCCTACCTTCTCGCAGCAGGGCGCCCTCCCCATCACAAAGATTTCTAAACTTGCAGCTACGTCCTTCCGTGCCAGTGTTGCAAATTAACAGTGGCTTCTATCGCGTAAAGTGGAGCAGCGTGCAATCATCCACCTGCGTACAAACGAGTTGGTGAGGATTGCACACTGTTTTATTAAGGCAATGAACTAATTCAGGCCTCAGGTTGGGTTGGAAACTTGGAATTATATATAGCGGAGTGGAGTTGGAGAAGGAAGCGAGACGAGACGAGGAAGAGTGGTTACCTGAGGGGCCACGTTACGGCGTATCTGCGCGCTCCTTGGCTCGACGGTCCACGAGTAGTGGCTGCGCGGGCCTGCCAGCACCCAGCACCCACGTACATAGGTCGCATGGCTCGATCAGCAGCTGCTGCTCACGGCACGGCGTCCATGATGAGGACATTACAGGACCCCCGGTTAATTTTTATACTAAATGCCCCCCGGTTTTAAAATATCTTCGCACAACATAAGATATTTTTGTCCATGTCTCACTTCACTTAATGTTTACCAATTTCATTTATTAGCTCTTAATTTTGGGACTGAAAACTATCACAAATTGGTTCCACAAACAGCTGACATGGCATCATATGTATTAGAACTGCCTATCTCTTGAATGATTGTTTAAATTAAATTCTAATTAGAATCCTGATTAGTTTCAATTTGTTTCTATCTATAAGGATTAGTCCTATATAAACAATAAATGTCTTTATAATATGCATTTCTTTATGAAATATAGATTCTTTTTATTCCAAACAATATTTCCGTTATGTAAAAAATCAATAACATTACTGCTAGCTTGTCTCTTCCACCCGGAAATAACTATCCTCACCTCTCTGCAGCTCCAGCAATGACATAATCCTCAGCATCCTCAACAAGAACTTTGCCATTGGCATTGAGATCCCACATGAAGCTGGAGAAAGAGCGGTGTAAGAAAAAGTGCAAGAGCAATATGGTGGCGAATAGGGTGGATCCTACACTATGTAGGTATTGTCATCGTGGCTCTACAATATATTCATGTTCACCGTTTGATCATATCAACTAGGGATTTATGAAACTATTTCTAGAATCTATAGTTTTATGAAAAAGATGTGAAATTATTTTGGTGCTTTCCACAATTTCTTATGTGACGATCTATGCACATATACAAATCTCATGTTTCTATAATTGGCAGTAGCCGCGTCTAATAACATTTGTTTAATACGTGTTTTCGCTGCGCTTCGGTTACAATGCCGCAGTGTTTTGTTCTGGGAGAGATTGCGAAGAGTTGATTTGCGTATTTAATTTGATCTCGAAAAATATACAAATAATTACTTCACAAACAATATAAAGTTGATATATCTTAAATTCTGATAATTAATCCAGAGAACCAGATACCATATTGATCGGTGATATAATGTATTTCATGTGCGCCGTGCGTCTTTTCGCGTGTGTTTTTACATGTACTAGTCCATGTACATTCATATTATATATAGGAAAATCTCTGGTGTAAACTCAATTATTAATTACACTGATTAACTAAGTCATGAAATTATAACAAAATTTTGTCAAAAATTTGAACAAATAGTCCAATAATCCATATACTACATATAAAATTTCATATTTAAGTTCAATTAGTGCCAGAAACAAAAAAAAAAAAAAAGAAACTTATGTCAAATAAGAATAAAATAGAAAAGAATTAAAAAGAAGTCATTATTCATAGTAAATTCCTTCTTTTTGTTTTTCCAATTCTGATCAAGTTTAGAATTAAAATTGTATAGTATATTACTTCAAATCTTTGGAGTATTTTTCATGATGATAAGGTAGTCTAATTAGTGTAGTTGCATGTTAATAGTTAATCAGTGGTTTGCATCCAATAGTGGGATCTGGTAATTCTATGTTCTAAAAAATGTGCACAAATTAAAGTTTCCGTATACACGGGTGGACTTAGTAATGTTTTTTACAGCGGAGTCCTTTATGCACAAATATATATTTGACAGTCCTCTCTCAGTAAAATAGTGTGTTTTACTGGCTGTTGTACGAACATGCAATACCTCAAGGGTCTGACTAGAAAACTTCAACAGGAGCCTTGCGGGTTACGTGGCTATACTCGGGTGACTCGGCCCGTCAGAATCTGCCTCCACCGCTTGTTATTTAATTTTCACAAACTCATGATCTTTTTCCTTTATCTTATGTCTGTACAAATTATGTAGAAAAACAACTTGGGCACAAATATCATTGCACATAATAATGTTAATCAAATGCTGTTTATGTAGTTTGTTCATGAGATATTTTTACCAATGCTTCTATTATATTTTTTAAATATTTCAATTGAATTTTACTTGTTTTGATTTTAAAAATTAGGCACTACTTCTTTTTAAATTAGTTCAACTAGGCCTCATCATTTGGGTTAATTAAATGCTAACAATTATAATAACTGATCACTAATTTCGCTGAACAACTTGAAAAATTATAAAAAGATCATATAATACTTAAGATCCACTAACAAATTGTTAAAATTTTTAAAATCATAGATAAATACACTGACAAAAGTGATAGGTGGAACTCCATTGAGGCAATTTTGAAAGAAGTAGTGTCTCAGTTTTCAAATTTGAAAAAAATGGATTTAATTACGTCACACTGTTGATTAGTACTGTGCACGTTTTCTCATCTAGTTTTCGTCTATTGATGATTGTAGATTTAATTACATCGTACTGTGCACGTTTTCTTATGTGCCCAACGTGTCTTGCTTTTCTTTTGTGGTGCCCTCGTGTATGCATCGGCGTCTCGTTGTCTAGTTTAGCTTTACTGTGAACGTGACAATGTGTGATGGCTTTACATCGATCGATGGATCAATCATTTTCTTATCTGGCCAGAAGTCAAGAGTATTCGATATTGTACGGCTGTATCGCAACTTTATGGACCGTCGAATATAGTGTGCTGGATTGTGATGGAGGTTTCGTCCGAAGATGTGACCGGGTACGACATCCTCTCGATAATGATATGTCAGAGACCGACTATCTGGTTAACATCTTTCTTGTTATTAGGGAGGTGAAGTTCAGTGTCTAACTTATCTGGACATATTTTAGATAATGTGTCTTTTGGAGACTTGTTATCTAATTAGTCTCTCTCTTACCGGGAAAATAAATCTCGAGACCTAAACTACACAAATACACTGAGTAATGAATTCCTCGAAAAGCTGTTACTTGATTGGCATCTTCCCTATTAGGGGACATGAAATTCAGAACCTAAGTTATGCAAATATACTCTAGGTAACGAGTTCTCCGTAGATCGACTATCCAGTTGACCTCTCCTCACTAGGGAGATGAAGATCACGGTCTAAATCACTGTCATACCTCAGGTAACAAGTCTCTCTAATGCCTCAACTCAAGATCTCTTCTTCAAGGGACATAGCTCTAGCTATCACCAAGCCACATTGAAAGATGTAAGGACCCTTCGTCTCAAATATGAGATTTCTAATCTTCACTAAGGCTCGCAGTGTTATGTATCAAAAAACTGAAGTTAAGATACAGCCAAATAATCATATTGCCCTTCATTCAAGGACTCATAAAGGGTTATTAAAATCAATTGCCGTTTTCTTACTCTATATATACCATGTGTACTCCCTCATTTGTAAATTTTTTGTTTCAAAATTATAATATAGACCTTAACCTTGCAATGTATACATTGGAGCTACCCTCCCTCCGAGTTGTCTCCCAATCAACCAATATCAAGTGCACACTGATATATTTATAATCTTACCTAAGACTTCAATCTGTATAAATCACTTGTGTTCATTTTTTTTCGATTGTCTAGCTTAAAGTGTTCATCATTTCAAAATTTTGATTTCCTGTGACTTGCCAGACCTAGCTCTCAGGGCTCCTAACCCCGTGGCAGATTAATATTCTTTTGATTTTTTATAAACAGAAGGTATGTTTTTTTGTGCCACTGCTAGTTGGGAGCTTGTTGGGATCAAATAAATCGAGAAAAATCAACTTGCTACTATTTTGTTTGGATGCAGATGCCTTTTGCTATTTATCATAAATAAAAATATAGTTTTGATGAATACTACTGTGAATACTTGTTGTATTTTCTATATACCATTTCTTCCATTAAAACATTTTTTAATATTTGGAGAAAGATTTCATGTTAAATAAGCATTTTATCACCCCCAACACATTAAAGTAGACATGAATCAATTTGAATTGGTCATTCTAACCATTTTGAATCACAATCCTCTTCCTCTATAGTTAGTTTCCTATTTTGACTCATTATGTGGTTCACGTGGTTTGAGTCCGTGGCACTCAAACTATTTAGACTTATGCTAGGTACATTCAAAATGAATAAATCGTATCAATCTCATTTAATTCATATCCATTCCAATGAATATGATGATAAAATAATAATTTATCATGAAATCTCTCTTCAAGTTAAAAAAATATTGTTTTAATGAAAAAAGTGTTATACAACAAATGCAATTATGCAACACGAAACCACACTGGTTGTCTAATAAGCTGTTGGACACGAGGATCACCTTCTAGATTTTAGATAATGCACTATCATATAACTAAAATAGAAAATTTTGATGTCTCCACGTTCGTATTCAGTTCTACAAATTGTCAAAATAATAATAATAATAATAGTAATAGTAATAATAATCTACACTATATATTTAGTGAACTCGAATTATAATACCATAGAACAATCATATAATTTTTATGACTCTATAATAGATATAACTCTGATTTTATATATATTGAGATATAACTTAAAAAATTATAATGTTTGCAAGTAAGTGGAAGGGGTATTAGACTGTTTATGAGGGTTTAGTTTATGTCAAAAGTAGTTTCACAAAAAAATTAAGAGAAATGTTTAAATTTTTTAGTTCAACATAGACTCAAACTTCTCTGAGAAATTCCTCTTACAATACTCTGTTTGGGAGTGTTTGATTTTCTGATAATTTTAAGACAAAACTTAAATTCTTTCAAACAGGATCTTAATGGAGGAGTGAGAAATAATAACAGTGGGCCAAAACTGTAAAAGTGTATTAAAAAGTGCATTATGATTAGAAATAACTTATATTATGAAACATCCAAAAACAAAAAAAACCTTATATTATGAAACAAATTAAGTAGTACAATAATTTTTGCTTTTTCTTAAGAAGAAAATTAGTCAATTTTCTCATGAAATAAGGCTAGCTAAAACCAATACATAATGAGTGCAAAGCAATTGCGTATATATTAATTTCTAACCTTGACAATAATTGGTAAAAAAGTTGAAAAGTTGAGAGGGACAAAGTCACAAATGTAAAAAAAAAAGTCACAAAAGATTGAGAGAAATAGGTATGAAAATTAAGAAATCTATGACCAATGAACCTATGAGGGCCCTCATTACTTAAAAAAAAAAAAATCGTTTCCTCTCACTTTCTAAATCTGCCGCTTCTCTGGTGCCGGATTATTTTGTTCCCTCACCCCGTCAGCCCCTTCCTTACAACATCCTCTTCTTTTTTTTTTCTTCAAATGTCACCACAATCCTCCCCCATCTAAGACTATCTTCAACTCTCTTGACTCTTACTTAGCTCTTAAATAGAATATTTCCTGTCATGCGTGCGAGAACTATTTCAGAGAGCCAAATAAAAACCAAACCTCCAACAGTTTGACTCTTACTTAACTCATAGCGTAGGCCCCACATTCTTAAGAGCCGAGCACTCCAATTGTTTTGCTCTTGTTTGATTCCATATTATTTGACAAGTACATATTTAACGAATATTTATTAATTCATAAATTTTAATATTAGTAATACGTTAACATATTACTTAGGAAATTAAATTCGGCATTTCCAACCAAATAAATAAACAATAAAATTTAATTTAAAAATTGCACTTGAAATAAAAATAATAGATATTAAAATTTACATGACATCGCTGTGAAATAAACTAAAATTAAATAAGATACTACTACGAAATCCGATATAATACTACTTGTCGGTGTGTCCTCTGAAACGTTGCCAAATTTGCTCGATCAAGTCTCTTTTTAGTTTCCTGTGTGTAGGTTGAGTACGGACGGCAGTATTTCTTAGAAGTACATCTTAGAATAAAGGCGTAGCCTCAGTGTGGATCACAGGCGGTACTACGATGGATGTACCTGGATGATCATTGTAGTCATAGTTCTCGGCATCGTCATCGCGCTCGTTCTCTATGATCATGTTGTGCAAGATAACACATGCCGCATGATCTTCGCGAGGGTTGATTGTCGCCAAAATCATGTCGTACCGTGCACGATGGCAAACCGAGACTATAGAACTCAGAAAGCCTACTCAACATCTTTTCTCGTTCTTTCTTGGTGTTGCGCAAACAATCGATCTTTCATCGTCTGTGGGAGAGGTATCATCTTCACGAAGACAACCCACTCTGAGTATATACCATCGGCGAGATAATACTCTATGTTATACTGTCGGCCATTGACAGTGTACTGAACATGAAGAGCTCTCCCTTTTAATACATTGGCGAACAAAGGCGATTGATTTAGCATATTGATGTCGTTGTTGGAGCCTACAACACAGAAAAAAGCATGTCATATCTAGAGATCATATAAAGCTACCGCTTCAGGTATAATCATCGGGACTCCATAATCACCACGAGTGAATTGTCCCTTCCATGCTACGGGGTAATCTCTTTATTGCCAGTGCATGCAATCAATGCTTCCCAGCATACCTGGAAAGCCACGGGTCTACTTGTTGCAGTAGGCGGTGGATATCCTCGACAATGGGGCTGCAAAGATATTGATCGCCAAATTTGTCCATGACACCTTGTACGAAGTGCTCCAAGCATTGAATCGCCGTGGACTTTTCTATTTGTATGTACTCATCGACGGCATCAGCGAGGCCACCATACGTGATCATATGCATTGATGCGGTGCACTTCTACAAGGGGAGAGTCAACGACGATTAGTGGCATCCCTTCTTTCGGTGAAATAAAGGGACTACTCATCTAGAGCTTCGAAAATGCGGAGAAAGAGGGGTCTCCCCATCTGAAAACGCTAGCGGAAGATACTGTCAGGGTAGACAGAAGATTCGGATAAGTAGTCCGCGACGAGCTGTTGGTGGCCACCTTCGCGGTCTCACTCAACATATCTCCTATTGCTGCTTTGGTAGCGTCCACGGGATGAAGAAGCGTCAAATCGGGCGTAAAGACTGGCGATAATATGATCTTTCTCCTCCTTTTCTATAAAATTCACCAAGAAATCCTCAATTTGGTTGATGGTATCCTCCTTAGAGCTATGTGTACTCGAACTAGAGCTAGATGTCATTTTGTGAGTGGCTACCGAAACTAAGCTTCTCAAGAATTACGCTGTTTAAAAAGATAGTTGGATTGTGAGAACTTTGCGGAGGGGTGAATATATAGACAAGGAGTCCAATGGCTAGTTTGCCACAGCTGGTTTGTAATGGCTATATTTCAATGGCTACTTTGCAACGGCTAGTTTCCATTGTTGGATACCAAAGTAAAATTAAATAGAGAATAATATATGTAGGATCGAGGATACAGACTAGAGGGGGTGAATAGGAGTCTTTAAACTTCTTTTCGACTAAACAATTTTTTCAAGATTATTTAAGAAAACATAGTTTTTTTTCAAAAGGTTTAAAACTATCTAACAACAAGTTCCATTCAACAATATAGGCTACACAATACAACATGCAATAAGAGTGATTGAGGCAATTGTGTCAAGACAAATACGAACTGTATAAGAGAGAAACAATTGACACAACAATTTTTATCGAGGTCTCGGAGACTCGCATGGTCTCCCCTACTCTTTGTTGAAGCACTCACGCATGAGCCTCGCTTCTATATCCACGGGAGATATCTCCACTCGGGTTGCTCCTTCTCCACTCTCGATAGGCGAGCACCAATACCTTTCACACGTTGTTTGTCAGCCTCTCCAACAAACTTCAACGGAAAGATTGAGACTCTTCTCCAACAACCATCTAGGCGATGACGATCGCCAAGAGTAACAAATCGGACGCTTTCACTTGAATGAATTAAGCGCTAGAAACTCAAATTATGCAAATGAATGCCCACACTCTAGCAATAACTTGCAAATGATGGATTAAGTGCACTAAGCATTCTTAGCCTCTCACAAAAGCTTCTCCTCCAAGTGCTCTCAAAGATTTGACTCAAATCTTGCCTTAAGATGCAAGTGAATGAATACAAATAATTTGACTAGTTTATGCACAGGAATTTCGAGTTCTTAAGCGCCCTCAAATGCTGGTCAACACAAGTTATATATAGCCCCCTCAAAGAAACTAGCCGTTTGCAACAAGTTGGGCCAATTTTGTACAGGCCAGACATTATGATCGTTGCAAACGTGTCAGTTAGCGTTAGACTATTTTTATGAAGCCCGGAGAGATGTAAACATCTCTGGTTCACTTTTTAATTTGCCTCAGAACAAATTTGTACTGAGTGGATATTGTCCGCTCACAACGGACAAAGTCCGCTCAGTCCCAGACAGATGTGCCTGGACAAATTCATTTGTCTCTGGTTCACTTTTGATTTTGAGCCTACAAGTTTTGTACTGGACTTTGTTCCGAGACAAAAACCCTCGAACATATCTATTTGTCTCTGGTTTTTGTTTTGCAACTGATAAAAGAGTTTTGTACTGGCCGGACAATGTCCGATCACCACAGACAATGTCCGGCCTGTGAAAACCGAAAACAGGACTTGAGTAATTTTACTCTAACTCAATTTTGGGGTATTTGCAAAAGCAATTTGTCTGTTTTCTCGCGGATATGTCTGCTGACACTCAGCATAGACCACGACCAATTTTGATTGAAGAACATTACGCCACTGGTCAAATATCCGGTCGAAAGCAGGTGGTCGAATGGATATGGTCGATAGTCCGTATTCGAGTACGACTAGTTTGAACTCCTACGACCACGACCAGCTCCAAAAAGAGATACGGCCAGAAGTGCAAACACAACCATGACCAGCTCTAGAATGAAATAGTTTGTTTTATCTGACGACCACGACTAAGTGCAGTTTTCAAATATCATCTTTAATTCAAACAAACTATACTTGTTTTTCTAGCAATGCAAGAGGTGAATAAGTACTAGTGCAATATGATATGAATGCATTTGAGCTTCCACACTAGATCGACTCAAGCTATTAGTTTCCGACCCCTCTTAATAGTACAGTCAAACTAGTAAAAAGAATCCTATCAACCCAGTCAATCTCCAAACACTGCGACAGATAAAATCCTAAGAAAATGATCCTTAATCTTAGATCTTACCTTCAGTGAAACTTGACCTCGCTCAAGGTGGCTTATATCGACATCAACTCCATATGCCTTTGCTTACTTTCATCTCCAACCATTTTGAGACTACAACACATACACTCATTAAATAATGTTAGTCTCATAGTTGCGTCGTCATTAATTACCAAAGAAATTACTCCCAAAGGAGTTGACTCAACAATTTCCCTCTTTGGTGTTTAATGACAAAACCATTTTCGACAAACCATAAAAGGGTAAGAGATGAAATATTCAATCATATAGATCCATACAAGATAAGAAATAAGCACAAGATCCATACTACTCATGTCATGATACTGATTAGCATAACCTTGATGCAAGCACATATGACTGATATGATGAGCTCCCACTCAACATATGTATCGATATTAAAACCACAACAAAGGAGTCATCAACTTCCGGATTTAACATATGACATTTCAATTAACAATTAGCACAAACTTGATATACCCATAGATGACTGATATGATGAACTCCCCCTCAACATATGCATTAATATTAAACCATAACAAAAGAAGACATCAACTTCAAATTTTAACAAATAACATTTCAATTTACTTGTGCTAAAACAGGGTTTATCCTAACTATCATTAATCATCGTAGAGTTTATCCAAATTGTCATTAATCATCAAAACCTAGATCCAACAATATATAGATTAATAACGGAGGATACATGTTTGGCTACAAGTGCAAATTCAAAAACAAAATAACTAATCGTCGGCATCTTTGGTATTAAGTTATTCTCTCAGAATCTTCACGCCTGCATCATACTCCTCTTTTTGTGCATCGTTGAAGATGGATTTGTCGAGACCCATCATTTTCCAATACACCTTATACAAGGCGGACTTTTCCTTCGACTTCACCACGTCACGCAAGTTATCCGACATACAGACTACGTCCTTCCTCTGTTGGGCCCGTTCAGGTTGATTTTGGACATAGGCATCGAGATCCGCTCTCATTGCTGCCGTAGAATTCTTCATGGCATCCTTTCCCTTACCTTGGCACTTCGCTTTAGCAGCGTCTCGTCCTTCCAGCTGTATCTCCACTGGTGGCACGTCATCATTGTTGGACGATAATGTGTAGGTGCCTGACTCGGCAATACACCTTATACAAGGCAGACTTTTCCTTCGACTTCACCACGTCACACAAGTTATCTGACATACAGACTACGTCCTTCCTCTTTTGGGCCCGTTCAGGTTGATTTTGGATGTAGGCATCGAGATCCGCTCTCATTGCCGCCGTATAATTCTTCATGGCATCCTTTCCCTTACCTTGGCACTTCACTTTAGCAGTGTCTCGTCCTTCCAGTTGTATCTCCACTGGTGGCACGTCATCGTTGTTGGACGATAATGTGTAGGTGCCTGACTCGGACAATCTGCTTCTTTTGTTGGGAGCATCAACATAAGCTGTAGACCACTTAAGTTGACCGCAAACCGCCGTCCACCAATGATACAAGACAAAAGGATGACCCATCTCTGTCTTGTACATCTCGCAGGCCTGCGTCATGAGTTGGTCGTCGGAACGACCGCTGCCATAGACTTTTTTAGTCAAAGCCAAACACCATTGAATTGGACCACCTTTTTGTTGCTTCGTTGCTAATGGTCTTTAAAGTGTTTGGTTTCCCTTCTCCTGCTTGTCAGCACCGTTTCGTTGTATGCCGCTGCTACGTTGGCCCAGTATATGTTACACTTCCTATTGTTTCCATCAATATGATCGAGCAAATTGTTGAACCGAGAGCTAATCTGCATATTGTTGAATTTAATAATGAAGTCGTGCGTAAATACATTGCCCTCATAGTACTCCTGTACAGAAATCAAATTATTACAAGTTTTATGTTATCAACAGTGAACCACGGTAAGTGCTTCGTCTGTCGACCAACGTCCACGACAGCTATGGTGTTGTTGTCGTCCATGATGACTCTGTAGGATCGACGATGCCGAGTAGAAGGGGGTGAATAGGAGGTTTTAAAATTCTTTTCGACTAAACAACTTTTTAAAGATTATTTAGGAAAACTTAGTTTTTTGCAAAGGTTTTAAAACTATCTAACAACAAGTTGCATTCAACAATATAGACTACACAATACAACATGCAACAAGAGTGATTGAAACAATTGTGTCAAGATAGATACGAATTGTATAAGAGAGAAACAATTGACACAACAATTTTTACCGAGGTCTCAGAGACTCGCCCGGTCTCCCCTACTCCTCATTGAAGCACTCATGCGTGAGCCTTGCTTCTATATCCACGAGAGATATCTCCACTCGGGTTGCTCATTCTCCACTCCGGATAGGCGAGCACCAATACCTTTCACACGTTGTTTGTCGGCCTCTCCAACAAACGTCAACTGAGAGATCGCGACTCTCCTCCAACAACCGTCTAGGCGATGGCAATCGCCAAAATCGAACGTTTTCACTTGAATAAATCAAGTACTAGAAGCTCAAATGATACAAATGGATGCCCACACTCTAGCACTAACTTACAAATGATGGATTAAGTGCACTAAGAACTCTTAGCCTCTCACAAAAGCTTCTCCTCTCAAGTGCTCTCAAAGATTCTGCACAAATCTTGCCTCTAGATGCAAGTGAATGAATACAAATGATTTGGCTAGCTTATGCATAGGAATTTTGAGTTCTTGAGCTCCCTCAAATGAAAGCCAACACGAGGTATTTATAGCCCCTCAAAGAAACTAGACGTTTGCAACAAACCGAGCCAATTTTGTATTTGCAAACATATTAGTTACTGTTGGGCTATTTTTGTGAAGGCCGGACAAATGATCTTTTGTCCAGACAAAAAGCCCGGACAGATGCATTTGTCTCTAGTTTACTCTCAAATATGAGGCTCACAGAATTTGTACAGGCCGGATAATGTCCGGCCCTACCGGACAACGTCCAGCCTGACCCGAACAAAAGCCCCTGGACATATTCATCTATCTCTATTTACGATTTGCATTTACCACTAGAGTTGTGTACTGGCCGGACAATGTACGGCCACCACAGACAATGTCCGACCTGTGCAAACCGAAAACAGGACTTTACCAATTTACTCAAAACTCAAATCTGGTTATATGCACATGCAATTTTCTGTTTTCTCGCGGATATGTCTGCTGTCACTCAGCAACGACCACAACCAATTTGATTTAGGAACTTAAACCACAGGTCGAATATCTGATCGAAAATATGTGGTCGAGTGGATTTGGTCGAGCGTACGCAATCGAGTTGAAAACTGGTATGACTTGTTTGAACTCCTACGACCACGGCCAAACTCCAAACAAGGATACAATCAGAATGTGCAAATATGACCATGACCAGCTATAGTAATAAAATAGATTGCTTTAGCTGGTGACCACGACTAAGTGCAGTTTTCAAAACATTATCTTTAATGCAAACAAATTACACTTAGATTTTCTAGCAATGCAAGAGGTGATTAAGCACTAGTGCAAGATGATATGAATGTATTTAAGCTTCCACACTAGATAGACTCAAACTACTAGTTTTCGACCCCTCTTAATAGTACTGTCAAACTAGTACAATAAGTCCTATCAAACCGATCTATCTCGAAACACCGAGACCAATAAAATTCTAAGAAAATAATTCTTAATCTTGGATCTTACTTTCGGTGAAGCTCGATCTCGTGAAGCTCGACCTTGAGAAGCTTGACTTTGCAAAGCTCGAGCTCGCTTAAGATGGCTCATATCGATATCATCCTCTACATGCTCTTGCTTGCTTTCATCTCGCAATACACCTTGAGACTCCAATGTTGGATCAGGATGTCGACTAGAGGGGGAGGGGGTGAATAGGAGACTTTTAAAATTTGTTTTTGCAAATGAAAAATTCAGATAAAACAAGTAATAGAAAAGATAAGAGATTGAAACCGATATATCCCGAGGTATCGGAGACACGCCCAGTCTCCACTAGTCCTCGTTGAAGCACTCAGTCCTTGAGTATAGCTTCAGTATCCACACAGGACACTATCTACTAAGGTTGCTCCTTGTCCCCTCCGGAAAGGCGAGCACCAAGCCTTTTACAAGTTATCGCGTCTCTCCGACAATCTCCGATTTGGAGAGATCAGCGATTTCAGCCTCCGAACCGTCTAGATGAGGGCGCTCACCAAGAGTAATAAGAAGCAAGGTCTACTCTAGACCTCCAATGCACACCGAGAAAATATCTAGAAATGGGAATGCAAGAACAATATACTCGATGTGGCTAAAACTCTCACGACTCGATCAAAAGATCAAGTTTTAAGTAAAACGAAGAAGCACTAGTGAGAAAGTAAGAAAGGCTGTGTTGCTGTGTTTTCTTGTGTTGAAACAGTAGCTCAACACCTCTATTTATAGCCTTCGTGGTCAAAAGAGCCGTTTGCACTCGAGCTGAAAAATAGTAACTAAGACTGACAGTCAGTCTCACAAACTGACAGTCAGTCTAGTGTATCACCAGAAAGAGTAAAAACAGGATCACAACAGCTCGAACGTTGTGGACTAAAACGGTAAAAAGAAACAGTCCAAACTGACAGTCAGCTACAAAGACTGACAGTCAGTGTCCACAAACTCAACAGTGAAAAACAACGGCTAAAAACTTTATAACCGTTGAAGCAGATAACAACAAAAATTTACTGCCCAAACTGACAGTCAGTGTGTCAAACTGACAGTCAGTCTCACAGAGAAAAACAGAATTAAAAACCAACTCAAAAACTCTCTGTGGTCGAAACCCACACTGACAGTCAGTATACTCATACTGACAGTCAGTTTAGTACAAAAAATCTGAGACAGAAAAACATGCTCTCTGGAGATTTGTCAGTTTGCACTAACTGACATTCATACTGACAGTCAGTTACAAAGACTGACAGTCAGTCTGGATGAAAACAGAGAAAACTCAAAATCCAGAGATCTGATTCAAATGATTTCAGTTTTGTTTTGAAGATATTTTCGAGAAGAACATTTTTGACAACAGCAACAAAAATTAGATCTTTTCAGATCTTTCTCAAGAAGTAAAAACCTCAACTGTTGACAAAATTCAATACATCAAAACAAATTGTCGAAAAACCACAGATAATGATATGCGTGCATTGACCTAGATTTTTCTCGGTATGATTGGAGATGTAGAGAGAACTTGTGTCCCCTCTTTATAGTACGGTTTAAACTAAGAATAAAATCCTTAAACCGATCGATCTTCATGCACCCTGAGATCGGTAAACCTAGAACTACAACATACCTCGATGCATCAGTTTAGTCCAGCCAAAACAATTTCTTTTTGCGTCTTCTTATGCTTAAATTGAACTTCAACATTTTGATTACCAGCCCTCGCTTTTTGTGCGGTTGTCTGAAATCTGTAACACTAACTCAAACACATAGTTAGTCCAAAAATACTTATAATCATCAACCATCAAAACACATCAGGGTTAGGCATGAAAGGCCTAGATACAACAATCTCCCCCTTTTTGATGATTGATGACAACAAGTTAATCAACTAATAATCTCCCTGATTTTGTGCAAAAATCTCCCCCTGAAAGTGTGCACATCCCTCAAGATGTATCAGAGCATATCATAGCATAAGAGAGAACCATAAGAGAGAACCACAAAAACATATCATATCATCCATCTAAACAAAATATCATAACATCATCCATCTAAACAAAATATTATAACATCATCCATCTCTCCCCCTTTGGCATCAAGCACAAAAAGGGAGGCCTAACAAGAGAAACTAAACCTAATCTACTCCTGGTCATCTGAGTCTCCTAGAATCTCAGTGCCTCCAGAAGCTGTAGGAGACGCGGAAGGTACGACAGCGGGAGATGCAGGTCCTGCTGGAACTGGAGCGGTGCCGGCAGATGATGCTGGTGAAGAAACTGCAGGCCGTGCCCTCTTGCGAGGAGCAAGGGAAGCAGATGCCATCGCAGCATCAGGAGCTAGAAGTCGCTGCAGTATCTGCTGAAGGATCTCCTGCTGAGCGGCCAAGGTACTCTGGATCACCTGCTGTGTCTGAATGACCTGGTCAAGAGACACCTGCAGAGATGCAAGAGAGGAAGCTGTGCGGAAGCTGCTAGAAGGGGCAGGAGCAGAGGCAGAAGCTGGAGCTGCAGTCGCGTCCTCAGAATCCTCATCATCATCAGAGGCTGAGGAGGGAGCACTAGGAGCTGGAGGACGAGTGCCAAGGCGACGATCAGCCTGGCCAGGGGGATAGAAGGCCAAAAGCTGATGAGGGCGAGGAAGAGCGGTGTCTACAGTCAGTGTTGAATACTGACAGTCAGTGTGAGACTTCAAAACGACCAGAATCCTACGACCAAGAAACAACACTATACTGACTGTCAGTTCTAAAAACTGACTGTCAGTTATGACTTCGACCAGGAGAGAGCTCTAAGGGAGAAAATATTTTAATAATAATATATATATAGTGTATATTATACTTCATTAATCAAGATAAGCAATCAATAGTATGATGAAGTTAATAGAAGTATCACTTTATCAACTAGCATTTGAAACATCTATAATATTTAGTTCACCTCTAAGAAAGCAAAACCTGGATTCATCTAGTGGTTTGGTGAAGATATCTGCTAGTTGAAGATCTGTTCTTACATGACTAAGATTAATATCTCCTTTTGCCACATGATCTCTTATGAAATGGTGCCGTATTTCAATATGCTTAGTTCTAGAATGTTGAACAGGATTATTAGCAATTTTAATGGCACTTTCATTATCACACAGAAGTGGCACTTTATCAAATTTAATTCCATAATCCAAAAATGTCTGTTTCATCCATAATAATTGAGCACAACAACTACCTGCAGACACGTATTCAGCTTCAGCTGTTGAGAGAGCAACAGAGTTTTGCTTCCTAGATGACCATGATACTAATGATCTCCCCAACAGCTGACAGCTACCAGATGTGCTCTTTCGATCAATCTTACACCCAGCATAATCAGAATCAGAATACCCAATTAATTCAAAATTTGCATCTTTAGGGTACCAAAGGCCTAAACTGGGATAACATTTTAAATACCTAAGGATTCTTTTAAGAGCAGTTAAATGACATTCCTTAGGATCTGACTGAAATCTAGCACATAAACACACACTAAACATGATATCAGGCCTAGATGCTGTAAGATATAAAAGACTACCAATCATAGACCTATAGAGTTTAGAATCTACCACTACTACAGAAGTGCATTCCACTAACCCTTATTTTCTAACGGTTGTAAGCAATCTAGGAAAAATCCGATAGAATAGGACGACAGCGGCGGAAAGACATCATTTTACTATCGGTTATACACTAATCCAACGTTAGTGAAATGCAAATACTTTTTACTATCGGTTATTACTGTACAAACCGATATAATATATTAAATAGTACTATCGGTTTTCCATTTTTAACTGATAGTGAAATTACTGATTTTTTACTATCGGTTATTACTGTACCAACCGATATAATATATTACAATAGTACTATCGGTTTTTCGTTCGTAACAGATAGTAAAATTACTCACTTTATACTATCGGTTGGTACTGTATTAACCGATATAATATATCGAATAGTACTATCGGTTTTTCTCGGGTAACTGATAGTGAAATTACTGACTTTTTACTATCGGTTATCACTGTACTAACCGATACAATATACTACATATTACTATCGGTTCAACAACACAAACCGATAGTAATATGACTTCATATACACTAATGGTTATGACAGTGGGGACCTTATTTTACTATCGGTTAATGTTGTTGAACCGATAGTAAAATTGGACAGCTTAATTAGGTCGACCCCTGCTCTGCGCTCTACATGTTGGAATCATTTCAGCCGCGCACAACTCCAAGCTAGAGTGATCTGGAGAAGCTAGCTGAGAGGTTGATCATATTTCCATCCCCCTCGGTATTGTTATCTTCTCATCACCTCTCTCTCTCTCTATCACTCTTTCACACTCTCCCTCTCTCTCTACTTGCAATTCATTAAACTAGATACATGTATCTCCAAGCTAGCTAGAAGGCTGGGTTGGCTAGCTAGCTATAGCTTGCTGAATTTAAGCAGCTAGCTAGCTGGCTCTTCCAATTAATGCATGCATCAAGTTAATTAGGGTTTCATATATACAAATCCATTTAATGTAATTAAACAGCTCATGCATGTACACACATATGGCCTAGCTAATTATGTTTCATTCATATATGCATGCCCTGAGTCATTAATTATTTATTTGATTTGTCAATTTTGTGAAATAATTGTAGATGGACCGAGAATATTGGATGTATGGAATAAAACGTACTACTGTTGAGTATTTGGAGGGTGTGAATGGATTTATTAAATTTGCTGAGCAAGAGAAGGCGAAGAAGGGAGAGAAAGATATGCATTGTCCTTGTATAGATTGTATGAACTTAAAAAGGTTCGGCAACTCTGATCAGATTAGGAGTCATTTGATTCGTCGTGGTTTTAACGCACGCTATACCCGTTGGATATGGCATGGTGAAGATCTTGAGGAAACGAGCACTACCGCTACCACTCAGCAGCACCCGGAAGTGGATTGCAGTAATGATGATCATGATCAAAACATTGATAATGTTCATTCGGAAGTCCATGTAGATGACGACAATTTAGATGAAATGTTACGTGATGTAGAAGAGGACTACAGCGAAAACGATTTAGCTAAATTTCAGAAATTAATTGTTGATTCTGAGAAGCCTTTGTTCCCCGGATGTGAAACATTTACAAAGTTGTCTTCTGTGTTGAGATTATATAACTTGAAGGCAAGCAACGGTTGGAGCGATAAGAGTTTCACGGTGCTATTGGATCTGTTAGCGGACATGCTTCCAGAGGGAAATGAGTTGCCAAGATCGGTTTACCAGGCCAAAAAACTATTGTGTCCGTTGGGAATGGAAATCGAAAGAATACATGCATGCCCAAATGATTGTGTTCTGTACCGTAACGAGTACGAGGATTTGCATGTTTGTCCAAGATGCGGTGCATCGCGGTATAAGCATGGGGACAAAATTTATCACAATGGATGTGATGAGGTAAAGAAAGGGCCTCCGGCCAAAACTGTGTGGTATTTGCCTGTGATTCCCAGATTGAAACGGCTGTTTGCAAATCCGAAAGATGCGAAGTACTTGCGTTGGCATGTTGAAGGTCGGAAACAAGACGGAAAACTAAGACATCCAGCTGATTCCATTCAATGGAGAAACATTAACAGAACATTCGGTGAGTTTGGCGGCGAAGTGAGGAATATAAGGTTTGGGCTGAGTACGGATGGTATGAATCCACACGGAAATATGAGCAGTCGACATAGCACTTGGCCGGTTCTTTTATGCATCTACAATCTTCCTCCTTGGTTATGTATGAAGCGGAAGTACATCATGATGTCGTTACTAATTTCAGGACCCAGACAACCCGGGAATGATATTGACGTGTTTCTATCACCGTTAGTCGAGGACTTACAAAAATTGTGGAGCGAAGGGGTGCGGGTGTGGGATGCACATAAGCGAGAGAATTTCATGTTGCGGGCCATGATATTTTGTACCATAAATGATTTCCCGGCCTATGGAAATTTGTCGGGGTATAGTACGAAAGGAGTCAAGGCTTGTCCTATTTGCCTGGATGAAACTGACAGCATGTGGTTATCGAACTGCAGAAAAACAGTGTACATGGGTCACCGCAGATTCCTTCCGATGCATCACGCCTACCGTAAGAAGAGGAAGTCATTCAATGGGAAGCCTGAGAAAGGATCAGCCCCAGTGTTTGTGACTGGTAAGGAGCTTTACTTGCGCGTGAAGGACATCAAAGTTGAGTTCGGTAAATGTTCTAAACCTCCAGGAAAAAATGTTTGGAAGAAGAGATCGATTCTTTGGGATCTGCCATATTGGGAGCACTTACAAGTTCGACATTGCATTGATGTCATGCACGTAGAGAAAAATGTTTGTGACAGTTTGATTGGTTTGTTGTTGAACATTCCAGGAAAGACGAAAGATGGCATCAACGTTCGCCGTGACATGCTCGACATGGGCATAAGGACTGAGCTTGCACCGTTGGAGAAGGGAAAGCGGACATACCTCCCCCCGGCCTGCTATACTTTGTCAAAAAGAGAAAAAACAGAACTCTGTCAGTGCCTACATGGTGTCAAAGTTCCATGCGGGTATTCTGCGAACTTGAAAAAACTTGTGTCCATGAAAGACTTGAAACTGGTTGGTATGAAGTCCCATGATTGTCATGTACTGATGTCACAAATGCTTCCCATTGCTATCAGAGGCATTCTCCCAGTCAAAGTCAGAGAGACAATTACAAAGCTATGTTATTTCTTCAACACAATATCTGGCAAGGTACGTAAGCGTGTACTCCTAGCAAGTTAATTAGCTCCATTCGTGGAACTTGTCAGATTTTTTGGATCTGAATATTTGCTGCAACTGTGTCCTTGCAGGTAATTGATATGGATGGACTGGACGATTTGCAACGCGATGTGACTACCACTCTTTGTCAGCTGGAGATGTATTTCCCTCCATCCTTTTTTGATGTTATGGTCCATCTAATTGTTCACCTTGTCAGAGAAATTAAGTTTTGTGGACCCGTGTTCCTGCGCTACATGTATCCATTTGAGAGATTTATGGGTATCTTGAAGGGATATGTAAGGAATCGATATCGGCCTGAGGGCAGTATTATTGAAGGTTATGCCGCGGAGGAGGTGATCGAATTTTGCACCAACTATATGTCCGGGGTTGACCCAATTGGCGTTCCTACGTCTCGGCATGAGGGCAGGCTTCAGGGCATTGGAACGATTGGATTTAAAGCAGTCGTCCCCTCTAGTGATCTGTATGCAAAAGCCCATTTTTGGGTCTTACAGCACATGACGGGGGTGGAGCCATACATACACGAGCACAAGGAAATGTTACGGAAACAGAATCCCTCGAAGCCAGAGATTTGGGTCACCAGAGAACATAATAGGAAGTTTGCTGTGTGGATCGAAAATAGAGTCCTGCAAGCTTCTGAGGGCGATGTAGATGAAGATGTTACATGGTTGGCCAGAGGGCCTAGATTTACTGTAGGGACTTGGCAGGGGTATGACATCAACGGCTATTCATTTTACACAAAAACTCAGGACGAGAAGAGTGCTATGCAATGTAGTGGAGTGACACTACTTGCTATTTCGGAGGATGCCAGGGCAGTAAGAGCACTCGACTCATATTACGGTGTTATTGAGGAAATATGGGAGCTCGATTATGTATTACTTAAGATTCCTCTGTTTCGATGCCAATGGGTCGAAATCCCTCGAGGTGTTACAGTCGACAATTATGGGTTTACTCTAGTCGATCTCAGTAGAGTCGCACACAAAGATGATCCATTTATACTTGCTGAGCAAGCCACACAGGTGTTCTACATCGTTGACCCGGCCAACCCAAAGTTGCACGTTGTCCTTCACAGTAAGAGACGTATTGTTGGGGTCGAAGACGTTGTGGATGAAGAAGAGTACGATCAGTTCGACGAACTACCTCCATTTTTAGATGGAATCCTTCAATCTGTCCCTACCGAAGATATTGACAAAACAAGTTACCTGCGAGACGACCACGAAGAAGGATTATGGGTGGACAACCATTCTTGACTAATTTGCAATATGTAAGTGACGTATATTACTTGGATCGAAGAATGTTCAAATCAATTTTCAAAAATTCTTTGGGAAAACATACGTGATGCATTGAGAATCATTTCTGCAAATTTTCATTTCAATTGGAGTATATACTTGATTTGAGCAATAATTGATTCTTTTCACAAATATATATGAAAACTGCAAATTTTCATTCCATGATTGGTCTTTATTGTTATTTTATTTCAAAATTATTGCAAGCCATTTGCATGGGGTTTCAGGTGTCTTTACAAGTGCAAAATGATGTACTGAGACCCATCTGTATTTGTTCTCAGGAAATACCTTTAGATCAATTTAACAGTATTATACTATCGGTTTCAACCTCCAAACCGATATGAAATTAACATATACTATCGGTTTACTGTCATAACCGATAGTAAATACAACACAAAATGATGTACTGAGATCCTCTGTAATTCTTCTAAGGGAAATCCTTTAGGGTCAATAGCATTGTATTTTACTATCGGTTATAACTGTGAAACCGATATGAAATTAAACTATACTATCGGTTTATCGTTCACAACCGATAGTGATTTACACTGTGTTATGATCCCCTGTTCTTAGTTTACTATCGGTTTACTGTTCACAACCGATAGTGATTTACACTGTGTTATGATCCCTGTACTTAGTTTACTATCGGTTTACTGTTTACAACCGATAGTGATTTACACTGTGTTACGAAAACCCTAACTTACATGTTTGTACTATCGGTTTTGTGGTTATGAACCGATAGTAAATATTCATTTAATAGGTTATAACCTGCACGATTTTCCCTCCAGTGCAACTGATCACATTCCAAATCGAAAAATACTCGCGCGGAAAACCCTAGAATCGCCGACGTTCGCTTCTTCGCTCCTCTGCGCCACTGGTTCTCCACCGCCTCCGGCATTGCATTGCGCCACCGCCTCCGGCATTGCATTGCGCCACCGCCTCCGGCCACTCCACGATCCACTGTAAGTGTTCTTGACCAAATCGCTCGCGTGTATTGCTTAATTCTGTATGCAATGGTTCATATCCCGTTCCATGGATTACAAATAGAAACCTAGAGTAAAATTCATGAACGGTATACACCTATCTGAAATTGTTTCCTGTGATGATTGTAAAGAACAAACCTGAATATTGGATGAACCGATAAGCTCGGTGAAGATAGTTTGAATTGCATTTGCATTAAACTGGGGTTCTTTTTGTATGGAACTAAGCTCTTAGTTAATCTAATTGCAAATTTAGAACTATGTGTAGACTTTGGTGTCAAAAATCTGTGTTTTGGCTACTAACTGCAATGCTAAATTGGATATTTCAGTGACTGAGCCTTACGCCATTCTTCAATTTCTAGAATTTGTGTTGTTTCTGTATGAATGGACAGGACTGGGGTGATTGAAGCTATGAATTGAAGTCTTATTCTGTCATTGATTGCTTTGTCTGGCTCTTAGTCACTTGCGTATTTGAATGTTTATCTACTGCTTGTGCATTCTGTGATTGCTGCTTGAAGTAGAGCTAGTGAAGAAATGAAATTGATTATATGATCTTTTGGCTTTCTTCTGAGTTGGTGGGAGATTGAAGTTTCTATTTCAGTTCTCTCCTTACTTGTGTCGTCCAAATTAGCAAGTCGTATTCTAGGCAGCTGATTGATCAGTTGTTATCTTGAATTCTCTCCAGCATTGGTTTGACTACCCTTCTTGTATTAACTTAAAATTGGTTGGTTGTTTAGGCTTTGAGGTTATTTGAGAGAGAGACGATCATCTTGAGTCTGTGTGTTTGTTCCCCGGATTTGCCGTGTAGGCTATAGTTGAGAGGCTATTGGGGAGCGGTCTTTGTTAATTCCTTGCATGATCAATTCATTGATACCGTCAATAGGTGTATGCGTTTTAAGTTAATACATGAACTACAAAATTCATGAACTACAAACTTGATAGCTATGAGAATGACAGAATTGATGAAAATCATAGCATACAGTGTAGTTCACTATCGGTTTCTTACTCAGAACCGATAGTAAATACCATAAACTGATTTTTCTGTTAATTATATCCCATTTTCTAATTTTCATCTCAAATTTAGGTTCATTTATTTTTTAACATACCTTATGTTCCTGCTGAGCAATTACTTTCTGTTCCTGCTGAGCAATTTTTGAAATTTTTCCTAATGCTGACTTGATTACTATCGGTTTGACTTGGAAAACCGATAGTAAATAGTAGTGCCATCATAGTTTGCACAGCTAATATGAATTTTCTGTGAATGACTTCCCATTTTCTAATTTTCATCTCAAATTTAGGTTCATTTATTTTTTAACATACCTTATGTTCCTGCTGAGCAATTACTTTATGTTCCTGCTGAGCAATTTTTGAAATTTTTCCTAATGCTGACTTGATTACTATCGGTTTGACTTGGAAAACCGATAGTAAATAGTAGTGCCAACATAGTTTGCACAGCTAATATGAATTTTCTGTGAATGACTTCCCATTTTCTAATTTTCATCTCAAATTTAGGTTCATTTATTTTTTAACATACCTTATGTTCCTGCTGAGCAATTACTTTATGTTCCTGCTGAGCAATTTTTGAAATTTTTCCTAATGCTAACTTGATTACTATCGGTTTGACTTGGAAAACCGATAGTAAATAGTAGTGCCATCATAGTTTGCACAGCTAATATGAATTTTCTGTGAATTACTTCCCATTTTCTAATTTTCATCTCAAATTTAGGTTCATTTAAATTTTAACAGACTTTATTTTCCAGCAGAGAGATTAGCATAGTTTGCACTGCTAATCTTTTAAATTTTCCTGAATATAGACCTTAGTACTATCGGTTTTCCTTTTAAAACCGATAGGAAATATAGTATTTGTTAGTTTGCACTGCTCATCTGAATATTCTGTGAATTACTTTGTCATGTACTTTTCTTCATATCAATTGGATGGTTTGTTTATGGTATTTTAGGTAAAGCCATGTCGGCATCTTCCTCGGCTGATACTAGTGATTCGGCGAGGGCGAACGTAGATGGCGCTGCCTCGTCCCAGCGCAAGAGGAAGGCGCGAGGCGCGACGATGTTGGGTCGTTTGGCCAAACGCGCGGATCTTTCCTGTGAATTCAACCAGTTCGGGAGACCGATCGGGAAGAACGCCGGGCACTATGCTGCCTATGTTGGCTTGTTGGCGAAGGAAAGGGTGAAGATCACCGTCCAGAGCTGGAAGGACGTCAAGGCCGACGAGAGGGATAGGCTGTGGGCGGAAGTGAAGGTAAAATTAATCAAAATCACTGAACTCTTGAGTAATCACATTCCCTTGGTTTATCCTAGAGATTAGGTAAGTCCTACTTATATGCACCATTTGAAACAGGCCAAGTGGAACATCCCGGACGATGGTCCCAAGATAGCTTGCTTGAAGGACATGAACAACACGTGGAAAACCTTCAAGAGCGTCCTCGTCAGTACCTTCCTCGCTAAAGGCGAATCTCCATGCGAGAAGTACCCCTTCATAACGGAGGAGGTATGGGAGCAATTCGCCCAACAGAAGGGGACTCCTGAGTTCAAGGTATGAATGGTTCCTTTGCTTGGTTACACCATTGTATGCAGTAAGCAGTGGTGCATTAATTTTCTTGTTTCTGGTACGAAGGCCCTCAGCGAGAAGAACAGGGCAATCCAGAGGAGGAACGACCACCCACACCGGCTCGGTTCTCGCGGCTATGCGGGGAAGGAGGAGCAGTGGAAGAAGGGTGAAGACGAGGCGTCGCATTTCGTCGACTCCCCTGACCTACCACTCTCCGAGATCCGCGATCAGCGATGCAAGCGCTGGTGGCTGGCCAGAGGGACCGTGTCGGCCACGGGGACTGTGGCGTTCCCAAACCCCAGGGACGTCGAGGTCGTGCAGCGACTCGTAAGTTGCCTAACTATGATCACTAGTGTGCGCACAACTTTGTATATATTTCTTCCTCACAATGGAGAGCTTTCAATGTAACAGATCTCTTGCTCGAAGGAGGCGACCGAGGGATTGTTCAGTCCCCATAGGGAGAACGACATCCTTACCCGGGCTCTAGGGAACAAGGAGCATCCAGGGCGGACGCGAACCGTGGGGGCTGTGGTGCCATGGAAGGAAGGCTTCTCGGACCCCGGGCAAAAGGCGAAGAAGCCTGGCAGCTGGAAGGAAAGGGAAGAGGAGCTATCTCAGAAGATACGGGCAGATGTGACTGCACAATTCGCGGACATGTTCGCTCAAATGAACGAGAAATATGAACGCCTAAGCCGAGTTGTGCAGTCCAAGGGTTTAGATCCAGCTGCCGAGGTCGACGCTGCCAGGCCGAGTAGTGTTGGCTCGAAGGTTCACGTGGATCCGGTGGACCTGATCGAGGTATTGCAACTCTTGAGCTATATATGCAGTTCGGCTGATGCCACTCCCGTTACGTTAGAATTGTTTCGCTAACTTGTTATAATTGTTGCAAATTGCAGAAGCCGGAGAGCTGTACCCTATTGATCAACATAGGCGACAAACCTGTTGCGGTTGCAAACGGGGTCGTATACCAGTCTTGGGAGGATGTCCGGATCCACTGCGTACCTCTTGAGCCTGGATTCGCAAAGGTACAGGTGGACATGGCCCTCCCGGGCTACAGCTCTTTTCCGTTGCCCGTCCCAACGGACGAAATGCGGACAATTGGCGAGGCATTGGGCTCGTACATACAGTGGCCCAAGAAGGGTGTTAGACTACAGGAGGTAAACCCTAGCCATTCTAGCTTACAACTCAGTTAATATATTTAATTTTCAAAATCTAATTTAAGCGTTTGTACTTAAAGTGGACGATGGATACCAGCACACTTCCTGAGGACACCAGCCCCGCCACAACGCGTGAGCGAACTCCATCGGCCCCCATGCCTCCTCCGACGGCCTCAAACCCTTGGCCATCAAATGAGGCCGACGGCACCACACCCCAACCTTCGAAGGTATACACTCGCTCCCCGCCCAAAGGCAAGGGCAAGGCCAAAGGCAAGGGCAAGGCCAAAGGCAAGGCCAAACAAAGCCAGCCGGGTACGTTCAAGAACGGGTCCCCACTCGTGTCGGAGTACCTTCTGCGCAATATGGATCAAATAACCAGAAGTCTCCACGAGTGGTACCTGACCCGGTCTAGGCGCCACATCAACTTCTTGGTTCACTTCAGGCCAGCCCATTTTCACCGTGAGCCCGGGAGCATATCGGTGGCCCACGAGGATTTGTTCGACCTCCTCAACTGGCGGGAGCTTGATATGTCCATCATACGGACTGGAGTCCTGTGAGTGTGCTGTTGTCTGAAGTTATCACAGTTCGTTTCATAAATCCAATCACTTTTTGTATGCACTACTTACTAATGTCTACTTTGCATCCAGGTGCATGTATAGGCTGGCGTCGATGAGGGCATGTGACAAGGTGGGTTTCCTCGACCCAGAGAAAATAAGCCTCACGATGCTAGAGCACGACCAAGCACATGCGGAGGAATACATATCAAGGGCACTACTAGCGCAGCAGGACCGAGAGTTCATCCTTGCGCCGTACCACCAAAGGTTAGTGCATTTCCTACTAATTTAACTCATTCTTGTATGTTACGCCTAACATATGTATGAAACGGTTCGCTTATATATGCAATGTAGGGGCCACTGGGTCCTCGCCGTCATTTGCCCATGGATGAATGAGGTCTATTACCTCGATTCGATGAGCGACAAGGTGGCGCATGTTTTCACCCTCACATGGCACATAGACGCGTAAGTAACATAGTTGTCTTAAATTTTTCTCTGACTAGCTAATTAATGATAAGATATTAATAGACAATGCTAAATTAAATATAGGGCTTTCAAAAATTATGCTAGTGCTGGAGGGAGGCATGACGCGTCGAAGGGCACAACAATTTCTTGGAAAGAATATGAGGTAATTAATACAGATGGAAGTACTCATGATGAGTCTTTTAATTTAAGCTTAATTAGTTCTTTCGAGTTAATGTGGGTTTATGTCTTTGCATATGCAATTTTTCCAGTGCCATCAGCAGCCACAATCGTGGGAATGTGGCTTCTATGTCATGAGATTCATGTATGACCTGATCAGGAGAAACTTTGCCCAATTCCCTAAGGTAACTATTTTTCCTGACTCAAAGTCGAACTTTAATTGGATGTGACGTACGATCCTAACTTCATACACGCATATATGCAGAGCACCATGTTGAAAGAGCAATATGAGTTGCCTCAATTGAAGGAGCTGCGAACAATTTGGGCTCAATATGTCATCGAAGAAGTGGCTATCAACGATCGATAGTAACTGACTTGTGTTGATTGTTGTATTTGTGAATATATATTGAATGTGTTGATTCATTGATTTGTGAATATATGTGAATATATTTGAATAGATTCATTGATGTATTTGTGAATAAACTCGATCAATATGTGCATAAATTTAGTCTGTCAAATGCATGTGTATATTACTGTATAAGTGTATTTGTGAACAAATTCAATATGTGAATATTGGTGAATATTTGTAAATATTGGTGTATTTGTGAATGATCCAATGTATCTCTGTATTGCTGTATGTATCTCTGTATTGCTGTATGTATATTTGTAAATATTTAGTACTAACCGTGCAACTACATAACAATTAGGAAAAACTAATATTACTATCGGTTATATACTACAACCGATAGAATAAAGTTTCCAGTACTAACTGTGTCCACACAATACTATCGGTTCATATTTAGAAACCGATAGAATACAGTTTCCTGTACTAAACGAGTCTACAAAATACTATCGGTTATATAATATAACCGATAGAATAAATTTTTCAGTACTGACTGTGACCACACAATACTATCGGTTTATATATAACAACCGATAGAATAAAGTTTCCAGTACTAAATGTGTCGACAAAATACTATCGGTTTATATAAGAGCCGATAGAAAAAAATGTTTAGATTACTATCGGTTTAGATCCTAGCCGATACAAAAGGCCTAAACAATACTATCGGTTTATATAAGAGCCGATAGAAAAAAATGTTTAGATTACTATCGGTTTAGATCCTAGCCGATACAAAAGGCCTAAGCAATACTATCGGTTTATATACGAGCCGATAGAAAAAACTTATACAATACTATCGGTTTAAAACCGAGCCGATAGAAGAAATAGTCGATAGCGATTAGTGAACGTTGGGATTGTAGATGTTTTACTAACGGTTTTTGAACCGATAGAAGTGTGCTGCCCTCTACTATCGTGCCGACCACTATCGGTTCGATAGTAGAGTGGATTTTTAACCGATAGTGAAAAGCATTTCTGTAGTAGTGTACTGATTTTGAATTTCTGTCCATGTCAAGGTGTCCATTTGTAGCCATGGGGGTCTTGATAGCCTTAGCTTCTTCCATCCCAAAGCGCTTGAGCAGGTCCTTCACGTACTTTGTTTGACTCATGAACGTACCGTTCTTGAGTTGCTTGATTTGAAGTCCAAGGAAGAAACTCAGCTCACCAATCATGGACATCTCGAACTCCCTAGACATCATATCTCCAAATTCTTGACAAAAATATTCATTAGTAGATCCAAAAATTATGTCATCCACATAAATTTGGCAAATAAATAAATCATCATCTATTTTCTTGGTGAACAGAGTTGTGTCAACCTTTCCAGTTTTAAAACCTTTAGAAAGAAGAAAATCTCTAAGGCGTTCATACCAAGCTCGAGGAGCTTGTTTGAGGCCATACAGAGCTTTCGTTAGTTTAAAAACATGGTTTGGAAATTTTGGATCTTCAAACCCGGGAGGTTGCTCGACAAATACAAGTTCTGAAATTTCACCATTTAGAAAAGCACTTTTAACATCCATTTGAAAAAGTTTAATGTTAAAATGAGAAGCATAAGCAAGAAGAATTCTAATTGCTTCAAGTCTCGCCACAGGAGCAAAAGTTTCACTAAAATCTAAACCTTCGACTTGAGTGAAACCTTGAGCAACAAGACGAGCCTTGTTTCTAATTACTAGTCCATTTTCATCTTGCTTATTTCTGAAAACCCATTTTGTTCCAATGACATTATGATCCTTAGGTCTTTCTACTAAGTTCCAGACTTTATTTCTAGTAAAGTTATTTAGTTCATCATGCATAGCATTTACCCAGTCAGGATCATCTAGAGCTTCACTAACACATGTTGGTTCTAAAGAAGAAACAAATGAATAATGTTCACAAAAAGAAGCAATACGAGATCGAGTTAGAACACCCTTACTAATATCACCCAGAACTTGGTTCAAAGGGTGATCCTTGATAATTGTTCTATGCTGGCTTGGGGCTTCTTCTTGTGCTGCTTCTTCTGCAGCAGACTCAGCTTGCACAGAAGGTTCAGGTTGTTCATTATAGTCTTCACTTCTATCTTCATCAACTTCCTCAGCTTCTTCAATGGTAAGATTTTTCAAAGGTTCTTGAATTTCACCTGAAGTGTCATGAACAGCTTGCTCTTCTTGCGAGTTATTAGTTTCATCAAACTCAGTATCGCAAGATTCCTCAATACAACCTGACGTTTTGTTAAAAACACGATAGGCTTTGCTAGTGGTAGAATAACCAACTAGAAAACCCTCATCAACTTTTCTTTGAAATTTTCCACCAAAGTTTCTTTTTCTTAAGATGTAACATTTACAACCAAAAACACGAAAATATGAAATATTTGGTTTTCTTCCAAAAAGAAGTTCGTAAGGTGTCAAGTTCAAAAGAGGATGCAAATAGAGTCGATTAATAGAATAGCAAGCTGTGTGAACTGCTTCTGCCCAGAAGCGAATAGGAGTATTATACTCACATAACATGGTTCTTGCCATCTCTACTAATGTTCGATTTTTCCTTTCAACAACTCCATTTTGCTGTGGAGTATAGGATGTGGAAAATTCATGTTTGATTCCAAGAGAGTCGCAAAAATCAAATAAAGTTGAATTAACGAACTCTCCACCATGATCACTACGGATTTTCTTGATGGACAATTCGAATTCATTAGAAACACGTTTTGCAAAACTTTTGAAAACATCGGGGGTTTCAGATTTTTGAGAAATAAAGAAAACCCAAGTAAAACGAGTGAAATCATCAACAATAACAAAGCAATAACTATTTCCCCCAATACTTTGGAACTCTGAAGGTCCAAATAAATCCAAATGCAAAAGTTCCAAAGGTTTGCTTGTAGAAAGTATTCGCTTAGTTGGATGTGTGGTAGCTATTTGCTTGCCTGCTTGACAAGCGCTACAAGGTTTATCCTTTTCAAAGACCACATCCTTTAAGCCAATAACTAAATCACGTTTGAAAAGCTTTTTAAGTTGATGCATTCCAACATGAGCAAGTCTCCGATGCCATAACCATCCTTTAGATGTTTGTGAGACTAGACATGTTGCAAGAGATGCATCTTTTGAAGAGAAATCAACTAGATATAAATTTTCATGACGAAAACCTTTAAAAATCAAAGAATTGTCTTTTAAATTTTCAACCAAAACTTCATTGGGATAAAAGATACAGCGGAAACCAAGATCACAAATTTGTGCAACTGAAAGCAAATTAAAATTTAAAGATTCAACCAAAAGAACATTTGAAATAGTTAAATCATTTGAAATGGCAACTTTACCCAAACCTGTCACACTTCCTTGACGATTATTTCCAAAGGTGATCTTTTGATGTTCGTCGGAATTGTCTTTTATTGTGGTGAACAGTTTGGCATTTCCGGTCATGTGCTCGGAGCATCCACTATCAAGCACCCAATGACGTCCACCATTTTTGTAGTTTACCTGCAAAAGAATTTAAGTTGATTTTGGTACCCAAACACTTCTGGGTCCTTTAATATTAGCGATCAAAGTTTTGGGCACCCAAATAGATTTTTTTCTTTTGTTCATCATTGGTGCACCAACATATTTTGCAATAGCATAACCTTTCTTTGACCGTTTTAGCATGTAACAAGCATCAAAATATGCAGATGTCATAAGAGGGCATGAATCATGTGAATGACCTACTTCATGGCATTTATGACAAAACAGGTTACATGCTTTTGTAAAAACAGTTCTAATTTTTATCTTTTTATCTTTATTAGGAAAATATCCTAGACCTTCTTTTCTAAAGGTGCATCTTTGACTACCCAAAATTAGGTCAAGAGATATTTTACCTTTATAGCTGTTTTCTAACCCTTTTTCTAATTTTTTAACTTGAGATTTAAGTTTAATATTTTCACAGAGAGTGGATTCATTTGAAGCGCATGGTGTATCTAGTTGAAAATTATCAATATCATCACAAGAAGTACCAATGCTAGCTTTACAAGACAAATTTGAGACATCTTTCATAAGAGCATTTTCATAAGATTCCTTTAATTCAGAGTGTTGATTATAAAGAGTTGAAAATTCTTCCTTAAGGGTCTTATATTTTCTTTTAGTTTTGCCATAGGCCTCATTAATTTCATTTAGCATTTCAACTAGATCATCATAGGAGGGATCAAAAGAAGTTACCTTTTCATTCCTTTTTGCCATAAGGCAAACTGGAGAGCTTGATGAATTTTTGAGGGCAATTCCGGCTAATTTCTTTGTACATCTCTCATCATCAGAGTCGGAGTCGGAATTCTCACCTCCAGACATCCATTCGCCAAAGCATGCCCTTTTAGGAGTGTTAAACTTCTTCTTGAAGTTCTTCTTCTTTTTATCCGTAGATTTGTTCTTGTTCGGACATCTTGATGCTATATGTCCTTTTTCATGACATTCATAGCATATCACATCTTTGAAGTTTGTTGGTCTTGAACCTTTTGGACGAGTGTCGATGCTCACTCCCTTCTTGTGTAACCTGCGAAGAAGACGTTGAGTGTTTCTTACCAAGAGAGCCAAGTCTTCATCGGAGGAACCTTCACTTGTGCCGTCCTTGGAATTTGCTTTGAAAGCCTCCGCCTTTTTCTTTGTATCAGAGGTTTCGTTCAGTTCCTTCTTCTCCTTTTTGTGCATTTCATGGGTAATCAAATTTCCATAGAGATCAGTAGGTGAAGTTGTAGAAAGATCGGAGTTTGTCAAAACTGTTACAAGAGTGTCAAAGCTTTCTGGGAGAGCTCGAAGCATTTTTCTGACAATTTCTAGATCAGTAAAGATAACACCAAGACCTTTAAGTTCATTCACAATATTATTCAATCTAGTAAACATGGAATCAACAGATTCAGAAGAAGACATTTTGAAAGTTTCATACTTTTGTCTAACCATTAAAAGTTTAGCCTCTTTTACTTTAGTAGTTCCTTCATATATTTCTTCTAAAGTTTTCCAAACTTTGTGAGCAGTATTCAAATTGCTTACACGATTAAATTCATTTAGAGATAAACCAGTAAATAAAGCATTTAAAGCACGAGCATTCAGATGTTGTTTTCTCTTATCATCTTCAGTATAGCTTTCCGGATCATCCGGAGGAGAAAAACCAACTTTAACAATCAACCAGACATCCAATCCCATGGCTTCTAGAAATACAGACATACGCACTTTCCAGTAGGGATAGTTAGTCCCATCAAAGATAGGCGCACGGCTAGTATGACCCAGATTAAAGCCATCAGTAGACGACATCCTCTCTCTAAGCGGTGAGGCTTATAAATGAGAGACCTTGCTCTGATACCACGTGTTGGATCAGGATGTCGACTAGAGGGGGAGGGGGTGAATAGGAGACTTTTAAAATTTGTTTTTGCAAATGAAAAATTCAGATAAAACAAGTAATAGAAAAGATAAGAGATTGAAACCGATATATCCCGAGGTATCGGAGACACGCCCAGTCTCCACTAGTCCTCGTTGAAGCACTCAGTCCTTGAGTATAGCTTCAGTATCCACACAGGACACTATCTACTAAGGTTGCTCCTTGTCCCCTCCGGAAAGGCGAGCACCAAGCCTTTTACAAGTTATCGCGTCTCTCCGACAATCTCCGATTTGGAGAGATCAGCGATTTCAGCCTCCGAACCGTCTAGATGAGGGCGCTCACCAAGAGTAATAAGAAGCAAGGTCTACTCTAGACCTCCAATGCACACCGAGAAAATATCTAGAAATGGGAATGCAAGAACAATATACTCGATGTGGCTAAAACTCTCACGACTCGATCAAAAGATCAAGTTTTAAGTAAAACGAAGAAGCACTAGTGAGAAAGTAAGAAAGGCTGTGTTGCTGTGTTTTCTTGTGTTGAAACAGTAGCTCAACACCTCTATTTATAGCCTTCGTGGTCAAAAGAGCCGTTTGCACTCGAGCTGAAAAATAGTAACTAAGACTGACAGTCAGTCTCACAAACTGACAGTCAGTCTAGTGTATCACCAGAAAGAGTAAAAACAGGATCACAACAGCTCGAACGTTGTGGACTAAAACGGTAAAAAGAAACAGTCCAAACTGACAGTCAGCTACAAAGACTGACAGTCAGTGTCCACAAACTCAACAGTGAAAAACAACGGCTAAAAACTTTATAACCGTTGAAGCAGATAACAACAAAAATTTACTGCCCAAACTGACAGTCAGTGTGTCAAACTGACAGTCAGTCTCACAGAGAAAAACAGAATTAAAAACCAACTCAAAAACTCTCTGTGGTCGAAACCCACACTGACAGTCAGTATACTCATACTGACAGTCAGTTTAGTACAAAAAATCTGAGACAGAAAAACATGCTCTCTGGAGATTTGTCAGTTTGCACTAACTGACATTCATACTGACAGTCAGTTACAAAGACTGACAGTCAGTCTGGATGAAAACAGAGAAAACTCAAAATCCAGAGATCTGATTCAAATGATTTCAGTTTTGTTTTGAAGATATTTTCGAGAAGAACATTTTTGACAACAGCAACAAAAATTAGATCTTTTCAGATCTTTCTCAAGAAGTAAAAACCTCAACTGTTGACAAAATTCAATACATCAAAACAAATTGTCGAAAAACCACAGATAATGATATGCGTGCATTGACCTAGATTTTTCTCGGTATGATTGGAGATGTAGAGAGAACTTGTGTCCCCTCTTTATAGTACGGTTTAAACTAAGAATAAAATCCTTAAACCGATCGATCTTCATGCACCCTGAGATCGGTAAACCTAGAACTACAACATACCTCGATGCATCAGTTTAGTCCAGCCAAAACAATTTCTTTTTGCGTCTTCTTATGCTTAAATTGAACTTCAACATTTTGATTACCAGCCCTCGCTTTTTGTGCGGTTGTCTGAAATCTGTAACACTAACTCAAACACATAGTTAGTCCAAAAATACTTATAATCATCAACCATCAAAACACATCAGGGTTAGGCATGAAAGGCCTAGATACAACATCCAACACATACACTCAGCGCACATCGTTAGTCTCATAGTTAGGTTGTCATTAACCACCAGAGAAATTACTCCACAAAGAAGTTAACTCAACAATTTCTTTTTTCGGTGAAATGACAAAACCATTTTGAACAAATAACAAATGAGTAAGAGATGAATCATACAATCATAAATGTCCATAAATGATAAAAGAAATACGCACAAGATCTATACTATTCATGTCATGATAATGATTAGCATTATTCATGTCATGACAATGATTAGCATAAACTCAATGTAAGCACAGATGACTGATATGATGAGCTCCTCCTCAATATATGCATCGATATCACAACCACAACAAGGAGTCATCAAACTTCAAGATTTAACACATGGCATTTCAATTAACAATTAGCACAAACTTGATGCAACCACAGAGCTCCGCCTCAACATATGCATCGATATTAAACCACAACAAACCGGTCAATCTCATTGTAGACATTGACTTTAGGGTTTAACACATGACAATTCAATTTACTTGTGCTAAAATAGGGTTTATCCAAATTGTCATTTAATCATCAAAGCTGTCATTATCCAAATTAACATTAATCATCAAGGGTTTATCTAAATCGTCATTAATCATCAAAACCTAGATCGACTTAGATCCAACAAACTCGAGTCGCCAGATCGGCTGGAACAGAATCTGGAGTGCCGTTGTCAAACACCGACGTAGAGTACGGTTGAGGTGGAGAAAACTGTGGATAGGTCGGCGATATATAGACAAAATGAAAATTTTGGCTATACTATGGAGGTGGTGGAATTGCGTGGCCGTGTGGTGAATAGGGACGATAATTTGGTGGATACGAGTGGCAATTTGGTGGATATGGATGATAGTTAGGGGATACGATGGTTGCGAAAAATTGAGTTTCTATTGGTCGTTTGGGCATTCGGTGTTTTCACCGGAAGAATTGGAAGAACCAAACTAATTAACGAAACCGCCAAGTGGATAAGAATCAATGTGGGATTTTTAAAAAAATTTGCAAGAATTAGGGAGTGGTTTTGGGTGAAGATGGATGAACAAATGTTGAGTGAAAATGGTAAAACAACATGGTCTTATATAGGGGAGAGTTGGAAAAATTCTACGATTTTCTGGAATTTTATGGAAATTTTTATGATTTTTTATGCTAAAAAAGAATTAAAAATTAATCCAACAGCTATTTTTAAAACAGTCATTTTTCCTGACGCTGACAAGTGGGACCCACGACGAATAACTCCCCAACAACTATTTTTTACTTTCCCCTCACTTACATATGAGCCAGCGCAACAGGGACCCCACCCGTCATCCCTTATGGCTAAAAACAAACCCGTGCACAACATTGTGGCCTTCCTAATTTAATCCAACAGCCTTTTTTTCTTTATTCAATGACAGGTGGGCCATAAATATTACCGGACCCACTGATGAGTGAGTAGAGCTCGCGTTTGTGTACGTCACCGATGTCAGCAACGCTGGCGTACTCGCGTGTGACGGGCCCCACTTTCCTTTAACCGTATGTGACACGGTGTAATCTAACTCAGCCTCTGATGTGTGGGGACACAAAATGTGGGACCCAGCTGTCAGCGACTTTTATCGATTTACGCGCGGTGCGCATCCTCACTAACACAGGCACACTGATCGTTGGTGTGGGACCTACGCGGTAATTCTGTGCGACGTTCATGCCTGACACATAGTGACTGACATGTGGATCTTTTTATTTACTGGCCTCATCTGTCAGATTTATTTTTTTGCGGGTAGGGTTCACCGGTCTATTTCTCGGTTGGTCCCGCAAAACACGTCCGCTCGCGTCTTCTTCCCCTCCAACGCTGGAGCTGCACTCGCCGCAAGCTTGCCTCCCGCTTGTCTCCGCCCGTAGCGCGTGCACATCCCATCACGCCAAGCAAGCGGCGAGCATCCATTTGCTTCTATCGACACGTGTTGCTGCTACCATCGCAGTTGGAGATCACATAGGGATGCTAGTGAAACCCTCGCATCATCTCTAGGAATACTACATATTAAATTTGTGTTCCCAAATTCTATGGGGGCAAATACTTTGGTGTCCCAAAAAATTTAAAAATGTCATATATAACCCTATTAATATTAAAATATCAAATATGTACTTACAAAATTGAAAATAGATTCACATATATCTTTTTTGATTAACTGCTGGTAGGGCACCATACAAAACAACTATTGTTACTACAAAATAATCATATTACCCTTTACAAAATGTTTCTCTAAAGTGTTTTATCCAAATGATCCAAATCACCTATAGATTTGTAAATAGTCAAATCGCAGTTTGACTTGAAAGTTCTCTCTAGGATATGCTTAAACTTTCTAAATCACTACTGTATAAGATTCTTTTGCCTTCATATAGTGAAGTTTAATTATCTAAGATGAAAAAGACAGCAAAACGAAGGTATAGATTGCGAACAATGATCTCTTCAATCTTCATTTGAAGAAAACAGGAAAGGGAGGGAACCAACATTGTTATGGCTATCAGATTATGTAGGCCCCACTTCTTATAAAGATATTTCGGGTTATAAGAATATTAAAATAGTTTATTGTGGGATTTCTGTTATCCTAGTGACTAAACTTAACAATTTTTAGACGAATAGTATATAATCTCATCTTAATATATATATATATATACTTTCTAAATAAACTCAAAGTGATCTTTTTTTTTAACATTTGTTTCTTATAATTATTTCTGATATTTTTGAAGTCTTATTTAATATAGACAACATATATTATTTTAAGCCATTTGATTATCCATTTTCTAATGTTTTTCCAGTTTATTTTAAATCTGATTGAAATTCAAAAGGTTCATTTTAAGCCGATTAAAAAGTAGATGAATTAATTTAATTTTTTTTTAAATAAAGAAATCAAAATGCACTTCCGTGAAAAATAAAGAGATAAAAAGGTGAGTCTATCACTTCATTAATTAGTGGTGGATATATGATTGATAGATTGCCGCTATAAGCACATGGATATTTCATTGTCATCATCGTCGTCATGGTATTATTATTATTATTATTATTATTATTATTATTATTATTATTATTGTGAATTTATCGTTATAATTATTTTTATAATATCATATTGTTTATATTTTGTAATAATATATAATTGTATAAATTAATGTGAAAATTGTCCCCTGAAAACTGTAAAAAAAAAAAAACCACTTTAAAGGCTGAGGAAGAATTAGTCTCGAAACAGTATAACTATCGGCCATAGTCGCAATTAGTCAGGAATTCAGGATGAACTAAGTAGCAACCTTGGAATTACGATCCTTTGATAGCGATCCGTTAATATCGATTTAGAGAATACTAATGCGTGATTGATGCGCAGACATGTTGCCAACAATCACACCTATAAAAGAGGGATAACAACCGTGTAGCAATTGGACACCATTTTTGTTAAAAAGTTATCTTCAAAGGTAATGGTAGTTGTTGAATTTTGGATGTTGTCCCGTTGCTAATTTTGTGCACAAGCACACAGAAAGAGAGATCAAATATGAGTAAATTCTTTTATTGTTTGTTCTGCTTTTTAAAAAAGAGAATATTGAGTAATATTCACAGAATATTCTATTAATAATACTCTCCCTCCTACATTATTATGATATGCATATGTCTCGTTAAAAATTGTACAGAAGAACTCAGTGAGAGAAAAAGAGTCGGAGAAAAGAGTAGATAGCACACGCGTATTATTATACTGTACAGAATGTTTTATTAAAAATCTTCAATTAAAAAATCCATTGAAAAAACTTAATTAGGGGGAAAATACAGCATTAGTTGATCTTCTGCATCAGACTTCGGGATCTTAAATATATTGAGTAATAATGTTAATGTGTGACTTATTTTTTTCCCTTTGAAGATAATAGTCCTCCAAACCTGTGCATTCTAATACCATATACAAGTTTCTCAAAAGTAGACGTAGGTAAAGATTTTGTGAACAAATTTACTAGATTTTCACAATATATAGTCTTCTGAACTATTAACTCACCACTCATCTATAGATTGTGAGCATAAAAAAGTTTTGAGCAATGTGTTTAGTCGTATTTTCTTTAAAATAGTCATCACTTATCTGTGCAACACAAGCGGTATTGTTCTCATATAGGATAGTAGGAGTACTTTCTGTTATAACACCACATGACTACTGGATATGGTGCATCAACCGTCTAAGTCATATATATTCACGTAAGGTTTCATATAACATGATTTATCTCTAAGTGATTTTTGAAGTTGCTACTAAATTCTGTTTAACAGACTTCTAAGAGATAACTATATCATCATAAATATAAATATAATCAGACTAAACCCTAGCATTATGTAGGTCGAATAAATAATCAGCGTCCGTATAGCCCATCAAAATCATTTCATGATTTTTCTGTAGTATAAACCAAGATCTTTTATACCTTAGACGTACCTGAGGATATAGTTGATATCATTCCAATGTCTTATAGTTGGAGATACATTATATCTTACTAACAAATTTACTGTGAATGGAATATTGGGTCTAGTGCAATTCGCGAGATACAATAATGTTTCTATTGCACTTTCATAAAGAATTTCTAATTCTAATATCTCCCCATTATTTTCTTTTGGTGTGAATGGGTTCTTATCCACTTTTGAGGAACATACGGCTATTGGTATGCTGAAAAGATAAGACTTTTCCACATTAAACTATTCTAGAATCTTTTTTAAGTAGGTTGACTAGTAAATAAATATTTTTTTATGGAGGTGCTCGATCTGCGGATCGAAACAATATTTGATTTTACCCAAATCTTTCATCTCAAACTCCGTCTTTAAATATGAGCTTGCTTCCTTAGTTTTTTTTGTTGTTCCAATTATATTTATATTATCGACATAAATTTAAATAATAAAGAAGCCATCCGACGACTTTCTTTATGAACACACTAAGACATATATCATTATTTACATATTCTTTCTTCAAGAGAAATTCACTTAATTGGTTTTACCACATTCTACTTGACTATTTTAGTCCATATAATGATCATGCAATTTAATGCGATACATGTTTCGATTATCATTCTGTATCGTATTAGAGATATTAAATCCTTCAGGAACTTTCATATAAATATCAGAATCTAGTGACCAACATAAATATACGGTCAGAATATATATTAACTGCATATTTAAATTTATCCCAGCTGTTAGAGATATCAAGTAGCAGAATATAATTCCATCAATAACGAAAAATATGTTTTATTAAAATCAATACCAGATCTCTGCATGAATCTTTCAATTAACAATCTCACTTTATATCTCAACACCTCATTTTTTCCATATAAAAATCATTTATATCATACGAGGATAACATCTTGTGGAATTCAAACTATGGTCCGAAAATTTTCTTTTTGTTTAGCGAGTGTAGTTTAGCATCAATTGTTTATTTTCATTTGACTCGATCTGAGTGCTTCCAACACTCTAATATAAATTTTGGCTATAGATCTAAATTCTCATCTGATATAGTTTGAGAAATTGTGGAGCAAAAATAATTGTTGACAACGGTTGTATTTCTATTAAAGGTTTCTTTCATATCTACATAATTCGTGGATATTTTATTATTAATATTGACTATTACTTTGTGATTTTTTGAAATGATAGAGACTGTTTGTTCCACAATAATAGCATCATGTTGTGCCCGTGCTAAGTTCCTCGAATTCTTATCTTCAGGATGAACCTCTTCAAGAGACTTCTCACATTCAAGGTAAGTGTTTTTAAGAGATTTGTGGAGTTGACTATTATTATTAGATCTTTGTCTTTGTGGATGTCTCTGTAGATTAAGATCTTTTTGCATCAATAGGTCTCTCTTACTTATGGTATGTGAGATTTTGTTACTCCTTTATAATTGATAAAAATATTTGACAGGTTATTTGCTAAATTTTGCATATTGATTATCTTTTGAATTTATATTCCAGTTTGACTTGTGCGTAAATCTAAATATTGAAGATCTTTTTCATCACATAAAATTTCTCAGCATTTCAAATTTGGACTCTTATCCCCGTAACATCAATAAAAAATATTCATCAAATACACAATTAGCACACCAGGACTCTTATCTCTTGTCATAAGTTCAAGATATTTAGTAATTGGAAAAATCCACAAGCAATACACAGAGAGACAGAAACAAAATATGGAGAGAATAAAAGTAGATTCATTTATTGCTTGTTCTGCTTTTTTTACCTAGTATATATAAAATAAAATTAAAGTTGTCTTAAAACATACTCAATAATATTTACAGAATATTCTATTTCCATTAGTAATATGAATAATTTGGTACAATTTTGGTTTCGTTGTCATAATTGGTAGTCCGAAAGCCACTTTGTTGAGTTGGCAATAGGCCACAACTCTTGTGAATAGTCCCCAGAACAGTAGAAAGTAACCACTCATTGGAGCTGATTGCATGAGGAATTTGAATCCACAAATGGTGATGCTGATGACCATAGACGTCTTTTGCTGGTGCCGTGCAAATTGTGCCATCGTCGACCACTCACGATCTTGGTGCACCCACTAAGATCTTTTTCAACAGAATTGGATCTCTATATCCTCATATACATATCTCCCTAAAAAAATTTCATACCTATATTTCTACTCTCTCCAGCAGAATCTCTAAACCCAAAAACATATAGATAGAGGAGAGAGAATACCTAAATTTACCAATTCTCTACAATAATATCTAAAATAGGAATCGAGATAGGTATTCTGTTGGAGCAAGAAAGGTATTACTGATACCTAAATTTTAGACTATTAATCCTTTTAAGTATCCTGTTGGACAAGGTCTAAGGACGGGTTATATGAGTTTCAACTTTTCCCGTAAGCCGAAGCCGACATAAACCGGAAGTTAAATTTTGGGTTTATTTTTAAAATAAAGTTTGTTAAATTTGAAGTTCTTAATGAGTTTAAGCTCATCGTCAATATTTAAAATTATGATGAGATAGTAATTATTAGATTTAGGATAAAAATATTAAGATGTATCAGGTTTATATATACACCAGTATAGAAGAATTCTAACTAAATATAATATTAGGATCTTAATCAGATAAAAATCATAATTAATTAGATAGAGATATCTTTAATACTCCCTTCAAACTATGACGAATACAACAAATTTAAGTTTGAAAAAGTGAAAACTTTGACAAAAACTAAAAAACATAATAATACTAGTAAGTGGGTGTACGTTTCTCGTACATTTCTAAAAAATGCGATTTAGTGCTATTTTTTGGTCCACGTGTAATTAGATATTGTTTGTTTGGAGAATCAATTTGGATAAGAAGACTTTGAAGTTGCTAATGAGGGAAAATGATAAGAATCGGTAATTTTATTGTTTGTTATTTAATTGGCAAATGATATTCATATAAATAATACTGTGAGTAAGATATTGAAATGAATAGTTGTTAGATTTTGTTATAAAAAAATATATTTTAAAAGAGATAAATAAAGAGAGAGATGACATAACTACCTAATGTCATTTTAGAAATAAGTAAGGGTAGTTTTTTAAATAAAACTCTCTCTTAATATAGTAATATAGATAAATCCAAGTTTTGAGAGCTAGTCGTCATGCTTTGCAGCCTTCAAAGATACCTGTTAACGACTTTCCCCCTTCATACATTGATGTTTTGACACACACGAGGTGGTCCCTCGAAACCTTCATAAATTGTTCGTACACACAAGATGGTCCTTCAAAACCTTCACACATTCATATCCCTTGGAGGGTAGATGTTAATACAACAGGAGCTTGCAACAAATAGTAGACAAAAATGTAGATGAATAATCAACAGCACTGTTAGAAGTAATCATTGCTTACAACTCAAAACACACATCATGACAAAGACGACAGCATGCTTCCAAACCGAGAACAGCAACCAACCGGAAATTCAGAGAAGCAGCAGGCGCTATTGCTGTGGTGGATAGATGCAGAAGAAGACTTCAATCTAATTTGGAGCAGCACCACAGAAAGAATGGCAGCGATGTATGAAACGGACACGCATGGGCGTCCGTAAGGACGCATGCAGTACGATCGGTACGGACAAGGAGCAGAGAGGACCAAATCTGATCCGATGTGAGGAAAGAAGGTTGGGAGAGGCAGCAACAAAAACCCCAATGGTAAACAGGGTTGAGATGCAAGATGTTGCTTTTGTGCAGATTAGATCTGAAACTAGAAGCCTTGCTGAGGAGCAAGGAGCAAGGACATCTTGGATTGTGCCACATGATTTTTCTTGGCAACAGGACGTCCTGGATTGCAGTTCAGCAAAGCAAGAAGAGAGATCAGAGTAACCCTTTCATGGGCAGTGGATGCGTGGTGACTAGGGTTAGGGTTTAGGATCTCTGCTCTGATACTGCATTAGACTTAGGTAAAACCAATAAGATATTATTATCAATTAATTGATCAATATATAAATAGGTATAGAAAAATCTTAACTAAATACGATATTAAAATCTCAATTATATAAGAATCTTAACTAAATAGATAGTGATATTCTTAACAACAATAAATATAGTGACAAAGTATTTTTTAAAAAACTATCTAAATAAAATTCTACGTATTTGGTAAAACTAATATTCTTGTTAAATCTATAATAGTTTGTTGGTAAACGGGTGTACCAAAATTTGTTGAGATTAGAAATTTGTTGTTGGTTCTGTTGTGATAGAAAAAATATGGTATATTTTGATTTTATGAGACCATTATTTTTTTGTGATTGTTTTGTAACAAACATAAGTAAAATAATGTCTCACACAAATAAATTAGACAAAATAACTTTCAAATCTATTTTTAAGACATATCGCACTTTCAAATATAATTTTTATGTACTTAATTTAAACTAGATCAAATAAGGGGTAAACGTCTTTCCATGGAAGTATGGAACACGCTCGATCTTCGGGGGAACCCATCATGTCAATCGCTAACAACACGTACTCCGTAAGTTATTTGTTTTCAGTTTGTCTTTTACTCTTTTCTGGTCACCAAGATGAGATGAGTGTGTTTTTTTAAGAGTTAAAGGCAATGACGCTGAGAGGGACACGGGTATGGCCCGCCTTGTGTAGTATGAATGTCATAAACCAGTAGATTTAACTTCACGAAAGTGTTCTAGTGTTTTTTCTAAAGTAAATTGCACGGCTCTAACAAAAATTGAAAATCGTATTTACAATTACTACCTATTCCACTACTAACTATATTGTCTTAATTTTTGTTCAATTTAGTTTTAGAAAAAAATGTAAGAACACTATTATTGCCATAAAATATTTTCACAATTTTATATAGTTTGTAACATTTACTAATATATAATTATTACAATTAATTGTTAAAGTTGTGTCTTGGTAACAACAAAAAAAACCTACTTAGAGATAGAGCATGTGATGTTTTAGTGGGAGAATTTTCAATTCAGAACACAGTACACACATGACAGATATGTATGGAAATTGTTTCGAGAGAAGGCAGTGTCCAAAATGTGTACCACAAAGATGTTGGTCGAATGTAGCAACAAACAGAAAAGTAATTCACCCCTTATTCCCTTGCAAGTTGCAAGTTTTGTCGTGTCTTCCTCGAAAGAAGGTATTGTCGTTAAGGGTGTGTTTGATTGTCTGATTCTGGACTCAGTCTGACTCGCAGATGTAATTCTTTAGTGTTTGGTTGTCTGTATTGATCCCTCCAGCTTGGCTCGTGTAGTGCAAATCTTCTCTCGCAGACTGGCTCATAGGTACGCTCAATCCGGGCGTTTCCCGCAACCTGGCTCTCGGATATGTGTATCCCAGACTCTCTTCACGCGTCATCCTCGCGTCCGCCTTCGTCGCCGCCTCCGGCTCTTCCCTGACAACACCGCCTCCGCCTCCGTGTTTGCCCGACTTGCCTTGCGTTCGCCCGAACCTCGTCGTCGTCTTCACCTTTGTCGCTGCCTCCGCCTCCGCCTCCGCCTCGCGTCCGGCCAAATCTCGTTGCGGTCTCCGCCTCCACCCAAATCTCGTCGTCGTCTCCACCTCCACCGCCGTGTCTGCATCCGTCTTCGCTTCCACGTTCGCCCGAACCTCGTCGCCGCCTCCACCTCTCCTCTATCCACCCACCAGGACCAATTTCCAATACAGCCAACCAAACAAACTCAATATTCATCCAGGATTCAGAAATTCGACCAACCAAATAACATCTCTACTGCATCTCGCAACCTGTTTCATTAATACGAGTCAATCTCTCCTCATACTGGTAACCAAACATACCCTAAAAAGCAAATAGGTTGATAAGGCCAAGGACTTCTGCGATGCTAGCGCTCAGGTAGGCATGACAGAGTACGTGAACTAACCAACATAATGGGTTTTGTATTTTAAGTGCTACGACTTTCTCCAAGAGAGTGTGAAAAATACTGTTCACCCAAAAAAAATCCGCTTCGCACGCCGTTTGGGTCCGCACGGTTGCTCCAATAGGCGACGCATCCCCGCCCCCGTCGATGCATATGCTACAGAGAAAACTGAAATGTACACATTCTCTCTCCTGTTGGTATCGTCCCCGCAGTCGCCGCCGCCCCCGACCGTTGCAGCACACGCAGAGACAGACAGAGAAAGAAGAAAGTGCAGAGAAGAAGCAGCACCGCCGCTCCTCCCGCTCCTCCCGCGCCGCCGCCACCGACCGCTGCCACTCCCCTGCCACGCCCCCACCCCACGCCGCCTCTCCTCCCGCGCCTGCCACGCGGCTCCTCCCGCCGACGCTTCTCCCGCGCCAAAAGCTTCTCCCACCGGCGCTCCTCCCGCCGGTGCTCCTCCCGCGCCAAAAGCTCCCCGCGCCGCTGCTCCCCGCGCCAAAAGCTCCCGACACCGCTCCCCGCGCCAAATGGTTATAAAAATTAGGGATTGGTACTGAGATTTGGGGATGACTGTTGAATTGAGATAAAATATAGAGAGAGAATCTTTTTGGATAGATATGTATATGGGGATATAGAGATCTATTTTTAGGTATGCTTGTTGGAGAAGGTCTATAGCATCCAAAAGCCCAACCCCCAACACCACGGCCCCTTAACTCGTCTCCCACTGATCTCTCATAAAGCCCATCCCGCGAACCACAAATTTCTTCTTCTTTTTTTTAATAGAAGCTGGCAACCGCGCACTGAATAAAATTATAAAACCTCCCAAAACCAAACTACTCCCCATTTTCCCTCCCTCCCGAAACCCCCCGTTTCCCCACTTCCCTTTCAAATCTTCCACGACGCGACACATGCCGGTGAACATCTCCCAAACCTAATCCCTCCTCCGATCCATACCCCTAGCCCTAGGGATCCTTGACCATGCGCCCCCACGGCGGCGGCGATGATCAGCTCTTCGCCGGCATCCGCTTCGTGCTCGTCGGCTTCGACTCCGTCTCCGAGTCCCAGGTGCGCCTCCCCTCCTCACCCTCCTCCTCGGTAGCTCATTCTGACGCGATTTGATCCGATTCTACGCCCATTCGTTTCTATCTCGAGCTTAATTCGATGCGATTTGGTCTCACTGCAAGCGATTTGCGTCGCAGTATCGGTCGGAGATGGTGCGTCGCGGCGGCGCCGACGCTGGGAGGTACGATGCGGACTGTACCCATGTCGTCGTATGCGGCCGCGTCTACGTGAGAGATATCTCTTGTTTTGGTGTGTTTGCTCCTCTGGCGGTTCGGAATTTTGGTGATTTCGTGTGATTTGTCTCGTTTTTTTGGTGGTTGTACGTAGGATGATCCAGTGTGCGTGGCGTCCAGGAAGGATGGGAAGAGGGTCGTCACTGAGCTGTGGGTGGACGACAGCTTGGATCTCGGCGAGCTTGCTGATGCCGATAGGGTATGTTTTGCTCTTGGCATCTGCATCTTTGCCACAATTTTCCTAAAGATTGTGTCTTTGGGTGGTATTCATTAGCTTTATGACTTTTTTGATACGTTAGTTTTGATGGTACAAAGTTACGTGGTTTGGATTTGGCAGGTAATATATCGGCCTGTTAGAGATTTGAATGGTATACCAGGTAGCGAATCGCTGCACATTTGCTTGACGGGGTACCAAAGGACTGGCCGTGAAGACATAATGGTAAAATTTTAGCTTATATCCTCATACCTCCTAGTGTACAAGTCAACGATTCATATTGTTGTACTTATAAAGTACGTGATTAAAGCCATCATGTTGTTTACTTGATCACCTATGATCACTTTTGGCTGATAGATGATATCAGGAGCCGAAGTTTCATCTCTTTATTCAGGGGTTTTCTGCAATTGATTCCAGCACTTTTTTTGTGCTTTATTGAGGCTGCGGCTGGTTATGTTACTAATGTCTTCCACTGACACCAATCCCAAGCTAACGATAAAGAAAGGGAAGGAATGTGATTTAAAAATGTTGTTTAGCAAAATATAGATACCCAATCTCTAGATGCTCGTTGATTTTTTTTTCTCTCTTCTGTTCTCTTTTTTGGACACACTGAGAAGGATGTGAATTCTGCAGTTATATTGTTATACTGTTAAACCCATGGAACTGGGGTGATTTTTTCTTTTTTCTTATTGTCAAATATAGAAAATGGTTTCATTGATGGGAGCTCAGTTCTCCAAGCCTTTGATAGCAAATCAGGTCACCCATCTTATTTGCTACAGATTTGAAGGTGTGTTTCTCTGTTAACTTTTCGTAAGTGCACTATTGCATACTCTATACTAAACTTGTGTTGTAATTGGTGTTCTTTCTTATCCTTTTCCTCTTTGCAACCGTACTCATTCTTGTAGAGTCTATGAGTCTATGGCCATGCATTCTGTATATTGAAATGACAGTTGTATTCTTTGATTTTGTAGCTGCCTGTGATAGCACTCTGGAATTATGTATTCTCAATAAGAAATATGCAGTCAGCTTGGTTGAGAATCCTTTACATAATTTTAAGTTGAATTGTATAACCTGATGTAAAATATGGGTTTATCTGGGCTATTGGTAATTGGATGCTTAGGCAGTATGAGATTTGGAAACCTTCAATCTTGTTTGTCTTTTAGCTCGCCATGCTGTGTATTGGCTATCAGGTTAGCATCGTGTCTGTGTGAGACAAGGGTGCAAGAATTTTAGACATATTTGAAGTAACTTCTTATGTATAGTTTAGAAAACATCCAGAAAATGTACATCCCCGAAATGCATGTTTAATCAACAAAATGCCTCTGCACTGTCTCTTGAAAAGGAGGTCCCTGGAATTTTCCTTTCTGTATCAGTAGGCATTGCATTCAGAGAGAGCAGTTCTGTGCTGTTTGAATATTATGTACTCACTTTTCCGAATGGTGCTAGGTGAGAAGTATGAACTTGCTAAAAGGGTAAATATTAAACTTGTTAATCACCGGTGGTTGGAAGATTGGTATGTAACTGAACTACCCTTTTTTTTTCTCTAAATAAGCCTACCCGAAATGGTAATGTATCTGACTGCTACTTTTCCTGAATTATCATTTCTGTCTTGTTTCAGCTTAAAAGCAGGGGAAATTCTTCCAACAGATGATTATACCAAAAGGTGAGTAAATCACTGTGCTTTTTCTTTTGATGTCTTTCCCATTTCAGCTTTATGTCATATTTATGTTCTAATTACTCAACACCTAGCATCTTGTGCTTGGTGATGAGTTTATTTGCAGATAGCAATATGTGCAATAAACTTCCCAAAAACTAATATGGTTATTTATTACATTCAGTGGATGTGAGCTAGAAATGATGGAGGCACAAGCCAAGGATTCGGAAGACGATACAGAAGATGCAGGTAACAGGTCATTTGAAAGTAGACCTAGTGCCAGAAGCACCCCAATCACAGAAAATGGAATGAGAACTAATATTGATCCTGAGGGCCATGCACCTACTCGAAGTCCTATTGTTCCGAAGGGCAATGCAGAGAGTGCTGCAGGAATACATGTAAGCACACCGGAACAGATCAGGAAAGCAGAAGATGTAAGCAAAAAGGCATTCAACAATGGAGCTGCTGCCCGAACCACTCCTAACACCAGTGGGATGTCAATTTCTGCTGATCTTGATGCCCATGGACCCGTTCAAACTCCTATTATCCCCAGTGGCAGCGGACAGTCTGCTACTGTAAGACATTTGAATGCTCCAGATCAGATCAAGAGAGATAGAGCCAAAGATGCTGATAAAGGGGCCCTTGACATTAGAGCTAGTACCCTAGGTGCTCCTGATACAGGAGGGATCACAGCTTCCGCTGACCGCCATGTCCATGCAACAAATGGAGCCCCTACTATCCCAAGGGACAACATAGAGACTGTTGCTGGAAGATGTTCAAATAATCCTGATGAGATCAATGTTACCAATGTCCTCTTGACCACACCGTCCAAAGATTCCTCTGAAAAAGTGCTACATTCGTCTAATATGAGCAGAAAGGTAGATCAGGAGGATGATGGACTTGCAGCTGATCCTAACGTAACAGCTAGTCAGTCAAATATTGAAGACAAACTGATCTTGTGTAACGCTAATTTAAAATCAGCAGCCAAGGAAGCACCGGAGAAGATCCATAATCTAAGTTACTCTAAAAGGCACTCAGTGAAGTCTGTGTCCCCTGAAGAACCATCTGTTCACCAAACAGCATCACCTGAAAGTGCCGAGCGAAATATTTCAAAGATTGAGTTTAATATCGCTCCATTAGGGAAGAGTGATCGAAATAATGGCGAGTCTGCTGATGCTCAAAGGCCAAAAGATGATGAAATGATAAAGCATGTGGATAGACCAAGTGGTGAAGTTGCTAGGAAGAGGAAGGGCTTGCTTTCTTCAGTGAGTCGGAGATCTCCAAATGGTGACCTGGCCTCAGAAGCTGGAACTGCAAATAGTTCCTCTGCTAATATGGAAAGTGCATATGAAGCGGTAACTGCTTCAGATCTTGGAAGGAATTCCATGGAATCTGCCAAAGTTGACAGTTTTGTGAAAGGCGATGCTACTGTAAACCTCATGGAGAAGCAACTGTCTGGCTCATCTAAAAGCAAACTATTGAGCTATCGTAGGACTTCTCTAAAGCGTGTAAGGTCTCTTCAAGGAACCAAACTTCCAGGAATTTCTGCAGATGATAAGAATATAGGTGCACTGGAGAAAGCCAGAACAGAGGCAGTGACAGAAAAGAGACGTGCTACGAGCCCTTCCACCGACGCTGAAGATGGAACAAGAAGTTCAGCTTTCTCTCTTCAAAACAAGGATGCAGAAGATGCACAACTCAATGTTGGTGATGTAGCAAGCTGTCTTGGCTCGTCATTGATGTATGGAAGGACAGGGAAGGATCTCATGAAGGATAAGAGACCAGGGACAGGTTTATGCAGTTCAGAAAATTCAGAACTTGGTCACAGTAATGAAAGTCCTGACACTGAGATAATTGATGCACAGCAGGTTGATAAAAATGTAGTGGTGGTACCCAACTCAGAACCTGATAAGGTGATTTCTCATGAAAATGTGGAAGTAGGTCCTGAAGTGTTTCCAGTTTCTGTGAACGCTGTTGAATTTGAAATAGCTTCTCCCAAGAAAGTGTCAATCTCTAGAGCGAGGAATGCAGGTGCCAAAAGGCCTTGGAATGCTAGGAATGGAATTGCCGACGGATCAATGGTCAGTAAAAGTTTAGCGGCAGCTTCTAATTCAGACCTTGATAAAATTCTCTCTCATGGAAGTGTAAAAGCAGAACCTGAAAATGCTCATACTTGTGCAAGTGCTGCCGAATGTGAAACGTTTTCTCAGCAAAAAATCCCATCTATTAGTGTGAGGAATGCAGTTACCAAGAGGTCTTCCAAGTCAGAGTTTGCTAATGTGATTTCAGAAGAGAATGTCAAGACAGATCCTAAAAATCTTCTGAGCGGTGCAAGTGCTGATGAATCACAAAGAAGCTCACCCAAGAAAGTATCAAGTACCACAGCGAAGAATGCAATTGAAAAGAGGTCTCTGAATTCTCGCATTGAGATGACTGATGCACCAGCAGTTGAGAAAACTGAGACAACAGCTTTGAAATCGAAGTTTGATGAGGTGGTTCCTCCAGAAAATGCAGATTCCTACCCTAAAAAGCTTTCAAGTAGTGCAAGTGCGGATGACTCTGAAGCGTGTTCTCCTGTTCCAACTAATAGAGTGCGGAACGCAGTTGCCAAGAGGAAAATGAAAGTCGTCCAACAACACAAATTTGGCAGTGCTATTCTATCTGTAGCTAATGTTGTCTCATCAAAGAGAACTGAAGAGAGTTGTAGAAACGTTGGCAAGGTAACTGCAGATCAGGAACCTCAGAAGGCCAAACAGGATAGGATGAATGATGCAGCTGGATCATTTTGCAAAGATGTTGCCATGGAAGACAAATCAGAAGGTTTGCAGAATTCAAAGTTGAAAAGCAGCAAAAGACACAGAACTGCGTATTTAATGGATATATCTTCAGACAATGAGAAGGAGAACATACCAGATTACAGTGATATCAGTTCTAAATCAAAATGTGAAAACAGCTTTGACAGTTCCAAATGCACCACAAAAGCAGTACAGAATGGCAAAGATAGGCTTGGGGAGCACAGTACAAGAAAAGGAAATGAGTGTAGAACCTTGAGTGTGTTAGAACTTACATGGTTTATTCTAAGTGGACATCGCCTGCAGAGAAAAGACTATCGGTCGATACTTAGACGCCTGAAGGGAAGAGTTTGCAGGGATTCACATCACTGGTCATTCCAAGCAACACATTTTATCACCCCCGAGCTCCGCAGAACTGAGAAATTATTTGCAGCTGCTGCAGCTGGCAGGTAAACTATGGCCATACGCAAATAATTCTTAAATATTTCCTTTTCACAAATAGTTATTATGTTGTACTCCATCCTCAATGTACCAATTTCCTCTTATTGTCATGTTTTACATTCAAACTGTTTCATATTTTCTTGTCGCCATGATATTGCCTTGTACAAAGTAAAGTCATCCCGTACTTATCTGTTTTCACTAAATCTGAATGTTAGTTTCTTTTCCCAAATATTAGGTGGATACTCAATACTGATTACTTGACTTCTTGCAATGAGGCTGGTAAGTTTTTAGAGGAAGAACCATTTGAATGGCATGGTAATGGGCTTAACAATGGGGATACAATCAGCTTGGATGCTCCAAGGAAATGGCGCCGTTTGAGGCAGCATACCGGCCATGGTGCCTTCTATGGGATGCAGATCATTATATATGGAGAGTGCATTTCTCCATCACTGGTAAGACTATTTGGTCAAGCAACTCATTACCTGATAATAGACCTGACGTCCTTGTAATACTATAGCACAGATCACATATCTGTTACATCTACAATTCTACATTTTGTATTTCTTATTAGGACACACTGAAGCGTGCGGTGAGAGCTGGTGACGGCACCATCGTAGCAACCTCCCCCCCTTACACCCGGTTCTTGAAATCCAGTGTCGACTTTGCTGTTGTATCACCAAGCATGCCAAGCGCTGATGCATGGGTACAGGAATTTGGGAGGCACAACATTCCATGCATCAGTGCAGACTATCTGGTCGAGTACATCTGCAAGCCCGGCTACCCTCTGAACAAGCACGTTCTCTACAAGATGCACGATCTGGCAGAAAAGTCCCTCCAGAAGCTGCTGAAAAAGCAACATGAGGTACTCAGTGACACCGGGGAGCCATTGTCAGAGGGAGGCAATGCTGAAGTCAGTTGTTCCGGATGCGGATCCAATGACCGTGAAGAGGTGATGCTCATTTGTGGCGATGAGGGCAGTCTGGCGGGTTGTGGGGCTGGAATGCATATCGACTGTTGCGACCCTCCCCTCGGTGCTGTCCCATACGGTGAGTGGTTGTGCCCCCAGTGCGCCATAATAGGTAAAGCTCCAAAGAAGACTACTAAAGGCGCCAAGTCAAGAGCGTCCAAACGCCGGTGATTTCTCGTGGCCCTGTTGTTATTGTGCTAAATAATAGTAATAATGATTAATGCCAGTGTAAAGTTAGTGCAGAACTTAGAAATGCCTGCTCAGCATTTCGTAGTTATTCTTGTCTCCTGCTCCACTTCGCTGTGATATCTAAATGTTTAAGATTGCGATCGAGCGACCATAGTGATGCGCTACTTGACAAAACAAGGATAGTGAAGCTGAGCTGCTTGTTTGTTTTGAAGACTTCCGGGTGTTGTTTGGGGGGATAAGGTGGTTTGGTCTCTCTATTTTGTACTAAAAGTTCTTTTCGGTTTATTCATTTTCAAAAGAATAAATTGGTCTTTATTTTTGAACTGATTCAAAATGAGTTTTGAAATTTTAAATTGGCATTAAAATGAGTCGGAAAAATATTAAAAAATGGAAAATTAAATAGTTCAAAATGATTGTATTGATTATACATGATGGTTATATCAAAGAAGGTTTGGAAAAATATTGAAAATAATTATAAGAAGCAAATATTAATAGTAAAAAGATCAGTTCATTTTGAACTGATTGAGAAAATAGGATGATCAGATTTTTTTGCAAAATAGAGGGCGAAGAATGCTTTTATCTCCGGATGACACAAGGAGTTATTTGCGGTGCTTCCCGATGGTTTATATTACTTACATGAGGAGCTTGAATCCCATGATTGCGCTATACGGTGAAGTGATGTGTTTATGGGACTGCACGAGACAGAAGTCGAGGAGTTTTGCTTGTTTCCCTCCTGTGAAATCAGTTCACAATAAGTTGGGCTAAACCGTTATCTGTAGCAATACAAGGGGCATTCGGCCCAACAGAAGGGGATGGGCCCTTCAATTGGGCCGAAAAACTTTGCTGCAGAAGCCACCATCCTGTCTGGGTCATCAGTTCACGACACCATTTCCAATTAATATGTAAGATCGGTTCATGAATCATGAAAAGGTCAAACAATATCTGAACTTGAAACACTTCTTTGAATTCGATAGAAAGGAAGCAGAATAAAAGCATTTTCTTATAACTTAACCATCCAGACAAAATAACTTGGCTTAGAAGTGAGGAAGCAGCAAAGCTTTCACAGCAAGCTTCAAAAACATGTAGATAATTCAGATCGAAAGCAAACCCTTTTTTTTTTGAGGTACTTACCATTACCAATTGAGCAAATAGGGTTTCATACTTTTTCTGGTGCACGGATCTGATCCCTTTTGCTGCACCCAAAGCATGCTTCTGATCCCCCTTGAGATTGTCCAGAAAAACCAGCGCAGCCATTACTCACCCAACGTCTAATCCATGTGCGCGACCCTATGCTTATCCCCTGTACTTGGGCCTGTCTCCTCTCAGTTTCTGCCCCACATTTTTAAAGTGAAAAAAAAGAGCAGCAAAGACAAAGCTAAACACATTCAGCCCATAACAAAGAATGCCCCTACCAGGAAAAAAAAAAAAAAAAAAAAAAAAAAAGAGGCAAGCGATATTTAGTTACATGTCGCTTCATGCTTTTTTTTTTTTTCCCCTTGGAGGGGAAGAGTTGGGTTTTGACTAAATTTTAGCTTCAGATTTATTTCTCTGATAAACTCAAATTTTGCCTGAACACATAGTTTCTTTGTGTGATTTTTTACATAATTTCAATTTATTTGATCATTAAACTACAATCACAAAAGGGCAACTTCTTTAACTTCTCCACCTCCTCTCTCTTACACATGCCTAAACCCAACAAATTGTCAAATTGTCAAATATTTTTTTTATACATTTTGACCTTATAAGATAATAAATCAATTTTTTGAGTTTATAAGATAACAAGTCAATAAATCGGTTTATTTGAGAAACATCGGTTAAACGTGCCTAATAAATAACTATATTAAATAATGATAAATTAAAAAAACGCATATACAAAGAATCGAATATTGTGTTTAGTTAATGAGGATATGATATTGGTTGAACCACTATTTGTTGGCTTGCGCGTTGCCTACTACAGGAACAAGTTAAATATCTGCTATTTACCTGACATTGCCGGTGAATGATGATAGAATATCCACATTAATAAATCACTGACATAGAAAAATGATGGCCCTGAATGACCTTATCTTAATCCTGTGTCTTTGTGGGGGTTGACCTTACATTCTTGATATATATAACTTTTACTGAAGAATAATCTGTTCACTTGTGGTGATGGATCTTTTTCTCCATTCACAATAAAATATGAGTATTCTAATCTTTACTCGTGCAGATCACATCACCCTAACGTGTGGCAAAATCTCTTTACTCTTCGCCGCGAGCGCCGAGGTCCATGAAAGCTGAAAAATAAGCAATACTTTGCTTTTTGCTCTAGGAAAGGGCCTAGGCTCAAAGCAAGGCCCCATGTGCAAGTCAGATGAACTAAAAAAAAGGGGTCATTTACGTGCAGGGCTCTAGTACTACTATTTTTTTTTATAGGGATGTGAACAATCAGTTATCCAATATATCCAAATATATAGACCGTAGGTAGAAATCAAACATTGTTATTTAACAGGGTCAGCCGAAATATATATGCGAAAATTAAACTATATCTAAAGAACATGTGTATGTAGTTATTGCTTGCCAGGTGTAAGCAATTGGTCAGCAGGGAAAGAGTGAAGCAATGAGGATCTTGCAAGTGTAGGCATGAGCAAAAGTCAGAGATGGACTAGTGAAGGGTCTCAATTGTTGGTTTGGATGCATGCTACAAATTTGGTCAATCTGATTTATTGTTTAGATGCAAATTAAAGGAGGAAAGAGAGATAGAAGGTAGAGACAAGAAGATGGAAGTAATGACTCGTGAGTGATGACTGTGTCGAAGGATTATTTTTTAGGGAATGAATAATTATTTGAGAAAAAACATAAAAGAATACAAGAAAATTGGTAATGGCCAAGAAAAAAAAATGACACAGGAATATTAGCCCACTACTTGCTAGTATTATTAGCTTTTTCACACAATAACATGTTGATATTGGACATTATTAAGAATATTGGTTTATTAGGTCTGAAATGCTAAAAATTTTAAGTCAACCCCATACAGTTGAGCATCTTGTCTTTGGCAAAAGTCAACCTATAATTTATCATTTAACTAGACAATATGAATATCACACCAATTAAAGTAGTGACTAGTTGACTCTAATACTACTTTGATGGTAAGTTCTTTACATTCTTAAGTTTTCTAAACATTGTGTAGAAGCGATCTCCTTACCATTTGCAGATAGGGAGGTGATGGTTTTACTCTTGAAATATATGTATATGGTCAAAGTAGCGCTCAGCGTTAATATTTGTATGTTGGATCTCACAGCAGTGTAAAGTAGAAATTTAGTCAAAACTGTAGTCCGTACACAAGACAAGTCCAAAGAGCCCTTCAATACAAAGTTACAAACAAACATACGGTGTGCGAGACATCTCTGAGACGTCGTTGAACGTTAAGTTTGTGAAATGTCAAAAAGAAGCAGCAGCAGCAGGAGTATAATTTACAAGCATTTATTCACTTCCATTATTTTCTTATCTATGGAGATATGGTTCTGCAGTGAATACATATTCTAAAAGAATAAACAAATACAGTATTTACAAATTTTTAAAGTAAGAAGAGTAGCGTTAGTGTAGCGATAAGCCTCTTGTAAGCAAGTTGCAAAGAGATGTTGCTTTCGTGTCACGCATTACTGCATCAAATCCTTTTCATTTTTATTGTTGCGACTCATTTCCTATTCATAGAAGTTAAATCATTAGTTGATCACCTCTGAGTGGATCTAAAATCTTATATATTTAAAAACAACAATGACCTTTATTTCTAAATTTTCCTAACTTGGAGGCAAGACTACGATAAAGGTGGTTTCAAATTCAAAACGAAGGTATTGTATCTTTTATTTTTTTAATTTGAAATATTAGATCAAAAATTAATAATTCAAATAAAGATTGATGAAAAAATTAGAATTTTTTATAAAATGATTAATCATCTTGATTTCTTCTCACTATATTAATAAGAAAAAGATATCTTTGGCCTTTTTCTTAAATAAGAATAAGGATTGCAGATCTTAACAGACATAGTCGAGTTAAAATATTTGTAGATTAAAATTTTTGTTCAACGGACCACAAACAACTTAATGCCTACAACCGACGGTTAACTCGTCTGCAGGCGGACTTGCCGCGCGATGCGTTGCGGCCCGAGAAAAAATGAGAAATTTAAAGGGGTTTGCGCGGAAAAAGGGGAAACTGTGAGGGTTGGCTTGGGAAGGGGCGCACGTAAAACTCCTCGGCGGCACGGCGGGAGGGTGAAACCGCGAGATGCCGGCTAGCCGTCCAGGCGGATGCTCCTGGAAAAATAGGAACGGGCAATGCATCCAAGCTGCTCTGTAAGTCTCTTGGCTTAGACTGTCCTGATGAAGATTGAGGAGAGAGTTTTCACGTCTCATAAGAGTCCGGCTCACGTGCCCACCGTTCTTATGCAATGCAACTTGATTACTGGATGGTGAAAGAATTATACAGCAGAAAGAGGGGGAAAAAAACAAAATATGGGAGTTTGTTATAAATAAGACGAATTTTACACACCAACCAAATGTAGCATAATTGACAAATCATCTTATTATTATTGTTCAAATTCTAACATTCGCAAATTTTGAGTTCTAATTTTTATTATTGAGATGCATAAAAAAACTATCTTTATTGTTCAATTCACAACATATTGTTAGAATAAATTAATTTACTTTAAAAACCTCTATTACAAACCACTATTGATTTAACTTTACTACTCTTCTTTCAAATATAGGAGAAATTAGTTTCAACTTAGAAAAAAAAAATCTCAACTACAAACCAGGGTTTTATATTTTCAGAGCAAGATGATTTGAATTTACTACATATTTTTTTCAAATATAGGATTGGGAAATTTTGTAATATTTGTTTCACCCCAGTGACAGACCAAGGTCGACACTTGATAGCTGTGTGAATGAATGTAAACGCAGTCATGATTGAGAAGGAGGAGGAGCTCTTTCGTCGCCTCTGTTCATCGCACAAAACGTAAATCACGTCGTCTCCATACGGAATGTCTCCTCGGAGACAGCCGGAATATGGTTTGGAAAACCACGCACATCAAATCAAAATAGCGAAGAAGCCATGCACAAAAGCCCCCATGAGTGCATGCATGTGTCGTTGACATACACACACACGCCCCCACAGCGCACATGCACTGTGACCCCATACATGCATCTACATTGCAATGGGGCCTGTAGATTCCCTTTCTTTGTGTCCATATATATTCTCCTCTTTACGAGGTATGAACCAAAATATTTAATATAAATAATCTTATATATATATAATCTAATATTTAAAAAATTATAAAAATAATTCTTTTTAGAAGTATAATTAAATTTAGATGTGACATATGATAACATGAGTACGGCAAACCTCTCTGCTGCACAACTCATGTGCAGCAGAGAAAAATTAGGCAAACAAAAGTTTGTTCCAGTAGAGTGGCACTAAACTTTTAATTTTTTTTATTAATTCAGAATTCTGTAAGAAAATTTTCAATTCTTCCGACATCGATATCTTTTGATCTATAATTTGGATTGACAATCCGTTTGAATCAGTGGAATCATGAAACCAAAATGATCAGATCGACACAAACGGATAATCAACCGGAACTACATATCACAAAACTTTGAATCTGAATTAATAAAAAAAATTGAAAATGGTACTGCCGCACTCTTCTTTTTCGATCGATTTTTCTCTGCTGTACACTGGTTGTGCGGCAGAGAGGTTTGTCGCACACCTGTTATTACATGTCATGTTCAGATTCAACCGCACTTCTAAAAAGAGCTATTTTTGTAATTTTTTGAAACATTAGATTAGATTTATAATTTTTTAAAAAAGATTATTTATATAAAATATCCTCAATATAAATCATAGAGAATCACAAATCACATAGAATGGAACAGAAAGACAAACAATAAGAAAACTTACAAGCCCAATTGGCATTTGTTTTTTTAAACATAGACGAGCAAGTGCTTTGTGGTTAATCTATCTATGAAGTAACTAACCTAAGAGGAGGTACAGAAGTTGCATCAAATTTGGGTAAGCAAGCAAGCCAAATACATGCAACTACGTGCATGATACTAAGATGGGGAGGATTATTAGCGTACAGCACCTTGATAATACATGAATAAACCATTTCTTCGTAGCTTATGGTACAAGAATTAATACTGCCTTCTCAGCAAAGAAAATGGCCAGTCATCATAAAAAGCAAGCAGATAAAATTAGACGCTCCTCAACTTTATCCAAAGCGATAAAAGGCTGACTTGTTCTGACATCTGCTTGTGGGGCAATTGCTGCACGTACAGAGTTAACTTACTATTCACCCATTACACCAAGCCCAAGTTTTGATCGGCCACATGATGGGCCCCAATTAGCAGCAGGAGTGATCTTATCTAGGCCGCTAAGTGGCACATCCAAGCGTGCTCCTCACGTGAGTCTGCCATGTACATACACGTCTACACACCATTACAATTACATACCTGTATACTTCTTTGTACGAACACGTATTATGGCGAATGTTTGCTCCGTAAACTCCAACTTATCGAACTATTATTATCGACCGTTGATAGTTCAACAGTGTGGTATCTTAATTGACTAGTTAAAATCAGAATTCAACTCATATTGACTACATATTGTATGGATTATACGTGATTTTTTAAGATTTGATATTATGACCTATTGTTGTCTACACTTAACTCTCACTAAAAAAAATAATTCATAACTAAAATGTTAGTCGCGCTACCCCATACTTCAAATGTAGCCATCGCTTGCCAAATACTAATCATTTATCTATCAGTCCATTTTTGGTGGAGCATCACCGACAAACTAGTGTTGTCGCGTTTGTCATTTGTCAAACATTGCCGCTTGTACCAAGTCTACGGACTACGGCAATCAGGAGATGGTTTTTTTGCCTGTCCTGGAATGTGGGCCCGGAAAGCTTTTGGGTCTTGTGTAATTTGCTTGCTGGCTGTGAGCTGGAGGTGATTAGTGCCCACGTCGGCTCGGCATGCTGTGAGTTGCACCACTGCCAAAGCGGTCCAGGGATATTATTTAGAGCATCTGCCATGGATTTCTACTATCGGTTCATGTCCTCGCATTTCATGTCTCCCAACCATATTTCTGTACAGATGGGGCACATCTAGAACAAATGTCACAAGATACTTATTGGTTTAAACACTCTAGGGAGAAGAAAAATTAAGTAGGAACATTCAGATGAAAAGAGCATATAAGAAGTCTTCTAAGCCAACAAGAGACAATGCATAGTTTATATCAATCTAATCCACTTATAAAAAATATGTTTGGTTTATCTATATAATCTAATCAGAATTAGATGACTCTTGAAATCTTCTTATAAAACTCTATGTATGAAATTTTTTATTGAATTTTTTCCATCAAGGAGAGAATTGAAATACCAATGATTTCTAAGAGCAAAATGGTGAACAGAGATGGTGCAAAAATAAAAATAGTAAGCATCGGTTTGGCACATAAGAAACTTCATAGAAACTTGATGGAAAATGAAACATTAAATGAGATAAGACGGAAAATTCTGTCAAAATTCTTGTATTTCAAGTTCAAATTCCACGCAATTGCGTGATTGGTCTTTATATGATTTAAAATTTTATCTATATTTTTATAAAGAGATTTCATTTTTAATACTATAATAGAGATAAAATTCATTTTTGATACGATTTTTCACATGAATTAGTATCTGAATCTATATTATTATAAATATAATGAAAGATATAAATCTTTTTCTTTTTTTGATTAATGTGAGAATTTCTAACAATTTTTATTTTTTTAAGATTGGTGTGAGAATTTTGAGTATTTTTATGTGAGATCTAGAATTAATATGATATTTTTAATATCAGAATTTATTATATAATAGATATACAATTAAGACCAACTTTGTACTGACGAATCAATGTACATAGACATGCCAAATAATTTAGAAAAAAACAGCGTGGTATGATATTTATACAGGTACATGTCGCTGTGTTCGCATGACATGAATGCAACGGTACTGAACATGGGAGTCCTTGCAAGTTGCTACAGAATCTTCTTTACCAGCGGAGTAACATATGAACTAGAAAGATGGTCGTTTCTCCTAAAAAATAAATTAAGGTTGCACGATCTACCAACTAATCCATGGTCCTCCTGTCTTTTGACGACTGACCAAGTTTTTCCCCCACAAATCAATCAATTAATCAAGCAATAGTGTTTTAATAACCAAACACCTCTTGTAAAAACAAACACTTTGGCATCTTTTCTTTTTAAAAAATCGGGTTTATCTTTGCTCAAAAAATAACCAAACACCTATTTGTTTCTTAAGAAAAACAAAAGGTAAGCTTTACCAAAAAAAATGTCTACTTTAAAAATAGATACATATTTTTTTTCTTAAAAACTACATATCATCCATATCAGTCACTTAAAACCTATCACACTCCATCTCCCCCTCATCTTCCTCTTCTCTCTCACAACACTGCCATCTTGTCCACCGCTGTCTCGTCACACTAACTCCCTCTCCCCCGCGACCACAACTTCTCACCATCGTCATCCGCAGCCGGTAGCACCATCACTACCCTACCTCCACTTGCTACCAGCGGAGAAACTAATGCGGAGATGGAGGTTAAGTGAATATTAAAGAGTTAGATTTAAAAAAGATTTGATGTAATGGTGGAGAGATATGCACAATAAACAATAAAAAAAAAAAGGTAATGTCCAATAGCAAAACCAAAAAAAAATCGTGGAAACCGTTTATGATTTGGCCATCAGGAAATATAATAATGACGGAACCGTGCGTCCCAGATTGTACAGTTTCCCAATTGCTAATCAAATTGCTTGGAACGCTCAAATTATTTAACTACTAGTGGTTAACAATGGTCCTGTTTCCAAGTTTTCAAATGGATCGGAAATACCACGTGAACCCATCACCTGCCTCTGTCCAAAAGTTGGAATCATACAGATATCTTGCATTGAAAGGCGAACGTGGTGCATATGAGTTGTATTATAGCTCTGTAAAGTTAAACCACTTGGTACTAGAAAAAAATTGTTTGTCGATTTTAATTACGTTTATTCTGATGCCGTCACTGCTGCATCAGCTAAGACGTTTTTTGATCGTGCTACTAAAACACAAACCCATCTCCTAATCATTCAAGCGCTCCTTCCAAGGGGAGCTGATTGAGCAGTGATCAGGTCACGTGTAGAGAGCTTGGTTGCTGCAAGAATTAGCCATGCGCAGTTACATATGTTCTTGACGAAAGTTTCCTCACCGAAGAGATAAGCCATTCGGTTGTCTTGCCTGACTAGAGTTTGAGTTTTATGTTATATGTATTAATTTTCAGTTAATCTTATGTAATGTAAGGATTTCTTGTGTGATCTCCGTCAAAAAGAGTTTAATCATAATGTATGATCTAAATTCCATGTATAAAAATAGTTTTTACATAAGTTGCTTTCAATAACATATTGTGCGTCAAGTGTAAGTGTTAATTGGGGAAGAAAATGTTGGCAATTTGAGAATTGATCTTGCGTCCTCGAAGAAAAATCTTATGAATATTCTCAAATGGTACGAAATGTTATCCATGGTTTTCGAGGGGACCACGAATCAGGAAAAGATTCTATCAAGATAGTTAAGCTTAACCACAAGCTGTAAGTATGGATCATCCAGAAATTTTTGTACGGATATCCTAGAATAAAAAAATAATTTTAAAAATAACGTGTATTAAAAGATAATTGCAAAAATGACTTCAGTCGCCATCCAGGATGACAACTTACCGAAAAAAGGCAGCGGAGGGGACATCAGTCGCCATCCCGTATGGCGACTGCGGGATTACCATCAGTCGCCATCTGGGATGGCAACTGATGGGGCTATATAGCGCGGCCGTGGCGATTGGAGTTGTAAACGCAAAAAAAAATTCGTTCAGATCGGCAGAGAGGAAAAAGAGAGGAGAGGGGAGAAGGAGAGGGGAAAAAAGAAGAAAAGAAGAAAAGGAGAAGAGGAGGGGGAGGAGGAGAAGGAGAAGAAGGATGAGAAGAAGAAGAGAGGGGAAGAAGGAGGAGAAGAAAGAAGAAAGGTAAATTTTTGTGATAATTAGTTTAGAATGTAGATCTGTTTTAGGGGTTTATAGATTTATTTGAGGAATTTGTAGATCTGTTTTAGGAATTTGTAGATCTGTTTTAGAAATTTTTAGATCTGCTTTAAAAATGTGTAGATCTATTTTAGAAATGTGTAAATCTGTTATGTAGATGTGTTGTATTTGTAGATATGTTTTAAAAATGTGTAGATCTGTTATGTAAATGTGTTGTATTTGTAGATCTGTTGTATTTGTAGATCTGTTTTAGAAATTTGTAGATCTGTTTTAAAAATGTGTAGATCTGTTTTAGAAATGTGTAGATCTGTTTTAAAAATGTGTAGATCTGTTTTAGAAATGTGTAGATCTGTTACGGTTTATTCGTAGAAAATGTGCAGAAATATATATTTGATTTGTGCCGTACTTAAATATGTTCGGCATGTATGTATAAGTTTGAAGACAGTGACATTTGAATATAGCTTTGTCACATATATTTGATATGTGAGATGATAATATAGGAATTGTAGATTAGATGTGATGCAATGTCGTTAATGCAGTGTATTTCGATTAGTTGAGATGTTAAAAAATAAGTCGCACATGTCTTAAGGATGAGTATAGAGTAATGTGTAAAATATATTGGAGATATGATAGCTGATATTTGTAGTACTTATGTTGTAGACAATGTCGGAAACAAGAGTAGTCTATATTTTCCATGGGGAACAAATCATTAGAAATGGATCATCTGGAGATGACCTAAGTGGCTGTCACCGTGTAGACATGGAATTGAATGATCTTAGTGTTCTTAATTTTGAAGACCTTAAAACCCGAGTCATGGACATCCTAAATATTGACCCATGTTTACACAAAATTGTCATAGAAGCGTGGTGCCTATTGGTTTGACATCTTGTTGGAAATTGTGTAAACTTAGAGGCGATAGATCATGGGGCTCTCTTGTTAGGAGGGTGATAAATCCCAATCATGGGCCAGATGACTGCATACTGTATGTGACAAAGTTAGACAATGTACCAGAACCGGCAGCAGAACTTGTATCCGAACCATTAATTGGAGGACAACATACGAACATTGATCCAACCATGACCCATAATTCTGCGGATATGCCCAACGCAGAATTCATGGGCGGGTATTTCTGGCCTGGGGATGAGGCTTATGCCGACGAAGGTGAAGACGAGGATCTGGAAGTTTCAGCCAGCGAAGGGTCGGAGGTGGACGCAGACTATGCGGATTCCTCTAGTGAAGAAGACTATTGTGGAATGGGACCTCCACAACAATGGCTAGATCTTAGTGGATTTGAGCATGCGCGAATCCACGACGATCGCAGTTCGGAGTGGGCAGGGAGTGAGCACAGATTAACATTGGGACAACATTTTCGAAGCAAGGAGGAGGCTAAGCAAGCCATGGCGATGTGGTCCGTGACACTGCGTCGGTCTTTCAAGGTTGACAGAACAAATCCGCGATTGTACGCAGTGAAGTGCAAGGTGGAAGGATGTCGATTTTATGTTCGTATTGCTCGGTACAGGGACAATGAACACTTCATTGTTTCCAGGATCACCGAACATGACTGTTCGGTGACAGAAGTATCACAGAGTCATAGGAATATGTCCTCCGCATTTGTGGCACGTGTAATTTTGTCGAACCTTCATGCAAATCTTGATATGCCACCAAAACAAATTGTTAGCCAGATCAATGACACATTTGGGTACATCATTCAATATGGGAAGGCATGGAGAACCAAGCAACTTGGTCTTGAGATGTTATTTGGATCTTTCTATGATTCATATAACTATGTGCCCAGATTGATCCAACAAATCGTTGACACCAACCCTGGCACTGTGATGGATATGGTCCATAGCCCAGTTGTCGGCAGAAATGGTGAGATAGTTTCTGGAGCTGAGTACATGGAGCGTATATTCTGATCATTTGGTCAAGTAATCTCTGTGTTCAAATACATGCGGCCAATACTTTGTGTGGATGGCACATTTCTAACTGGGAAGTACAAGGGAACTCTGATGACAGCAGTTGCTGCAGATGCAAACAACCAGCTACTTCCCATGGCGTACGCCTTAATGAAAGGAGAAAGTACAGACAGCTGGGTATGGTTCCTTGCAAACCTAAAACAAACAGTCGTGAAAGACAGACGGAATGTATGTATAATCCATGATAGACACAAGGGTCTGTTAAGTGCCATTGAGTTCATGTTGTCCACTGAGAACCCGCAGTACAGCTGGAATGACTTGATCAGTCGGTGGTGTAAACGACACCTTGCGGCGAACTTCTTCACACACTACAAGAGCGCACGGCTTATGAAGAAGTTCAAGCGGTTGTGCGATCAGAACCAAAGCCATAAGTTCCAAAAACTTTGGGACGAGTTAGAATAAGAAACTTCAGATCTAGGTAAATCCCAAAGGTCAGAGGCAAACAGTTCACAACATCCAGAAGATGAAGAAAATGTCGTGGAGACTACAGATGTGCCGAGACGACGCACCCGAAGATCAAGGCCAAAGAAATTTAGTGAATGGATCAGTGACAAAGCTCCTGAGAAGTGGTCTCTATTGCACGATGAGGGAGGTGCCAGATATGGCGTAATGACAACTAACATGGCGGAGGTATACAATTTTGTGTTGAGGGGGGTGCGAGGTCTGCCGCTCACTGGAATTATGAAACTTACATGGCATCGCACGGCCAAATACTTCTACGAGAGAGGTACAGCTGCAAGAGCATTGCTTCGGGTCACACCACCAAAATTTCCTCATGAAGTACAAAGGTACTTAGAAATGAAAGCCGCGGCCGCTCAGAAATACTCAGTCGAGTGCATTCCTAACAGCAGAAGGCAAAGTTGGGTCGTTTATCTGCGCAGTAAGAACGTGGGGGGTGGATACATGCGACAAATCAAGAGGCAAGGAGTGACATTTGAAGACGGTGTCAAGTGCACTTGTAACAAGCCAACTCTATTGCATAAACTGTGCTCTCATGTGATGGCCGCGTGTGCGCACGACAACAAGTCGAGCGAGATGTACCTGTCAGTTTACTATGGTTCACGGTACCTTGCCGAGACATGGACTGCAGACTTTGAGATTTGGGGGACTCAGCAGCACTACAGAGATCGGTCGTGTAGGGCAGGCGAGATCCGATATGTTCCACCACCGCACTTGGAGCGGAAAGGCCCTGGACGACGGCGGAAAATGCGAATTGGCAATGACATGGACAACGCAGAACGCGATGAGCTACGAAAGTGTGCCGTTTGCCGACAGCCTGGCCACACGAGGAGGACATGTCTTGATGCATCCGGACCTAATCGAACATGACTCAGTAATGTTGTGCAACACTTATTCGTTCCTCTTGTGTATTTGATGATGTACTAACCTAATGTTCTTGTTTGCAGGCATGGCTCACCCTCGTCCACAGTTTCCTGAGTTACTCGATCACTACTACGACGATCGTCATCGGTCTCGAGCGGTGCGATCCGGAGAGGAGCTTCAGCCATTCCGCCTGCGATCGTCCGGCACGTCTTGGCCTCTCGACGGGAGATACATCGCACGACTGAGGGCGGCGGGGCTGCTTCCTTTTAGCAGGATGATCACCAGATTGGAGACTTTCAGGCACGACCGATCACTCGTCTCTGCTCTGGTGGACACGTGGAGACCCGAGACGCACACATTTCACTTCCGGTGGGGGAGATGACCATTACCCTGGAGGATGTGGCCATGTTGTTCGGACTCCCGATTCGCGGGCAGGCCTGGGTACCACCACCCACTCCTGCCGGATGGGACGGGATGCTCGCCGAGAGGTTTCATCCACTACCTCTGGGCCAGGAGCCCTTCCACCACGACGTCGGAGTTCCTGCGACTTGGCTTGTTCACTTCAGGACGTGCCCAGCAGATGCAGATGAGTGGACTGTGAGCCGACACTTCGAGGCGTATTTGCTGCACTTGTTCGGGGGCTTCATATTCACTGGTATGCTTAAACATGTTATAGGCACAGCTATTTCCATTCTGTTGTTGAATTTAATTCCTATTTTTTTGCTTTTCTACAGGCACTCACGGCGACACAGTGGATCGTTGGCTTGTTCCACTGGCGCAGATGCTCGCGGACACGCCGATCGATCAGATCCCGCGCATCAGCTGGGGGTCAGCGGTTCTCTGTGCGACATATCGAGGGTTGTGCGACGCCTGCGTTCGGCGTGCCCGGGCAGCGAACATGGCCGGATCTCCTCTACTTCTTTTGCTTTGGTCGTATGAGCACATACCTCTCGGACGACCGCTCATCACCGACACGCCCGTTGCACTTCCGGAGGGGCACCCGCCTAGGGATGCTGAGGATGAGATCGATCGCCCTACCATGGGGGATCGCTGGTTGCAACATGAGCTGCAGTGGGCCACAGTTCAGGTGCATGCATGCTACAGTGCGTACAGTGGTGAGTTGGAGTTGTTGCATCCGACACGTGTTATATGGAGGGTTTGGACGACGAGCTATATCGAGAGCACAGCCGGCGGCGCGATCTCTGTGGTGTGTACAGAGGACCGGGATTTATGGCTCACCCGCTGTATTCTTGTCTTCAGCCATATGTTGGAGGTGTATGCTCCATGGAGGGTGATGCGCCAGTTTGGCTTATTCCAGACGATCCCTCCTCCAGATGCCCCGCATCGTTTGTCGCATGACCAGCACAAGTAGGTTTTCGATTATCTCCGTGCATAGTGTTTTGGCTCTGTGAAATAACTGAACACCTTTGTTTTTTTTGCAGGCAGAGTCGCAAGGGCAAGAAGGTTGTCAGTTGGCAGGACCGACAATCTCCTTACACTCGTCGCTGGGAGCAGACAGCAGCGATAGATGTCGTGCGTGAGGAGAGGGCGTACGATTCCACGACATACGGCAACTACCTCCGATGGTACCTCCCTCGCACCGCAACTCGCATTGCCCCGCCACCTCCGGCGCCTGCAGACGTGCCTGCTCCGAGCGTGCATCAGACATACGACCGACATCACGCATCTCGGGTACACCGCCAGGTACATGCCGCCAGCCCATGACCTACTTGTTATTTTTATTTCTGCCTACTATTGTCTTACCGTCTTGCAGGCTGACGGCATTCGTGCGATCAGTTCCGTGACACAGCCACTAGTCCAGCGGAGGCAAGCAGGTCTGCCTATCACGCCCGACGAGTACGAGAAGGCCGTCGCCTACGTCGACCGACTCGCCTCGCAGCTGACCATTGAGAGTGCCGCCACTTCGTCGACTTTTGTTGCACCTCCACGTCCACGGGCTCAACCCAGTCATACGCCGTCGCACTCAGCCGCTCGTCATCCCGACACAGCCGGCCCTTCAGGTACGGCCGTCGCCGCACCCATTTATCTCGGTGTGCCCCCGGCTCGCTCGTACCGTACAGGTGTTGCACCTCACGTCGACTTCTCATCGTGTGGTGGTGTATGGATCTCTGAGGGTCCCCGAGCGCCGCCTTCCGCACACACTTCCGATTCTGGTTTGGGCTTCGACGTCACGTTCGACTCAGACGACGAGTACATCGCTATGTCTGAGCAGACGGTGCCTATCTCGTCGACTGGTCCACTTCGGTCTCCTGCTAGGCACCCACCATACATTCCTCGTCAGTCGGTCCGTGCCGACCCCCAGGTGGTCCGCGACCCATCGTATGCTCAGTATGCCGATATGTTGCAGATGAGAGACGACGCCGATCAGAGCCAACATCAGTTGGCATCTTCGCAGCTTGGTGAGGCACCTCCACCATCGCAGGACCCGATGGACGCTCCTGATACAGGCCTCGGTCAGCCGAGTGCTCAGCCTCCCGGTCGACAGCCCTCGTAGAGGACAGTGCATCCACGCAGCACCTATTCGCCATCGTCGTTTCAGCGCGACCGGACGCATCATCCGAAGAGGGGCCGGCAGTAGTTTTTTTTTATGTTCTCCCTTTATGGAACATGATATCCATGGTTGTATTATTTTCGATTATATTAGTATTCTCATGTTTTCACTACTTTTTTATATTCATTTTGGTTTTTGCGAACATCATACTCGACAGATTGAACCAACCACGAAATATACTGATCAATCAACGTGGCCAACCATGGGTCTTTTCCTCCTTAGTTTGTCAGCCAGTCGACTATGTAACGTTCATTTTAAAAAAAACACAAATTTCAATGTTAATTTTAAAAAAAAACACAAATTTGAAAGTTATTTTTAAAAAAACACAAATTTCAATGTTAATTTTAAATAAAACACAAATTCGAATATTAATTTTAAATAAAACACAAATTTGAATGTTAATTTTAAACAAAACACAAATTTGAATGTTATTTTTAAACAGAACACAAATTTGAAAGTTATTTTAAAAAAAACACAAATTTGACTGTTAATTTTAAACAAAACAAAAATTTGAATGTTATTTTTAAACAGAACACAAATTTGAATGTTAATTTTTTAAAAAAGCACAAATTTGAATGTTAATTTTAAACAAAACACAAATTTTAATGTTATTTTCAAACAAAACACAAATTTTAATGTTATTTTTAAAAAAAACACAAATTTGAATGTTATTTTCAAAAAAACCACAATTTTGAATGTTTTTTTTAAAAAATACAATTTTTAATGTTAGTTTTAAAAGAAACACAATTATGAATACTATTTTCTAAAAAAACACTTTTTTTTTGAACCAGGGGCTTCAGTCGCCATCCTGGTTGGCGACTGAAGGTGGCGACTGATGATATGGCCATCAGTCGCCATCCTGGCCATCAGTCGCCAATCAGGATGGCGACTGAATCCCAAATGTCATAAGTCACCATCTGGGATGGCGACTGAAGTTATTTTTATATTTTTTTTATTAAATGTTATTTTTAAAATTATTTTTTTATTCTAGAATATCCGTACAAAAAATTCGGATCATCCATCGCCTTGAGAGACGAGCAAGTAAAAGTTTAAACACTGCTGTAACTCTGCAACTGCACAAAGGACATGGTCACCACCCAGCCATGATGACCATACAGTGGTGCCTTTTTTCCCTTGCACCAAGGGGGACGACTGGACGAGATCTACTGCCCATCTCACATCATCATCCATCACAAAACATGGGCAACAACACTCACTGCGTTTCACCATCAGACTCATCAGAGCACCAGGCTATCAGCCACCTTATCCATATGGCTTTTACAACTTTAGACTCAGGATATGATGCCATTTCTTGCAACAAAGTTTCAACAATCTATAGATCAAAACAAAAGTGCAAAACCGCAGGTTACACAGAAGAGTTGGGAGTTATGCGATACATGGTGTGCAGAAACTTAGCTCAAAGAAGTTCAGACTGTACAAAATATATATAGTACCAAGAAGTAGCATGCATCTACAGCAGATTTCACAAGTGAATACCGGATAAACCTAACTGCACTATGACGAATCACAAGGTCATAAAAAAGAAGATGCAACCAAAATTTCCATCCTACGCTTATTATTATTATTTTCTGCTCCGAAGCCCTTCCCAAACTGTACAATCTACAATGGCAAGTTCCCATCAGACGATTCAAACCTCTCTCCTGCTTCCCGCCACCTCCCAGATCTTCTGTTCCATCCACTTCCGTGCGGGACTTCAAAAATGTAGATCAGCAGCTCATCGCCTCGCACTTCACCGGCATTGGCCGGTCGAATCCGCCTCGAGAGAGCAAAGTCCCGACCACCGCCATGTCACGGCAGAACACGCCTTGGAACACCGGAGCTGTTGCCGTTGCCGCGGTCACCACGGTCTTGGACGTTGGCATTGGTGGTGCCTTCGCTTTCGGTTTCGCCTCCCCCACGTTGCAATTGTTGGTGCTCGGCAGACTTTCGGCCTTGGGCTTCTCCGGCACCGTCAGTTCTGCTTGCTTGGCGGCCGATGCTGCTGCCGCAGCCAAGGCGGCGGCTGCCTCCTTTGCCCTCTGCCTCTCGGCAGCCTCCTCGTCCAATACGGCCGACATAATGAAGGAATAGCCCTTCTGCAGCATCCGGTACAACAACAGTGCCGACATGCGCACCTGGTCGCGGACCGCATCAAGGTCTCGGTGCTCGTCCACAAGCTCCAGCCGCTCGGCGAACGATGCGGCACGGTCTGGCTTGAGCTTGAGCGTGAGGAGGAGGTGGGCGCGCTCCACCTCCGAGCGCGTGCAGCCACGTCGCACCCCCAGCAGGGAGTAGTAATCCATACTGCACCCCTCACCTGCGGCCACTCGGCCGCGAAGTTCCTGGATGCGGGCGGTAAGTGTGCGGTGCGCGCCCGCGATTTCCCGGTAACGCACGCCGCCCTGTGGCCGCCACCTTGTTCCTGGCAGCTTTCCATCACGGAGCGCGGCGTCGTACAGAAGTTTAAGGTGGTCGAGGTCCCCAAGGCAATCGGGGAGTGCGCCAACCGACTCGAGAAGGTCGGCGCGGGCACGCAGCGCTGGGATGAACGCCGGGTCAAGCGCGAGTGCGCGGTTGCAGTCCGCAATGGCGTCAGCCAGGCGGCCGGCAGAGCGGAACGCGGCGGCGCGGCCGACGAGGCAAGCGGCGGCGAAAGAGTGCGGCAACACGCCGCGGCGAGCGTCGAGCACCTTAGAGAAATGGCGCATGGCCTCGGCCGGGAGGCCCGCGTCCAGCGCGGCCACAGCGGCGGCGCGTCGGCGGAGAAGGAGTTTGACGTGCGCAAGGAGCTGCGACAATGATTCCGCTTCCGTAGCCGGCGCCGAGCCGGACTTCGAGGCTTTTCCGCCCGCTGGCACTGAGACGACGGCGGCGGCCGAGTTCGAAGGGGAGAAGCTGTCCTCGGACCAGCACACACTCTCGCGGCGGAACGCCGCGGATGCCAGGCGGCGGCCGGTTTGGAGCAGCACCATGGCGTCCTCCATTAAGCCGAGGTGGAAGCAAGCTTGGCCCAAGACCATGTACCTGTTCATTGGCATTACTAATTAGTACCGCAGGTTGTTTCGCGGAATGAGCAACGAGAGGTCATCCAGTATGATTGATGAGCGCATTACCTCCACTGGGTTTCAGCGTCGGAGTTCTTGGAGAGGCCAGCGAGGACGCGGCGCTTGAGCTCTGATATGTCGAAGCACCGGAAAAAGCGGGTGGCGTTTGCATTTGCGTCGGAGCGGTCGCGGCCGGGGGAGAGGAGCTTGGCTCGGGAGACGGCAGTGAGGTCACTGGAACCGGAGGAGTAGGATAACGACGACGAGGTGTCCTCGCCGGAGCAGGACTTGCCGCAGCTGGGGATGTAATCGCTGAGCATGTCAGCTATATCGCGGTAGCGCCGGAGCGCGAGGAGCGCCAGCGCCCGCATCTCCAGCGCCGCCTCCATGCGGGGCGACAGCTCCAGTGCTGCGTCCACCAGGCCGAGCGCAGCCGCCGCTGCGTCGCCTCCTCCGCCGGCGTTCGGAGCTGCAGCGGCCAGAGCTGCTCTCGCCTCGCGCAGGTACTTATCGATCACCTGTTCCACACCGAAATGCGCCCAGAAACATCAGATTTCCGCGTCAGGATTGGATTTTTCTCATACAACTGTGAGAAAAGATGAGGTTTTTTGGGACAAAAACGACCAAAAAAATGATGCATTGCATCTTGCCATTTGGACACCAAAGGCAACTGCTTGCTGAATCAAACAAACCGTCTTGGGATTCCCATCCTAAAGGCCAAAATGGACCATTCTAGCATTTGGGCATCAAGAAACAAGATGAACCAAGAACAATGCAGCACACAGACACCCAACACCAACCTTCCTGTTGCTGAGCAGCCATTTCCTGTTCTTCTCCGGAGCAGAAGAAGGCATAGACACCGCCATTGCTTCCCACGCATCAATTGACCCAACGCGTAGGCAAGAAGAGGAGGTGATATCCCCAAATTGATTTGTATAAATGGGAATGGGAGAGAAATGCCACCTCTGAGCAGTGACCACGTCTTCTCTAGAAACGCAGGACACACACACACACACACACTCACTCTCTCTCAATACATCTAGCTTGCTTCTGCTGCTTACCCTTTCAGAGAAAGCTTCGACCCTTCAACATCCTAGCTGTACAAGATGCCTGTGCCGCAACACCTCCACACAGGCCTACTAAAATATGAAAGCCTAGTGCACCCCATGGCTCTACTGCTAAGCTTTTAAAAGGGCAGAGACAGGCTCTGTGTGTGAGAGGGAGAGGGAGAGAGAGAGAGAGAGAGAGAGAGAGAGAGATTCTGCCCCACTACACCCTAGCCAATCAAGTGTTTTCTTTTATATTTCCTTTTCTCTTTTTTGTTCAGTATAATGATACTGTTACCGGTTAAAGTTGTTCATAAAGTATTTGGGTTTGTCTATGTACATATTTTTCTTAATTTAATCTTTAACACTCCATCCTCTCCCATTTCTTCTCACCCCCTCCTCTCTCTAATGATTGAAGAGGTATCATCTCTTCTCTTCTCCTACCAACCATTAAATTCAAACGACACCCTAGCCGTCTCACTACATCATCACCACAACTCTATCTTTTCTAACACATATTTCCCTCGCTAACTGCCACCACCCTTGCTACTACTTATAGCCGACGACGCCACCATAGCCTCCACTTGTCAACAATTCTCTGCTATTAGAGAAGTTAAGTAAGGAGATTAGGTGAATTTTAAAGCATCAGATGTAAAGAGAGAGATTTGATCTAAAAATAAAGATTTCGATGCAAAATAAGAAAAAAAAAAACTTACCCATTAGCAATTTGATTCTACATAATTTGCCACTTGACAGGTGTACACTATAGTCAAATATGAAGTTATGTCAAAATCATCATAATTGATGTAAAGTTAATGGATTAGAAATAAATTGAAAGTAATATAAAAAAATGAAATAAAACCGAGAGTTTTTCTTAAATCTGAAGCTATAATAGATGGCAAAATATATTGAGTTTTTATGTAATTTTCTTTTTTTTTAAATACACTATAACCCCTTCCCGAGCACACAGAAATATAAGTGACTTATTTGGTTCTTCTCCGTATCTATGTTTCTATTTTTTTCTTTATATTATTTAAAAAACCCTGAATCATTTAAACAATATAGAAAGACAAGAGAAAAAAAACACGACACACCAGGCCACAGATATTCACAATTACCCGAGCCCAACCCCAAAGCAAGCACAGAAACCATCCACTCTCCCACCAAAATCTATAGCAACTGAATCAGAACTGCGGCACACCAAATGCAGTGCTAGTAAACCATGCCAATGTGGGCCCGTGATATGGTGCTTTATTCTACTTTGCTGTGTGAATTCCATTGGAGGGGTGTGATTGTATGACTTTGCTGTTGAGCGAGGAACAGTCTGAAGCATGGACGCGACCATCGGATGCTCTGTGCCTGTGCCTATCATCTCTGTGTTTGTGTTCGCCAGATAATAGCCCACTATCTCCTTTTCTAAATTTCCTACTTGTATGACTTTTTAGATTGAGCACAGGGTCAACCTTGCCAATTTATTGAGTCTAAAATATACCGTATCGTATTAACGAAACTCAAACGGGTGCTTAGTCCTTCATGCACTGCATGGTAAATTTCTCGCCTAAACTAGGAAACCATAAGAAAAAATGCCTTGAACAAAAAAGAGAAAACAAGACTTCCCGTTGTGAAATTATGAAACCAGCCACATACATGTTTGTATAATACTTAGTTTAATATCCTTACTATATCAAATTGAAATATGAATAGTAAATACCATTACACTAGTTTTACATGACTCATATAAAGATCGAGTCAAAACCACTCGATCAACGGATTAACGGAATGGTGAGCATGGCTCTCACAGAAATCGGTTCCTACAATGGTGGCCCCGCAGTGTACTGCAACTTTAGACCTATGGATGGCTTGTAAGGTTGTCTTTCATTGTTGCTAGGTTTTTGAGGAGAGAGACAGGTCATTTAGGCATTACATTAAAATAAGAGTAAATTAAGTGTCATCTCTCTGATGATTTAATTCTTACTTGATTTTATATGTAAGACCTATATTCCATAAAATAAGTTAAGAGTTAAACACTGTGAAGATTTGTTCTATTGAATAAGACCACTAAATATTTAATAAATTTGTAATATTTAATGACACTTACTATTAATGTTATGTCAATAATATTTAAGAATTTTAATTCAGGACAATTCCATTAAAACATAATAGTTAAATTAATTGTAAATTAAAATTGCACTCGATGGGAAAAATATATTTTATTAAATTCGGACATTGGAACATGAAATTGAGTGAAATAAATAATAATTCAATTTTCAAAAAAGTCTACTACATTCAAATATTAAAATATAACAAAAACATAATTTGAAAAACTTAGAAATAAAAAAAGATAGTTACTCATCGGTTTAGTCGCCTTCAAAACGTTATCAAATGTGTTTAATCAAGTCTATTTTTAATTGTATATGTGTAGGTTGATTATGGATCGTAGCATTTCTTGCGAGTACATCAGCAAAGATAAGCGTAGCCCCACTATAGATCATAGGTGGTATTACGGTGGATGTGTCCGAGTGGTTGTTGTAATAATAGATTTCGCTATTATAGTCTCACTCATTCTCTATTATCATATTTGTAAGATGACACATACTCGCATGATCTTGACGAGGATTGAGTGTTTTCAAAATCGTGTCATATCGTGCATGATGGCAAATTCAGACTGCAGCATTACAAAAGTTTACTCGACTCTTTCTTTGCCTCTTCTTAATGCTATGCGAACAAACTGTCCTTTGCTACCTGTAGGATCGGTATTGTTTTAACAAAGACAGCCCACTCTGACTATATATCATTGGAGAGATTATACCCATGTTGTACAGTTGGTCACCAAGAGTGAAGTGAACTCGAGGAGTCCGGCCTTTTAATACATTGGTGAACAAAGAAGATTGATTGAGTACGTTGATGTCGTTGTTGGAGCTACCGACATCAAAAAAGGTATGTCATATCTAGAGACCATAGAAGATCACCGCTTTAAGTATAATAGTAAGGACTCTATAATTTCTAAGAGTAAATTCTATATTCCATGCTACAAGGCAATTTTTTCATTTCTAGTGTATGCAATCAATGCTTCCAAGTATCCCTACAAGTCACATATCTCTCCTTGTTGCAACAGGCGTTGGATATCTTCAATAGTGGAGTTGCAAAGATATTCTTCGCCAAACTTGTCAATGACACCACCTACAAAGTGCTTCAAGCACTGAATCACCATGGACTCCCCTATCCACACGTACTCGTCAACAATATAGGTAGGAGTACCATACGTCAGCATACGCATGATTGCGGAACACTTCTATAAAGGGGAGAGTCACTGACGGTTAATGGTATCTCTCCATTTAGTGAAATTGGGAAACCACTCACCGAGGGTTTGGGCAATGCGAAGAAAGTGTGGCCTCCTCATCTGAAATCTCCGACGAAAAATATTGTCGAGGTAGACTAGCTTGTCGGATAACTAGTCCGTGATGAGCCGTTGATAACCACCTTCACAGTTCCTCTCAATACATCTTCTATTGCTGCATTAACGACAATCACGGGAAGAACAAGTTTCCAACCGAGCATAAAGACCAACGATAATATGATCTTCTAATTCATTGGCGGCCTCCTCTTCCTCCACAAATTCCACCAAGAATTTTTCAATTTTATTGATGGCGTTATCCTCAAAACTACATACGCTGGATATAGAGCTAGATGACATTTTGTGAAGGGGGGTGTGAATAGAAATTTGTGAAGAGGTATGGTGTTTGAGATAAAAAGTTCAATTATGAAGAGAAGTTTGTGAATGAGTTGAATATATAGGCTATAATTCTAACAGCTATATTTAAATGATTAGTTTCCAACGACTAGTTTCCAATAGTTATTTTTGGAGAACAATATTATAAATTTAATTAATGCATAGATTAATTAAAAATATATAGATTAATAAAAAGATATATAGATTAATTAAAGACTCATAGATTAATTAAAAAACATATAAATTAATTTAAAAGAATCATAGATTAATAAAAAGGATACATAGATTAACTAAAAATACTTGGATTAATTAAAAAGGTATATGACCCAATAATTGGCGCCTAAGTTAATTGAAAAATAAAAAACTAATATTCATCATCTCTCATTGAACTTCAATCTGAGTATCTTCAATGCCGTCACATGCTCCTACCTCTGTACGTCGGCGAAGTTGGATTTGTCAAGCACCATCAGTTTCCAATACACCTTGTACATAGTGGCTTTTTCCTTGGATTTGCCCATATCACACAAGGATTTAGAGACACAAATTGCATCGTTCCTCTTTTCAACCCGATCAGCTCGAGTGGCAACAAAGGTTTCTAGGTCCGCTTTGACTGCCACTATAGAATCCTATATTTTACATTTACTTTTGCATTTCTTCTTAGTAGTATCTTGTCCTTTCAACCATATCTCCTCTTCAGGCCTATTATCGTTGTTGGATGATGACATATATACAGCCGACTCTGTCGATATATACTTCTTATTTTAGCAGGCTCGACATACACCCTGGACTAATGAGGTTGATCACGAATTACTATCCACCAATGAAAGGATGGTCCATATCCATCTTATACATCTCACGAGTCTATACCATGAGTTAGTTGTCAGAATGAGTACTGGCATACACTTCTTTTAGTCATAACTAGACACTATTTAATTAAACCACTTTCTTGTTGGTTTCTTGCCAATGGCCATTGTAGTGTTCGGTCTCCCTTCTCTGAGTTCTTGGGTTCGTCTTATTGTATACGGCTACAACATTCGCTTAGTACATATCGCATTTCCTACTATTTCCATCAATAATATCAAGCAAATTATTGAGCCAAGCAATGCTATGCATATCGTCAACAAAAATGAATTATGTGGTAATAAAAATTTCTTATCCTCCAAGCAGTGATCTATAGAAATAAAATTATTATTAGTTTATTTATCGTCCACCGACTATGGAAAATGCTTTGCCTTCCCTCCAACATCAGCGGTAGCCTTGGTGTCGTCGTCTTCAATGATGATTCGTGCTGTCAGATCGGTTGGAGCAGAATGCGGAGTGCCACTGTCGGACACCGATGTAGAGTATGAATTGTCTCTAAGAGATTGTGGTGGAGAGAACTATAGATAATTTTTCGGCGTACTGACAAAATAAAAATTTTGTCCATATTGAGGGTGTTGCAGAAATGAGTGGGTGTGTGGTAAATAGGGAAGATAATTTATACACCTGTCAGCCTCTGTGTGTGGTGCAAGTGCGGGTGTGCAAAAAATTTATACATTTTTTAATTAAGTCTAACGGTTATTTTTGGAACTGTGTCATTTACATGTGGAGTTGCGCGTCGAAGGACTCACCTGTCAGTGAGCGAGGGTCAACAACATGTGTGTGGGCGAGCGGAGTTATGTTGGCACACCCAACGTGGTTCGTGCATTTTGTGGGGCCTATATGCCTCGCCTCGCATATCTCACGTAGTAGTACCTGTTTCATTGACATGTGGAGACGTGAATCTGGGACCCACATGTCATTGAGCGTGGGTGGAGTGTTGGCGGGTGTGCACACGCACCAACACAAGCGTACTCACGTCTATTGTGGGGTCCACACACCTTGCTTTGGGCGATGCATGCCCAACGAGCCCGTGTCACCGATATATCAGTATAACTTTTTTGTGAGTAATGAGTGGCAGAGGAGACTCATGTGGGCTCGCAAAAACACATTGCCGCAAGTCGTCTTCGTCTCCAAAAACGACAGTCTGCTCGCCGTCGCATGCTCGCTAGCCATCTGCTTCCCTCCCGTATGCCACGGCAGTCCCACCACGATGTGCACGTGTTCAACAAGTGTCGGTCACTGTTGACACACACCGCCCACATCATTGCGTTGGAGATAACCTAATGGGACTCTGTCTCAGGTTAATGCTCCAAAGCCATACGGGTGTGAGAGCACACTCCATCAAAACAGTGGTTATATTGGACCTAGACACCTCTAATCAAAAAACTACTCGGTCTACGTGTACTTGCTATCACCGGGACACTTCCTGACTGACACCATGGGAAATGTAGTGCAAATCAACCGATAATTTTATCATGGTTCATCTTTGAACCTTTTTTTTTTAAGGGTTTTAAACTCTTCAATCAGTGCCACTGGTCAGTTCGATGGAATCCCGGAGCTGAGTGATGGGGGTCAGATCACCAACTAAATAATTCACAATATTTTTATTGCAGAGCATATAGTATTCTTGTTTAGTCATCCTATTGTTTAGTGCAATAGAATTGGTAGATATGCACTCTGATACTGACTGTCCAATCAAATACTCAAATAATCCAATCATGCTTAATAAAAAAAACTCTCTTTTTCCATGACAGTTGATCTAGAGCATCGATTAGGTTGAATGCACAGATATATAGCTATACGACAATTGCAGCGTATCCATTTCCTGGAGTATTATACAACTACAAACGCAAATTACATTGCACTGAGTGCATGTATCATACGGATACTTATAAAATATCACATTATTCAGGTTTTTTTTAAAGGCATGATTGCAACTGTTGATATGCCAAACTATTGGTCATCGAAGAGTATAGTACCAGACTTGGTTGTTGAACCGGCAAGTAGTGAGGGGACGAATTGCGCCATATTTGCCATACTGGTTCTGTTGTTTCTCATGAAGAAATCACGGAATAACCTACGCTTGAGATCCAAGCAAAACAATAAGCCAGCTTCCTCGAGCACTGATTGGAAGAGCTAAAAAAAACACCTAATTAATTAACTTCACCATTAGAGCTCTGATAGCTGATCTAACTTTAGATGAGTTAGTGCTACGTCCTTATCATCTATGATGGTTTTAGTCTTAGACAAGCATATAAAGAAACAATAGTGAGATTGAATTAATTTGACGGTTTATATCTCAGCGGTCAGCAAGCAGTGAAGAAAATACAATGAGATGCTCCAAAAGAGCAATAAATGGAGGTATAGTGATGTCTCTTACTCCATCCAACACTTGCCTGCAATTTGCAACAGTTCTCACTTTTCAGCTCTGGTTGTGAGAATGTGAGCTATATATATAGATGAAAGCCATGTCCGCTTGTACAGAAACTTGGCATCGTCACCCTACTATCCACGAGCAGTGAACTGGTGTCTGTTCATTTGACGCAACAAGGGTAAATTTGATGTTTGAGGGGATGCTTAATTAAAAATCTTAATGATCTTACGAATTGAAGTGTGCAACTATCGTGTCAGACTGTTCCTCGTCATATTGTTTTCTTCGTCTCCAGCTCATTTTTGCCTTTTTCCTAAATATATATCCCTTGTCAATATCACAGCCTCAACTTTATTCGTCTCCTAACGAATTATTGGTTTGCCACATGAAATGTCTGCTCTCTCCTCTGGCTAAAAGAAGTTATCATTATCTAGTGAAACAGCACGACTTGCTTTGATCATGCTAAGAAAAGATGCTATATCACATGCTTAATTTAATATCCATGTTAAAATAGGATCATTCTCTCTTGCCATTAACAATTAGGCATCACGAGATGTTAGTGATAAAAAGGAGTTTCTCTCGTAGAATGAAGCATATAAAATTATAAATATCTTAACTCTTTATTTATATATATAACCTAAAAAATTTTAAAAAATTAAACAATTAGAATTAAACAGAACTTCAACTAATAAGATAAAGATAATTCTTCTTTGATATAGATTCTTATGGATAAGATAAGAGATATTCTTAATAATCTCATATTTGATTCAAACTCTATTGATGAAATAGGATGTAACCGTTAACACGAGAGATAAAGAAAATATAAAGATGGAAAAAAAAACAAAGCACAAAAGTAACAGATGCGAATTCCTGGCTTTTCTTTTTCTTAAGCTTTAATATTTTTTTGTTTTGGAAGTAGCCAACGTCGAGTATACAGAAAAGGGTTAGGCAGTCTTTGGATGCTACTGAGCAATGACATTATTCGTATCATGAGAATGGCAAACAATGGGAGTTATTTCGGACCCCACTTGGTCTTGTAATGCAACAGAAGGGTTCCTCTATGTAACAGTGGCTGTAATGTGAGAGGTTAAAGTATAGTGGCAGGCTGGCAGTGATAGCTTTAATCACAGCCTCTGCATGACATGCACTGATGCAACCCCTCCCTCCTAGCTGTACCACTTCTTCCATGTGAATTGAGACAATGAGCACCATCTTCCAATAAATGTTAGGATCTATTCCATTCATTTCTTCACAGGGATACGGCTACCCCCCCTGGGAAGGTGGTGTTCTAGTTTTTATCCGTTGGTTTTATGAAGAAAGCAATGTTTTTGCGTCACATCCACAAAATTCATGTTGCAATGTTTTAACTCTGCAATTCGCTCCTGTCAAAAAGAAACCATTTGTTTTAGCGACAAGTAGAAGTGGTACTTACTGTTGGAAGTGTGAAAGTGAGGCTGCAAGCAAGAATGCCAATTTCCAAGGTGGCATAGGATTCCCAATCAACATCTAGGCTGGTGCATGGAACAAGACCTGTTTTTTTTTTTTTTATTTATTTCTCAGGCTCTCTGCCAACAGCACCTGAAAAATGATTTCGGGACCTCGAAAAAGTACCATCCCAATTCACCATGCAATCTACCGTCTGATCCCCTCACGGCATTGCCCGCCGGTACATTTAATGACATTGTCATTAACTGCATGCTCATGCAGCCGTCCGATAAAAATTATCAACAGAGATGTAAAAAGCATTGCCAAGTTTCAATAGGACGTCTATGCGATCACCCTCAAATTTTGTAATTTACACCAAGTGCAGAGGCCTGGCCGAACTCATCTGACAGATGGGCCCACATCTTCAGGCCCAGTGCATGTGTATCCAGCCATACACCGCAGGAACGGTAAAGGTTTGGCCCACATGTCCAGAATAACGGCGTCCAACAGTACTAATATCGCTGGGCATCTCATCATCTTAACATGGCTCAGAGCCTAAAGACCCCAGTTACAACACAAAGTGGGCCTAGTTATTTTTTTCCCCTCTGGTATTGCTTTAACGGATCAACATCAAGCACTCCAATACCCCCTTCTTGACTAGCTGATCACAATTCCAACGGTTTAAATTGATTAGATGATCCATTAAGGGTGCTCAACTTTCTCTCGACAAATTTTAAAGCTTTCACACACCTTGATGTGGGGAGTTAATTTTCTAATATAACGGAGGGAATGAGGAGAAAATTCATGCCATTTAAACTTAATCAAATGGTACCGATCACATAGAATATGTTTGGATGTCCACATGACTTTGAGGTGATAGAGGGGGAGTATATTCATTGGGTCAGACTCACAATCACTTTTTACATCTGCTCAATCAAGTCTGAAATCATGTGCAGACAATCAAATAATTAAATAAAGAGTTGGTTGCATCTCATAAACCAGATTCAACCTGATGCAGATAACCAAACGCATCTACAATGATATATGTTAGACAATACTCCTAATGGGTCATGTAGATCGTCCAGTCAAAAAATCAATGATAAAAAGTTAGAAGCATATCAAACCGCAAAAATAACATGTCCGATGTGCAAGCTTGACCACTGCAATCCCTTAAAAACTGTGGTGGATCCTAGTTAGTCCAATTTGGGCTATTGCACTTGCACCACTAATCTGACGACAACGCGAGAGAGTGCCCTACTTTTGCATGTGAATGATGTGATGACCCATCGTAGGCGCGTACTATGAAAATTGAAAAAAAAAATTCTCTTGGGGTTTTTAAGTGCGATTGCGATGAGTTGTTGTCATGGGGTAGTTTTTTCGTTGGTGCAGAGACAGATCTGTTCAATGATTGGACGGGAGCGAGGCAAGGCGATTGAATTATAGTAGTATGATTTATGCATGCAGTTGATCGATGGATCACTTATCAATTGACTCGAGTCCAGTTCGGTACCTATCAATCATTGTGCAGATGCAGATCCGACGTGAGATGGTTTTGTTTTCTACTCCATATATTTGCCACTATTCTATCGGCGAGCATGGACAGTGATTCGTCAGGAATCCCATCAGCAAACTACGCAGATCGTACATAGCTGGAAGTTTTGTATGCATGCTTCCATCTATGCCGGTTTGAAATTTTGACAAACGCCCTTATAGCCAGAGCTGCTGCTGTCTCCATCTCCATCTAGGCTGTCTCTACGACTATACCACATTGCCTCGACTCGGTTTCACCGTGCTTTCAAGAGTTTTTTCCATCATTATTTTCTATACTGATAGCTTCTACTGCTTCCCGAAATAGTTATCAGAGTGCCATCCCGTTATTTCTGAATTGCGATGTCAGTTCGATGTACCGAACGAGGCGAACTTGGTGGTGGCTGACTCATTACAAATTTGTTGGAACTCCTATGGTTGCGTGCTTGCATTGTACAACCAATAATTAGCCAAGTCATATAGTTCTTTATTGTGTAACCAAGCATCAATATTTCTTCTTTTCCTGCTATCTCACTCTCGCTCTCTGCTGGAAAGTTCATTCCGTAATGTTGGGTCTCAATGCTTTATTGGGTTCTATTCCAACTTTTCAACACTTGGCTTTTCCATGGATGTAGCGGCATATGGATTCACATTTGCCACTTCTAATAAAAAGATTACAAAAAAAATGATAAAACCAAAATCTTATCCTCCTAAAGATTGCAGCTTTAGAAAGATCATGATATCCAAGAACCTAATCATCATTTCCACCGGTGGGGAAAACAATGGGAAACTTTATCGACAGGTGTTTGGATTGTATTTTACCTTATTAGTTAGACTTTTGATTAATTTCAGTTTTTCAAATATTTTTTATCTCTTAGGCTTAAGTCGATATAAACAGTTGAAATCTTTGTAATTTCATATATTTCATTAAGAAATAAAGACTTTTTTTTATTCCTAACAACAGGATCAACGTAGACATGAATGATATTGCTGTTACGTGCAAACCAACCAGAATTCAAGTTGCCATGAAGAATATTGCAAAGAAAGTATATAGCAAACCTTTAACTTTTGAAGAGAATTGCCACAGGATCCAACACTCCGGAGAGTAGATGAAAAAAGTGGTGTACTCTGGGCCAAGGACTCTTTGAGTCCTGACTTAGATCTGGTTTAGTAAGTAGGATGACAGTCTGAAAGGCAGATTCAAAGGCAGATTCCTACTTAGCAGAGCATGAGAAAAGAAGAAAAAACAGTGTGTAAAAGAGAGATTGATATGTAGGTGGCCAGATGGACAAGTAAAAAGACGGAAAAGTCAGGAGCAAGTCGAACAAACAGATTGAGCACTGTACTTGAAATACCTGCCCGACAAAACTCCAATGTCTCAAGTCTGCATGGCATATATACACCACAGAGCACACATCAGGCCATGTTCACAAGCACTTTCTTTTTTTACAGAAGTACCATGGTAACCATTTCTAAGGCCCAATTGTTTAGCATGTAGCGCAATAGGCTTCTTGGCCCAAAATAATTGCCATTTTTTTAGCCCAAATAAGTCTCTTTTTTCTTTTTTTTTTTTGTGATTCTAGGAAGATTTTAAATAGAAAGGATACACTGAGCGAAAACGCTCATAAATCAAATGTCACCTAAATTAAAGCATGCAAATATTTAATCTATTCTGATAATATTAGGCTGCAACAATGCAACAGACAAGGAGCCAATTAATTATAGAGTTCAATTCTGACTTCATTCCTGATATTTGGAACCAACTAAAGCCCTAATTCAAGCTTCCAATGCCTCCTGAGCCCTTCAACTACTCCAATAAGCCCTGCAGGATCACAAAAAGATTGTTCACATCTTTTTAAGTTAACCAAAGTTCACAACGTAGAAACTACAAAACCTCGTGGAGATGTTAAGCTTTACCTTTTGCATTCAACTGGACGCGCAGGTCGGCTTGCGAGGGGGAAGCTGGTGATGAGGCGTCCTCTGCAAGCAAAGGGCAAAACGAATGGTTGCTTAGACTAGAATGCAACCTGGTGAATATACGTGCAGTATAACTGAAATCACTGGACTCTTGTACTGACCTTTAACTTTGGCTTCAAGGACTCGATAGCAGCCCGTGCACTGCTGTTTGCAGCTTGCTGGAGCAAAGCATCAGAAAAAAAAGGTTTAGACTGAAATATTGGACTTGCTGTTTTCCTTTCTGGCTGAAAAAAGTTTTGTACCTTGCCAAGAACCCAATCTGCAGAATCGAAATAGGCGCGCTCGTGGTCCTGTATTAGCACGTAAACATGCAAAAGGAAAGCAACGTAACCAAATGCTTCTGGCCAATAAATTTCATACTAGGGGTGAAACAAAGGCAAGATTTTTGTGTTTTGGAATTGCAAACCTTTGAAATCAAGGGCTTCTTGGGTGCAATTCCTCCATATTTCTTCTCAATGTATGCCTGCAACCCAAAGTTTTCAAAAATTGTCAGAGCAAGTTGCTAGCCAATATGTGCAATGTACCGCGAACATTAGACTAAACCCAAATTTGGCACGTCCTCTCATCCTTTTTTTGACCATCAATTAATCATGACTGGAAAAATATGAGCGAAAAGCACTATGATCTAGACAGGCATATTCATGAACTGCACAAACAAAAACCGCACCTTTTTTCCCTTAAAGGTCACATTAACCATATATCATTATAGCAGGATGCTCACGTTGTAGGGTTGCTTTGGAGAGCACTACAAGCATGTGAACAATACAGTGATGGTGATCCCTTAACAAAGCGCCCGCGTACATGACACGGACAAAATTCCTGCAACTATTCACCTAATAAATCTGCTCAAATAATTTAGGATTGTGATGGATTATAGTTCACTGTTTCGCACATGCATGCAGTAGGGATTCCAAACGTTAAAGATTCAGATATAGTTTTGTTACCATAGAATATACATACGAGTGCACCTCATCTTTTCTTCAGAACCTCATAAATTTCAGTCGAGATATTCTTCACAGATTTCATTAGTTTACTGATTAAATATGGTTGGTATGTAGAGCAAGTTTCACAATTGCTTTGGAATTGACTGATTTGTTGTCTGGCTGTTGGGGATAACTGGATCTCCGATTAGAAATGCATCAGGTAATGCTATTCTGACTGGTTCAGATGTTCCCTTATTTCAAAGAACATCGACCGTGAATTTAACGTTGTTAAGGTCAGATGAGACACGGAGACGCTTGGATTACAACAGTTTCACCTGTTAAATCATCGCTGTTACTACAAAAATTTGGAGAACAGAAGTACCTAAATGTCCTAATTATGGTCAAGACAAGACGCAAAGTGTCTGGAAACTTCAGAAAACAGTCAAGACAAAATCAACATATGTTATTGTGGTTCTTGAAATGCCATAATAAATCATGCATTTACATAATAGAAGAAGTAATGCGTTTCCCACAAGTCCTGGATGATTGTCCAGGGAAATGACTGAACAGGGATACTATTTAAAACAGTTGCTTCAAAAAATTGGTTTTTCCAAATTGGATTGAGCAGTCACTTTAACTTCTCAAAAATTGTGAATTCCCTGTGATCTCTCTAAAAAAATGAAGAAACTACAGTTCATAAGGTACAAGGAATAGAACATTAGAACCAAGGTAGGGCAGATGAAGAAAAAAGCATGGGTGTATCCAATGTATCGATCTGATTCTTTCTTCTTTCAATCAAAATATGGAACAACAAGAGAAGTTTTTTTTTTTTAAAAAAAAAACCTGAAAAATACAGAACTTATTATGAACATTCTTGATATTTCCAATATTTGTACAATCCACAGAAGTTATAGCAAAGTACCTCTTCTTCTACAGATGAGGCTGATGACTTCTCATCGCACTCTGCCATCTCTTGTCCTCGCCTCTCTCTCTCCCTACTACACAGCAAAGAACACTATCAGTTTCAGTGACCTAGAAACGAATAAATACAAGATGGTGAATGGTGAAACACTATTTTTCATGAACCATTGGGAGGACATTAGTGTGAAACATGTGCAAAGTTGTTGTGAATTATGCAAAGATTGGGTAGGTAAAGCAGAACCTTGGCACTGTATTCGAAGATAGAGGGAAACGAGAGACAGGAAGACAAGAGCTGTGAAGAGAAGTGTGTGTCTGTGTACAAAGAGGCACACGAATATATAGAGCAAGCTTGTGGCTGTGGGAAAGAAGAGCAACAAAGGTCGAAAGGTTTATGGTGCTTAATTTGGTTGGATACACCCAGCTTACAGTTGACCTGTACACGCAGATGTGTACATTGGATTTGCCTGGTGCATGTTACAAAATTTGATACGGTTCCAAACATAGATGGATTTAGTGGCTGAATGCGTTGCACAAGAGCTGTGGCCATTTCGTGCTTGCTCACTTCAATTGTGCTCTGTCTTGATATTATTTTGCTTTCACTGGATGATCACACAACAATGGACGTGAGTCCCTACATTACTCGTAATCTGTATCTGTCGACCAACCATAAAATGCCGTCCTTTTATATATATATGTCGCTATATTTTGTAAATAAACATGATTGGGCGAGAGGCATGTGACAGATCCAATCAACTACAGATCAAAATTTGATAGATGTGAATCTGGTAGTTTCTTGCAAGTAGGAGACTCATGTAAAAGCGCAAGAGTTTGTTAAATAAATTAAGGACATGTTTGGATGAATTTATTGGACTTTTAACTTATAAACTCAAATGGTAATTTGTTGGTGCGGATGTACACGATGTGCATGCATGAAACATCGGCCGACAATCTGAAGCCGCCTCTCATTCTTGGCCTCCCTTTTGTCCTTTTGAGGTTCTTATTCTTGCCTTGGATTCTAACAAAAATTTTGTTGTGGTCTATTCTTGCCTTGGATTCTAGTGACTTGGTCAGATCCCTTCCCTCTTTCCAAATTCTCCTGGTTTGACCTTTTTCCAACTGCTCTTTCATATATCTTTTTTCTTTTCCTTTTCTTTTTTGTTTGCATTGCTGCTCCTTTCAAGTTTCAATTGTTCTTCCATATCTACTCCTTGCGAGGAAATGGAATCACCTTTTCTTTCTCTGCCCTTGTCCATGCTCTTTGTTTGGTTTGTGTGTCTTTGGATGGTTCGCTAGAGCTTGCTTGGTTTGTGGTCCAATAATGTTGTTCGGTTTTCAGGTCAAAATTGTGGTGAGTATCTGGTGTTGGAATTTTTTCATGTTGCAAATGCGTGTGTGTACAGTGACCTCAAGGATACTTATCAAAAGTGAAATGTCTGCATCTCTATTTCTCAAAACTATTTGTACAGGACTTTGATTGCTTCAAGCATGTATTCATATCAAGGACAGACAAGACCACCAACCAGTGAACAAAATGTAATATATCTTTAGGTCTAAAATACTTATGCAACTTTGGCACTAATACCTATATAAATATCTAGATTTGTCATAAAAAGAACTTTCATATTACAATGTTAAAAAACATTGATCAAAATTGTATTATACAATTAAAAAAAAGAAGAAATGTTTTAGACTGAAAGGAGTATTTTACCAGCATCGCAATTGACTGCATGGCACATTTGCTCTTGAAGAGGTTTTTATAGTCAATGCAAAAATGAAGTTTGTTCCTTTTAAGTGAAGTTGGAAGACGCACGATATAGGCAAATATGGTCATGTGGTGATGACACTGAATGGTTGTTTTGTCCTAATTGGGTAAGCAAGGTTGCAAGGACAAGTCGAAATGGATGCTTAATAAGCCACAATCAAAGACAATTTGTTCCAAACACTAAGCAACCTAATGATCTTTGATGCAATTCACGCGTCCAACTCAATCCAAACATGAACTATTGTCATTACCTTAGCTCAATGTCTTCATATCCTTTCTGATTTTTTTTATTATTATTACAACATTCTTGTGGAAGATTGTCATGATATACAAAATGCTAGAAGTTTTTACCAAATTCGAGCAGAGGAAGAGGAATGGGCGGCTACAATAATTGAGTACAGAAAGATTGTATTACGAAGCGTCACGCCTAATATTTTCTATATATTGCGATAAGTTAGTCCTAATTTGGTTGTTTGGAGTGGAGCATGAATATGTTTTAGTCCAATATTAGAAATTCAAAATGGATATGTGTGCATAAAAACTCAATAATATTAAATTAGAATTAACTCTTTTATATAAAATAAAGATAAAAATATAAATGAGTTAATGTATAACTGAGATAGGCGGAATATTGTGAGACCCTAAAACATTACAATATCTATCATGTATAATGATTAAACAACCTCAACTCAATCCTAAAAACCAATGTTAGGAGTTGGATTGGAGATTTATACCACGTATAAAGAGCTAGTAACACTAAGTTCAAACTAAGAGAGTCTTTTATGCGAAATAATGTACGTAGGTTGTATATCTCGTGTTCACATAAGCGGAATCATGTTATAAACCCAGGGGTGTTACGATATTTCCACGTATAATGATGAATCAAATCCAGCTCAGATCCGGCAAACCACTGGAAGCATGATTGCTTGTCGGCATGGCAACATATGGCATGCTGATAAAATAAACAAATTTGTATTTGGTTGGAACCCCACCCTTCCCATCTCACGTGTCACCGTCTGATTTGGCGAACGGAATCACACGATTAGAGCATGGCAAGTTCATGCTATTTTTTTTTCTGAAAAAAAAATTTTTGCGAGCTGCACGTAAAACTTGTGAGTTGGCAAGTTCATACTATTCTCGCGAAACTTGTGAGCGGCACGTAAAAGATTGCCAACTTTTGTCGTTGGGTCCAAGTATGTATAGGACATACCCCTCCGTTTTAGAAAAGTAAAATCTGTAAATACATATATTATAGTTCTATGTTTTTAAGTAAAATATTATATTTTTTAAAAATACCATCATAACCATTACTTGATTTAGCTACATAATTTTACTTTATTTTTTAAAAAACTGTACATTAAGCTAATTCGGCATTATTTTAAATTCGAGCGAGTAACATTTTTTTTTGAAGAAACAGGGCGAACAAATCTAAAGAGAAAAATCTAAAGAATTTGACCGTAATGAGGTGCCAGAGTCCATACATACCGATGTGGTCGCCGTCGTTAACTGCTACGTCGTGCTCTCCCCGGCTTTGTCTCTTCTTTCGTTTCATTCATCTATCAGGAGTCAGGAAACGCCGACTTGAACGATTTTTTAATTAATAACCAAGAGGCTTCCATGATTTCGTGCAGGTTGCCTACTCCATCTTGTTTTTTTTTTTTTTTCTTTTTTATCTGTTGTCTTCGCCTATGTATCATCAGATACTTTTAACTATGACTAATCATATATAAGTAAATATCAAGATTGTTCGTATACAAATAATATTATTAGATTATAATCAAACTTGTTATCATATTATAATTATTATGGTAAAAATAGAAAAAAAGATAAATAAAATGAATGGATTGGGATGTGTCTACCTGACTTGAATGAAAATAGACTTTTCGACCGCCCGGCTCAAAGTGACCGAATACAAAGAAATGATTAAATATAAGGATTTCAGCAAGGGGTGGCTGTGCTATTCGCTGTAATTTAGCCCAAGCGTCTTCTTTTCTTTTTGTATTGGTATTGAAGATCCCCAGTGATCCTGAGGGACAAATCTGCACTGCTGACAACACACCAAAGCCGATTCATAACTCACCTCCGATCTGACAGGAGAGTAAAGAAACCTGTTGAATCTCGCTTCAGATGCTCTTTTGCATTTACGCATGTATCCATAGCTTAGTATAAGTAAAAACACTTTGGTGTGGAGTGATGCAATAAAGCTAGAATCAAGCATACCCCAGAAGCAAGACAAGGTTTCTGCTTTGGGACTGGCTTCTAAATCACTCTTTTGCCAAATCATGCATTAACCCAGTGTATTTTTACTAAGCCTCCTTCTCTTTCTTTCTTTTGCTTTCTGTTGCTTCTTTTAGGAGCATGCACCATGCAGTCCATCCACCAATCTAAAGTGTGTTTTTTCCCCATGGAACCGGTATCTGAATATTTCTTTCAGATCTTGCAGTATCCATGAATTGACAAAAAGATGACCAGGGAGCAACCCAGCTATTCTGACTTCTGATGGACAACAAGGAGACTCAGAACATTGCAGCTTTTCATCAGTGATGCATCTTCGACGTACGACAACGTTAATTAATTGCCTCCTACTGCTTGCATTCCCACGTAATACGTGCACCAAGGCGTAGGTCTAGGTTGGATCTGATCTGTTTGGTGAACATGGCTTTAATCAGGGCAACCGAGCAGCTTAGCTCGGCGGGGGTGTGGGGTGTTTGGGACAGTTTTAAGTTGTGTTCGACACAAGGAGACTGCTAGTAGATTCCAAACATTAGTATCGCTCTAATTTGTTGGTTTGGAACTCTTTTGGAAAATAATGTGGGGGTTTACATGACTTGTGGGCTTTCTGGTTGCCTCATGTCGTGCATGATATGTGTGAATTATATATATATATATATATATATATATATATATATATATATACTTCCTGGAGTTAGTGTTTGTTTTGATCCTTAATCATTTAAAACTCGTAGTTATTCATGTCTGATCCGTAAATTGAATAGGTTACTCCCTAGGATTAGTTTTTTATCTGTTTAGAGTAAAACACAATAGTTTGGGACAAATTCGAAGCAAACACACAAGTGAATGAAGTTGAAACAAGTTTAGCAAAACAAAACAGGACAAAACAGACTCTAACAACCGAAGCAACACCAAGCCAAGCCCGACATGGGGATCGCACGGGCGTACTCCACATGAGCACATCCTGTGGTACTATCCGTGCCCGGCTCGATCTCCCATGTGCACCACCATAGCTAAACTGAAGCTGGCACGAGTTGCGGCATGCTTGAGCCTGTGTTCGGCTCTACAACCCCCTGCCACGGGCGTGATGCATTTGGTCCAAGACAAAGAAATTTTGAAAACAAAATTTCTGTCAATTTTAAATTATTTTTTTACGAGAGTTTGAGATGGATGAGTTTTGTAATATTTATGAATTCTTAGGCTATAAATAAATAAGGTTTTAGCACCTTGAGGGCATCCAGAACTTTAATTTAGTTCCTTCTTTCAAGTTGAGAGTTTAGTTTAGTTTTAATTTTGAGTTGAGTTTGTGACACTGACCTAGACGATGATTCTTTGTTATTAATAAAATTTACATTTTCATTATTCCTCGATTACTTGCTGGTATTCTCAATGACTTTGCGTGAGGAGTTTTCCCTCTAAGGTCGGGGATGACCTAATTCGAAGGACATGATTTTCATAGGGTTTTGTTCGAAAAGTGGTTGATTTAATTGCTTGAATTTTTGTGCTCTAAACCCTAGATTTGTGTTTTAACTGTAGTATTATTCATACTCTATGAGATGATTGGTATTTGCATATTAGGGCAACACGTAAACGCTATGCTCTAACAATTAATTTAGGGTTTAGAAGGGGTTATGTGTTTAGTTGAGTTAAAGTAATAGACATAATCCTCTGGAGCTATAGTTTGGTTTCCAAGCCATTAATTTAATTTGTTTTGTTGAAAATTCCGATAATTAATTCATTAATCTACCGCATTTGCTAAAAATTGTGCTTGACGGTGACAAAACTCTCGAAATGATACATATATCTCATTTTTTTGTAAACCAATTTTCATAGTTTTAGTAGTTTTAGATTTAGTTCTTAAAAATCCTCAAAAATTTGTTGATTTATATTAGTAATTCCAATTCGAGCCGATAACAAGGACAAGATTTGAGAGACTGACCTCTCGTTGACGGCCTATTTAGCTCGCCGCTTCGAGTTTATTGGGAAGGACCTCGTTGGGACCACCTTGATTGTTCTCAGTGGGCTAATTACCCACCTTCTTGTTGTTGTTGTTGTCGTCGGTTTTGACATCAAAGCCCACTGCACGAGTTGTCTGCTGTGATTCTTGATATCCCTATCCTAGTCCATATGGGGTTTATCTGTGTTGAAGGCACCAGATACCATTGGATGATCAACGATCGCCCTTCCATTTTGCTCTCTTACCATGTCCACACCAACATAGAGAATGAGTAGAACTTGCAGCTTCTCCTACCACCATCGGAACTAACACCCCCCTCCGCAAGGACTCGCCGCCCGCCTATGACTTTGCTGCCCTTCTTCATTCAACCCTTGACACCTTGAGCACCAACTTCTTCGTATTTCAGTCCAAATTTTCCAATTTTAGGGTGATGATGGCCAGTTGGATAGACCATCTAACAAGCTGCGTGGATAGCCTCTACAGTTACCATATTCGTGCAGGGCACATCCTCCCAGACGGTGTTTCACCAAAAATAGATCGCATCTGCTTCCAGGTGAAATTCCCCCTTCCGTGTTGTGGGCGTGCCAATATACATAAGCATATATACAAAAGAACATAGAGATCACATAATCTTAGAGGAAATAATGTACTTTATTAATTTAAAAGAATTACAAGTTACAAGTCCCTTTGAGATTTTACATATTCTTATTGTGTCTATGGAATTATATCTTGATATCAGAAGATTGTGCGATTCATGATTCTCTGAACTTCATAAAGCTCCTAGTTAATTACATCTGCAGAATGGATCTGCAGAAGACTTCCAATTAAGCTGTGCTGATGGTCGTCATCTTCAAAACTTCAAATCTGCCCTCAATGAATGCAATGTGTATGCCCGTGCATGCAACTATGCAAACTCATAGCTTCATTAGTCTATGGTGCTATTACAAATATGTGTGTGTAGCCTTCGCCTCATCGGTGCTCGGCCAGGGTGTTGTTCGACCTCATCGGTCGCGAACAAATAGATGCGTTTGTCTCGTCGGTGCTTAGCATTAATAGTGTCTGGCTTCGTCAGTCGCAGATAGAATGTCGTCTTCACCTTATTAGTATCCAACGACATATGGAATATATGGTAATGAATTGTGATAACATCTTGAATTCATTAGCTCTGGATATGCACATCGCATGGTATGGAGACACATTAGAATATTCATTAACGGCTTGTGATTGTTCTGACCACTTCCAGCACAATCAGAATGTACTGGCTCCCCTTTTCCTAACTAGATGGGGGTCTCTCTGATCTCTGATCGGCATGAAACTTAGTAAAATAATTTCTGGACAGTTCTTCAATTGCTCATCAAAATTATAGGTCAATTGGACCTTTGGATTGGAAACTATCTTCAATACATCGTTTGTACGTCAAACTGGAATTTAGCAAGACAAAGTTTGTTTGCAATGATATTTTGGGGATTTTCTCGACTTTTGATCAAGGTGAAACTTGGAGGAGCTGTTTCACCAGAAGTCTTCTGTCCTCTATGAAAATTCGGGGTCGATTAGACTTCTGGATCATAAGGTATTGTTGATGCGTCACCCTTGTGTCAGGCTAGAATTCATCAGGACACAACTCGTTCGCTCTGATCTCTGGTCGAATTGTAACTTGAAGACCTCTGATTGAGGTGAAACTTGGTGGACATATTGCACATTGAGTCTTCTGTCCTGCATAAAAAATTTAGGGTCGATCAAACTTCGATCTTGATTAAAAGTGCAACTTGATCTCTGACCGAAAGTACAGCTTGGTCTCTTGATCAAAGGTACAACTTATTGATCTTGATCAAAGTGCAACCTCTGATCTCTAATCGAAAGTACAGCTTACCGATCTTGATCAAAGTGCAACCTTGTCTCTTGATCCAAAGTGCAACTTATTGATCTTGGTCAAAGTGCAACCTCTAATCTCTGATTGAAAGTGCAACTTGGTCTCTGACCGAAAGTGCAACTTCTGATTTCTGATCGAAAGTACAACTTATTAATCTTGATCAAAGGTACCACTTACTGATCTTGATCAAAGTGCAACTTGGTCTCTGATCGAAAGTGTAACCTCTGATCTCTGATTGAAAGTGCAACTTCTGATCTTGATCAAAGGTACAACTTACTGATCTTGATCAAAGTGCAATTTCTGATCTCTGATCGAAAGTGTAACTTGGTTTCTGACCAAAAGAGCAACTTCTGATCCCTGATCGAAAATATAACTTGGTCTCTGACCGAAAGTACAATTTAGTGATCTTGATTGAAGTGCATCAGAGCAATTTTTGATCGAGTTGAAAACTCGGTGGACATAATTTCACATTGAGTTTTTGTTTGCCATTGAAGTTTAGGGTTGATTGGACTTTTGGATCATAAACCGCCTTCAATTCATTACCAGTATGTCAAACTGAAATTCATCAGGATACCAACTACTTGACGCTCTCTTTGCGCAGATAATTTATTTATGGGTTGAATTTTGGTTGTTACCAGCGTATCATCTAGTATTTCTTGATCAATTAATTTTACTTTGAAACGCCTGTGTATATAGTAATATAATTTTTGGTACGAAAGAGATTCTTGTTCTCTGGGTTCAATCTTTACTTTATCTGCGCACAGAGCTTTTAATAAATCTTAGTTTGAATTTTGCTACTTGATTGTTGTCGCCCATTCATGCCTTCGAAACTTGTTGTCCCTTTTCTTTTCTAAAATTTTAGAGAAAGATAAATGTGACATACTGGGAGAAACAGTGATGAATTCTCGATTAATTGTTTTCAGAGAAGATGTACTTAGCTCAATAATAATAATAATAACAACAATGAGACCCATTGAGAGAAGATGGTAATGAATCACTGACTAATTAGTTTCATAAAAGGTGTATCAAAGAAAAAAAAATAATGTATAGCAAATGAATGTGTGACTCGTCAGGGGAGGCGGTGATGAATCATCGGTCAGTTGGTTTTGGTATGACTTGTGGCATGATTAAGATTGAGAAAATTAGCTAGTGATTTATTCAAAACCCTTTGTTCCAATATTGTAATGAGAAATGTTGAAGAATTTTGCTATCCTCTTTCGAATGCATTAGTTAGTAGTTGGTATAAATGCTAAAATTAATTCATGAGTGAATTGTCTAATCTTGAATTGTTCTTGTTTGACATTTTTTAATCTTAATTTCTCATTCTTTGCTCGAGCATAATGCACCGTACACTCATAGGCCGCAGCTATCACAAATAATATCGCTGACAAATGATCCCATCTATCAATGAGTTGGCATGTTGTTTAAGTAGCAGAGAATGGGGTGGGGTGGTGGTTCGGAAGTGGATGATGGAACATATTCTATCTCCTGTATGTCTCCTGGAGGTTCTGAGTCGAGGCATGTGTTATTTAGAAGAGTTAAGGAAAACCCATTACAACTGCTCAATGTAGCTGAATAGGCTATAAATCATGATTTATAATGTTATATGCGTTTCTGCTATCAGCAGTGATGAGCATGCAATAATACATGCAACTCTCTTTGCTTGGCATACATGTAAGCAACGGTTTCTCATGTGAAAGTTTGGAGAGTTAGATTCTCCTACTCCCTGCATCATCGGAAACGGCTCTTTCTCGGTGAATGTTTCAACCGTGAACATTAGACACACGCGAATCAAATTATTCCAAATCTATTTATTTGTATATTCTTTTATCTTTTTCTTTGGGGGAATGAACCCCAGATTTGTCCGGTGTTCGAATACCTAACTGGCTAAGTTGTATAAGAGGAAAGAAAAACACAAAAGGCAAAAAAAAAAAAAATTTGTCAAATATTAAAGTGCTTGGCTTACACTCTTTCTGACGATGCAATTTTATAATGTATTGCACTACGGTGTTCGGTAAGTGTACGAAGGATATTCGTCATATTTTATGACTCCATTTTTCCCTTCTTTCTAGTGTTACATAAACTATTTATATACCATCTTTTAATTTCTTAATATAGTAATATATTGTCCTCTTAGCTCGAACCTTTCCAGCCAACGGTATTCCTTAAAACAAAATATTACTGTTTGATTCTAAAAAAAATTATCAAAATAACCAATATATCCAAAACAAAAAAGTAAGAAAAGCAACCTATTATTTTGTTTTCCCTTTAATGATTGTTGCATATTCGGTCTGTTTTGTGGGGCCAGAAGTGCTGTCCACGGGAGGGTAGCATTATCCAGTTAGTTGGTCACAAATTTGGATTTTACTTCACGGAAGCTTGCATGCGATCTGATGCAGACCGTACCGGCTTCACTGCAAAAGAAAAAAAAATGTTTCACTTTTGCACTTTTCCTAGGATTACAGTAACAAGGTTGATTAATTGGTATAAAAAGATAGGCATGTCTAAGTGGTAGTTGGTGCCTGCTCGACTAGGCTGCTCATTTCAAGCTAGCTACTGCGTCTTTTTAGATCCTAGCCTGGCAAAAGGAATGGTGAGACATTTTTGCTAGTGTTTAGTAAAATGCCATTGAATTTAGATTCTGGTTGTGTTTCTCTAATATCCAACATACTGTATATTTATAGGAGTGGTAAATGCTTCTATACTAAAAAAAATGCAGTTTAGAAGGTGATCTGTATTAACCATATCTGACGACATATGCCTTAATATTTGTGTTCTTTTTGTTGATGGAATATTGAAGCTCTCTCATTGGAAATTTGGAATTGATGGTTATAGTAGAGGCACTTTACATAATTGGGACATGGCTTAACAACCTCATTCCTTTTCTTATATTCTCGTACTCCAAACACATAATAAGGTAGTATTTGGTTTAGTGTAAGAGTTCATCTCTGTAAGAGATGGTGTAGGTGGATGAGTCCATCTGGTATAGAATGATGTGTGTGGGTTGTTTAATTGGGTGTATGAAATGATATGAGATCATGTTTGGTTGCATGTATGAGTTAATTCTATATGCACTGGAAAGGTATTTGTTTTTGTTACATAACATATGTTATGGTTCCATAAAAAAAATGATTTTAAATATATGTTATTATTTTAATGTATAATGTCACCATTATTTCATCACTAATGATTACTAATCATTAAAATCATAGCTAATTAGCACTAATTGTTGTTTAAATCACCACTAATCACCATAAAATATCACTAATTAATACTAAATATCATTAATTACCACTACAAGTTACTAATGAATACTACTTCATCACTAATTAACACTCATAGTCTCTAATTACTAGTAGTAATCAATAATATTAGCTCTAATTGTTAGTAATTAATACTAAGTCACCACTAATTAACATTAGAAATGCAAATTAATATTAATCACATCTAATCACTACTAATTGTTGCTAATAACCACTAATTAGTACTAATCATTACTAATTGTGCATAATTTATAGTGTATACAAGTTCTTTGCGAGTAAAAATGACCATCTCTCACCATAAAAAATACTAGGAGAATATTCCAAGATATTACATCTTCTCATCCTATATCATCCAATTAAACACAAGAATATTTTCATACTACATGTGTAGGGGGAGCTCGTATAGACATGCAAACACTACCTAAGGGTGCGTTTGGTTCCCTGTACGAGGGTAGCCTGGCTCGTATCTGTGGGACAGGTTGGATGAAACAGGCTGTGAGATGCAATAGAGATGCTGTTTGGTTGGCTGAATTTCTGAATCCTGGATGAATGCTGAGTTTGTTTGGTTGGCTGTATCAGAGGCTGGTTCTGGCCTTGTTATAGCACTTGTGTCTGTTTGGCCTTGTTATGGCTTCTCTAAGAAGTCAGCTTTTGGACATATGGTAGAGAAGTCCGAAAATATACTGTCTTATATAAATTCAGGAAGTTATTTGGTAAGAAATTTATCTTATGAGTTTATGAAAGAGTATTAGAGTAGATAAGATAATAAACTGCAAAAATTATTCTACTCTTGTTTTAACTACCCTTTAATGGAATGCTTCAATTTTAGAAGTCTCCGTGATAAGTAGCATGCTTAGTCTTGGTTTGAGCTTCTGTAAAGAGAAAAAAAAAAAAACACTATTTATGGCTACTTGATATTGGAATCTTAAGCCCAAGAACAAACAGAACCTAGCCTAGCATGGCTCCAGCCTTCCAGTTTAAAATAGGCCAGCCGAATTGCGATTATTGCAAAACTCATAAGGCAGTCAAAACCCGAGAAAATTGCGTGCGCTTTACATATACAAATAGGCTGGATAAAAAGATCAAAACTCGCGAGTTATTCGGGATCGACTCGAAGATCGGCTCGGTTCACAATCGGCTCGAGCATTTAACGAGCCGAGCTCGAGTCTGAGATGAAGCTTGAGTGAAAATTCAAGCCGAGTCCGAGTCTTTCCGAGCTCACTCAAACTCAGTTCGTTAAAACTCGAATAAAAATGAAGCCTAACATTTTAATGGGCCGATGACCTAGCCCGCGATGGCGTCTGCATGCAACGACATCATTGCCCCCAACCCTAGCCCCCAAGTCCCAACCGACGGGCGCCGCTCGACCGCACCACCAGATCTACCACGGCATGAGCAGCAAGGGCTCTCGGCGGAGTGGTGACGCGGGCTTCGAGCAAAGGCGTGACCTCGTGAGGCGGCACAGGTTCTGGGCGGAGGCGTAAGGAGCGGCGGAGTGGGTTCCCGGTGGAGGCCTGAGGCGGCGCTGGCGTGTTGATCGAAGGATGCCGATTAGAGGGGGGGGTGAATAGGCGGTTTTAAAATTTTCTTCTAAATTAGGGTTTAACAACCTAAGATTGCAATAACAAATATTCTAAGGGTATGGAAAACTAATTCAATTCAGATTTAGCAATTTCTATGATACTACTAGCAACAATTCAATCACAATGAAAATTAAGCAAGTAGTAGAGATAACCGAAGAAATCAAGTTTTTCTCGAGGTCTCGAAAATTTGCCGATTTCCACTAATCCTCGTTGAAGCGCTCTTCACTTGAGCTTAAGCTTCGATTCCACTAGAGGTAGCCATTCTCCACTCCGGATAGGCGAGCTCCAAGCCTTTACAACCACTCGCCGGGCCTCTCCGACACACCGTCGATGGAGAGATCGCCGGACCTCCCGGGTCGTCTAGGTGACGGCAATCACCAAGAGTAATAAGCCTAGCACCTTGCTTGATCAACCTCAAAGCTTGATGAACACAATGCAAATGCAAAAGGATTGGAACCAAATTCACTCAACTAGCACTCAAGAATTTCCAAGTTTTGACTCTAATTGCTAGAGAATGGATGTAAGAGAGCTTGCACACTGTTGCTCAGGGTTTATGAGATGTATTTCGTGTGTCAAAGACATCTACAACAGTGGTCTATTTATACTCTCAACAAAAACGGTCGAAATCAAGAAGATTGGGCGAAAATTGTACTGGCTGGACATTGTCCGGTCACTTCGGATAATGTCCGGTCAGTACAAAAGTTTTGACCGTTATTCACGTGAATTACGAGTGTCAGTAGCCGTTTGAAGTAAAATGTGAAGGCCGGACAAATGCATTTGTCTCTGTTGACACCCTTGTTCGAAACAGCTTGTACACGCCGGACAAATAGATTTGTCCGGACAAAATGTCCGGACAAATGTATTTGTCTCTGTTGACACTCAAAATAAAAACCTCCAGAATTTTGTATTGACCGGACATATGGGATTTGTCCGGACAAAATGTCCGGACAAATAGATACGTCTCTGTTAACACAGCCTTTTTAAAAGCTCACAATTTGTATTGACCGGACATTGTCCGGTCACTTCGGACAATGTCCGGTCACTTCAGACATATCCTCCGGACAAATAGACTTGTCTTAATTAAACATCCCAGTAACATTTGTATTGACCGGACATTGTCCGGTCACTTCGGACAATGTCTGGCCTTCATCGGACAGATGCACCGGACAGATGTATTTGTCTCTGTTGCACTTGATTTCAATGTTCTGAAAATGTTTGTATTCGCCGGACATTGTCCGGTCACTTCAGACACTGTCTGGCCAGTACAAAACGAAAACAGACCTCTGAAATTTTTACTCAAATTTGATTCAATGCAAATGCAAATGCAAATATACTTCTAAAAACTTCAAGATTGATCAAGAGTCTTGTGCTAAGACCCCTCTTAATAGTACGACCATCTAACCTAGAAAATTTCAAAACAAGAAGACGCTAGATTTAGGTATTTGTACTTTTGTCGGGATTTTCGTCGTTTTCGCTTCATGAAGTCTTGATAGCTTTGCTTTGTCTTTCCTCGATGCTTTCTCCTTGATTTTCCTGAGTCTCATATACAAAGGTTAGTCGCAAATCTCACAGATGTCATTAATCACCAAAACCCTAATTATGGCTCAAGATTCAACAATCTCTCCCTTTTTGGTGATTGATGACAACCGTTATGCATAAAACACTTGGATATCGAAAAAATGTGAATGTGAGCAAATAATGCTCCCCCTGAATCTTATGCCCATGGTCATGAATGGGTTCACAACATGATATATGAACAATTCTCACAAGGATATATGAACAACAATTTCATTTCATAATCATACATTCATACATCAATAAACATTGCATGATATAGCATGATATATCCATATTCATACAATCACATAACGATATAAATACATCCACATACGACAAATGATATAACAACATAACAGCACATATCCATAACATATCCATAACATAACTTAACAGCACATATCCATAGCATATCCATAACATATCCATAACATAACTTCTCCCCCTTTGTCATCAAAACATCCATAAAAGGAGAGTAGACATAGATACAAGTGATCATAGATATAGGAGTAAGATAATCTAAGACTGCGGAGGATGATCGGAAGAAGAATCGCCGCGACGACGACGCTGATACTGGCCTGCATCGAATCGTCCCCGCAGCTCAGAGACATCCTGACTCATAGAATCGATACGAGGCTCGATGACATTGAGGCGATGGTCGATGGAGCTCAATCTGGTATCAACCTCATCGAAGCGAGTCTCGAATCGCATGGACATCTGATCCAGCCGTTCCATGATCATCATGTACGGAGCGGAGACATCAGGACTCTGAGAGATGGAGTAGGACTGAAGTGGAGAGGGAACTCCTGCGACCGGAGACATAGGCTCATCTCCATGATCTGGTGGTCCAACTTGGTTCTCGTAGCGAATGAGCATCCCTAGGCTCTTCATTCGATAATACTCCATAGTAGTGGGGCGAGAAGCGCGATGCAGTCCAAAATAGGTCAGAGTGTGAGCAATGAAGGGTGCGAAGGGCAATAGCCTCTTCATATCCATCTAAACTTCCTGCATCTCATGGAACATGAACTCCACAATGTCGAATGGTGTCTCATCAACTTGGGCTCTCAGAAGTCGCAGCATGGTAGATGTGACAGCCCCACGATCTCCGGTTTTTGGCAAGACAGTCATGCAGTTCAGCTTTTCTAGAATTGCCACCGGAGGAATCAGTTGAGAGACTTTACCGATATTTGGATCTGGATTGTCGAAGAGATGAACCACGTCTTCAACTCGAACTTCATCGAAGGAGAAAAGGCTGTTGTCAACATGCTCGATCTCTAGAGCTTCTTCAAATTGTGTCTTTGTGAGAGTCCTTTTTGAGTTGTTATTCATGAAAATGATGTGGGATCGATCCGAGGCAACATGAAGAGACGCGAAGAACGAACGGATGACATCCACGTTCCACTTCCAGTCTTCCTTCATCTCGGTGAAGGAGAGCAACCGGACTGCCATGAACTTGCCTCTTAAGGGATAGTTAACTTTGCTCTCGATCAAGTTCCAATCAATGGCCTGATGCCCAAAGACTTTGGCGGATGAGAATCTGGTGTGATATTGAGACATCTGAAAAGCATTCTAGAAATTTCTTTCAGTACATGTCCTTGGATGCTCATACAGGTTCTTTCGACGAAGTCGCCGAATGGCCCTAGCGGTGAATGTTTGATGGCCCCTGGGTTGCTCATCACCACTGCTGCTGCTGCTATCATCCGAGTCGGAATCATCAACGGGAGATCCTATGGGAGATGCTTGAGCTGCATCATCCTCATCAATGGCTAAGGAATCCCAGTCGATGGGTTGAGCCTGTTGAGAAGATCCAGGCCCATGACGACGGCTAGTCTGCTTCATTCTTCCAGACATAATGACTATGAAAAGAAAAGATAGAGAATTTGATCATGATATGACTCAATGAAGGTGTCATGAGATGCATGAGTTGGTCTTCATGTGTGAAAGGGTGCATGACCTAGTCCTTATATGACTCAATATTATTTATGCATGTACTAATAGATGCTAGCTTGTACTTTAAATCACCCTTTTCTGCTCTTTGATTCAGTTTTGCTTTACTCAAATTGCTTTGATCAAAATCAGGGATCTAATGTAATCATAGGAAATTATCTATGATATTCTCATCTAATCGCTTCTCTTGTGCATGGGAAATACTTTGAACAAAGCCGATACGAATCCAACATTTAACCTTACAGATTTGATTCAGTTTAATCATCACATCTTCATACAAAGCATGGTTAATTTTGTCCCAAAACCTATCCTTAGAATGCAAGTGATTTACTTAAACCATGCATGTCCATGAGAAACCTTTATTTTGCACAAATCAACTTAAATGTGATCACCCCTAGATGTTAATTTCATGAATCCATAAATAGATTTGACATGCAAAACATTTGAACTATTTCAAACCCTAGAATGACATGAGATGTAATGCATGAACCAGAGGAGAAGCAATGGAGAAACTGACCTAATCCAAGGAAGGAGAAAATGCACAGGAGGTCAAATCTGAGGCCGGACGGGAGATGGCCGGACAAATCCTCTTGTCCGGAGGAGAGGGGATGAATAGTGGAGAGAGGATGAACTGAGGAGGAGACAAAAGCCAGAAATCGATTTGGGGAAGAAACAGACTTCGGGAGGTTTTAATAACTGAACCAACGTGCACAGGCCGGACAATGTCCGATCTGGCCGGACACTGTCCGGTCAGTTCAGATTTGCCTCTGAAACTTCTGAAATTTTTGCAAATTTGTCAGATTTGACTCAAATAGAGATTTGAATTTTGGATAAGCTCAAGTATCATGTTTGGAATATATCCAGCTAGCTTTGAGGAGAAATTTGAGAGAAATCGACTTTAGAATGAGTCTCCGAATCGCATTTTAGGGCAAAAGAGTAAAACAGAACGGTTTTTCACCAATTTGTCAAATTTTCATGAAACTCGAATTTTTCTGAGATGTTTGGCCTTGTATGAATTCTAAATACTATTTCAAGCCAAAACATGGAAGAGATCTTGGCTCAAATAGCGAAATTCACAAAATGCACATTTTGGGTATTTTCGTGTCAAAACTCGTTTTCGGGCGATTTGCAAAATGTGATAATTTTCAAACCATAGGTCTTTTGAGAAAAAGTTCAACATGAAATGTTTTCGATTGACTGATCTCTAGGTGTTTCAGGTAGAAACTTTTTGTCAAAACTCAACCGATTTTGATTTATAGAAATAAGTCATTTTAGGCCAAAACAAGATCCTTAGATGTTCAATTTTGTCAAAATTCAACATTTTAGCTCGAAACCCTTTATTTTCACTTTCAAAACCTTTGAAAACATATTTGAAAGATATTTTTGAAGATTTTGTTTTATTTTAACATATTTTGAACATTTTAGCATTTTTAGTCCTTTTGATTTTAAAATTGACCCTTTTTATAAACAACATGCATATTTTTCCTTTTTGTACACAATTTTGGGGTATACAAGCATTCCATGATCTTGAAGTTGCTCCCCCTTAATGTGTTCTCCGAGTTTTGTTGAAAAACGACAAAGTGGTGAATTCTTGAACTTTTTCTTCAAAATAAGAAGTGATGGGCATAGATGCCTACATTGATATATAAATTTATAGCCAAGAGTATATATGCTAGATACAATCAAACTAACAATCAATTTAAGATAAACAAAAGATCAAATGACATTTGAAATATCAATAACATTCAATTCATTTCTTAACTTACTAAATCTTGACTCATCCAAGGGTTTAGTGAATAGGTCTGCTAATTGATTTTCGGTTGAAACATGACTGATCACTATATCCCTTTTTGATACATGATCCCTTAGAAAGTGATGTCTAATGTCAATGTGCTTTGTTCGAGAGTGTTGAACAGGATTGTTGGCAATTTTAACGGCACTCTCATTATCACATAAAAGTGGAACACAATTGACTTTTATGCCATAATCTAACAAGGTTTGCTTCATCCAAAGAAGTTGTGCACAACAGCTACCGGCCGAAACATATTCCGCCTCGGCAGTTGAGAGTGCAACTGAATTTTGTTTCTTTGAAGTCCAAGAGACTAATGATCTTCCTAGAAGTTGACAACCACCGGAAGTACTTTTTCTATCAATTTTACAACCGGCATAATCAAAATCCGAATATCCTAGGAGATCAAAACTAGCATTCTTAGGAAACCAAAGTCCTATGTTTGGTGTATGTTTTAGATATCTGAAAATTCTTTTTACTGCAATTAGGTGACACTCTCTAGGAGCAGCTTGAAACCTAGCACACATGCATACACTAAACATAATATCCGGTCTAGAGGCAGTAAGATATAATAAGCTACCAATCATAGAACGATATAATTTGAGTTCTACCAGTTTACCTCCTTCATCCAGATCCAAATGCCCATTTGTAGCCATAGGAGTCTTGATTGGTTTTGAATCATCCATACCGAATCTTTTGAGCAAATCCTTCACGTATTTGCTTTGACTCACAAATATGCCTTCTTTAATTTGCTTAATTTGAAGTCCGAGGAAGAAGCTCAATTCTCCTATCATAGGCATCTCAAATTCTTTGGACATGGTTTCACCAAAAGCTTGGCAAAGAGACTCGTTAGTGGAACCAAAAATTATATCATCGACATAGATTTGGCAAACAAAGAAGTCATCGTCTATGATTTTGGTAAAGAGAGTTGTATCAATTTTTCCAACTTTAAAACCTTGTGAAATTAGGAAATTTCGCAACCTTTCATACCAAGCCCTAGGGGCTTGCTTTAGACCATAAAGAGCTTTTGAGAGTTTATAGACGTGATTTGGATATTTTGGATCTTCAAAACCCGGTGGTTGCTTTACAAATACAAGTTTCGAAATTTCACCATTTAAGAAAGCACTTTTAACACCCATTTGAAATAGTTTGATTTCAAAACATGATGCAAATGCAAGTAAGATGCGAATGGCCTCTAGTCTAGCTACGGGAGCAAAAGTTTCATCAAAATCTAATCCTTCAATTTGAGAATAACCTTGTGCTACCAATCTAGCTTTATTTCTCACAACTATGCCATTTTCATCTTGTTTATTTCTAAAGACACATTTTGTACCAATTATATTGTGATCAAGAGGTTGTTCTACAAGTTCCCAAACATTATTTCTAGTAAAGTTGTTTAACTCATCATGCATAGCATTTACCCAATCCGGGTCTGCTAAAGCTTCATCAATGCATTTAGGCTCAATACTAGAAATGAAAGATGCATGTTCACAAAAAGATGCAATTCTAGAGCGAGTTTGGACACCTTTACCGACATCACCTATTATTTGGTTGACGGGATGATCTTTAGTGATGGTTTGATGAAGTCTTGGATTTTGCAATGTTTGATCTTCATTTTCCTTTATTTCCGAATCAAGATCAACTTGAGTGGGAGCTTCCGGAATCATAGAAGCTACTTCATTTTCTTGATCGGGGGACTTTGAATCTTCATCTTTGGGCTTGATATCTCCAATCGTCATGTTCTTCATAGCTTCTCGTAATTCTTCATTTCCTACATTCTCAACATCTTCATACTCTTCTTGAGAGCCATTAGATTCATCAAAATCAACATTGCATGTTTCTTCAATGCATTCGGTTATGATGTTAAAAACACGATAAGCCTTACTAGTTGACGAGTATCCAACAAGAAAGCCCTTGTCAACACGTCTTTGAAATTTTCCAAGATGCATGCGTTTTTTAAGGATGTAACATTTGCAACCAAAAACTCAAAAATATGAGATGTTTGGTTTTCTTCCAATAATTAGCTCATAAGGAGTTTTGTTTAATAAAGGATGAGTATAAAGCCGATTTATGGCATAACAAGCCATATTTACGGCCTCGGCCCAAAACCTAGTGGGGGTTTTATATTCATCCAACAAAGTTCGAGCCATTTCAATTAATGTTCGATTTTTCCTTTCCACAACACCGTTTTGTTGAGGAGTATATGGTACGGAAAATTCGTGTTTGATTCCAGATTCGTCACAAAGTTCAACAAAATCAGAATTTTGAAACTCTCCACCGTGATCACTTCAAAGTTTCTTGATGGAGAATTCAAATTCATTTCAACTCGTTTTGCAAATCTTTTAAACACACTTGGAGCATCGGATTTATGATTTAAAAAGAAAATCCAGGTAAATCGAGAGAAATCATCAACAATGACAAAACAATAGTTACTACCACCAATACTTTGAGTTTCCGATGGACCAAACAAGTCCATATGCAAAAGCTCAAGTGGTCTAGATGTTGACAAAATATTTTTAGCGGGATGAGTGCTAGCAACTTGTTTTCCCGCTTGACATGCACTACAAAGTTTATTCTTTTCGAACTTTACATTTTTCATACCTAGGATTAAATCTCTTTTTAAAAGTTTGTTTAATTGATGCATCCCAACATGAGCCAAACGACGATGCCAAAGCCATCCCAAAGAATTTTTAGCAACCAAACATGTTGAAATGCAAGAGTCTTTTGAACCGAAATCAACCAAATACAAATCTCCATATCGAAAACCTTTGAAAATTAAAGACTTGTCTTCTAGACTTTCAATGATAACACAATTTGGTTCAAAAATGCATCTAAGACCCAAATCACAAATTTTTGCAACCGAAAGCAAATTGAAGTTCAAAGATTCAACAAGTAATACATTTGAGATAGAAAGGTTGTTTGTGATTGCGACTTTACCTAATCCAATTACCTTTCCTTTGCTATTATCACCAAACGTGATTTTATCAATGTCATTGCAACCATTCTCAAATGAAGAGAACCGACTTCCATCACCGGTCATGTGTTGGGTGCATCCACTATCAAGCACCCAATGCCTCCCACCGGTTTTGTAGTTTACCTAAAGAAGGGTTAGATGCTTTTAGGTACCCAAACTTGTTTGGGTCCTTGAATGTTAGCAACAAGAGTTTTTGGTACCCAAATTTTCTTCTTATGTTTATTTTGATGAGGTAAACCAATGAATTTTGCAATTACTCTTCCGTGCTTTGTTTTCTTTAGCATGTAATGGGAGTGATACTTATTTTCTTTAGCTCTATAAGTTGAGGGACAATTTTCCGGCAAATGATATACATTATGACATTTGTGACAAAACATATTAGTGGCCTTTACAAAAGTCATTTTAGTACTCAATTTCTTTCTCTTGTTCGGTTCATATCCTAAGCCTTCCTTTCTAAATGAACATCGTTGTTCACTAAGAAGTTTGTCCAAAATTTCTTTTCCTTTAAAGCATTTTGCTAGTCCTAGATTTAGTTTTTCTACTTGTGCTTTGAGTTCTAAATTTTCTAAAATCAAGTTCGAGTTGTTATCAACAATTTCATCACAAACACTTTCATGATTAATTTCTAAAGCATTACAAGTGAATGATTTTGAAAGAGAGACATCATGAGTTGATTCGTCTAGAATATCACACGTAATGCCTATTTCATTTGTTTGTTTAGAATCAATAATTTCATTTATTAGAAGTGCCTCATGCGAGTCATTTAGTTCTGCATATAATTCACTAAGTGTTGAATATTCTTTCTTAAGCAGTTTGTTTTCCTTAGTTACTCTACCTAATGCCTCATTTAGTTCCATAACCATATCAACAAGGTCCTCATAGGAAGGTTCAAGATCCGATACCTTAGCATCATCACTTGCCATAAGACATAATGATGACTTGTCTTCAAACGAAGTGGCTTCTCCGATAGCAATTCCCGCCATTTTCTTAGAAGATGATGGTACTTCATCTTCCGATTCGGATTCCTCCGATCCGGAATACCATTCACCAACATAGGCTTGGCCCTTGCTTTTATTGTTGTAGAACTTCTTGAAGAGCTTCTTTTTGCCTTTTGTCCCTTCACCGTCATCTTTCCTCTCATGAAATCTTTGATTATCACCCTTTTTATTTGGACATCTTGAGGCAAAGTGTCCCTTCTCATTACATTCATAACATATAATGTTCTTGAATCCGGTCTTCTTGTGAGGTCCTCGCCTTTTGTCAAACTCAAATCCTCTTTTATTGATCTTGTTTAGGAGCTTGCGGGTTTTTCTCACAAGAAGAGCTAGATCACCATCGGAGCTTTCATCCGAACTATCCTCCTTGGCTTCCTCGACTTTTGCCTTAAATGCCAAGTTTTTCTTCTTTGATCCGGATGCTTCCACGATCCCTTTCTTTTCTTCTTTTTGCATTTCATGGGTGATAAGAGTACCCAAGAGTTCGGTAGGAGTTGTGGAAGAGAGATCGCCATTGATAAGCACTGTCACAATTGTATCAAAACTCGATGGTAAAATCATAAGCATTTTACGCACAATGTCAATATCTTCAAATTTTGTACCTAAACCTTTGAGATCATTGATTACTAGATTTAGTCTAGTATACATGTCACTAACATTTTCAGATTCAAGAATGAAGAAGGAGTTGTATTCTCTAGTTAATTTAATTAGCTTAGCTTCTTTGACTTTTGATGTTCCTTCATGAATTACCTCTAAGGTTTTCCACATTTCATAGGATGTATCAAAATTGCTAATGCGATTGAATTCACTTAAGTCAAGACCATTAAATATGGCATTTTTTGCTTGAGCATTTGCTTGAAGGTTTTTCGATTCTAGAGGTGTGAGATTTTCTAAGTCAATTGGAGTCCTAAAACCATCTCTAGTGACCCTCCAAACATCAAGACTAATGGATTCTAGATAAACCGCCATCCTAATTTTCCAATAGCAATAATTGTCACCCTTGAAGAAGGGAACCTTTCCATTATAGTTTTCTTTGATCGACGACATCCTCTCCCTAGACGGTTAAGCCTAAAAAAGAGAGACCTAGTGCTCTGATACCACGTGTTGATCGAAGGATGCCGACTAGAGGGGGGGTGAATAGGCGGTTTTAAAATTTTCTTCTAAATTAGGGTTTAACAACCTAAGATTGCAATAACAAATATTCTAAGGGTATGGAAAACTAATTCAATTCAGATTTAGCAATTTCTATGATACTACTAGCAACAATTCAATCACAATGAAAATTAAGCAAGTAGTAGAGATAACCGAAGAAATCAAGTTTTTCCCGAGGTCTCGGAAATTTGCCGATTTTCACTAATCCTCATTGAAGCGCTCTTCACTTTAGCTTAAGCTTCGATTCCACTAGAGGTAGCCCTTCTCCACTCCGGATAAGCGAGCTCCAAGCCTTTACAACCACTCGCCGGGCCTCTCCGACACACCGTCGATGGAGAGATCGCCGGACCTCCCGGGTCGTCTAGGTGACGGCAATCACCAAGAGTAATAAGCCTAGCACCTTGCTTGATCAACCTCAAAGCTTGATGAACACAATGCAAATGCAAAAGGCTTGGAACCAAATTCACTCAACTAGCACTCAAGAATTTCCAAGTTTTGACTCTAATTGCTAGAGAATGGATGTAAGAGAGCTTGCACACTGTTGCTCAGGGTTTATGAGATGTATTTCGTGTGTCAAAGACATCTACAACAGTGGTCTATTTATACTCTCAACAAAAACGGTCGAAATCAAGAAGATTGGGCGAAAATTGTACTGGTCGGACATTGTCCGGTCAGTACAAAAGTTTTGACCGTTATTCACGTGAATTACGAGTGTCAGTAGCCGTTTGAAGTGAAATGTGAAGGCCGGACAAATGTATTTGTCCGGACAAAATGTCCGGACAAATGCATTTGTCTCTGTTGACACCCTTGTTCGAAACAGCTTGTACACGCCGGACAAATAGAATTGTCCGGACAAAATGTCCGGACAAATGTATTTGTCTCTGTTGACACTCAAAATAAAAACCTCCAGAATTTTGTATTGACCGGACATATGGGATTTGTCCTGACAAAATGTCCGGACAAATAGATACGTCTCTGTTAACACAGCCTTTTTAAAAGCTCACAATTTGTATTGACCGGACATTGTCCGGTCGCTTCAGACATATCCTCCGGACAAATAGACTTGTCTTAATTAAACATCCCAGTAACATTTGTATTGACCGGACATTGTCCGGTCACTTCGGACAATGTCCGGCCTTCATCGAACAGATGCACCGGACAGATGTATTTGTCTCTGTTGCACTTGATTTCAATGTTCTGAAAATGTTTGTATTCGCCGGACATTGTCCGGTCACTTCAGACACTGTCCGGCCAGTACAAAACGAAAACAGACCTCTGAAATTTTTACTCAAATTTGATTCAATGCAAATGCAAATGCAAATATGCTTCTAAAAACTTCAAGATTGATCAAGAGTCTTGTGCTAAGACCCCTCTTAATAGTACGATCATCTAACCTAGAAAATTTCAAAACAAGAAGACGCTAGATTTAGGTATTTGTACTTTTGTCGGGATTTTCGTCGTTTTCGCTTCATGAAGTCTTGATAGCTTTGCTTTGTCTTTCCTCGATGCTTTCTCCTTAATTTTCTGAGTCTCATATACAAAGGTTAGTCGCAAATCTCACGGATGTCATTAATCACCAAAACCCTAATTAGGGCTCAAGATTCAACATGGCGAAGGCAGATCAAGAGCACGAAGCACGGCCGCAGTGGATCTAGATCAAGGGTGGCGCAAGCGAAGGAGGATTTGGGCAAAGGTGGCACGAGCGAAGGTGGAGGCCTGAGGTGGCGTGGGCGAAGGTAGCGCGGGCGAAGGCGGAGGCCTAAGGTGGTGTGGGTGAAGGCGGATCCGGGCGAAGGCGGATCCGGCGAATGTGGAGAAGGATCGAAGCGAAGGTAACTGCATTGCTTGTCGAGCTGAGTTCGAGTTCAATCGAGTTTGTTTTGAGTCGAGCCCGATCCTGACTCTAAGCTCGTGAATATTTCGAGTCAAACCCGATACATTATTGAACCCGAGCCGAGCTAGCTTGGGCTCGCTCGAGTTCAACTCGTTTCCGGCCATATATACAAGTCCTTCGCCCGGAAGCTAGGTCTTATTTGGGATGACTTAGTTTTTTGTTATAAGTGTTCTTTTAGAGAAATTCAAGGAGAAAAGTTCAAATTTCTCAATTTAAAATAGATTTAAATTTTTCTAAAAATCCCCTCTATAATACTCTGTGTGAAAAGACTTAAGTTTCTAGCTGCTTTAAGTTGAAATTGAAGATTTCACAAACAGAACCATAGTTTGCTTCATCTTCTTATAAGCTGCTTGAAGAAGAGCAGCTTGACAGATTGAAAAAACAGGTGCGGCCCATCAGTCCTTCACAAGGAATAGTCCATTTTCCTTAGACAATCCACACAAGAGTTTTGGGGTAAGATATGTTTTACTATAGTTCACAAATTTGTGCCAATTGAAGTTAATTTTAAATTTATGAGTATTATCACTGATTGTCTTACTATAACTCATGATTTGATGTTAATCTTGATCAATTTTCAACTTTTGAGTTTTGATGTTGATATGTCTTGTTTTAGCTCACTAGTTTGTTGCAATCTTTGTCAATTCCCAACTTATAAGTTTTGGTGCTCATTTGGCTTATTATAACTCAAGAATTTTTGCCAACCTTAGTTGATTTTTAATTTTTGAGTTTTTGTGTTAATTTTTCTTACCATAACTTACTAGTTTATGCCAATTTTGGTTAAACTCTAATTTAGGAGTTTCAGCTTTGATTTGCCTTACTATAGATTTGACACAAGTTTGTGAGTTATATCAAGGCAAATCAATACCAAAACACATAAGTTCAAAATTGACCACAAAACTAGTAAGCTATAGTAAGACAAATTAACACAAAGATACATGTCAAAAATTGAACAAAATTAGCACAAACTTGTGAGCTATAGAAAATAAAATCAACGTAAAAACCCATAAATTTAAAATTGATTAAGATTAGCACAAATTTACGAATTATATTAAGGAAAATCGACATCAAAATCCATAATTTAAAAGATGATCAAGATTAACACAAATTTGTGAGGTATAGTAATATAAACAGGCAGCAAAACCCATTAGTTGAAAATGACTGATATTAGCATAAATTTGGTGAGTTATAGTAAGACAAAATGGCGGCAAAACCCATTGGTTGAAAATCAATTACTATTGGCACAAATTTGTGAGTTACAAGCAAATCAGTACCAAACTCATAAGTTGAAAATTGATTATGATTGGTACAAAGGTTGATACAGACTCGTGAGTTATGGGGGTGTTTGGATTGTAGCCAAAATTCACTCCACCAAAAATTGATAACATTGACCAAATATATTTTGTTTATTGCCATAATTTTGGCATGCTAATGAAAGTTGTCCAACACTTAGTTTATTTTCTTACAAAAAAAATTATCAAAGTTAGGACTAAGAAACTAATGGCCAAATTTGGGGCATTGCCAAAAATTTGGCAAGATATCATGGAAACAAGTTAGATCATAAACCATATATGCCTATAATAAGCCAAATAAGTACTAAAACCTATAAGTTGGAATAGATTAAGATTGGCGTAGAATGGCAAACTATATTAAGGTAAATCAACCCCAAAACTCATAAATTAAAAATCGACTAAATTTGGCACAAATTCGTGAATTTATAGTAAGGCAAATCAATGTCAAAATCTATAAGTCAAAAATTGACTAAGATTGACACATTCTGGTGAGCTATAGTAAAACAAATCAATGCTAAAATTTATAAATTTAAAATTGACTAAGAGTGGTGCAACTCGTAACCATAATAAGACAATTGGCACAAAAATTTATAAGTTGGAATTAACCAAGATTAACACAAATTGGTGAATTATAATAAGACAAAGCGACAATAAAATCCATTGGTTGAAAATTGAACCAGATTGACACAAACTGGTGAGCTATACTGAGATAAATGAACACCAAACCCATAAGTTGAAAATTGATCAAGATTGGCATAGAGATTATGAGTTATAGTAAAACAAATCAGTGCCAATACCTCATAAATTTAAAATTGATAAAGATTGATATAAACTAGTGAGCAATAGTAAGACAAATCAATGCTAAATCTCATAAATTAGAAATTAACCAAGATTGACATAAACTGGTGAGCTATAATAAGTCAAATCAGTGCTAAAACCTATAAATTGAAAATCAATCAAAATTAATACAAACTGAGATATAGTAAGAAAAATCAACAGCAAAACCTATAAATCAAAAATTGACAAAGATTAGTATAAATTGGTGAGATACAAAAAGACATATCAATGCCAAATCTTATAAATTTAAAATTGATTAAGATTGACATAAATTCATGAGTTATTGTTAGACAAATCGGTGTTAAAACCCATAAATTCAAACATCCAACTTATTATTAGAATTAAATGATAGACATCACATTGTGAGATAAAATACTATACAATAAGCCTCGACCCCTCATCTATGACTTCTGCGGTATTGCTCTCCCTCCGTCCCTCTCGTGATCTCTTCACATCTACTTAGGCTATCTCCAACGCCGCATCCTCGATGCCCTGACATGTGGGCCCCACCGGAAAAAATTAATAAAATAATCGCGACGGGAGAGAGACGACGCCACGCGAGGATGCAACCGTGAAGCTCTGACAAGTGGGGCCCTCGACGCGTGATTGGGCGAAGCGGCAGCGTTGGAGCGCGCGTGGACGCATCGTCACGCGGTTTGCGGGGCCCACAGCGCGAGAAACGGTGGCTTCGTACCCTCCCGTGAAATGTTACTGACAGGTGGGCCCAGATGAATCTCGGGGCCACGTGACAGTGAGTGTGTGTGCGGTGTGCAGGTGCGGGACGAGGTGCGGTGGGCCCCACAAAACGCGTGGCTGGTGTGAACGCGTTTCACGCGCGTGCTGTGTCACTGTCAGGTGGGCCAGCGCGTGTAGAGGGCCCGCATGTCAGTGGCCGTTTCGAGCTGGGTGCGGGATTCTTTAGACGTTTGAATATTTTAGCCCTCGGTCCCACCTGTCAGTGACTTAAAAAATAGCCGTTTAAATTAAACCGTTTGAAAATAGCCGTTGGAGTTAATTTATTCATTTCTGAGGTTAAAAATTCGTAAAAAATCCAAAAAATTCCAAAAAAATTGCAAAAAATTCCTGAAAATTTGTGTGACCCCCTGCCTATAAATATGCCCAATTTTCAGCTCATTTACCCTCAAGCAACCCAAAACTCACACACTTTGCACTTTCCTGTTCATCCAGTATTTTCCGTAAAAATTTTCAATGGCCGATAATCCTCCCGGCGGTTATGTTAATTGGTTTGGCGAACCAAATTTAGATGAGGAGAACTCCCAAGCGCCAAACAGTCAAAATCCGCCCAGTTTTCAGCCTCCTCCTCCACCATACCCGATGTGCTATCCACCGTACGCTGCACCCCCTCCATACGGCCAACCACATCCATATGCACATCCATACGCACAATCCCCCTTCGGCCCTTACGGCCAAAATCCTCATTACGTTGGAGCTCCGACCATGTCTGCAGGAATCTCGCCCCCTCAACCACCGAGCAAAAATTCGCAGTCCACGTCCGTATTAGATACCGGGACTCCGCATAGCTCGGCCCCCGGAGTGATCGAGGCCGACGACAACGCTGGCAAAGGCGAACGAAGGGCTGGGGCACAGCGTAAACGAATGCTCTGGTCCCAACAGGACGACATGCGACTTGTGAGTGCTCGATCATCTAACTACTAAATTCTGCTATCGCAGACTTTGTTATTAAATTTGGATTTTTCGTGCTCCAGATCAGTGCATGGTTGAATAACTCCCTCGACCCGGTCGATGGGAACAATCAAAAATGCGACGAGTATTGGTCAAAGGTGGTTGCCGAGTACAACGAGAGCAGTCCGCCTGATCGCAGACGAGATCTCAGGCACTGCAAAGACCATTGGCAAAAGAGCAATAAAAAAATTGTTCAGTTCAATGGTATCTACTGCAGGTTGCGCGATGTCTATGCTAGTGGTCGTTCAGACGACCAATTGATTTCGCAAGCACGCGACATGTACAGGCAGGAAGTGGGTCAGGCCTTCATCATGGAGCACTGGTGGAGAGCCGTATGTGGCCAACCGAAATGGTGCCGAAGCTACTTGGATTCTTCGAAAAGAGCTCACCTGAATGAAGAAGGTGCCCACACGTCGTCGTCGAACAACGACGATGAGCCCGTCGAGCTTCCACGACCTATAGGGCAAGACGCGGCAAAGCGGAAGGGTAAGAGCAAACTAGGCGGAACATCATCGGCGCGCGAGGAGACCCTAGGGCGCATCGACAAAGCCAACGCCGAGCTTAGTAGTATGGCCGACAAAACCCTTGCTGTAGCCGAAAAATTGCAAGGGATGGCCAGAAGCAAAGAGAAGGCTTCATTGATGAAGTCGTTGACGAAGCTACTTGGGATGGATACATCCCATTTATCGGAGAACCGTAAGGCGACGCATGAGGCTGCAATAGAATACATCAACGAGCAGCTTAACGATCTGAAAAACAAATAGTAGACCGAACATTGTACTTTTCATTTAAACATTTGTACTCGCACTATTAATTTAAGTGGTTTTCGATTCACTTGTTTGTACTGTGGCATGTGATCGATGTCTTTGGATTTTAGCCGTTGGAGCTGACACATCTGTTCGATGCCTTTGGATTTTAGCCGTTGGAGCTGACGCATGTGATCGGTACTTTTAGATTTTAGCCGTTTGAGCTGATACATCTACTCAATGTCTTTGGATTTTAGCCGTTGGAGTTGACACATCTGTTCGATGCCTTTGGATTTTAGCCGTTGGAGCTGACACATCTGTTCGATGCCTTTGGATTTTAGCCGTTGGAGCCGACGCATGTGATCGATGCCTTCGGATTTTTCCTAACCGATCATCTCCACACGCCAAGATCGGTAAAATATAAAAACTCGTAATACCTGAGGTCTTTCGCATCTTCACGATTTTCGACTTGTCTTTTGCTCTTTGCTACTTGTGCTTTTATTTTACGTCGGGTTCTTCTTGTATTCCGTGCATATCTTCCCAACGCAACTCTGTATCAAATAAACTCAATAGCACAATTTGTCCGGAACACTTTGTTTTCATTAATCATCAAAATTAGGGTTAGGCATGAAGGCCTAGATGCAACAATCTCCCCCTTTTTGATGATTGATGACAACAAGTGTTCAAATAAAATAAATAGAATAGCTCCCCCTGAGTGTATGCATCATATCAAATCATAAACTAATACATGCACATACATACACATCAGGGCATCTCATACATAAGCAAGTCACAGATGTGCAATATCCACAAGTCATATCAGAGCATATGCATGCACATCAAGACATCGATGTATCAGAGCTATAATCACATAACACATATCAGAGCTCAAGAACATCATCGCAAGAAATCAATGACATCATATATATATGAGCTAAAAAGAAAAGAAGACATACACAGATAACCAAAAAACAACATCTCCATATATAAATAATCACCATCTGTTCAGTACATCGAAAGACATAAACAGAACAGACTCCAATGTCCAAAATCCAAAATACTAACCTCCAAAATACTTCTCCCCCTTTGGCATCAAGCACAAAAAGGGAGGCAAACAAAACAAATCAGAGCCTAATGCTCATCATCTGAAGAAAATCCTATGATGTCCGTATCTCCGGAGCCAGCTGGAGATGCAGACGGGTCCGGAGGAGTCGCAGCTGCAACAAGAGCAGGAGCTGCAGACACTGGAGCCGGAGCTGGAGCAACAGGATCTGGATCAGCAGAAACTGAAACTGAGCTCGGCGAAGACGCAGCCTGGCGGGCCCTCTTGCGAGGGACCGAAGAACCGGAAGCAGGCAGGCGCCGCAAAATCTCCTCCTGCTGAGCAATCAAACGGAGCAACATCTGATGATGCTCCGCCTGAGTGCTGAGGATCTGCTGCTGCACCTGGAGGACCTCCTGAAGCTGAGAAGAGGATGACACAGATCCGGTGCCTGTCCCTGCAGCTGGAGCTGGAGAAGACTCCTGGACAGGGGCCTCGTCCTCTGACTCCCCCGCAGCATCATCATGTGATGCGGGAGAACCAGGGCCAGCAGCTGCAGCAGGGCGAGCACCGAGCCGGCGATCAGCCTGGCCTGGAGGATAGAAGAGAAGAGGATGATGGGGCCTTGGCAGCTCAGTGTCCACGGCCCGGATATGACGAAGCACCGCCATGATATACGGAGCGTATATCAGCTGACGGCGCGGGGAAAGAAGGACGTGCTGAATCTCACTGATGATGAGATCAGCAACGTCGAAGGGCTCCTCCTGGAAGATAGAAATCAGGACGTGGAGCCCTATATAAGTGACCCTGGCTCTGTCTCCGCTTATGGGGACCAGTGTGAGACGGAGGATACGCATAGCCAGGTCAACATCGCGGCGCAGACCAGCAATATGACGGAGCTGGAAGGGGCCGGAATAGAGCATGGCCACCTCCCGACGCTCGAGGTCAGGGAGAGTATGGAGCTGGCGGCCAGAAGGAGGGCACACCAGACCAAGCGCTGAGTCCAGCTGATCCTTCGTAACGGTGTGGACCTGGAGGCCCGTCATAAAGGTCATGAAGTCGCGCTGAGGGGAAACGAAGACGGTGGAATAGAACTGACGTATGGGCCCCTCAGCCCAGTGCAAAGAGGAATCCGCGACTAAGTCGCGAATCCCTACAGTGCCGAAGAGATCTGCGAGGGTAGCAATGCCTGTGCGAGAGGCGATCGTACCCCACGACAGAGAACGGTGGGCAAAGATGGGAGCGCGGCTGTAGACGCTGGTAAACAGGTCTAAATGAAGGTTTGTGAAGCAAGTGAGCACCGCGCACCCGTCGCGACCAGTGGGTCGCGGCGACAGGTACGGGTTCACAGAGCGGAGCGTGCGCAGGCGGCTCACGTGCCAACGTGAATAATCCACGGGCACGCGCTCAGGTGGAGGCGATGGCCGATTCTCGGACGTCTGGCCCGATGAACGCTGGCTGTTTGCCGCATTCTTTCGTCGGGCCCCACGACGAGAGGGACCGGCCTGATCAGACATGATGGAAAAACAGAGGAGAGAAAGGAATCGACCTGAACAGGAAGACGAACAGATCAGCCGAAACAGAAGAGGTCGTCAGCCGAAAAACTGATCAGCTAAAGCCGATCGAAGAACGACGAGGCACCACGGCTCAAGGACACTCTGAGAGGAGAGGAGCAAAACGCCGGCGAGCCTCGGCACAGAGGTGCACGAACAAGTTCCGGCGAGGCGAGGTGTTTGCGGCTAGAACAGAGGATCAAAAACCGACGAGGTCGAGACGGCCGAGGACGGTGGCGCCGGCGGTGAGGAGCTCACCGGCGACGAGGGGAGGCGCAAAGAAGGCGGCGGCGAGGCACGGTGAGGTGGTGGAGCAAACGGCGAAGACACGGGGGCGCAAGAAACAACGGCGGCGAGAAGAAGGTGAGAAGACAAGAAAACAGAACGGGGATTTTAGGGTTCACGATCCCGCAACTGACAGTCAGTTTGATAAACTGACAGTCAGTTCCAAACTCAGAAACATGGAACTGACAGTTAGTATACCATACTGACAGTCAGTTCATAGAACTGCGTTTTGAAACTGACAGTCAGTGTATGAGACTGACAGTCAGTTGGGGGCTCGAACACGACCAGAAGCTACGACATAAATCAAATGTACGTAACTGACTGTCAGTTTGTGAAACTGACTGTCAGTTATGACACTGACTTCGACCAGAGACTAGGACCAGGCTCCTAACTACTGAACTGACTGTCAGTTCTAGAAACTGACTGTCAGTTTGGTCAATTTCGACCAGAGGCTGTCTAAGACAAGAGAGGGAATAAAACAATAATATTTTATACAAACAAACATTTTTAGCACATCAACTAGCATTTGATATATCAATAATGTTCAGTTCACCCCTTAAAAAGCAAAATCTTATTTCATCTAAGGGTTTAGTGAAAAAATCTGCTAGTTGCAAATCAGTTCTAACATAATTCACATCAATATCTCCTTTTGCCACATGATCTCTAATAAAATGGTGCCTTATTTCAATATGCTTAGTTCTAAAATGTTGAACAGGATTATTAGCAATTTTAATGGCACTTTCATTATCACATAATAGTGGCACTTTATCAAATATAATCCCATAATCCAAAAATGTCTGCTTCATCCACAATAATTGAGCACAACAACTACCTGCAGACACATATTCAGCTTCAGCTGTGGAGAGAGCTACTGAATTTTGTTTCCTAGATGACCATGATACTAAGGATCTCCCCAACAGCTGACAGCTACCAGATGCGCTTTTACGATCAATTTTGCACCCAGCATAATCAGAATCAGAGTACCCAATTAATTCAAAATTTGCATCTTTAGGATACCAAAGGCCTAAACTAGGATAGCATTTTAAATACCTAAGGATTCTTTTAAGAACAGTTAAATGACATTCCTTATGATCAGACTGAAATCTAGCACATAAGCACACACTAAACATGATATCAGGCCTAGATGCAGTGAGATATAAAAGACTACCAATCATAGACCTATAAAGTTTAGAATCAACCGATTTGCCGTTTTTGTCCATGTCTAGATGTCCGTTGGTCGCCATGGGTGTTTTGATTGGCTTGGCGTCTTCCATCCCAAAGCGCTTGAGCAGATCCTTCACGTACTTGGTTTGACTCACGAACGTACTGTTCCTGAGTTGCTTGATTTGAAGTCCAAGGAAGAAGCTCAGCTCACCAATCATGGACATCTCGAACTCCCTAGACATCATCTCTCCAAACTCATGACAGAAATGTTCATTAGTAGATCCAAATATAATATCATCAACATAGATCTGACAAATGAACAAATCTTTTTCAATTTTCTTTGTAAAGAGAGTTGTATCAACCTTCCCAATTTTAAAACCTTTTGATAATAGAAAGTCTCTAAGACGCTCATACCAAGCTCGAGGAGCTTGTTTGAGACCGTAGAGAGCTTTCGACAATTTAAATACATGGTTTGGAAATTTAGAATCTTCAAAACCGGGAGGTTGTTCAACAAACACAAGTTCAGAAATTTCACCATTTAAGAATGCACTTTTTACATCCATTTGAAAAAGTTTGATATTAAAACATGATGCATAAGCAAGAAGGATGCGAATAGCTTCAAGTCTTGCTACAGGTACAAAAGTTTCACCAAAGTCTAAGCCTTCGACTTGAGTGAAACCTTGAGCAACAAGACGAGCTTTGTTTCTAATTACAACACCATTTTCATCTTGCTTATTTCTGAAAACCCATTTTGTTCCAATTACATTATGATCTTTGGGTCTTTCAACTAAAGTCCAAACTTCATTTCTAGCAAAGTTATTAAGTTCTTCATGCATGGCATTAACCCAATCAGGGTCATTTAAAGCTTCATTAACATGTTTGGGTTCTAAAGAAGACACAAATGAATGATGTTCACAAAATGCAGCAATACGAGATCGAGTTTGAACACCCTTACTGACGTCACCCAATATTTGGTCTAGAGGGTGATCCTTGGTGATGGTTTGGTGTTGCCTTGGTTCTTCATCTTGTATTGCTTCATCTTGACTTTGTTCTGGAGGATCAACCTGAGATGATGATGCGTCTTGATCAACATTTTCAACGTTGACATCATCTTCTTGATCTTCCTCTGTTGGCTTGATGTCTCCAATGGTTATGTTTTTCATGGCTTCTTGAAGATCGTCACCTGAAACTTCATGAGATACTTGCTCCTTTTGTGAGCCATTAGTTTCATCAAATTCGACGTCACCAGATTCTTCAATACAACTTGTATTTTTATTAAACACACGATAAGCTTTACTAGTGGTGGAGTATCCGACTAGAAAGCCTTCATCTACTCTTCTTTGAAATTTACTACCAAAATTTCTTTTCTTAAGAATATAACATTTGCAACCAAAGACTCGGAAATACGAAATATTTGGCTTACGCCCAATGAGAAGTTCATAAGGAGTCAAATTCAGAAGAGGATGCAAATAAAGTCGGTTTATAGAATAGCAAGCGGTATGCACGGCTTCAGCCCAGAAGCGAGTAGGAGTATCATACTCACTTAGCATAGTCCTTGCCATTTCTATAAGTGTTCGATTTTTCCTTTCAACAACTCCATTTTGCTGTGGAGTGTAGGATGTGGAAAATTCGTGTTTGATTCCAAGAGAGTCACAAAAATCAAATAGAGTTGAATTAACGAATTCTCCACCATGATCACTACGGATTTTCTTGATGGATAATTCGAATTCAGTAGAAACACGTTTTGCAAAACTTTTGAAAACATCGGGGGTTTCGGATTTTTGAGAAATAAAGAAAACCCAAGTGTAACGTGTAAAATCATCAACAATCACAAAACCATAGTTGCTACCCCCGATACTTTGGAACTCGGAAGGTCCAAATAAATCCATATGAAGGAGTTCCAAAGGTTTGCAAGTCGAAAGAATGCGCTTAGTTGGATGTGAAGTAGCTACTTGCTTGCCCGCTTGACAAGCGCTACAAGGTTTGTCCTTTTCAAAATTCACATCCTTTAAGCCAACAACCAAATCACGTTTTAAAAGTTTTCTCAATTGATGCATTCCAACATGTGCAAGTCTTCTATGCCATAGCCAACCTTTTGAGGTTTGAGAGACAAGACATGTTGAAAGAGATGCATCTTTTGAATGAAAATCAACCAAATAAAGATTTCCAAAGCGAAAGCCTTTGAAGATCAAAGATTTATCTTTTAAACTTTCAACCAAAACTTCTTTTGGGAAGAATATGCAACTAAAACCAAAATCACAAATTTGAGCAACGGAAAGCAAATTGAAGTTCAAAGATTCGACCAATAAAACATTAGAAATAGAGAGATCATTTGAGATTGCGATTTTACCCAAGCCTATCACATTTCCTTGACGGTTGTCGCCAAAGGTAATCTTTTGGTTCTCGCTTGAGTTGTCTTCTATTGAGGTGAACAACTTCTTGTTACCGGTCATGTGTTCGGAGCATCCGCTATCTAGCACCCAATGCCTCCCACCGGTCTTGTAGTTCACCTACATGAAAAGAATTAAGTTCTTTTAGGTACCCAAACCTTTTTGGGTCCTTCAATATTAGCAATCAAAGCTTTGGGCACCCAAATGGATTTCTTCTTTTTGTTTAACATGGGTGCACCAACATACTTTGCTATAGCATAACCTTTTCTCGACTTTTGAAGCATGTAGCAAGTATCAAAATAATTAGGAGTCATTAAGGGACATGCTTCATGTGAATGACCGGTTTCATGGCATTTATGACAAAATGAGTTACATGCTTTAACAAATATAGTTCTAGAATTTTGTTTCCTTCCTTTCTTTTGAAAATATCCTAATCCTTCTTTTCTAAAAGAACATCTTTGTTTATTAAGGATTAGATCAAGAGATATTTTACCTTTATAACAATTTTCTAAGCCTTTTCCAAGTTGTTCAACTTGTGCCTTAAGTTCATTATTTTCATTTAGAATGTTATCATTTGAAGCACATGAAATGTGATGACTACTAGAGGGAGATTCATTTAAGTTACATGAAGTTGAAGCATCAATCTTAGATGAAATATTTGTAACATCTTTTATAAGCATGTTTTCATATGAATCTTTAAGTTCCGAGTATTGAGCGCGTAGAGAAGAATGCTCTTCCTTAAGCGCCTTGTACTTCATCTTAGTTTTTCCAAAAGCTTCATTTAGTTCAGTTATCATTTCAACTAAGTCATCATATGATGGATCATTGGAGTGTACATTTTCATTGCCTTTGGCCATAAGGCACATGGATGAATTAGTTGAAGTGTTGTTGCCGAGAGCTAGTCCGGCCATCTTCTTGGAGCAACTTCGTTCGTTGTCGGAGTCGGAGTCGGAGCTCTCTCCGCCGGACATCCATTCTCCGAAACAGGCTTCTTTGATTTCTTCATTCTTCTTCTTGAAGAACTTCTTCTTCTTGTTCCACGCCTTGTTCTTGTTTGGACATCTTGATGCTATGTGTCCCTTCTCATGACATCCATAACAAATGATGTCCTTGAAGTTGTTTTGCTTTTGCCCCTTTGGTCGTGTGTCAATGTTGACACCTTTCTTATGTAACCTGCGAAGAAGTTTTTGAGTGTTCTTTACCATAAGTGCGAGGTCTTCATCGGAGGAGCCTTCGCTTGAATCGTTCCTTGCATTAGCTTTGAAGGCCAAAGCTTTCTTCTTCGTCTCCGTGGGTTCGGCTGCTTCCTTCTTTTCCTTCTTGTGCATCTCATGGGTGATGAGGTTCCCATAGAGATCGGTTGGTGTTGTGGTTGATAGGTCGGAGTTTGTGAGAACCGTGACCAAGGTGTCGAAGCTTTCCGGCAAGGCCCTAAGCATCTTTCTCACAAGCTCAAGGTCAGTAAAAACAACACCAAGACCCTTGAGTTCATTCACAATGTTGTTTAACCGAGTAAACATGGAATCCACGGACTCGGTTGATGACATGGTGAATGTCTCATATTTTTGCCTCACCATTAGTAATTTTGCCTCTTTAACTTTTGTAGTGCCCTCATAAATTTCTTCGAGGGTAGTCCAAACCTTATGAGCAGTCGTGAGATTGCTCACACGGTTGAACTCGTTTAGGGATAAACCGGCAAAGAGAGCATTTTTTGCACGGGCTTTTAAATGCAACTTTCTCCTATCGTCTTCGGATTGACTTGCCGGATCAACCGGAGGAGTAAAGCCGAGTTTAACAATATCCCATACGTCAAGCCCCATGGCTTCTAGGAATACCGACATGCGCACTTTTCAATACGGATAATTTGTTCCATCAAAGATGGGCGCACGACCGGTATGTCCAAGAAGAAAATCCCCGCTTGACGACATCCTCTCTCTAGGCGGTAAAGCCTAATGAATCGAGAGACCAAGCTCTGATACCACGTGTTGGATCAAGGATGCCGACTAGAGGGGGGGTGAATAGGAGGCTTTAAAAACTTTAAAACTTAAAGCAAATAAAGAACGAATTATGTAAATAAGAGAAAGAGAACGAACACGATGATTTTTACCGAGGTATCGGAGACTCGCCCAGTCTCCACTAATCCTCGTTGAAGCACTCAAATCTCTTGAGTCTCGCTTCAATATCCACAAAGGATATTATCACTAATGGTTGCTCCTTGTCCACTCCGGAAAGGCGAGCACCGATGCCTTGTACACACTTGCCGAGCCTCTCCGACAATCTCCGAACGGAGAGATCAACGGCCACGCCTCCGAACCGTCTAGGTGAGGGCGCTCACCAAGAGTAACAGGCAGCGAGGTCTTCTCTAGACCTCCAAACACGCACCGAGAAGCTAAGTATATGCAAATGCAAAAGAACTGAAACTCTCGGTGGATCGGAAAGCACTCGACTTGATCAAAAGACCAAGATTTTATATATGAAACTAATGCTCAAGAGTGTATATGAGAGGAGGCTGCTTGTTGTAAGAAACACATGCCCAAAACCCCTATTTATAGTCTCAAGAATCAAATGAACCGTTGGAGCTAGGGCTGAAAATCAGCAACCCAAACTGACAGTCAGTTCAGTGCACAACGGCCGACAAAATTTACGGACGAAAACTTTGCTAGCCGTTTGCAGCCAAAACAGGAAAGCTGGAACACGCAACTGACAGTCAGTTACACGCAACTGACAGTCAGTTACACAAACTGACAGTCAGTTTGTGTACTGGCTCGACCAGAATCAAATAGAAACACAGTAAAACACTCTCTGGTCGAAACCCCAACTGACAGTCAGTATGGACAAACTGACAGTCAGTTTAGTACAAAAAATTTGAGACCAAAAAACACCCTCTCTGGACAATTGTCAGTTACACTAAACTGACATTCAAACTGACAGTCAGCTTGAACAAAAACAGCTATAACTTTAAATCCAGAAATCCAAAAGAGGTGTTTAATAGCTCGTTGGAAAGATAATTTTAAGGGCTACAATTTTGTCAACAGAAGCAAAAACCAGATCTGTCTAGATCTTTCTGAAAAATGCAAATACTCTTCTGCTGTCAAAAACTGAACTGAAAAACAGATTTTTCCAAATAAGACCAAAAGCAAATCCACATAAAAATGATGCGATGCAATGACCTAACATTCTCGGTTTGTGCTAGAGATAAAAAGAGGACTTTCGCTACCCCTCTTTATAGTACGGTTAAAGCTAGAAAGAATTTTTCCTAACCGATCATCTCCACACGCCAAGATCGGTAAAATATAAAAACTCGTAATACCTGAGATCTTTCGCATCTTCACGATTTTCGACTTGTCTTTTGCTCTTTGCTACTTGTGCTTTTATTTTACGTCGGGTTCTTCTTGTATTCCGTGCATATCTTCCCAATGCAACTCTGTATCAAATAAACTCAATAGCACAATTTGTTCGGAACACTTTGTTTTCATTAATCATCAAAATTAGGGTTAGACATGAAGGCCTAGATGCAACAATATCAACTTCACAACCAACCCCAAAAAAATGTCGTCCAGCTCAACCACAAGTAGTGGTGACGACGAAGGCATTAACCAAATGGAAGAGTTCGTGGCAGGGTTAGCACAGACCTGTCTAACGGTCGAACCCCTTATGCGTCACGCTCTTCATGATGTTGAAGCCAGCATTGGTGCTAGTACCTCGCACCGCCGCCGACGAAGTAGCAGAAGGTACATCGAAAGAGATCGCGAAGACGGTCATAACCGTCTAGTCGCGGACTACTTCGCCGATGTTCTGGTCTACCCCGGGTACTTGTTTCGCAGAAGATTCCGCATGGGGAGACCCCTCTTTCTACGAATCGTCGAAGCTCTCGGGGAGTGGTCCCCGTACTTCACCGAGAGGAGAGATGCCCTCAACCGAAAGGGGCTATCTCCATTGCAGAAGTGCACTGCTGCTTTGCGCATGTTGTCGTACGGCTCGCCCGCCGATGCTGTCGACGAGTACGTACGCATCGGAGAGTCGACGGCCATTCGGTGCCTGGAGAATTTCGTCGAAGGAATCGTTGATCGGTTCGCGGAGGAATATCTCCGTAAACCTACTATCGAAGACCTCCAGCGTCTGCTCCAGGAAGGACAGGACCGAGGTTTCCCAGGGATGCTGGGAAGCATCGATTGCATACACTGGGAATGGCGCAATTGCCCAGTTGCATGGAGGGGCCAATTCACCCGTGGTGATCAAGGAGTCCCTACAATAATGCTTGAAGCGGTCGCATCCAGAGACTTGTGGATATGGCATGCCTTCTTTGGTGTCGCCGGATCCAACAACGACATCAACGTGCTTAATCAATCTCCCCTTTTCACTGATGTGTTGCGCGGTCAAGCTCCTACGGTTCAGTACTCTGTTAATGGGACAGAGTACAATATGGGGTACTACCTGGCCGACGGTATTTACCCCGAGTGGGCTGTCTTCGTAAAGACCGCACCCTTGCCCCAAACGGACAAACTCAAGTTATTTGCACAACATCAAGAAGGGGCAAGAAAAGATGTGGAGCGAGCATTTGGGGTGTTGCAAACTCGATTTGCTATTGTCCGCGGCCCCGCTCGATTTTGGCAACTATCAACTCTTGCCAATATCATGAAAGCGTATGTCATCCTCCATAACATGATAATCGAGGATGAGCGGAACTCTCATGACCCGATCACTCAATTGTACGATACTCAAGGCACATCAACCGTAACACCGCCTATTATCCACAGCACTGCTCCGCCAATTTTTGAACATATGCTAGATCGAAATAATGCGATCCGTGCTCGCCCAACACATCGGCAACTGAAACGGGATCTTATCGAGCACATCTGGCAGCGTTTCGGGGCCGGCGGTACCGATGAGTAGTTGTTTGTGTGGTTGTTAAGGGCCGACTGTTGCCGAATTTTAATTTAGTATATGTCATATTTTTTCCCGTGTGCCATTTAAATAAAAATAATTTTAAATTTTTTTTGTTATTTACAACAATTTTATTTTAATTTGTTGTTTTCGAATTATCTAAATTTTATTTTATCAATTTGTTAATGTGTAATAAATAATGTATGTGCGGGTCCCACGCGAAGCGCCAAGCGAAACGCCAAGCGAAGCGCCGGTGGGTTGTAGAAGGGTGGTGCTTCAAATGGTGCTTCGCATACGTGGCACAGAATATACTGAAAAATATTCTGTTGAAACGCCAAGCGAAACGCCAGTGCGTTGGAGATAGCCTTACTAGCCGTTACGTCTCAAAGCAGCATTATGGGCCGTTTGGGCTTGGGCTCGAGCGGGAAAAAATATTTAAAGTTTTAAGCCCCTAAAATCCCCAAAGGCACACACACTACAGGCCACGAAGCCGCCGAGGCAACCACACCTGCATCAGATCAGGTGAGCTCACCGAATCCTCTCCTCTAATCTCGCCTCAAACCCCACACCAACTGACTCGCGAGGTCTTCACACTTCAGGCGAGCTCATCTGATTTGATCGGCGGCAGATTTGAACCGATCTGACCCTAGGGTTCCGCCGATTCGAGCAGCTCGAGCGGTTACTCGATCAGTGGTGAGTTTTTTTTGTGTGTGTTGTGCTCTGATTAGTTCGACTTGTTTTGCTTTGCTTGTGGATTAATTGCTGGGGTTTGGACTGGAGCTAGGGTTTTTAAAGGCAATTAGGTGATGCGGATAGAGGATTACCATGTGATCGAGCTCGTCGGGGAGGACTCCTTCGGGAAAGTGTACAAAGGGAGGCGCAAGTACTCTCGCCAGGTTCGCATCGAGCTCCTGGAGCCCACAGGTTGGAATTGATTGGTGTTGATGGTTTCGTTTTTAAGTTTTAATTTGGATTTCTTCTGTTTAATTTACTTCAGACGGTTGCCATGAAGTTTATTCTTAAACACGGGAAGACAGACAAGGATATACACAACCTAAGGCAGGAGATCGAGGTAATTAGTTGTGTTCGTCTGTTTAACTAATTTTCTGCAATAGCTTAAATATAATTCGTACAAATCTGGTACTATATTTATAGCACTTCATCCACTATAGTGTTTCTGATCTTTCCATGCCATTTTACTGTTTGCTGTCGTTGAAAATTTTGTAGATTCTGAGGAGGCTGAAACACGGGAATATAATTGAAATGATTGATGCTTTTGAAACTCCTCAGGAATTTTGTGTCGTCACAGAGTTTGCTCAGGTAAAACATGAACCTGGTTTAATTACTACTCTGTTTCACAATATATGATTCATAGGCCTTGTGCGCATATATTACAAAGTTGTAAAATCAAGGGGATAAAAGAAAAGTTGGACAATGCTATCCTTATTAACAAGATGAGGTTTGTTAGAAGAGAAAATATTGTTATTGGGATCATAAAGGGTAAAAGTGGAAAAATGCATTAAATACACTTGTTTTTGATGGGGGCCTTATATTGTGAAACAAAACCAAATGAGAAGTATGCTGTATATTGTTTCTGATGTGTATCTCATGAATATTTGGTTTCTATGGATTTTGGATGGCTAAGTTTCTATGATAATGGTTGTCTCAGGGAGAACTATTTGAGGTGCTTGAGGATGATAAATGCCTTCCAGAAGAACAAGTTCAAGCGATTGCTAAACAGCTGGTATGCACTTAACAGTTTTCTTGTTCTATTGTTTCTTATGCTCAATACTTGCTTGGAATATTTTTGCTGTTGTCTTCTTGGTTTCAATATGGATCCTCACTTAAGGCAAAAGCATTGTACTGCTTGCACTCCAATCGAATTATTCACGGGGATATGAAGCCTCAGAACATTCCTATTGGGAAAGGCTCTGTTGTGAAGGTACATTCTTCCAAAGATAACGAGTGATCAACTTTCTACATTAGCTGAACAGTTTTTTCTTAGATGACCAAAGGAAGTATTGTTTGGTATACACTATACCCTTTTAAGTAACTTTTCTCCAACATGCTATTCTCCAGTGCTTGTTATCTACTTATCTTTGTTCTTTTTACTCTTTCTGTAGAGCTATGTCCTTAAATTTTTGGTAAGTAACTTAATAGAAAATTTTATGTCAATATGGTAGTATATTCTGTGCGCTTAATCCTATATCATTGGTTCAATGAAAATATGTAATAAGGTAATTCAGCCTACCTTTTTTGTTCAAACAATTTCATGTGTTTCAGTTTTATATTATGTTCCTTTCAGTATAATATTTGCCAGCTGTATCTAATGATATTTCTTGAAGAACCCTGCATCTCGCTAACCCATAATTGTTATAGTTTTTGTGCTGAGGGAAGTTTCAGTCATTGTTATTTATGGCATTTGTTTTTACTATTCTGGCTTTAATATCTCATCCTTTACCTTCTTTTGTTTGAGATTGCTTTTTTTCCTTGTCTTATTCACAGCTTTGTGATTTTGGATTTGCACATTGTATTACGCTCTAGAAAAGGTATATTTTATCTCTCCAACTATGTGAGCATCTCAAATAGTCATTTACAGTCTTATAGTGAAATCTATATATGGTCTTGGTATGGTACATTTTTTATTGACGTCTGATTGGCTTTGATCTAGGAAATCCATTCATCTAGGGAATCCATTGATCAAGATTAGCATGTTCAAACTAAAAGTCATGAGAGTCACATTGATGTTTTCTGTTTTCTAGTTGTACTATGGTAGTAAATAGGCACCTTCCATACACCATGGTGTAACATAAGGGTTTTTGTTTTCAATAGTGCATCTCCTTTTTGCTTCTTAGCTTATTGTAACCTACATTATATTGATGTGGAAAAGGTTCTGTTAAAATTGTAATGCGAGGCTCTTTTGCCAACCGTGCCAGTTTCCACTCAAACATGCTTCTACCCAGGAACACCTTTATATATGGCTCCAGAACTGGTGCGGGAACAACCTTACAACCACACAGCAGATTTGTGCTCTCTTGGGGTCATCCTGTACGCATATTCTTGTTTTCTCTTTCTCTTTGTACCATTTTTTTTCCTGAAATTTTTCTCTCATCCATAGCTTCTATATGCCAGTGCCATATATTTAGTTTTGTGTCATCCGCACACTATAATTTATATCACAAACATAGTTACAAATAAGTAAAGCAAATCATATTGTACCTCATATTTCATTTTGTCTCTCCTGTGCTCTGGCACGATCATGCTCTGAAATGAGCATTATGATTCATTTTTATGATCTATTTCATATGAATTTCACATTTTAGTTTGACAGAGAAATCAGTTGTTGCAAGACGAGATGAATACAAGCAAATCCAGTCGATGAAATTCATATTTATTAGCACATAGTCTCCCAGATCAGTCCCCCACATAGTTCCATCCGAAATTTAGCTCTTGTTTATCCAAAAGGGCTATACACAATTTAGACTAAGAAATAGCTTATCTAGGGTTAAATGTGTCTAGCGATATAGTCATGTAGTTGTGTAACTTTAATAAGCAAATGCACTGCTCTATTCTTTCTGTAGATAATATTTTGGTACAACATTGTCAAATTTTAGTACAACTATTAATCTATTTTAAATACAGTTGCACTAACCTAGCATATGTATTTGAATTACTAATTTACTGTAGAAAATATTCAGTCAGACTATTAGCACCACTATGTTTTGTGTTTGATAGTCTACCTACCTCCATTGAACTGATTTCCAGGTATGAACTATTTGTTGGACAACCACCATTTTATATAAATTCAGTACATGCACTCATACTGCACATTGTCAAAGTGAGTCTTCTCTTTCCTTATTTATAAAACTTGCTCTATGCATGTGTAGTATGATCTACTTCCAAAATCTCACGTATGCTGTCTGTTCAATATGGCAGGATCTGGTAAAATATCCAGATAATATGACCGCAAACTTTAAGAGCTTCTTAAAGGGTTTACTGAACAAGGTCCCAAATGACATTTTTTATAGATTGCAGGCTTGCAGCTAATGAATTGATTGATTCCTCCTTTTTTCTAACGTTAAATATGATGGAAGCAGGTGCCTCAAAGTAGATTGTCTTGGCCAGCACTGTTTGAGCACCCATTTGTCAAAGATGATTCAGCGGATCCAACAGCTGTAAGAACCTTTGCTATTTGTTGTAGGATAAAATAAAGGAATTCCATTATTTTGGAGTTTGTATATCATAAAATTAGACAGTGAAAACATATTATTTTGATTTATCAACTTTCCAGGATAGTCAAACTGCACCGTATGAAGTTAAAAGACCTGAAGATATCAGGAAGGCAAAGGAAATGCAAACATAGAGGGCCCAACCTTCTGCTGCTGATCGACAAAGTAGAACATATAAATTCTGAGTTGTTTCCTTGGCCTTAAGGCATTTGTCTGGACATTGAACTTATCTGAATGTTTGGCAGGTAGAAATGCTATCACCAATAGAGCAAATGACTCTGAGTGTAAACCCATGTAATTGTCTACATTTGTGTGATTTGTGATCTCGCCAGTTAAAACAAATCGACAATTAAAAAAACGTCAAAACCTATAAATTTGTTGGTGTGTTAAATCTATAGTTAATTTTAGTTAACGTCTGTCGATTTGTTGGTGTGTTTTATGACATCCTGACCAATATATGCTCTCGATAAGAGCCACTTGTTGTGGACTTGCGATAGTGATCCTGTGCACTGCATATTTCCAGTTCAAATTGATTGTGTGAATATGAAAAAGTCTTAACATTGACCATGATAGCATAAATAGGATGAAATTTGGAGTTTTGGTGGATCTAAAAAATTTCAAGTATAATTAATAGTTTTCTCATCTTTTAATCGGTCGCCGGTAACATTAATGCTTGCTTTTACTTCTAAGCTTCATCGCCGTCAGCACACACTGTGCCAACCTAACATTATGTAAAGCTTATGCGACTCCTATTGTTGAGTCGACTATACTTGCACTTGCATTAAAAATTGTAAACCTAGTATTTTTCCAAGTTTGCCAAGCCTAAAACTAGAGCGACCTAACATTCATCAATGTAGAGAAATGAGATCATATGATATGTGGAAAGAATTCATACCAAAAAAAAAAAAAGTGGTGGTCATCACAAGATCGAGATATATGATAAACGTCAAACTAATATACGAAAATCTTAAGTTAGTGTCTATTTTAAACTCATAATTATCCAAACTCGTAAATTATTTGTATTATCGTTAATTGAATGAAAATATTGTCGAAAAGTATTTCTTGTTTTATGGCAAAACACAATGGGTTAGAACAATTCGGACTAAACATGTGAAAAAAACTAGATTCTTAAGTTAGTGTCTGTTTTAAACTCATAATTATCCAAACTCTAAATTATTTGTATTATCGTTAATTGAATGAAGATATTGCCGAAAAGTATTTTCTTGTTTTAGGGCAAAACACAATGGGTTAAAATAATTCGGACTAAACATGTGAAGAAAACGAGATTAAAATAAACTATGTGAAGCAAAACACGCAAAGCCCTACACAACATAGAACTTGGCATGGGGTTCAAAACGAGTGTCCGTGTTCATGCCTAGGTCTGGTCTCTGTACGTGTGCCACCAAGTATTCTAGAGCCTTGTATAGGCATGTCTAGTATAAGCACGCTCATGCCTGTGCCTGGGTCTGGTCCTTGTGCATGTGCCCCCAAGTTGCTCCAAAGCTCAGTACAGGGCCTAGCACATGTATACCCAACACGAGCACACCCCATGCTTGTGCCCGATTTTTTATCCCTTCTACAGGAGCCCTAGCAACCTCTAGTGCCCGAGTCTATGCCCCTTGCTACCTTGGATTGAGTTCGGCTATTTTAAATTTATTTTACCATGAGCTCTAAGAAAATAAAGATTTTATTACGAACCATCCTTAAGTGTTTCACCATCCTCTTGTGTTTCATTTGCATTTGAGATCACAAGTAGGCTAATCAGAATTTATGATTCACATGTATATGAGATCACTGTATATGTTTAAACTAGAATTGAACAAAATTTTAGAATTTTATTATAAGTTCTTCGTTTTGAAACCCAATCAACCAATCTTTTGTGCATATAAGAAATTCAAGCATTTCTAGTGCTAGAGAGGTTTGATACTTGCCAAGAAGTCTACCAGCAGCTAAAAGCAAATTCTGAAGACATTGTGCTAACTGAAATCGCTAGAACATCACATGACATAACTGACAATATAGGATATCTCTCAATATTTTCTTCCACCAGACCAAAACATCAAAGTTTTGGTCACCCCTTATGAAGACTAGGTCTTTTCCAAGTAGATGTCTAGTTTAGATCATTGTTGACATCTCACTCTAGTTTGGGAAGTATATTGGGCAATTTCCTCAACTCTTCCTTTACCAATGAGTGGTGAACACACAGAACTACTGTCACCTTGACTAGCATGAAGTACCAGACACTGATCATCTCGCTTGACAATTTTTTCATACTCTTCAAAATATTTCTTAATCCAATATTGAACCATATTCAGTTTATGCTCAAACTCATCAGTTGTTTTTTTTGAAATAAAACTCCAAACAATCAAAATTTTTTGGTTGAATCTAACACAATAGAAATGATAAGCACCATGTTTAGTTTGTTCCAGTACTTTTTCAAACTTCCCACGCATTATTAGAGCTAATTCCTTTAATGACTCGTCAATTTGCCAATTCTCATCCAACAACACATTGCGAATACATAAAACGTACTTCAAGTACATATGTGTTGTTGGATGTCTATCAGCTGATAATGACTTTGTTGCTTCATTAAAAGCTCCTAGAAATCTACCAATTGCTCTAACCTTGTCCCACTCGTCATCAGTTGGTGTCAGATAGTGTTGTTCAATAGCATATCTATTGAGAACTGTTTTATATCTTAGTCCATCCTAAAGCATCTTGAAAGTGGAATTCCAACCATTCGATATATCAAGGACTAGACCAGATTTAGTTGCAACACCTAATCTTTCAGCAATTGTATTGAAAGTCTGCATCTGTGACACCGTAGAGGTGACTATTTTAACTAGGTCACATATTTTATCAATGACAGGATGGATCACACTCAATCCATTCTAGACAAGAATATTAGGGATGTGCGCACCACAATGCATATGAAAGTGTTTAGCTCCAAAAAACATCTCACCTCCTATAGTCTTCTATATATCCTTAGTAGCTCGATCATTAACACTTGCGTTGTCCACAAGACCCCAATCTGCTAGACACGTGATAATAGCATCCTGAACAATAAATTATGTGAGGGAATACGGAATGTTCTTGAAAGATATTATCTTTTTCTGCAGCTTAAAATCATTATCTATGTAATGGGTAGTGACACAAATGTACTCTAACTTCTGGATTGAGGTCCATAGGTCGAATTTCAAACATACATGGGAGTTTAGGCTCTCAAGTTCAATAAGCAGCCCTTGCTTTTCCTTTTTGTATATTTGGAGGGGAATGGTTTTGTGCCCAAAATGTTTTAAAAGAGGGTTGAAGCGAGCGCATTAGCTCTCTCTAGAAATGTCATCACATTTCCGGAATGAAAGATCGGCACTAATGAAAAACTTAGCTATTAATTCATGAGTCTTCTCTAAGTTAAACACACAGGCTTCCTTCTTCCACTGATTGTTTCTTCCAACTTCAAAGGAATCTTGCTCTGTCTGATTCTGGGATTTGTTGGCATGCCACCGCAACGTAATTTCTAAGGTGATTTGTGCCCATTCCAATAGACAATTTTAGTTTGCAATATTTGCAAATAACCTTAAGTTCACCGTCAACTATTTCTTCTAGGTAACCCCAAACTTATGTCCTAATTCTTTTCTTGGTACGTGCTGGCACATCTGTTGTGGGATCAATAGTATCTATAGAACTCTCAGACATGATTGTGGACCTATTTATCACCTAATATTAACAAATTGATACAAGATGATGCCAACAAGAAAGGAATCTACTTCATGTAAATAAAACAAGATAGGAATTTAATTCATGTAAGATCTGGATGATGAATGATTGGTAATAGTACAAATTTCTATTGATCATCAAGCCTTCTACAATACAGAGCATTGTAGTCTATGATGATATATGTTCCTCATGATTGACAATAGTAGTAGTAACCACATAACTTCAATAATTATCCACTGTGAGTGAAAACTTAGCATGTTCTCATGAGAAAATTCTTGGTTAATAGCTGACAAACAAAGTCTAATTCATGTAAGATAGCAAGATCTGTGAGATAGTAATAAAACAACATAGGAATCTAGTTTAAACCATCGTGGATGAGCCGATGAGTAGGTGGTGATGTGCGAGAGCTGAGGAGTAGTTGGAGCCATGCCACGGGGAGTTTGTGGTCATGGACCTCATGCCGTCGTGGAGGATTGGATGAGGGGCCGCATGGAGGAGACGCAGAGGAGGGGCCACGCCAGGAGGACCTCATGGTTGTGGACCTCGTGGAGCGGTGGAGGCATGGAGGTGTGAAGCAACGGAGGCGATGAGGCATGGAGACATGGAGGCGTGGTTACTGTTGCATATAGGCCTTTATGTCTAATCCTAATTTTAATGATTAATGAAAATAAAGTGTTTCAGAGTGACTGTGTTTTTAAGATTGTTTGATACAGAGCTCTGTTGGGAAGAAATGCAAGATGATCAAGATGAACCCGACATAAAACGAAAAAGCACAAGTCGCAAACAACATGGTCGAAACGTAACTCGAGAAACGCAAAGGACCTAAGGTAATAAGAGTTTTTAGTTTCCCGATCTCAGTGTTTGGAGTTCGATCAGTTAAGGACCTTGTTGCTTAGTTTTAACCGTACTATAAAGAGGAGTTGCAAAGTCCTCTATACATTTCCAATATGAACCGAGAAATTATTAGGTCATTGAATTGCATCTTTTCTGTTGTATTTGATTTGAATTTGGTTTTGAAAGATTTGGTTTTTCAGTTGAGTTTTTGACAGTATAAGTGTTTTTCAAATTTCTAGAAAGATCTAGACAGATCTGGCTTTTTCTTCTGTTGACAAAAATGTAACCCTTACAATTATCTTTCAAACGAGCTATTAAACTCTCAATTTGTACTTCTGGATTTAAAGTTATAGCTATTTTTGTTCATATTGACTGTCAGTTTGGTATGCTGATCTGTCAGTTTGAATGTCAACTTGTATTAACTGACAATTGTCCAGAGAATGTATTTTTTGGGCCAAAATTTTTTGTATTAAACTGACTGTCAGTTTGCCCATGCTGACTGTTAATTTTTGTTTCGACCACAGATGGTTTTATCTGAGTTTCTATTTGATCTGGTCGATGTTTTGGTCGAACTGACTGTCAGTTTGCTTACTTGACTGTCAGTTTGGGGTTTCAGTTTCCATATACGACCACAAACGGCTAGCTATTTTTTATCCGTAAATTTTGTCGGCTGTTGTGTATGTAACTGACTGTCAGTTTGAGTTGCTGATTTTCAGCCCTAGCTCCAACGGTTCTTTTGATCCTTGAGACTATAAATAGAGACTTTGAGCTCGTATTTTACACAACAAGCAGGCTCCTCTCATACACATTCTTGAACTTTAGTTTCTTATACAAAATCTTAATCTTTTGATCAAGTCGAGTGTTTTTCAGATCCACCGAGTGCTTTCTGTTCGCATCATTTGCATCCCATTAGTTTCTCGGTGATTGTTAGAGGTCTAAAGAAGACCCTGCTGCCTATTACTCTTGGTGAGCGCCCTCACCTAGATGGTTTGGAGGCGTGGCCGTTGATCTCTCCGTTCGAAGATTGTTGGAGAGACTCGGCAAGGTTGTAAAAGACATCGGTGCTCGCCTTTCCGGAGTGGACAAAGAGCAACCATTAGCGGAAAATATCCTTCGTGGATATTGGAGCAAGACTCAATTTATTTGAGTGATTCAACGAGGATTAGGGAAAACCGAGCAAGTCTCCGAGACCTCAGTAAAAATCGTTGTGTTCGTTCTCTCTTCCTCTTTCTCATATTATTATTTGTTCTTGATTTCTTTATTTGCAAATATTTGTTTTAAATTGAAGTCTTTAAAAGCCTCCTATTCACTCCTTCTAGTCGGCATCCTTGATTCTACAGTTATAAGCTGTAGGCCAACTAGCGAGGAGTAGTCGAGCGAAGCTGCGACTTGTGGAAGTTAGTGGTCTGACTTATTGGGTTGAACCCGGGTTGAGTCCAATTTCAATCCAAAAATTTTCCACTGATTCTAATCAATTCAACCCTACATTTGAGTTAGTCCAATCCAAATTATTTCTCAACTCAATTGATCCAATCAAAGTCAATCCATTTAATCTATTTTAATCTAACCCATTAGGGCCCCTAGCGGGAATAAGATGCGATTGGGTTGCGCATTACCGCGCTGGGTGTTGGGCCGTTAAGAGGAATATGAGCGTACTATAGTACGATGGGCTGAGTGAGAAACTTGGTCCGTGCGAGGTGAAGAGGTGGTGCGGCCTGCGGGCTGAAGAGTTGGGTGCGTGGTTAGAAAAAGGCACGGGAGCTTGCTCAGGGAGTTGATGTAAAGGGTTGAGCGCTGGGAGCTGGGCCGCTGGATGCATATTGGCCGTACTATAGCACGGTGGGCTGAGGTAGGAACTTGGGCCGCGCAAGGCGCTGGTCAGTGCGGGTATAAGATGGGCTGATGGCTGCGCGGTTGGGAGGTGGAGCTGCTTGCCGTATTACATGGATTTGGACTGAACAGGGCCCCAACGACTCCATGCGAATCCTCTTCTTTGTCTCCCAAGCTAGCTAGCAATAGACACATACATCAGGAGAAATCCATAAATTTGGAGAGAAACAACGCGTTGCATGTTTAGGAAGTTGGTGCCCCCGCAGCACTGCGTGAAATGCATGTGCTAGAAAATTAACACGTCTGGCGGAAATTATATATAATCATAGATTTATGCTGTGTTGCATCTATACATCAGTCCAGGGTATGTTGCACACACCAAGAATGAAAGTATTTACACGCCCTATATCATTGGTTGTATCACATTCACATCCTCAAGCTGCGAACAAAAAAAAATATTGAATTAAATAAAATGAACAAAATTATAGTTGTTGCCTAGCAATCAAGATGTGAAAGCAAGCTTGTGAACCTCATTCAGCAACATTAACGTAGCCAACAAATAAACAATAGAGATCAACAAATTGTAGGATTCTGTGGTGTACCACTAATTGGCAAGTAGGGTAATTCAATATATGCCCCTCACTCCACATGCACAAAGCAATTTTGTGCAGAATTCCATCAAAACAATTAGTGCCATGTGACTTTTCAGTGATAAATATGTTATAAAGTTTGATCAAAACTGTTCAATTATAATAATACAAAGACAATAATCAGAATAGAGATGTCTTTGTAATTTTATATGGAAGCTTTTGCGACTCTAATTAGGACCCTAAAAAGAAAAAGAAAAAAAAAGAAAAAGCAGTTTGACAAAATGACTCAAGAAGCCACACTATGCGACCCCCAATCAAGACCCAACTTTTTGATATCTTGAGGGAGCACAGGCAGTCAGGCAGCGGGTGGCGAAGGCGAGGTAACAATATTTAACTCTAAGCTATTCAGCAGGTGTGGTAGTATCAACAAATTGGAAGTGAAAATACAGTTGATAATAATATCTTTTTCCCAGCAGTCTTACAGTTGGCATCAATATATCCTGTTATAGATTTATAATGTTGGTATTATCATAAGTAGATTATTTAACCAAGAAACAATAGGAGCTACACAGAACTTACCACAAAAAGAACAGTTATATAAAATTAAAGTCAATCGACATCCATCTTACAATTCCTAGATAAAGCACCAAAACATGAAATTCTACAACATTGGATAAATTATATAGCATTGGATTAATTTACCTTGCCATTCTTCTTGCCACCAGATTAATTATATAGCATTGGATATCTTGGAAATCCACCTTCCACAATTTCCATTGTGTTTAGCAAAAACGCCAAATTCCTGCACATTGGAAATTCTTTTTGTGAATGAAATCAACATATGAGCTAAGCTAGGTGGACAACAGAAAATGGTTTCAGTGTATACTCTAGATGGAAGAGAACTTGTGTTTCTGGTTGGAGACAGGCCTCACCTGGGCTCGCTCAACTTTTTTGCCTTCCTGTTTTGGTTTCTGTAGAAAACGGGGAAGATCCATATAATAAGAAAACAAAAGAAAATGGTTGATAGGACAGACTTGCTTTGACAAAAGATAATCTAAAACCTAAGATAAAAGATACCAATTTGCTAATTCCATATGTTTAATTTAGTTTTCTTATTTACCAAATCTTTGCTCTATAAAAAGAGCAATTAGAAAAATGTCTTCATTTAGTAAACATTCTTCATTTAGTAAATTTAAAGTCGCTTTATTGCGAAAACAGAATTCAATGGTATCAAACATGTCCCGAACGGGAGAACATCCAAAGTTTGCTTTCCTAAGCTTTACATATGCAAAAGGTCATGAATCTAAAAACACCATCCACTAATTGTTCTCCTTAAATTCATGTATTGCAATTCAGATAAAAAGAACCAAATATTTTACTATGCGGAAACTATTTTACGTGGGAGATCATAACATAGTCTTCCGTACAGCAATGACAGATGAAGAGGGAGGTGGAACAGGACCAAAAATGCATATTATCCCCCTCCCACACTAGGCAGATGAATCGAGAGGGAGATGTGAGATTGTCGAGTTTCTGTACATCAGTAGCGAAAGCTAATACACGAGCCTAGTGCATACCTGGCTGCTAGCAGCCTTGCCATGGACAAGCAAATGAAGTGATGTGATATTAAAACAAAGGAGCCATGACATGCTTCCCAGTATAAAGAATGTAGAGAAAAATATATATAAGAATTGCAGTTTTGCCTACATTTTAGCATACTTTACAGTGTTCATAGCCATCAATCAGCGAGCAACCAAAAAGAGAAATTGGTTGAGTAATCACAAAATAGACTTGGTAATGTGCTATTAAAAGAAACAACATAATGTACTAATGATTGTTTGCTGCTGTAAGAAAAATATGAATGTTTATCCGCACATGGGGATCGACTGCACAATTCAGGATATTGATCCAACTGCATGAGCAAAGAGTCCCCGCTCGACTGTGTAGCTCTTGCAGTACTTCATTGAAATGGAATTATATGCTTGCAGAGAGTGACACATATCTTTTATCTTTTCATTAATGGTGAAGTTTATACACAATTATCTGGTAGGGCATCTCCTCTTACCATTTTTTCATACTAACATCATCCCCATCAAAGGGCTATGATAGTTTTCCAGTAGGATACATCAATTACCCTCAGCAAAAAAAGATCAATAGGTGAGGGGTGTTAGTTACCACCAACAGTGTAAGCTGAAAGGCTACATGAGAAAACCTTTCCAATGGAAGAACCTACCCTTACCTTCCCTTACATTCCTAAAAGCTTTACCCCCTCAGTGAGGCAAGCAATTTCTGCTGATACAAAAAATTGGACTAAGCATATCGACAAGGAGTTTCCCACTACCCCCTATGGGGAAGAGAAGGTTCTTATAATCCAGTCAGATAGCCTGCGGATCTTCATGATCATTTCGGTGCTTTTTGCAAAGTAAGACTCAGCATTCCTATGCATAACAGTAGCATCATGCCGTACTGCCTCCACATTTCTGTAGTAATCACTCTCCAGTCTCATCTTCATCACCTCAACAGAAAACTGAACAGGAAACCTAGGGTAGCAGAGACCAATATTTAGCATGAAGATTAACTGTAAAGTAAGACATAATTGCAGGGCTAAAATACACCAGAGATGTGTACATTGTGATTTCGAAAAAAATTTCTAAAATATTGTCTCTACACACAAAAAGAATGAGAACCTGGCCAGAATTGGTACGGATTATTCATAACTCAGGGCAAATACCCTAGTTTCAATTCCCTGAACCAGATGATGATTGACAAGATTTCACGCACGTTTACTAACACTAAACGTCAGTATCCTATTAAAGTTAAGGAGCAATATATAGGGCAACCAGACATGCAGGATTTCTTACATCTTCCTAAGGGCATGGATCAAGCACAAGCAACTACACAGCTATATACATAAATGGCACAAAAAATCAAGATGAGTGCTGCCAATGAGAACCCAAAAGCGACTACACCTTGACACCAAGTCTCAAAAGCCAATATACTATGCAGATCTTGATTTTGATATTTCATCATTTTTTTAAAAAAAATAAAGGGGGCATACCTAGTGAGAACCAGTTTCTCTGTGAGAGCATGGCAACCATTGTGTATGGGTATTAAATCATCATGAAAAACTCAAAAGAAAATCTGCGTGGGTAGGTAGGCACCGAGCTAATCTACTACCATATAGAATTTCAAATCCTAACTTGATCCACACAAAAAAAAAAGGTAAAAACAGATGATTGCAATAAAGAGTATAGTTAAAAAGAAAAGAAAAGTATAAAATAAAGTTGTATTTACAGCTATTTTCTTGTCTTCTTGTGTAGATTGAATTAGTACTTGAAACTTTATCTGATAGTAGATCATCTTGGTGACTAGAGCTCCCATTTTTTTTTCTCAAGAATCTTTTGTGACAATTTAGTGCCCCAATTTTTTAATATTATCATGCTTATACCGAGTGGTTTCTATTTGATACATCTCCAAGAAAAACATTCGTTATGCACTGCATCTTGCCTCATAATCCAAACAACAAAATTTGTATTAAAGCAATGCCAACTTCAACTAAGGATTGCTTATTTCAATATATATTATTCTCTCTTTTGTTCAGAAACAAAATTATCTATGCACAAATATTAGTCATGAATGTAGAATTAGTGCAAGAAATTACCTGTTTATGAAATCAGGTTTTTGTGAAACCTGGTTCAACTTCAATACTCCGTAACAATCCTGAATAAATCATGATTGAAGAATGTATAAAACCAAAACAATGACAATGTAGCAACAAAGGATAAAATTGAGGATTAAATAAATCACCTGATTCCTGACAGATGTTTGTTCTAATCTTGTCATGGCTGATAACAATTTATCTCGGATCCGGTGATCAAGATGTGGATGCACCCATGGGCCCCATCGGTTACCAGTTTCATGGAGTTCCCATGGGCTATGTGAGAGTTCAGAACCATCATTTTTATATTGTATGACATACTTCTCCCATGGACTCTCAGGAAAATCAAATGATTTAGGTCTTACTGCCACAATCCGCCCCTCCCACCAACTACCACCTTTCTCACCCTCATTACTCCACCAAACTTGGCACTTATCTCTGTGGGTCCAGTTCCGCTCAATGGCAGCCTCAAAGCGAGTTTGTTCCACGAGAAAGTCTGGGTTGTAAATCAGTTCAGGCAATGTGATTTTAAAAACTTGACCAAACCCGCTCGAAGTGTGATCTGTGAATTTAATAGTTAATTTACAACAGCTTTCACCAGATCCTGTGAATGTAGAGTAATCAAGATCTATAACTTTGCAAAGTTCCACAGCTTTCAGGCCATTGATCCAATTCCACGGGCCTGATTCCAATGATTGCCCTGCACTTTTAAGATATTCTTCATGGCCCTGCAATAGCAGAATCATAAGCAATGTTTCAAAACTAACTTTCTGTTGAAATATAATCAAGTTCTAGAAGTAAGCATACCTGCCTCAAGTACATAACCTCATCACTGTGCTGAGGGATGTAACGATAGCTCTCTTCATGCTTCAGCAACATCAGCCATGAAGTGCTCCGTGATAACTGGTGTCTTTTTTTGTCCATTATATGTGTATTGGGAAAGCTACAATTCTCCCTTCTGTTCCTAGTAGACCTTAAACCAAAAGTTTTCGAGGTTGATCCCCATTGATCATATGCAACTTGATTGCAAATATCTGTAAAAGATTGTCTCCCACTAGTAGATGCCTCCATGGAACCAAAAAAGTTTTTCACTCGGAAAGTTCTATCTCTGTTGGTACCATCATCTGTGGACGCATATGTGCTCCTAACAGTTCTTCGTGAACTACCAGCCCTAGCAGAACTGTAGTCTGGGGGTTGATATCCACTGTCGTTGTTTGAAATAGATGTGCTTTCCTCATGTTCATACACATCAGCATCCGGACTTTTCCTGTGCTTGTTTGACTTTGACCTTTTGTACACTGAGCTATACATCTTATCAGAATCCGACTGCAACTTGTTTGATCCTTGCAAAAGAGTGTTTTTATCTGTGATTATAGACCCACTAATGAAGTCACTATGATGTGAATCTTGTTGATCAATGGCACAACCATCTTCATGCTGAACAAAATCTTTAGCATGTTCGGAGTTCATGAAATTCCCCAGCACAGCATATCTCAATTTGTCTGATGAACCAGCTTCATTTGCAAAGCCTCTTGACTTGATTTTCAGTTTCAAACAGATGGGCTGAGAAGTATTGCCAACTTCTTGGCTGCATTCCTTATCATTTTTACTCTCGATATGACCATTATTGTCACTTGTTGTCATTTGTCTCGCTGACAAATTATCATCATTGCACTCATCAGATTGGTGGTATTCCTGCATGCCATCATGCATATTTATTCTATGTTCAATTTCTTTTTGTCCATTTTGGTCATTGTGATGAATCATTTGCTGGCTGCTATCGCCATATTCACAAGGCATCTTCTGGCTACTTGATTTATCCAGATCCTGTGAAATACAATTATTTGATGCATGCAACATATCTCCAGCTGAAGATTCTCCAAACTTGCAACGTTTTGAAGATCGCATCTTAACCTCACCCCATTTGATTGTGTTATTATTGTGAACAGCAGAAACATCAGGCCGATCATACGCCTCATTTTGATCTCCATTTCCTGTTACTTCAGCCTTCAAAACAGAGGAAGATCCAGGTTCACAAGTTAGCTCTGGGTTAACTGCCTCCTCTTTGGCCAGATCTATTGATGCTATTGCTTCATCCTGAGTGGAGCATTCCGTCTTTCTGCTTTCTGAAGTAATATGTATATTTAAATCACGGCGTGGTAACCTGAGGATCAATTTTCTCTTTGCTCCAGGATTTCCCTGAGTTTCAGTCAACTGAGAAGGTTTTGTGACATCTTCAGAGTTATCTTGGAAGAAATTACTCTCCCTAGCAAGTATTAGCTGGCCATTCTGCATTGAAAGTTCAGTCTCGGTGTTTTTGGAGTTCAGTTCATTAAGCATTGAATCACTCTCCGAGGAACCGCTCTCAGACTCATCTTCATCCTCTCCATCGGTTGAACCTCCAGTCATTTTTGAGAGAAAACTGAGTGCATTGCGAGCAGCACGCCTTTGAGGTCGGAATCCAACAGATTTAGAGGATTTTTTCTTTTTGCTTAAACAGCCATTCCTCGACTTCTTCGCTTTGTGCGACCTTGACACAGTAGCACTATCATGTTCATCCAATTTTCTTTTCTTAATTCGCCGACCGGATGAAGTAACAATCTCAGCCTGCAAAAAGATATAACACAAAAAATTGATTAGAAGGTTATATATAAAAGAAAGATATGATGATTGAAACTGCTGGCTCTTACATCAGATATTTTCTTCTTCCTTTTGGATCTGCGTAGGCAAGTGTTATCAGAAAGGTTATCCACGTCAACTTCTGCACTTGAGTCAAAAACATCATAAGAACCATTACTTAAAATCTCCTGTTCTCCACTAGAATACTCGTCCGTGCCATTGTACTCAGAATCAGTATCATCAGATTGAACATCGTTTTCTGGTTCAAGCTCAATAAAGTCCATTATCTCTGGTAATGGTTCCCACCTATCCGGATCAATGATTGGCACAATTTGGTATTCACCAGTGACTGCATTGTAAGTGGGACCAACAGAAAAATTCACAGAAGGAGGCCGCCACTCCATACCCAGGGCACCTAAGCGGTGTCTCTGGTACATGCTCTGATAGGGCTCCGGATATGGTATCATGCCTGGAAATAGAAAATAACCATTGTCATAAGTAGGTGACAAAAAAAAAATCTAACTAAAAGGAATTGTTTGACTAGTTATATACCAGAGTCGCACAAGAGGTCTTGAATATTTCTCCGATATGGTGGAAGCTGTGTTTCCTGGATACATGTCAAAAGATAATAATAAAAAAGTATAACAATGCATGACACCTCGGATGATACAGGGACAAAAGATCACGCCCCGGGTATCACACTATAGTTATTACAAGAGAACAGTGTCATGTTACCTGAATAACAAAACTTCAAATTTTAAAGAGTGGATTAACTACGCTTCAAAAGGACAAACATTACGCCTCAATCTAATCTTCATCAAATTCTTTGTATTTTAGGCACTTGCACCAAAATCATACATCTAAACCACTTTGTACAATAGCTGCAACATGCAAGTGCATTGATATGATCCAAGACATGGTTATACATGACAATTACTCAGTACACACATTGCTTACTTTGGGGGGGTTGAATTGAAACAGAAATAAAATTTCACAATGAAAAGGAATTAGTGGGAAGTCAATTCCTATGCTCATCTCCAAATTGAACCAAACAGCCCTACATGTGTAGCCTGTCGTACAAAAGGGAGTTGAGCTTTTGTACATCAGTTCAGGTATATCAAAACACATATTGCTTTTATTTTGTGATAAAAAAGGGGATTTTTATTCCTAACTCAACCTTTAAATTTTGCTTGATTTATATGTTCGATAATATCAAACAAGTAATACAATCATTTGTGATTTGTCATCACTTCTTTCTTGTTCGTAGAGACCAACGGTTTTGAAATGAATGATGATTAGATCATTTTGGTCATACTCTTGGTGATTCATCTCAAAACAATTGGATCAAATAGTACAAAAGAAAACAGAAGCACCCCCCCCCCCCCCCCCCCCCCCACCACCACCTCTCACAAACACAAGAGAGTAAAAGACAGAACATAAGAATACAAAAAAGAGCAAAATTTTGAGCAAACCTGGTCCATAACATTTCCATTCATATCTTGGATAAGGGACCGATAATCTCCAAGGAAGAACTATTAAGAGAGCGGGTAGTGAATATCAGTAAATGCATAAAAACGTTGCTAGTTAGTTGAGAATTTATGTTCACCTGATCATATTTTGCATCCTTCTGGGACTCTCCTTGTCCTGTAGCAATAATAAATATTTGTCCAATTTCATCGGAGAGAATAAGTGATGTCCCATCCCTAGATTACAATCCCCAGAAGTTGAAGGTTATGGTTTCATTGTCAAGAGAATATGACAGATAAACTACTCAGATTCCTAGCAATCTACAAATCACAGAACAAAATAAAGTTCAACTTCACTAAAATGCATGTATTTTGATCTTCCAAATCCTACTGAAATGACCTACTATAGCTGATTTTAGGGGGGGAACAGCATGAGATGCCTATTGATCTCTCATTATACTAGCTGGATGCATCAGAAATCTGGAACTCCACCGCACATGGGCCCCATTCTTTTGGGGGAGAAAAGACTGTTGCAGGACCTAATTGAATAATGTGCAAAACAATTTATAGTTGCAAAAGAGACCAGCATAAGGTTCGGACTCAGTCCGAAAACCAGGTCAGACTGGAATATCAAACTATGCTCATTCCAAACCTAAAAGTTTGTCACTACATGTAATCACATTTATCTGCAGAGTACAACTGCTAAAGTCATGTCACCCATTCTTAAGCCCAATTGTGAGAGGGAAATATAAACAACACTTAAGTCTTCATTTCGATGTGATATGGATGTCCAATAGAATAAGAGAACAAAATAAGTGGTCATGAGAAAGTGACCTATATAACTGAATACTAAAAGCATTACAAGATAAAACTTACAATCAACCATATCTCAAATTTTCTAACACTACTAGGGATAAAAGCCAATAGCTCAATTGTCATAAATAGAAAAAGAAAAACAATGAAAACACACATGAAATCTACAGTGGAACTTACGGAGAAAATTTCCCGTCAACTAGTTTATAATGCCCGGTTTCATAGATCTGTACAGGTTTTCCTTCCCATATCTGGATACATGAATGGTAGATTTTTTCAGTGTTAAAGGATATGGATAAAATCCAAGAAAAGTACAATCTAGAAACTTACATCCCAAATGATTGTCTTTCCATCATATCCAGCACTCATAGCTATACGAGGATTGAATGGATGCACGTCCAAAACAAATGTCTGTAGAGAATTAATGAGTATTCTACCATGTGACAAAATGCTGAATAGCAAGTTTGAAGAAAATTAATGAGCATCAGTTATATGGTTCATATATTTGCAGATATCCTTTATCAAATACCATTTGCAAATTTAAAATGATTATTCTACCATGTGACAGTTTCTAATCAATTAATATTTAACAAACCAAGAGCAAATTTAGGGAACAGAAAGGATGAGAGATGCTTACTGATTCCTTATGGCCAATTAATGAGTGTACCAAACTTCCATCCGAAGCATTCCAAACACAAATTCTGCAATCTGCAGAATAAAGCATTTATGAAGAAAGATGAATCTGCATGAGGTAAATAAAGATAAAATACAATTATAGCAACCATTGTTGCTTCTAAATCTCTGCTTCTATATATGGAGTGAACAGTAAACGTTTCGATATGCTAACACTAAAGCATTTTAGATCAAATAGAGTAATCAAGAGACACAAGCTAAAGCATTTGTAAGAAATAAGAATCCATGAAAGATTTCTCCAAAACTAAGTACAGCCACCACAGTTATGTCATGCTGATGCAAGGTACAAACAACAATCTAAAGCTGAAGATGATGAAGAATACAGTAGGATCAATTCCGCCAAAGACAAGACAATTTGGAAATTTGTGAGGGCCCTATTAGTACATCATACAAAATTCTTTTTCTTATCACACTAATACTCCATTACCTGAAATCCTTTTTCTTTGTGCATGACAACAATATTAAGTGGTGACCTTGGACAATTGAACCTTCCTATTTAAGCAAGTACAAAAGAGCTAACTTGAACATGTTTACTACTGAAGCTAACAAGTAAAAACACTAAACATGAGAATGATTACAGATGCGCTGTTCACCAATATAATCAATCAAAAGGTCAAAATAGTAAAACTAAATGGCTATGCATAAAACCAAAACTGGCAAAGGACTTGTATCATCAACGATCAATCGATCATAGTATAAGATATGATGCAATAGCCTGACATACCCATAATAGCAGCAAGTACAAAGCGGTTATCCAAACTCCAAACAATCATATTGACACCACGAGGAGTCGGCTGATATCTCTGGCGTGGACCTCCACGGGGAGGTTGAGGGGCCATGGGAGGTGGAGGAACTTTAAGATGGTATGCACGCGTCCACCGTCCAACCTTTCCCTATCGCAATGAATACACAAAAATATAAAAAAGGAAACGAGAAATTTTTGTCAAAGTGTAATGTATAACATAACATTAGGGCATTAGAAACCAGCCAAGTACCAATATTAAACAATAAACACTTTACCAGAAGAAGCAGATGGCTGCCAGGTAGTGACATATAGGCTGGTACTAAAGACCTATTGATGACTTCCACATTTAATGCAGCAGAAAAAATGTACAACCAAGATTGAATCAAAAAACAATATCTCCAGTTCTTTAGAGAGCCTTGTGTTGCATAGTACAGGAAGTATGGAATAGTAGAAAAAAGGGACAATTTTGCAAATCATCACATAAAATATTTATTGAAATCAGAGTTGTAGGTCTGTTTGCTTACATGTGATCTCCGAGATCGTGGAACCCAAATAATTGCACTGCCATCACGAGAGCAGGTGACAATATGATTAGTGAACCTGGAAAAGGGAAACAAACTTAGCTTTAGAATATAGAGCCCAAAAGGGAACACCAGTTTGAAAACTTTGGATAGTTTGAGCCGGAGGTAATAAAATAAAAGCTCACATGAGCTAATAACCAATTTAAAAATAAACAATCAAATCACAAGTGCATACACTACTGACCAGGAATTTTTCAGCTTAAAGTAATTATCTTCCTTTATGGTCTCAGATGAAAATGATCTAGAAGCCACCGCACAACCACTGAATTGCACATAGTTTACATCATTTTCATGGCCGGATAATAGATCCATCTCATGATTTGGTTGGTCCGGTTCCTCATGAGAACTCTTGCAAGCATTCCAAACCTGAAATAAGCATTTCCAATGAAAATAGGCATTCAACTTTCCCAATCAGAGTTCACAAGTGAAAATGGATATGAAAAATATTATACCCTACCCTTGCAAAAGTGTCTGAGCTACCAGTGACAAATACAGTTCCATTAGCATTGAAAGCACAACATAAGATTTGGTGGTTTTGTTGCACAGTGCTGGAAGAAGGATCACCACTCTTTCCTAACATCAACAACACAAATTAGATTAATTTGGTGTTGGGCAAAATAACCAGACATTAGACGCACTTCCATGAACCAACCAGGAATAGCATCAGGAGGTTTTGGTATATATACTCGTGGGGGTTGTTGAGAGTATCTAGCATCCCAAATCCTGCATGTCCCATCATCTGAAGATCTGCTTGGCCAATATTGCATGATTTATTGAGAGATCATGAAACCGAACATAGCAACCAGAACAGCCCAATATAGCATGTGAACACAGATATTTAAAAAAAAATGAAACATTACAATTGTATGAAGCCATTTCATCATGTGTTTGTCTCACAAGAATATAACAGAAGCATTCACATTTCTGTACACCTGACATGCATAAAGTAAATGCTTTGATATCTCAGGAATCTTGATGCAGATTGAAAAGGTGTACAGACACAAGGTTTCAGTAAATAAAAGGATATAGTACAGGAATGGCAAACCATTTAATTTTATTCCAGGAAGCACGATAAATGCATCAGTAAAAAATAAGAAATCAACAGTATTTTCAAGATTCAACATGTAGTTATAGACCCATAGTAGAACTATGTTGTTAAATAACGTCAACAAAATTGCATTGGAGGCCCTCTACCATCCCCTTTTGTGCAATTAGACAACTTTACCTGAAATTGAAGCACGTAAGACTTTATCTGAAATTGAAGCATGTAAACCCCTCTACTACACGAACTATTGCAATTAGGCCCCTCTGTCCAATTCATTATCAATTCTATTAATATATTAGGACACTAGCATGTGGGACCTGGGCTATTAGGACTAACATGTGAGGTCCACCTATCAGTCATTACGGACTTGACAAAATAAAAGTAAAAATTGATGCAAGGGTTCGATTATACAATTTTGAATAGTAAAGGGGCTTATGTTCTCCAATTTCAAATAGAGGGATTTGATTACACAAAAGTTGATAATCAAGGGAACCTCCGATGCAAGTTTGCCAATAAACACCATTAATAATGTTAGCATACCATGAAGCATTCATTGCAATAGTGCTAAACGATCCTCTCAATCTCTCTTTTTCAAGCACAGTCATTTCAAAATAAACCTTACAAGATGGATGGTTATCCATGGTCTATCCCATATGAATTTCCTTTCCTTAGTAAGGTTGGAATTTCAAGTCAATGATTGGAAAATTATCTTGTCCTGCAAGGAGAAAAGTAATAGCCATGGGTGGAGCTAGCAAATTTTACAAGGGGGGCTACATAGTAAAGGGTATGATTTTAATTGCCTTTCAATTTGTATATGGTATCATTTAAAAACAGCAGTACAACAACGATATTATAAGAAACAATGAAGAAAGGAACCAGCACTTACGATAACAGCTGGTAAGCAGTGCCTGGCCTTGGACTAAATGCAATAGCAGTTACAACCCCGGTATGCCCCTTCAGGACTGAAATTGGCATCCCATCAGGTATACGCCACTGCATTGATAACCATAGTAATTATCAGTTAAAGTGAAAAGCATGCTATTACTGTTTCAGAAGAAACAGGATCACTAGAAAACTTACCACTCTGATAATGAAATCATTGGATGAAGATGCTACCACAGTGTTATTGGAACTCACAGCCAGGTCAGTAATGTCACCCTTTTTTGGGGAAAAAGAGTAAATGAGGAGAGTAAGTGATTGGAAGTTAATAAATTTATATGTTGCAGTCAACAAAACTCACCTCATGCCCTCGACAACTGGCCAGGCAAAACGCTGTCTCCATGGCCCAAATTTTAACAAGGCGGTCATCAGAGCCAGTAACAACATAACGTCCTGTACGATCAAATGTAACTGCAGAAAGCAGGAAACACATGAAAGCTATACAGGAAATAAAAGCAACAACAAATATATAGGTGACAAACTAAGGGATCAAAACCAAATCAACCAAAGGGGAACAAACGAGAAGTTAATTTATTTAAAATAAAAAAAAATACAGCATGGAGGGAGGTAGTAGAGTGGGTGGAAGGATTATAAAAAATTTCAAGCAACTTGATATTTGACAGGTGGAGAAAAGGGTTCTGCAGTGCAGAATTAGTGACATTCATGCACACTCTCATAAGTAATGAAGCCTCAGACGTTTGACTCAACACAACTTGCCATATTTAAAATATCCACTATATAAACTTTTCAAAACATTACAACAGGCCTTAACTTTGAATCAGACTGACAAAAAATCCACCGAACAAACTTCTCAAAGCATTACACTAGACCTTAATTTTGCATCTGACTAACATGCATAGAGAGACATAACCTCAGACTTGATATGTCCAATTAGTTTCTTTAAGCACAATGAAATAAGGGAATTAAGGAGGTGCAACGGACCGCAATATACAGCATTTTGATGTCCCCTTAATTTCTTTATAATCTGCATCTTTTCAACAAGAGTGGATGGCTTTGCGATGGCATAGCACGACGCACGTACAGATGGAGCCCGGTGATGCTTAGTAAAACCACCAATCTCTCTCAAATTTAATCCTTGAACTTGATCAACCTGGATATGTGGCCAACGGAGATAACCTGGTAACCTGAGGGTTTCCTTGTCTTGCTTGCATCTATCAGCTGAAGAATGCAATAGTCCATAGGCACTTTTGAGATGACAGGTGTAATAACAAGAAATGAAGCACATCAAATAAATAAGACTATCACTCTATCAGAATTGGATGTACAAACTGTTTTGCAGATAGCTCAAAAATCAAAAAAAGAAGAAAAGAAGCCTAGAAGAACACAATTTACATACATGCAAGAAGGGAAAAGGAGTCGGAGCCTAGAAGTGTAGGAACATCAGCAGCATTTGGAGGGCCACCTCCACTCATGCTGTGCACTCGAGCAGTAGAAGTCAGAATCAATTGCTTCAAAAGCTTTACCAAGTGGTCTTTTTTGATGTGGGGATACCTACAAAGTAAACAACATAGATCAGGTCAAAGAAATGTTCAAAGTCGCGTGATCATCCAGAAAAACAACAAAAGGGATAAATCAGGACAGCTCCACCACGTTAAAGAACCATTTTACATTACATGGTGTGTTCTTACATCATGCTAAACAGTAACATGCTGCAACAGTCCAATGAAAGTGCGCTTTCATAATCCTATGGCACCATCCAGATTAATCAAACATTAAATTGGCAATAAATGTAAAGAAATAAAGAAACTAGGGTGGGTATATAAAAGACATATGCCCTCCAGAAGAGTAATATCAAAAGTTCCTATGTGCAGGATGTTGTTGACTTTTTCTAATTATACTTAAAACACTCTCAGAGGTATCTTCACTATTTGCAGAATCTATCAGAGGCAGTTTCCCAAGTGTAATGCCATAAAAGTGAAGGTATTTTTTAAGAACAGTGCAAAGATTATAGTAGAAAATGAATAATGTCAGAACAGAAAACTGATAGAAAAAAATATGGACAGCGTAGCTTTTATACCTTGCAACCAACTTTGGGTAACCCAATGGGAGTGATACACCATCATCATTCTCGTCACCAATATGGAAACCACCACGTGAATACCAAGCATGATATCTTCTAGGTAGCAGCTGATGCTCCAGAAGCTCATTGCAAAATTCTCTGCAGGTTCGCTTAAATGGACCAGCTGACAAGAAATGCATAATGAGAAAGTAAACTTCCTTCATATCAACATCAAGATCAACATCAGCCTCGGCTGGAGGATCTATTGACATCTTGTTCACAGAATTGACCTTCTCAAGTGCCTCACTCGGAAAATTCAGTGGCACCATACTGATAGAAGCTGCACAACCAGAAGGTTCATGCTTTCTAATCGCTATGCTGATACCACCTGAGTTTGCAGGATGAAGAAAGTAGAAATATATGAACTCAAATTGTCAAAGGATATTATGTTCAGGATCTCAGATGGCAACTAGAAGTTTCAAAAAAAACAGAGAAAAATAGAGTTCCTTGGAAGTAACTTAGGAAGATAGTAGTATAGTACAAAGATATCTGAAGGGGAATCACCTATTACTCCCTGAATTTTACCTGATTTCTGCAGTTCCTGCATGCATTTTCAATTTTGAACCTGGAACCCCTGCATATGTCAAGTAAAAGCAAGGGGTAATAGGTGATTCCCCATCTCTGAACATAATCCAAAAATAGAGCTTATATAAATAGCAGCAAGTTCGTGGGTACAAGAAGCAAAAAGAAACAGCTGGTGGCATGTACGGAATAGAGGCCATCTAAATTTTATAGTGAACAAAAGTTTAGTTAAAAGACATTTGATGTATATTACTATCTCGCTTAGTACTCAATTGCTCACAACAACAGTCTACAGAAACATTATACAGTAAGTCACGCTAAAAACACAAATATTGCTAGAGGATATGACTGCAATAACATCAGTGAGATCACAAAACAACTTGTAGTAGGGAAAAGATCACAAAACAACTCGTAGCAGGACAAAACTGACTACCAGTGCAATCCTAGATAAGAGGCAAAAAACACACTTTTATGTATAAAAGTTGAACCTAATGAGAGAAATCGATATTTTCCAAGCACAGAATAATCAACAAGAAGCTAACAAGGTTTGGGAATACATGCAGAAGTGTCAAACTGCCAGTGCTACCAAAAAGAATGGAAGCCAGAGAGGTCTGAAAATAAATGGCTTGTCTGGTTCTTTTTAAGTGTTATCCATCAAAACAAATGGAAGTCCAAAAAGTTTTGGGCTAAATCATAATTATCTAACCACAATGTATTTGAACTTCATTTAATTTATCATGCAAATTTTTCTTCATGCATTGCAAGGCCTTAGTTACTTTAGCTGACCAATTCAACACTTGCACGTAAAGCAAGACAAAATATCATTGCGATATTACATTCTAGAGATATGTCAATTTCATGTGTGTTTACATGGGTGGACATGGCAGACATGTTGCTCTGTGCTTCAAATGATTCATTTCACGAGTTATTAACTCCATGATTTGCCACTACCAGTGATGCCCAACCTCCTAAATAACTTTCCTAATTGATGGATGATATATATGTGTTGTGATTGTTCTTCATGGTGATCCTATATATGAGCAGCATTAACAGGGGTGACAATGCTATCCCAAAAAAAGGAAGTGAAAATAGGATGAACCTACTGCACCCAGAATCTCTTACTCTGTGACCGCACCCTACAAGTTTATCACCACCAGACTGGCAACATTAGATATTAGTAGGGGTTCGATTCACTGCATTACAAACAAACTCATTGTAAAGAACCGTAAGTCTGCAGCATCTTCAGCTAGCCAAAAACTTATACCTTGGAGTTCACTGACTTGCCTAGCAAGAAGCAATTTAAACCTTTACCGCCCAATCAACAAGAACCATCTCGCCCTTTCAATATTTGTTCTTTCACAAACTAATATGCAAATGCAAGCGTCTCCTCCTGTAAATCCCAGGCACATTGCACAAAACCCTACAAACAATCAAATTTGGCAAAACCAAACAGATCCAACTATAGAACCACATAGTCCCACCAGCGTCCATCAAAGTTCCCAGGATTCGTCACTCCACAAGGCCCCTCGCCAAAATTTTCACATAAACTTGCGATACCAACAATGAAACGCCCATAATTAGATACAGTTCCTAAAAATCGCATCTCTAGAGAACCTCCGACGCCCTTCGCTATACAGCGAGCTTACAGCTCGAAGGACAAGCACCAATCTACCAATACGATAACGGAATCCGCAAATCTCTACCAAAACAGCCCGTGATAACACGCAATTCACCACAAGGAGGTAATGGAAGGTGGGAAGGGGTGGAGGGAGAGAGCACCACCTCCTCCTAGTCGGCGAGGCCTCGGGGGATGCGGCGGACGCGGCGGCGCGGAAGCATCAACCCCTGAGAGGCGCCTCGGTAGCGGCTGCGCGACCTGAGGTGGCGGCCTCCGGAGACGAGCGGTCGGGGGCGGCGATACGGTCGCCTTCGGCGAGCCCTAGGCGCAGTGCGAAGGAGGCCAGAGAGAGAGAGATCGGCGGGTTAGTCTGCGGGTGGGATCCGGACAGGGTCACACACTCACAGGGGGGGGCCCGGAGGCTAACGGGTTAACGGGTTCCCGGGCACTGTTATACATTAACAGAAGAGTCCGCTTAGTTCAATACATTGCATTTATACAAGAAGAGCATGATGTGGTTTATAAATGGGTTTTGATTTCGCTAGCAAGGGTTAAACAACTAAACATTATTAACGGTGCTTAATAAGCTAGTCAGATTTAGATTTGTCTAATTAATTTGTATGATAAGATTAACAAATCATATTGTCTTGACTTAACAGATTAATCTAAACAATTTATGATTTACAAAAACAACTTGTACTTACAAAATATAACATAATTTAATCGCGCGACACAAATTTATATAATCATGTAGGTTTGAGCAGGCCATAGATGGATTTTGATAATAAATAAAGCAATATAATTAACATATTTAATAAAATGAATCGAGAGAGTGAGTCTAACCTTTGGCACAGTATAACGCGTCCTACCCGACATGACATATTTACATTTCTACGTTCTACGCCTAATGCCAGTGGAGTCTCCGTTCTCCAAATCGCCTTCAGTGCTTCCTTGTATAACACCACACACATCCACAGCGGGGACAACTGCAGCGTCACTCACCATCCCAATATTCCTTGTGCTGACCGTACTCCATGAAAATATATAGATACGTGACATCACAATCTTGTAGGTTCGCTCGTACATGTAGAACAGGCAGTTTAAGCAATAATAGAGCCTGAAATTATGTTAAGAAAAAGAATGTTGCACCGAATAGTTTTACATGAAGAAGTCCAGTCACTTGTTTTACAGGTCGAAGAATGACTATTCGCGCACCCTTTTGCTGGTACTTCTGGATTATCCATGCCAGAAGCTACCACATTCTCGCAAAATTTTTTTAAAATTTATTGTCCCGGGGGGCATACAAAAAATTATGACGTCAATTAAATTACTCTTAATTTGGCGTGATCTTGCTAAGAACTGTCTAGCCGCAAACTTCCTTTGTTTGGTATTCTTCCTGTTCCCAAGCCTTCAAACAATTCAAACACTTGAATTCGAGTAACTAGCTTGCTTGTGTCTCAATATCACTCGCAAAAGCTAAATCATATATTTCACTGTAGTTGTCGACAAAGTGTACTTCAAGACCCTCTTTCACATTAGGAGCAAGCTCATCGAAATCCCTCTTGTTTGCCGATGGAAATATGATTGTCTTTATCGCACTCCTCCTGGCAGCAATGGTCTTCTCCTTGACCTATTTCAGGGCAAATGTAAAACACAAAGCATAAGGATGGTGCTCCATGTTCACAAGTGCAAGATCATACAGAATATCAATAACAACCCAAATGGCGTTACAACATGATAAATCTCTGAAGGATAACATGTAAACAATGATTCCATGAAAGTTTTGTTTTGAGGGATTAGCCGAATCTGTGACTAGATGCTATGAGGATCCACAGAAATAGTATTATCAACCAAGAGGGAAGTGTCAAGTGCGAACCCCAATTCAAAGTAAAAACTTGTGTGAACATCGCATGCATCCTCCCAAAAGTTCTCAAAAGGATATATAGGATGTTCTATAACCTTGCAGAATTTCATAAGACAAAAAAGACAAAATTCAGTATGTACAATGATTTTCCACTGTTTATCAGTATTATTTTTGCTACTTGTTCTTAAAGTTATCCTAAATATGAGAGTTAGATCATAAATTTGCAGGATTATAGGACCTCCCTACCCCTACACTCAATAATTTTTTGAGAATTTTTGGAAACTCCTGCGCAAATACGCCCACATTGATCAGGTATTAGTGGCAAATGCCAAGCAGAACCTAAGATGTAAAACATCATATATATATCCTCTGGGTGTCATCTAGCATATGAAAGCCGAGTCTAGCAAGAGCAAAAGAGCAGATGTAATGATGAATCAATCGGTAATTCTGTAAAGAAGTTCCCTCATTTCAATAAATTGAATAACTTTAAATAGGAAGAACAAAGGTTTGAAAATCATACCCCACCAATTGGAAGAATCCGGCCAGTCAAAGTTACTTCACCAGTCATTGCAAGGTCCTTCTTGACAGGCTTTCCCATAGCTAAGGACAACATTGATGTAATCATGGTACAGCCAGCACTAGGACCATCCTTAGGGGTGGCCCCTGTGGGGACATGCAAGTGCAGTTTTGAGTTTGCAAAAAATAGATTATCTGTCACTTTCTCAAGTAATATAGCTCTACCAACTGTATGCGCAATCTGAGCACTTTCTTTCATGACATCACCAAGCTGGCCAGTCAGCACAAGTGCACCCTTCCCTTCACCTTCCTCAACTTTTGTTGTCTCAATGTATAAAGTAGAACCGCCCATAGCAGTCCAGGCTAAACCCATAACAACTCCAACAGGAGTCTGCTCATATATTCGCTCAGCTTGGAATACAGGCTTCCCTACAAAATCACCAAGGTTTGATGTGTCAACTACTACTTTCTCAACTGGCTTGTCTGCTGCCACCCCCTCCGTTCCCTCTGGGTCTTTGTTAGCCTACAGAAGACAGCAATGAGCAGCTTGCTTAGAAGACAAACCATAAGAAGCAAACATTCAATGCTTGATGTCAGTTTATTAATGATGGACCATCCTGATTCTCCTAAGCAATATATTATACTTATTAAACTAAGTTAGCTTGTGAAATATCGAAATAACAATCGCATCCAGGGTTTAGCTTTCTGCAGTTACTGTTACTGGTACTAGTATACCATCTGTTATGATATTTTAGAAGCTTGAAATCATGTCATGGGAAGCAGAACTGTATTCCATACTTTCAGCACATGTAATTTGACTAACCATCAAAAGTTTCGAGACAATGTCATGAGATGCAAAAGTTTTTTTTTTCTGCTGCTTGCTTGTATTATAGCTACTAGAGAGGGTCAATGCATGAAGTTAGTCAGCAGCACATGAATGGCGTGTTTGGGCCCAGGTATGCACATTATCAGCAGAGCACCAAGTGCAAGATCCATATTTTATCTACAAGAAACATGATAGAATGAATCTAAAGTCTAAACACTACCTCCGGAATGCTCAATTCATTTGTTGATGTAGTTGGCTCTACCACATCAGTTGGATGCTCATTGTGAACTACTGCTTCTGTCATTATATCATCTTTATTAGCCTCCTCGGTGGCAGAACCAGTCAGATCAGCAGCCATGGAGGCATTTTCATCTTTCACTTCAATTGCAGTGTCAACAATATTAGGTTTTTTGCTTGCCACAACTATGGCAGCCTCTTGGTCTGGCTCATTTGATACTCCTTGACGAACGAGCTGCAGAGCAATCTGGAAAAGACAAAGTGGCAGGTGAAGCAAGTGTTTCAAGGACAGTTATGATCACTACCACAATCAAAGGATACGAATGAAGGCATCAACTTGAAAACTAATTGTAGTCTTTCAAACAAATGACATAAAAGATTGCTTGAACTATATTAATAATAAACTACGATATACTTTCTTATTTTTTGTGTCAGGAACTAAGACACACTTTTGTTTAACACCATTGTTGCTACTGTGTAATCCTAGTGTGCAACAGAATGTGGGTAACAAACGTTTTTCCTGAGACAAATGCAGGTAACAAACTAACAATATATAAATATTGTCACCAAAAGTCAGTAATCTTGTCAAAGATGTAGCACCAAGTTCACAATAGTTCTGTCTAACTTTTAGTTCAATGCAGGCTATGGATCAAGCACTTGATATTTATTGACAGTCTGTCATTGCAATCCATCTTATTGTGCTATTACTGCCGTTAAGATTGTTTAATTAGTATTAGCAATAAATGGGTAGTATTTTCTTTCCAAACTTAGTGTAGACACTAAATAGCAAGAATTGTTACCAGCTATTCACACTAGATAGGGGCAAATAGAGTGTGGATGTGTCTATTCTATTGACTCAGATGGTTTGATATAGCAACTACACTTTTGAGACTGCATTTCATTCAACAACAATCGAAGAGCAGAATTGTGTGTGTGTGTGGGGGGGGGGGTGGGGGGGGGGGGGGGGGGGGGGTTGGGGGTGGGGGTTGGTGGTTTGGGTGGGAGGATACACAATCTTAGAAAGGAGTGAGCCATGCTCCCATTTAAAAAACTACAAGAGAGCCAAGGGAAATTATCTTTATACAATATAGCATGCAAAGCTCTAATGCCTTTACAAACAACACTCCTTCATTGCATCAAACTTGAAAGGAACTAGACAAGTTGAGAAATCATTATACAGAAACTGGGTTGCCTACCTTCCGGTAAATTTTCTCAATCTGTTTTTGAAGATTCCGCACTCCTGCTTCTCGGCAGTAATTTTCAATAAGGGCAAGAAGAGCAGCATCTGTAACTTCAACCTGCACATTTTTTGTAGCTGGAAAGTTAAGCTGAAACTAGCAATAAAAGAATAACAAAGCAAATGCAAAGCTTTATAGGTAAATATCATACATCCTTGATACTTCATTACAGAATAAGTCAACTGGGGCAAATTTGAGATACAAACTGAGATTAAACTGCAATATTCTTTCTTTTGTTATTTCTCATCTTTAACTCTACATTTCTAGAGGTGGCTCCCTAGGTTACTTTTAGAAATAAATGTATCAGGAATTCCATAATCCTTTCTCATGTAAGACACTAATAGTTATATAGTATACAATGACAGGATAAATACACGAAAAATGTCAAGGATAACCTTCGATGAAAAATATCGAACAAATGTCTGACTTAGTATATACGCTATGAACATGGAATAATTGCAAACACTTTAATAAAATCTTAAGCAAGTACCTTAGGTTGCCAATAAAGATGCATTGATCTCGTCAGAATGTAAAATAGCAAGCATGACATCTCATGTTATATGTATCTCACACATATGCAGTGTTCCAAATATCATCCTACTCAGTTCCCATATTGCCATGGTGCCAGTTCCTAGCCGGGTAGAGTTCTTATCCTAACCGTTAAATCCAACTTGATCGGAAACTTGGTGAGATTCTGGCCAGTTTCACCAATTACCTAATATACCACCCTTTTCTAGTATTTCCAAGAATAGGCAATAACCAGTCAGTTACCACTAGTTTTTTTCCAACATGTTGCATATGCCAGTCTGAGAATTCTTATTTGGTGGAGCCCAAAGGGTAAATATTTCCTAGGCTTGTCCACATTAAATCCAATAGGTGGTCCACTTAAAAAAACAGGGTAAATCCAATAGCTGGTCCACCTTTTTTTTTTGAGAAAAAAAGGCCATAGATACCTGATCAGGCTTGATGCCACAAGCCTCTCGAGTATTCTTTTCTAAATAGTCCCGAGCGATGTGCATCTTCTCATCAGTTATATAACCAGCAATTGCAATGATCTCCATCCTATCCAATAGAGGATTTGGTATCATCTCAATAACGTTTGCTGTGCAAACAAATAGAACCTGATTTTCATAAGCAGTGTCAGAGGATTCTTACAGTAATTAACTTAAATGGCCAATTCATTAGAGCAAATATATCAAAAAAATGCATGACATAAGAGTTGTGAAGCACAATAGAAGATACTTCAAAACAAGAACAACATGAGCAAAAAAGGAGCGTAGTATGATGACCTTAATGCCTCAATGCACCTAGCATAACCATACCATGCATAGTTTTATCATGGGATAAAAGCACTTTTGGTCCTCTACTATACACAAAACCTCATTTTAATCCATCTACTTTCAAAAGAGTCAATTTGGTCTTTCTACTTTATTAACTGGTTCAAAATAGTTCTTTTGAATTTAAACCAAATTTAAGAGGAAGATGTGATCCTGACTGAAAGACACATAAGACAACGCAAAAATTATAGAGTATGGCCCCACTTGTTAGGTAGCCAAACATGATAGTTAGGCCCACATGTCAAGTGGTCTTGTGCAGTAGAACTATTGTACACACAAATAAAAATAGAACAAATCTGTGCTGACTGCACTGACAAACCGTAGGAACGGAGGTCCAGCTAGAGCCACACGAGACGGCTCCAATGGCAATTCGTCCAAAGCTGGCAGCAAGTCACCGAAGACACTGCTTGACGGTGCAAGCACTTGGCGCAGCCACATGTGAGCCCGAGCCCCGGATCTATGCAAATAGAGGAGGTTAGCCGCCAAGAGACGACTACAAGTTCGCCAGACTTCAGCACCAGCAAAATCACATCCTTGGGGCCGGGCGGTAGAGAGCAGAGGTGTTTTTGGTAGCAGTTTTGAGAAGAGGAAGTGCTCTAGCTGTTCGTTGGTTACCAAGAAAAGAGCATGTGCTACACCTTGCAAGAATTGTGCCAATTAATTGTCTGCATGCTTGCCATAGAAGATCATGCTAGCTAGCCCCACGATGGAGACGAACACCAACGAGTGGCCCAACCCTCCAACAAGACATAGTCCACCATATCAGCGCAAAACCGTGCCACATCATCATCTTAAGATTGTATTAAATTCTAAAAGACCATTTTGAGCTATTTTAGTAAATAGAGGGACTAATTTGGCATTTTAGAAACTAAAGACACCAAAATGAGCTTTTGTGCAAAGTAGAAGGATCAAAAATACATTTATCCCTTTTATCATAGTAATTGAATTGAATATTCCCACAAGTACAAAAAACTTGCAACTTGATTTATTATAGTGGCAGAGGTAGAACATTCCTTGTGGCGGCACAACAACCATCTTGCAAAGCAGCAACTAACCCAGTGAATGCCAACTGATGGTTCTAGATAGCTGTACTACTATACCACAAGAGATACTAAGTTACAACTTACAAGCATGTAATGGTGATTAAGATTTAAGTTTTATGGAATATTTAGCATTTATTGATGTGCTTGATACGCATAATTCAAAAATGGAACATTTCTTACTAATTTGAATGAACATTTGTCAAAACTGTGAACTCAGTCTCACTTATATAGGTAAAAGACAAACACACTTAAGAGAGTGATTGCCTAACCTTGGACAGATCAATAGGAACATCAAGGTAGTGATCAAGAAAATTAACATTCTGCTCAGGATCCAGAAGTTCCAAAAGTGCACTAGCTGGATCACCAGAATGCCCTCTCCCGAGCTGCAAGCCAAAAAAGATAACCACTAAGAAAACATGCAAATAAATCAAAACAAGAAGAATGGCCAATGGCATAATTGCTGTTAAAGAAGTGTTTGGCAAATCTGAGAGCATCACAGGCCAGTGTGCAAGTAAAATATGGCATTACTTTATTAGCATATCAAATGCAATGAAATAAAGCAGTCGACAACAAAATATTGTACGCATACCTTGTCAATCTCATCTATCAACACCAGAGGATTTGCTGTACCAACCGATTTAAGACATTGTACCATTTTCCCTGGCATTGCACCAACATAGGTACGCCGATGACCCTAGTATTGTTGAAATGTTATACACATGACAGCCAAATCTGTTCTAATATGATATCAATACTACACACTGGACATATTATGAAGATAATTTTATTGTACCTTGATTTCAGCAACATCAGCCAAACCTCCAACAGAAAATCTGTAAAACTTCCGGTTGAGTGCGCGTGCAATTGAGCGACCAATACTAGTTTTACCAACTCCTGGCGGCCCAGAAAGACATATAATCTTTCCTGTAGTAAATGATAGGCAAACATAGTTATTGGTGGAATGACCAAAATGGACATAAGACATCAAGTAAGCTATACAATTCAGTAACATTAACAAAAATAATTCAGATGCTGCAGCCTGTCTGACAGGAGCCATCTGCATAAAACCTTTGTGATATGAAGTGCAACGTTGCTATAGCTTTACCAAACAGTAAGCTGGAATGAACAGGAGATTGGATGGGAACTCCTAGAAGGAAACATACACGGAGAGAAAGTAATTATGTGCATGTTGAGAGGAAAAAAAAAACCCTTTCCACTCTGAAATTCTCTGATCCTTCCAATCCTCCCCAAAATTCTAGACTTTTTCTTAATTCTTATCCTAACATCTTATCTGCCCAACTGAGAAATACTGACCTTTATGATTATTCTGCACCAACATTCCTATTAGTCATACTTATGTCAGCTCTTTATAAATGCCTAGAAAAGATAGTACTTGGTAGTTGGTACAATTGAGAATTCAAATAGAACAAACTTCAATTTCTTCACACATTCTAAATCAATATCAATAAATAATTGAAATACATTACCATAAAAAATACTAGGAAAGTAATAAGAAACAAACAAACCTTGTGAAGTTCCTCTTAGCTTCCCAACTGCTATGAATTCCAGTATTCTCTCTTTGACATCAGTCAGACCATAGTGGTCTTCATCAAGAATTTGTTGAGCGTGATGGACATCAAAGTTTTCATCACTGCAACAGAAGGGAAATACTGCATTAGGTACGATCGACAACTGATAGAATTCTCACAAAGAAAGGCAAGACATATCCAAACCTATAATTTCCCCAGGGCAATACTGTCAGCCAGTCCAAATAATTACGTGTTACATTAAACTCACTAGAGCTGGCTTCTAACAGCTGAAGCTTGGTGAGCTCTTCTTCTATGACTTGCAAGACATGAGGAGGACACTTGTCTTTCTTTGCTTCGATTCTTTCCCTAAATTTTGCTGTAACACATAAACAATCAGTCAATTCTGGATGATCCATGTCAACATTGCAGCTCTATAGCTAATAAGCACATCCGCTCTCGAGAAAAAGTATCCTAGTTCAAGAACAAACCAGACAATGCTGTTTTATCATCAGTCTCCAACCCTAGCTCCTGCATACATAAGACATGCAGAGTGAATATTAAGTGCAAACAAAACCACACCCACATAAAAGCCAGTGATGTTTAATTTTTCACATATCTAATGCAAATATGGTTCTACCAAAATGCAGACACTAAAAGTTAACAAAAGTCAATATTTAGCTCTAGCAAGGACAGGAAGCATAGACCAGTCTGCGGAAAACAATAACATCAAGGAACTATTATTCAGTATCAGATCCTACAAATGTAATTTAATTTAGCATCATACTGTGAACAGCAGAACAGCAATGAATGTGGTACCTTCTTGATTGCTTTAAGTTGCTCATTTAATAAATAACGCCGCTGATCTCCACTTATTTTTTCTTCAATTGCTTTTGCGATGGATTGCTGGAACAGAATTACCACTAAACATCAAGAAGGCTCAAGAAAACATAATAATCAAGACTGGAGGTAAAGACTACATATTACCTGCAACTTACTAATCTCCATCTCCTTCTTTACTAATTCAAGGGTCAACTTCAAACGTTTGTATACCTGTTTCAGTAATGCAAAAGGTTGGATTGCAGCACAAGAAGCTAGTATGCAATTAACCAATTACTGTAGCACAGATAATCAAGAAAAAAATGATGAAACTTAATAACTGTCTAGTTCTGGTACAAAGATATTGCGGTCTTAAATCTACTTTTCACTGTGTTCTTAAGAATACCCATGTTTTTGAGTGGGCTTGGAACACAAACTTGTAGTTCAGGGACCATTAGGTATAAGTGCACTCTAGATTTTAATTTTTACAAAGGCCAAAGCAGCCCCCATAAATGAGTAGACAGCACACACAATACAAGAATCTCTAGTTGGTCAAACTTATAAAGATGATAATTCTGCTCGATTTGCAATTTTGAAAGTATTGTGACATAAATTAACCTAAGCACACAGAATAAACCACAGGTTCTTCTATATTGCCAGCAATGATGCTTTTCAGGGATGTCCCAAGTAACAAACAATTATGTTCAACAATTCAGTTATCAATGTCATAGAATCGTAAAATCTAAAGTTACCTCAAAGAAAAGAAATAAAGAAAAAAGTTAAGTCTTTAGAACATATAAATATGGCACAAATGAGGGTAGTCAACGCATGTGGCACAATAAAATTGCCCCGGCCTCCAATGAATACAATTATAGCCCCAAAAGAACATATGAAACAATGATTTCATAGGTTTGAAGTAACACCCAGGTTGCAAACATTGGGTCGTACTGAGAGTGAGACACCACCCTCAAAAAAGCTTAAGGCATTCATGTAGATTGGCAAAGGTAATAGTAGAGGAGTTGAAGTGCAGCTTCTTACATCGAGTTCCTCCAGCACTTCCTGGCAAAGCAACTTGTTGGCACCAGAAATAGCAGCACCAAAGTCTGCTAACCTTGGATAGTTGAAATCACCAATGTGCTGAACCAAGGGAAAAGAGTAAAAGATTCAGAAATTTAGTTTGTCATTCAAAGGTTCTTACAAAAAAAAGAAAACAGATAGCAGCACTTGACGCAATTCAAAAGGTACATACTGGAATCAAACAAGGAAGCATGATCAAGGATTTCGGCAACACTGAAAGAGGTACTGGTAACAGGCTGAATGCTGGCCAGTACAGTTCATAGGTAGATACCAAAGTGTACCAGTACCATCCATATTCTGGTACTGGTGGTCACTAACTGCTGTACTGGCTGTATTGAAAACCCTTGTGTGACCCATGTTCAGCAACTAGATAGCATGTAATGATTTACTAAGGTTTGTTATGCCCATAACAGACAGGTATACAAAACATACCAATCAGAGGTTCCAAGAAATAACAATTATGAATCATCCTCCATCACATTAGAAATCTGAAATATTCTGTGATGCTCAAATAATTTTCATCTTCAAATGAATGGGGAAGAAAGATGCTACTGTGTATAAGAAAGAGCAACAGAAGTAAGGCAACCTGGGTATAGGTTTGCACATGATCCTTCCAAAGGGAACTTGTCTTGAGAACTTCCCTTAAAGTTGATATAACTTCAAATGATGTTGCTTTTATGACATCATCATCCTTGTTGTAAGGTTTTTCCTGCAAAGGTACAGCAAGTCTTGAAGTATGCAGAAACTGCAACGTGCCTTCCAACAATGCATAACAATTTCACACAGTAACTAATGGAAACGAGGTTTAAACAAAGAAAAGACTACATCAGACATTCAACTGATCTCAGTCATGTCATTTAAAATTCACAACACAGGACAGGTAATATAGAATTCATGACATGGCTAAATAGACCCACAATAGTGAAAGAACAAACTCAAGAATTCATAGGATATGCTAAACGTGGGAGATTAAAACAGCAGCAGTAGCTTAGAGACCAAAATAAAGCTAGACGTCATCAGCATATGCAGTTATTATGAATTCTAGAATGTGATGTACTTGTCTTCTCTATAAGCAACTAGATTTTGCAGGTATAACAGAAATCAGAAATATGAACTCTTTCCTTCAGCTTCTTCTAGAAAACATACAGGAAAGAGAATTTTTTGACACATATGGTAAGTTCCATTTTTTTGCCACATATAGTGACAACCAATATCATCCTAACAAAACAACTATATTGAGATGAAGAGGGGAATTATGGTATCTACAATAAAAAATTATGAAATGCAATGGAAATAGGGAAATAATGGTAAGTTCTAGAGATACCTTCAAATGATCAACTTTAACTGTAAGTGGATCCTCCTCAACCTGCAGCATTTGGGGTTCTTGATGAAAACAAATAACTAAATTAAAGAGACCATAGAAACTGAATATCAGGCGGACTAAAGTATCTCACCATCTCAGTTATTCGTAAACGCCGGTGACCAATCAGCACTACCTGATCCCCTTGAATGCTAGTTATCTACAAAAACAATGAAAACTAACTACAGAGCACATTTCAATATATAATTATGGAAGCATAAGTTGTTGCCTGAAATCTTTGGAAAATGGTCAATTACCTGAGCAAGTGTGCCAACTTCATGAAGACGCTTCAGTAAGTCTTTCCCTTTGAGATCATGAATGCTTTTCTCTGAATCTGAACTGGTCACAATATTAGGATCAGTGCCTTCTTCATCCTTCACAAGAAAGGCACCAGCATATGGAACTGATCTTTTGCGATTTTCAACTAAAGCTTGCAATAACTTTTGGTCCTGAGGGGTTAAAAAATAAAAGGAAAAAGAACTACATCATTACCAAGAAGGGAACAAAGAACAGATTATGCAAGGAACATGTGATTCTATGGATTGATCAGTGGCATTACCTTTACATAGATTGGCATGTAAAACCCTGGAAAGAGTGGTCGATGTGGCAGAGGCAAAGCAATGACCTAATTGACAAAGTTACCGCAATGGAGTGAAAAGGAGATGACTAGCAGAATCACAGCATTTAAAAATAATCCACACAGCAATCGTTCACTCATCAAAGTGCTTCCACTTTCACTTTAAGTTCAATATTAAGCCAAGCTGAATATATATCAACCTGAAAGAAGCTACATTGATCACTCAAATAAAAACTAAAGGCAAAGGCAGGCAACACAACATCACACTGGATGTGCGAAAGTGAGGGTCCTTTAAGGTACCACTACAAAACACAAATTTCTTGTAAACACAGCATAAACCCATTGAGATACTTAAAAACTACAGTAAAAAATTGAAAAAGAATTCCTTCACCATACAACTCAAAAGTGTTGACCGCATCAGTCTCAAAACAAGCGCTTACTTATTCAATTCAAAATCCCCAGCAGACAAGGAGCATTTTGAAAATTGCTAGATGGTGCTATCTAAACCTTGGCCTTGTGAACTGTTGTTTTCTTCTAATAAAAAAAAACACTCTCCAAACCATTTAAAAAAAAACAAAGAAAGTTCAACACTGGTTTTCCATCCCTGAAATGAGCATTTCACGAATTACCCAGCAGATCGAACTCCACAAATTCTGCAACACGGCCTTCGGAAAATTTAGCTATCTTTGCAAACTCAGAATGAGCACTCTTGGCAAACTCAGTATGTGCTCTCGACCTAAGTACCTCCAAACTGAAACAAGCTGCAAACCTCATTGCTTGTTAGAACACAGATCTATCAAACTGACCTTGAAACACAAAGAATAAAGCCTATTGATCTAAACCAAAAGCCCCTCGCATATCCACCAGCAGTGCCCCTAAATAACATGTTGTTGCTCATAAAATTCAGCTTCAGCACGAACTATCTAAACTAAAGTACTCCAAAACTCAACTCAAGGCGCAAACTTTATGAAATTTAAATACAGCGAATTGGCTAACTTTCAGATTCTTCTAATAGTTAGCACACAATTCAAACGAATGGCTGGTCCAAGCAACGTAACGATGCAATCTAAGCGGAAGCGCACCGTTAGGCAGTCCTCGGGGCGGGGATTGGTTGAGACAATGGCTGAGGACGCCTTCCCCTCCCCCTCGCCCTCCGCCGCCGCTGCATCCTCCACCTTCGCTGCCGCCTCCGAATCACTCCCGGCTGCGTCGGAGCAGAAGCGCGCCCTCCTACCAAGCACTGAGATCCGGCCTCCTCTCAGCGTCCCGAGAACCCTGAGCAGCGGCGACCTCGCCTCCTCCGCCGCCACCGCCGGCGCAGCGGGGAACCGCGCCGGGAAGACGGCGGCGGCAGCCGCCGTGGCGCGTAGCATGAGGGGCGTGGGCGATTTTCGCGGTGCAATTATAGGTTCTCGGCGAGGGACAAAGAGCAGCTATTGGTGTTTCGGCGGTTTGGTTTGGGGAAGAAGAAAGGGGGAAGAAACAAACCCTTCTAAAACCCTCTATTCTATTTTTATTTTTCCTTTTTTTCCCCCTTAAGGAGGAGTGAAGTTCGATTTTTTTTTTTTGTAAGATTAAAATTTGTATATAGAAAACTTGATCTGAGCAATCTGATAAAAAGTGCAGGCGAGTTACTAAAAAACAAGGGAAAGTGAAATATTCGGCATAGTATACTTGAGTCATGATTATCAAATTTGATATGGAACAAAGTATTTTATTGTCTTCTTAGAAAAATAAAACCCAAATATATGCTATTTTACACAAAAGTGAGCAATTTATCTATCTTCTATATCTATCTATCCATATAATTATTAATTTCAGAATAAATACAAGCTCTCACGTTTACTGAAAAATCAAGAATATTCCAAGTTAATAAAAAAAAAAGGAAAAGAGTCCCAAGTTATAATAGGCTAGATTTATGAAAGAAATATTTGACTAATACAACTCTAAGGCCAAATACAAAACTTCAAAATTAAAATTATTAAATTTTGAAATCTTAACTGATACAAACTCTAATATTAAATATTCTCAAATTTACCAAAAAATCAAGAAAATCTCACGTTAATCGAAAAAAGTAAAAGATATTACCATCTAATCTGACGATCACGAGTTATAATAGTCCAGATTTATGAAAGAATTTCTTGATTAATACAACTCTAAGGAAAAATATTAAAATTTGAAATTAAAATTATTAAATTTTGAAACCTTAATTGATACAGACTCTAAGATTTAATGAAAATTAAAAATTTGGAATTAAAAATATTAATTTCATGAAATCTTAACTAATACAAACTCTAATACTAAATATTAAGGATTAAAATTTTGGAATTAAAATATTAATTTCCTAAAAACTTGATGTTGACAATCGGTTAACTAATGATTTGTTAACGACCTTCGAGCTTATGATAAAAGGAATGATCATAAAATGAAAGTACACTGTGTTGAGGTATAGGAGTTTTTCAGACAAATTCAAACCCTTGAGAGATCGAGAATAACCCTACGTCCCGATGTTCACTAATGAAGAGAATGATTGGTTACAAAGATTAGAGATTTTGTTTCCTCTCTGAGGAAAATCCCCAACACCCCCCCCCCCCCCCCCCACAACATCTTTTCCCCTTTTATGATTATTACAAAGCAGTTATTGACTATCGGTTATCAGCAGTCGCCACCAATTTCCTTCACGATGCAGTTGTAATAACAATTCTTGGAGAACCTCACGCTAATTGCCTTTGAACTTCTTTTTCTGGAACTATTTTGTTGTGAAGAACATGGAGTGTTGATGTGTTTCTGGTCGAAGATAAATGATATTTCAATCAAGGATCTCAGTATTCCCAACCAAGGATGGTTTATGTTGCATCTTTCGACTAGAGTAGGTTGTGGTCAAATATATTCAATTGTGCCTGAGCATAGTTTGCGCAGTATCAATCAGAGTTGGTCATGGTCAAACACGTTTGTTTGTTTTCGTCCATAGCGGATCGTGTTCTTAGACTGTCTTTTAGTTGCTTTGTAGATTCTTCAACTAAAAGGAGGTGTATAATCCTTGTCAGTTAGCTCTCAATCTTAAGCGAACGGATCTACTTGAGAATTTTAGGGTTATAACTCTTCGACTAGATATTTGAGTGAATTAATATTTTGGTTGGACATATGTGGTCGTGAAAGACCAAATTGTTGTAAATTTATTCAGTTGAGATTGTAAGGACGATTCTATCAAATTTTGGTAGAAGAAATAAATTTGTGCAAAAATCAACAAAGATTGCGACAAAGGAAGTTTTTGATACTCCTTTGGCCAAAAATTTGCTGTCTAAGCTAGAGTTAGAGGTAGCCTGCTTTTTATTCCTATCATAATATGAAAATGAAAATTTATGTAAAAAGCAAACAAATAACCATTTCTTCTAACCCCGCCTATTACCTTAAAAGACTAATTGTCCTTTGTTTCAGGTAACAGGAGAGGCTAGTGACTTCAGTCTTAGTATATGATGCAGGTACATAGTTTTTGAGATCTAACAGCAAAAACAAATAGAGCAGAGTTGACACTAGAAAGTTTCTTTAGTGGGACCATATGCAAAAAAAGATTTTGACTCAGTAACATTCTAATGCCTCGGTTAGTGAATCTATATACACTAAAGAAGTGTTTTCTTAGTCCTGTTTGTTAACTTAATACCAGATGTGCCCAGTTCAAATTAAGAGGAAAAGGAAAAATTAATCGACTTGGTTTTTGAGAATTTTTTTAAAATAACTCATTAAAAAAATTAAGTTTAAAATTAATCGAAAATATTAAAAAATAACAAAAATGACCTTCAGTCACCCTGCCCAAACAATGACTGAAGTATTTCAAAAAAAAAAAAATTCGGCTTTTGATAGAAATGAGCTTCTCGTGAGTGTATAGTTTTTTTGCAAACTAACAGCAAAATAATAGAACAGAATTGACGTTTCAAAGTTAGGCGGCACCACATGCAAAAGGTGGCTAGGTACTTATTTAAGTATTTTGGTTAGTAAATCTTTAAACACCAGATAAGCACTAATGATTATACCGCCAGTCAAGTTACGAACATGATATTTAAACAAGATTTGATAAATAGAAAAACTTAAATAAACCGGAAGACTTATCTTTGTTTCACCAAGAAGAATTTACATAAATAATTTTCTCAACTGATCAGCGTTTTAGGAATTGGTGAGTATGCACCCATCTGGAAGTGTTATGTGAACAAAAAAAATACTTCAAAGTCTCATATTAATCCTAGAAAAAATTATTAGAAATTCACACATTAACTGAAAAAAAGAAAATATCTATTTCATTCATTATATTTATTATGGTATAGATTTATCATATGAAAAATCATTTGCAAAATTAATTCTATCTCTATTATGATATAAATTCATATAAAAAATCGTATTTAAAATGAACTCTACTTTTATTATAATATTAAAAAAATATCTCTCCATAAAATATAGATAAAATTTTAAATCATATAAAAACTAACCACATAATTACATAAGATTCCAACTAATTTTAATAATAAGACAACAGTGACAATTTGCATACTCCTTGTTCTCTTGTATTTGTGACGATTTTGGAAAAAGCACCCGCTCTTACTGTTCATTAAAACAAGAGATCTCTCTACCATTGTTTGTTAAAAAGGACTATTGAGTCATCGCAAGGCCTCTATTGATTTTGACTTTTTATTTGCTTAGAAGTACTTGTGCACTAATTTGTCAGAATGTTAGCTTGAAAAGGTATTGTCAAACATGATAAACCAAAAATAGGCTTCACAAATAACGTTTTTTATGAGAATGCAAACATCATTAGGCTGTTTAGCTGTTTGTATCAATCTTAGTTAGGCCCATTCGCGCAAAATTTTTCAGATTGTAGACTGGGTAGACTGACAAGTGTAAAAAAGATTATTTGAGCGTCTCATAAGATCAGGCTTGTCTAATGACAATATTAGATTAGTAATTAATGATATTAAAGATTTTTAATAGGGTTAAAGTATATTAATGATTATTTAGGTGTAATAAAAAAATAATAATTCTAATAATTTTTTCATGCCACATATTCTCACTTACATTAATACAACCAATCAAATAACAATTTATTTTAGTCTGTATCAACTTATGTAACTAATCAAATAATTCATACTTGCATAGTTTCATTTTGTCTCAACTATACAAATATATTCTACTAAATCAGTCTAGACTCGTATGAGCAACTAATTACCCTGAATATAGCACGAATTCATTTCTAAGTGTATCACTTTATTTGCTGTACTACATGTAGGGTAGCACACGGAGGGACTCACTCTAGGATATAAGCTACTCATATACATTAACATATGTCTATTAAGATGAGATATTTATCTATTGTTGTTGTTTGTTAAAAGAGGTGAATATTGAGTCATCACACGATGTTCATTGATTATGACTTTTTATTCGCTTATGATTACTTCTGCCACAATGTTACATAGAAAAGGTATAACAAATCATGGTTCACCAAAAATAGAGATCGGCAAAAAAGAATTTATAAGACATTACTTAATTTTTTATTTGTTTTTTTTCCGTTTTTCAATGCAAACATTGTATAGCATGAATTGGTGTCCCAGATGCATCATTTTATTTGTTACATTATACGTAAGAATGAGAATAATTTTAAGTATCAAATTGTTAGATTAGATTGGTTTGGTTTTATAGATATATTTGGTAAGATTACTTCCGATCAATTTATATAGATTTCAATTCTAACTTCAACTTACAAATAAAACAAATATATAATTCAATCTAACTAATATGCTCAGCAGTTCTCTAAAACTAAGAGACATTACCAACAGTGAATTTTGATCGAATTGACTGTACCGGTTGCCGTGGCTCTTCAATTGCAGATTCATGTTGATGTTGTGGACCGCTGTTCCTTTATTGTCGACGACTCCAAGTTGCAGCCGAAACAGCGAAAAGATCCGGAAGAAACCAAGGGATCGATGGAAAAAAGTTTGCGTTATTGATCCCTGTGGCCCGTCCGACAGTGCAAGAACACCTCCAGTTGTAGCCTGCAACACTCCATGCTGCCTCATAAACTATTAGACCAGCAGTTGTGCTTCTCCTATGCCAATTCCATCGCCGCACCATGTGCATCACCTTCGTCTCCTCGGTTTATGCGCCTCTTGGCTTGCCGGAGCCATGCCAAGTCCATTGGCATCGCCGCGAAATGCGCCGGCGGAGAGGCCACTTGGTCTCTGCCCGGCCCTACTCGGGACGAAGACGATGGAGGTGGGTGCCCTTTTCTTCCAGAAGACCCGACCTTCAGTTGATTCTTGTGGCCTTTCTGGGGAGAGATTGCAGCTTTTATTAGGATTATGTGCTAGTCTTGGTAAAGATTGGAAATTTAATCGATGAAAAGGCTTAAATTTTCGGTTGTTTCACTTATTTGTTCAAATAATATTCGCTCAGTCACTTTTTCTTCCTTGTTTGAACGGAAAAAGGCTGTAGTTTTTTTAGGTGTTTTCTAATGTTAGTTCGTCGCAAGGATGCAAATTTGCAAATTTATGTGGTTTATACAAGAAAAAGATCGTATTTCAGTGTTCTCATGTGGTTTCTTACTTTATTAGGGGAAAATGCTAGTTTCAGAGTTAAAGAATGCTTCACCTGTGATTCTGTGAGTTGTAGTCAAAGCTGCTTTGGTTTGGTTTGGTTTGCTTTGCTTTATCCACTCACAACTTCCTTTGTGAGAGGAGAGAAGATGTTTAGACAGAACATATGTTAACTTTGCACTGCGTAAATATCAGTGACCGTGTTCCAATGTCCATCATGTGTCTATACGCAGGTTTTGGGTATCGCCTTCCTCCTAAGGAAATCAAAGAAATCGTTGATGTGCCACCGAATCCCAGTTACCATATTTCCCCTCGCCGGGATAGGATCATGTTTCTAAAACGTAGAGCCATGCCTCCACTCTCAGAGCTTGCAAAACCTGATAAGACACTCGCTGGCATACGGATTGATACCAATTCTAACACTAGAAGTCGAATGTAAGTAATGAAATTTCACCTTCTCACAATACAGTGTGCTTTTAACTGTTGACAATTCATGCTTGATATGTAGGTCCTTTTATACCGAGATAAGGATCCATGTGCTGATGGATGATGGGACTTTGGGTCAAGAGAAGGTGGTCCATGGGTACGCTGGTGGTGCAAAGATTAATTTTGTTACATGGTAATTTTCCAAACTTTATACAATGTAAGTATTGTGATGTACGGCCAAATTATGGCATGGCGATTATTTTCCAAGTATGTTTCCTTTATATGTTTTTGAATTTCAGGTCACCAGATGGTCAGCATATGGCATTTAGTGTTCGGTATGATCATAAGGTGATTAATTAGCTGATGCTTTAGATTATGAAAATAGTACAATATTTGTGTTGTTGATGATTCTGTTGTCTACTTGATGCCTGTTAAGTAGGTGGACAACAGCAGCAGCAATTTGTCCTTATGGATTGCAGACGCAGAATCTGGAGAAGCTCGAGAACTTTTTAAATTAGTAGACATAAGATTGAATGCTATTTTTCAACCGTGAGTGCCAGTTTTTGTACAGCTTTCTTTCTATTCTTCTCGTGAGTCATGCATTGTCATTCTTCTTGTGATTTTACAGATATGTATGGGTTAATAATTCTACTTTGCTGGTTTGCACTATTCCTTTGTCACGTGGAGATCCACCAAGGAAGCCATTGGTTCCTTTTGGTCCAAGAATTCGTTCTAACGAGCACAAAAACGTCATTCAATTGAGAGCCACAAAAGAAATGTTGAAAGATCTGCATGAAGAAGACATGTTTGACTACTACGCAACTTCTCAGTTAGTACTAGCCTCACTGGAGGGATCAATGGGGTCAATTGGTCCTGCTGCTGTATATACTTCTCTTGATCCTTCACCAGATGAAAAGTATTTGATGCTCACTTCTGTGCACCGACCATATTCGTCTATTGTCTCGTATAGAAGGTTTCCAAAGAAGGTTGAGTTGTGGACAGTTGATGGTAGATTTGTCCGTGAAGTTTGTGATTTGCCCCTTGCTGAAGATATTCCAATTGCAGCCGACAGTGTGCGCAGGGGGAAGCGTTTAGTAAGATGGAGGCCCGACAAACCTTCAACATTGTACTGGTGAGCTATGGAAAGCTTAATCTTTCAATTTTATGGTGCAATTTCTATTAAAACATTGTCTTCAAGCCTAGTGAGCAAACCATAGATATACCCTTATGATATTTATAATGCTAGTGTGTTTAGATCTTTTGATTGCCTTTCGAAATTATCCTTTGAACACATTTAAATATTTCATGACAATGTTGCAAAGGTGAACCATGCTGATCAGTTGGTGTTGTCTCTTGATAGATAATGTAACAAGCCACAGTGACTAGGTGCGTCGTGGTGCCAACGAACCACCTGGATGCCTAGGCGCTTAGGCGACAATTAGATGACAAATTGCAATATGCAATATATTGTAAATTATATCATATTATATATTGTAACCAACAATAAATACAATAGAAGATCTAGATGGAGTGTAATAAACTATCTTCACCAACTCCAAGGAAATCACAACTCACCACCTTGTGCTTCACAACAACAGTCAGTATTGTCCCAGAAAAAAGGAAAAACAAAAAACCCTTCATCTCCTTGGCCTTTTCTTCTCCCCATGCCTTTTCATTTTCCTACCTGGCCCTTCATCTCCTTAGCCTTTTCTTCCTTCCCATCTCTTCTCTTTCTTCCTCCTAGCCTTTTCTTATCATCCATCTTCTCTTCCTTATGTGATGCCCCTTAAATCGCTTGAAAGCCCTAATTCCCAAATTCTCCAATTTTTTCCCAAATCCCAAATCCTTAACTTTAGTTTCGGATGGGGGCTTTGATTGGACTCTATTGGACTTGATTGAACTCGAATTCGGACACAACTAAGCCAATCTAAGTTAGGAAAGATCGAATTTGGAAAAAAAATCCGAATTTTGGAGGACAAAAAGTAATCACAAGAACATGGAAACCAAGGATTTGATTGAATTCGAACAGATTGACAAAGATTGATTTCTTGAGGCTATATAGAGGAGATTTCAGCCTTGAGGAGCACCAAGCAAGAAATTCGGGACAAAGTGGGTGAGAGGAAGTGCAACTGTTGTCATTTGATTTGGAGCAGCCGGGATCATGCCTCCTGTTGGAGCCATGTTGCTCTTCGTTGCCAGAGACACATCGTCGTCTGTCGAACTCGCAGTTGCCTGAAGCCAAGCCGTTGTCGTTTCCTCCTCTCCATAGGTGCGTGTGTTCGTGTGTTTTGAGGTTCGTGAGAGAGGTGTGAGAGAGATTAGTTTTAGAGGTGACGGTCTTTTCTGTGATTATTTTATTTACAATTTAATCCCAGGAGCAGTTTTCTTTTGTTAATAGATCAGTAGTTCGTAGTTTCGATTTGAAAGACCCCTAGCAAACCTCGAAACCCTAGATTGAAGCCTCGCATAGTTTTAGTTAATTATTTTCTTAATTTAGTAGTTATTTATTTGTTTTCCGCAAATCTTCATATTCTTCACCACACGCCAAAGTAGTTTTCGAGGAAGTGTTTCCATATCCAACTAACAATCAAGGCAAGCAGCATACACCACCTTTGGTGCATGTTTGACCTGATTACGCAGTTCTATATTTTTGGGTTTTAATCTAGTAATGTTTTATACATTAAAATTGCATGATTTGTTTAAAAATAATTAGAAGCTTATAGTTGCATGCTTTTAGTTAACCCAGTAGCATATGCATGGGTAGTGATTTGGATCTATGGTACAGATCATTTGTTGAGACATGTTGTTTGAAGTTGAACTGTGGTTGTGGCTTAGTTGTTGTTGTCGATTATAAAAATTGGATAAGTTAATAACAACTTAGTAAGTGTCCAATACTTATTCCATGACCGCCATAGTTCTGTAATGGAGTAGACTAAGTTTAGTAACCCTATATGCAATATAACCCGCATTGTTCTCTGATAGTTATGGTGGAGGTTGTAGTAGTGGGTTGCAGCTCACGACAATTACTTATGTATAGTCAATGTGTGCACACATGTCTAGATAAACTCTATATTCTCTTTAGTGCTAGTCATATGTTAAAAGAAACGTAGAAAGACGCATATGGTGTCAATTGTTGGGGGCCTAAGGGATGCTATAGTATGGAACACTTCTGTATGGTTGAATATTCACCAACAAGTATGATAGTTTCATCAATAGTGTTTTGAAATACTAAAGTTGATTTCTACTTTACTTTATTGTTTTCCAAAATTCATGTACATCTCCAGTGGTGGAAATCTGATCCTTGTTGCATTGATGTTTCATAAGTTGTTTCATGTGCATAATTGTATGAGTATGTACATATATTTTGTCTTGCTGAGTCTCAAAGACTCACAGGTTATAGTTGTACGGTGGTGTATACAGACAATTCAGAACTGTACCAGGAGGTGGGACTGGATAAAGATAGTATTCAAGACCACGCCTACGAAGGAGGGGATTTATTCCCGGAGGATGCTTAGCATGAGGTGTATTGTCAATTGGCTTTTGAGATTTTTTTATTTCAATAAAATTTATTTTATTTATCTACTTTCCTTAAGTAAGACTCTTTTACTATTTGAATAAAGGGATTTTCTTTATCTATTGTGTCAATGTATCTGTGTTTTCACTCTGTATCGTAATGCGTGCAAGCATGATCTTGTACGTGATTAGGAGATCTTCAAATCTTCATAACCCTGTTTCGAGGCGTTACACCTTCCCTCTCCCTCTCCCTCTCCCTCTCCCTCTCCTCTTTCTTCTGGTCCCCATCCATGGGTTCTCCATCCCTCTCCTGCTTATGATATAGCAAGCATATTGCAATCCATGATGCAAAGGCGGATCGCGATGATTGGGCACCACGGATTATGACTATAGGACGCTAGTCGGTGCTCAGGCAACGTCGTCACAACCTTGTAACTAGCTACTTACAAACGAAAGGATCAACGTCGTCACAACCTTGTAACTAGCTACTTACAAACGAAAGGATCTATCTCCTACTCTATAATCTCTGTCATACATGCTTTTTTAATTGCCTATATACCCTATGAACCCACTGCCATTCTAGCTTAACTACCAACATTGGAGTTACTTGTGAGTTGTGATAAGTAGACTCAAAATTATCAAAAAGGAAGGACAACATTAATGAAGAGTATTTTCCTTCATTACCTCAATTATCATGATTTAGTTGAACTAAGAGTCTTAAAATAACATATCTGATATTTTAGTTCAGCCTCCATTTTGTATGTAGCCATCATACCATTATTACTTCCAATATATTTATTGTTGAGTTCAAAAAACTGGATTTGGGTGTTTTCTAGGGGTGCAGGTGAGCCAAGTTGAGCTGACCCATTGCTTGGCCCATAGTGGCTATGGATGCCAGTCATGAGTCATGAGTCGGCTTGACAAACGCTCTTGACCCGGCCTGTGATGCTCATGGGTAGCACTGCCCGTCCATCCTTGAATTTCGATGAGCTAAATGTGGCCTTAGACAAGATCGCCGGCTGGACCGTGCTAGCCGATGGGTTCACGATCAACTACCTCATGTGTTACAAGTTCAATACAGTTGGACTTTCTCATGGCTAGCTGTGCTTGTGTCAAGCCCTACAAGAGGTGTTTCTAGGTTGCCTTCTAGTTCTAGATTTGCATTTGCAAGCTCTGGATGAACAGACCGGCGGCCATCACGTTCAACTCAAGATCATTGACGGCGACGTTGATGATGAGTGTAGGCTGGTGGTTGAGATGCGCATAGTGGAATGCGAGGACGAGAGTTCAGAACCGATTCTTGCTGGAGTTGAGGGTTGTTGGCAGCACAACGGCATTTCGTGGACCGACTGTAGCAAGTTTATGGCCACTGTACCCCCATGAGTGTGGAGGTAGAACTGGTTGTAGGTGCAATGGTGTATGGGGAAGGGCTAAAGGCATGGGTGCTTCATGGAGATTGTGAAAGCAAAGGTGTGGGTGTGTGTGTGGGGGGGGGGGGGGGGGGGGGGCTTTGGGGGAGGGGAGGAAAATGTATTACCTATGACCTTGAATGCGGGTTGGCCCACAATGGTCCATGGGTCATAAGGTTAGGCCTATTACAATTCTCAATGTTACATGGTTGGCTCGTGGGGAAAAATTGTTTGCTATTTTGCAAGTTGGGTCAATGGGCCGTCCGGTCGACTCGGCCCACCTGCAAGCCTACTATTTCCCGGACCCCTTTGGTTTGTTGGCAATCGGTTGGGTATCAGGCAATTCCCGGTTTTGTTCTAGGAAATAGTGAGTGTGTAGGAATTAGTCTAAATTGGTCCAAATCGGTCTTAATCAGTAAAAATCGGCATAAATTGACTAACTTAGAGTAAATTGGCTGCAAAACAATGTTAAGAGCTAGCCAAGATTCAATTTCATAGTCCCAACTAGTTTGGCATGTTACTACCCTGTTCCCACTGATTTTCTAAACTTTGATTGGTAGCACAAATACTTTATGTTTACTTGAGAATCAATGCTGTTTTTTCTTAACGTAGTCCTTGACATTTTTAAAGGGTGGAAACACAAGATGGAGGAGATGCAAAAGTCGAAGTCTCACCACGTGATATAGTTTATATGGAAGCTGCTGAGCCTATAAATGGTGGGCAACCTCAAGTCTTGCATAAAGTTGACCTTCGATATAGGTATCAAACTACTGCAGGGCTAACATTGCCTTCTCTTTGACCTTTGGTGTAGGTGTCAAACTATTGCAGGGGTAACATTGCATTATGTTATGTTATAATAGCAACATTGATATACGTTGGTTAACTTAGATAATAATTTGAGATACGTAGACTGCAACACAAAAACCTCTTAGGCTAGTTGGTTGTTTCTTCTTGCTTTTAGAATTCATAGACATTCTTTCTTCTGATCATACTGTATACATGCTGCTACTCTTGTTTTGGGCAAATGTACAGAAGGATCTCTTGGTGCTATGGTTCACATGCTCTATTGTATGAATCTTGGTACAAGACGCGCAGAACAAGAACATGGGTTATCTCTCCTAATTGCAAAGATGTTAGCCCACGAATATTATTAGAAAGATCTTCAGAAGATGCCTACTCCAATCCGGGTTCTCCAATGATGTGCAGAACTCCTGCTGGCACCCTTGTCATTGCAAAAGTTAAGAGAAAAGATGAAGGAACTTTCATCTTACTGAAGGGATTGGGTGCCACACCAAAAGGAAATGTTCCATTCCTTGATCTGTTTGACATGTATGTTAATTTATATCAAGTAATTTGTTGCATCTCTCACTTTCACTTTGTTGTGATTGTACAAATCCATTAACATAACAACGGGTGTAATTTATTTTCTTTCTTCTCTTTTTCTTTTTTCACAGAAATACAGGAAGGAAAGAGAGGATATGGGAAAGTACCAAAGAAAAGTATTATGAAACTGTTCTTGCACTTATGTCATATCATCCAAACTGTGAAATCCAACTTGATCAATTAAAGATACTTACATCAAAAGAGTCAAGAAGAGATGCTACTCAATATTATCTCAACATTTGGCCGGATAAGAGGCAAGTCCAGATTACTAATTATCCCCACCCGCATCCCCAACTGGCATCATTGCAGAAAGAAATCATCAGGTACCAGCGAAAGGATGGCGTCAAACTTACTGCAACATTGTATCTGCCTCCAGGCTATAGTCCATCAAAAGATGGGCCTCTTCCATGCCTGATTTGGTCTTACCCTGGAGAGTTTAAAAGCAAAGAGGCTGCTGGGCAAGTGCGTCGTTCGCCCAATAAATTTGCACGCATTAGTGATAGGTCTCCTCTTCTTTGGCTGGCTAGAGGGTATTGCATTTTGCCCTGTCTTACTGATGCATCCTTTTTTATTATTTAGAATTCTATTGTTCATATTGCAAAATGTCTTACTTAATACTTGCTACATCTTACAGATTTGCTATTCTGGCTGAACCAACAATCCCTATAATTGGTGAAGGACACCAAGAGGCCAATGATAGGTACTCTTACTTGTTCATCTAAAATAACACATGTTTTCTGGTGCTCTTTACTTATGAACTTCTCCAGCTGTCAGATACTCAGTTGTCAGGCACATATAATCTACTGAAATTTACCTTTTCTTAAAGACTGAGAAACACTAGGCATAATACTAATTCACTTGCTACTTAAAAGGACAGTTATTGCATTTTGTAGGTATGTAGAGCAACTAGTTGCTAGTGCAGAGGCAGTGGTCAACGAAGTTGTAAGTAGAGGGGTGAGCTTTTCTCTTGCTTTGATTTTACAGAAATAGTTTCAGTTTGCATGTCTCTCTCCAGAACTTTTTTTTTTTTTCCCGCACACTGTAGTTGATCTTTGCTTCAATACCACCTGATAGCTTTTCTATTGTTTTGTACCAACAAGCTCCAAGTCATACACAGAAAGACCCCGAATCTCTAGGAGCTGTAAAACATGAATAGGGGTCTCACAAGGATATTAATTGTGCTGGTATTGCTTTGGAGGCTTGTAGTCTGATATAACATATATTTGCTTTGTTGTTCAGGTGGCTCATCCCAATAAAATTGCTGTTGGTGGTCATTCGTACGGAGCATTTATGACTGCCAATCTCTTAGCACACGCTCCTCATCTTTTCTGCTGCGGGGTCGCCCGATCTGGAGCTTACAACAGGATGCTAACTCCATTTGGCTTTCAGGTGCTACCCCAACCTTGTCATATGTAGAGACCACCTTATCTAGAATATATTGGTTTTTTGCTTGTAGAACGAGGTTAGGACACTCTGGGAGGCAACCGATACATATGTTAAGATGAGTCCCTTCATGTCAGCTCACAAAATCAAGAAACCGATTTTACTGATTCACGGAGAAGATGACAGCAATGTGACAATAGCAATGCAGGTAGGAGTAGAATAACTGTGTCAGTATTTTTGGAAAATATATAATTTCTTTTTATATATATGTATTATCGCATAACTGTCGGTATTTTTTGGAAAAAAAAAATACCATATCACCATATCCGTATTGTGTTGTGGCAACCTAGATATTTGCAACTCTAGCACTGAAGTTTTTGATATTTTTGTAGTCAAGCCGTTTTTATGATGCCTTGAAAGGGCAGGGAGCGCCATGCCGTCTAGTGGTTCTCCCATTTGAGAGGCATCAGTATGCTGCCCGAGAGAGCATTATGCATGTCCTTTGGGAGACTGATAGGTGGCTACAGAAGTACTGCACAAGCAATTCTAGCAGCACCCAGGGAATGGAATCTAGTGGTGAGACAACATACTCAGCTACTGATGGTGTAACAGCTTCTGTAGGTTTGAACCTAAACTTCTCCAAGATGGCTACTTTGGTAAGATTTTATGTGTCATGAAGTTATCCCTTTTTTATAATCAATCTTACTTTGGTAAGATTTTCTATGTCATGAAGTTATCCTTTTTTATAATCAATCTTACTTTGGTAAGATTTTCTGTTGAAGTTGTGCATGAGCTTCTAATTCCTTGTAACAATTGCTCTATATTAGATTCTAACTTGTCATTCAGATATGTATGATTCAGTCATAAATTTGATGTCATGTTCTTATGCAGGACAAGCTGATTCGGTTGGCCTTTTTCTCAATCTTGTCTTCAGCAGCCCAGCAGAATATGCAGTGATTTTATCAGTAAGCTCCAAGCAAAGCCCTTGTCTGTGTCACATATTGTGCTGTCGTACCATTGAGAGGATTGCTTCATTTGTTGCCCCCTGATCTTTCATTCCATTCTTGTAACAAGAAACATTGTTATACAAATTGTTATGTAGGTCTGTCATTGATAATTGTGTACAGCCATTGTATACTTGAAACAAGATATCACACTTTGATACTTTCTTAATATTTGTGTGATCTTATTTACAAATTATTATGTCACCCGACCACTCTGCTAATCTAAGCATCGAAAATACAACAAAATTGCTCTGGGAGATCAATAGGGGTCTCCAATCCTGAAGAATCCTCACCAAGACAGCGATAGCTACTACGGTGATTTTCTTTATTGCTGGGAATCTACTTTTATTACAAATGTAAGATTTTGTTTACTTTTTTTTTGACGTATCGTGGGTACTTGTTCCCCCTCTGTTAGTGTTTTTAACATTATTATCTTGCAGAAAAGTTTTCAGATTATTATGTTCGTAGAATCCCATTCTGCCATTTGTTCTTGTTTCATGATTTTGACGTGAAGCTAGGTGTGAACAATTCGTTTTTACTGGTGCAATGCGCAACATCTAGAAGTCAAAGGTTCCTCTATCTGTACGAGCGTGGGAAAATATGCAGAGCTATAGCAAAGCATAACGAAAAGAACAACAAAGGAATATCTTTAGTAATTTTTTTCAATCTCTTGTTGCTTAGTCCACCCCTTCGGCTCGTTTGCTTTGTCAAGATGCCTGACTGACGGTGTTTACATTTTATTGGCAAAAAAAAGTGATGTTTTCTGCTACTCATATGGCCAAATGTCTGATGTTTTCTTTGTCTTTGTGCTGTAGACCTGCAGTTGCACACCAATGCATATTTCCATATGTTCCTCTTGATTCCAGACTCTCAGTCAAGTAATTTGCTTGATACATTTTCAGTTGCTTCTTGAAAGAAACAGATCTAATTCGACAAAAGGAAATCCGCGGCAACCCGCAGATTTAGTTCCACCTGGTATACCATGGTTTGATAAACCTCCTGCTTGAATTCCTAGATGTTATAACAGGACTTTGCTTACATCAATCCAATTTTCTTGAACTCGATATAGCACTAGGTGTATGCCACTGTTGGACAACAAGAAAAGGTAATGAGACGGCTTATTCATATGTTCCCTTTGTAAATAGTGAGCAGCCGATGCCGCAACTGTTTTTTGAGGAAAGATGCTGCAACTGTTGTGTCATGTGGCCTTGTTTGTCCACCAAATGAGATATTTTTTTTGGCATTACAAAATATGATGCGCTCAAGTAATGTCATCTTAGATATGTCATATGTTAATTTGGCAGCCTCCAATGCACTAAGATTTGGATAGCAAGTTAGCAACCCTCAGCAGGACAAGACAACATACCTATCTTACAAAGCAAGCATCAATGCTCAGTTCAACATTTTCTTGTCATAAAATGCAAAATAGATGAAATTTAGGTGTTTTGATGGTTACTTTTTTTTTTCTGATTTTAATTTAAATTTCATCTTTGAATCAAAATCCCCTATTCTGAATTTTTTTTAATATCGTATCGGCTTTTTTCTTGGTATTGATTTAGGACGGGATTTTTTTTTTCTGTAAAGAGCCAAAACTGGTTCGTGAATCAAGAAGACCGAGACAAATTATAACTCAATGATGAGGTTGTGATTGTTACTTCAAAGGAAAAGGGACAAAGAAGATAAGAATGCTGATCAAATCAATTGTCAGCACCATACAATAGAAGTATATATTCTGATATCGCCTAACTGGCAATTAGAATATTTATCATTCATGTTGCAGCCTATGAGTGGCTTGCCAGTTTCAGCTTTACAGTAGCATCTAGATAGAAATTCTTCAGTGTACTTGCACAGATGTAGTACTTCAGCAGGTTACCATGCAGTACAAATGCAAGTCCACTGCGCTCCAGAGCTTGTCTCAGATCTGATTCTTGTTTAGATCTGATTTATTTTTGAGATCCTAACGACCTTCCAAGCCTGTGTTTCAAGCTTCAAGAAAAAGAACTAGTGATCCACTGGGCCTTATCCAAGATTTGAAGTCTGATGCGGATGTTTGGTGCTGCACTCCACGTGATTCCGAAGATGTTACTCATCTGGAGGCCATCTCTCCGATTTGGTGTCGATGATGGTGCATCTTTCAACTGTATGCTCTGAGACATGGATGGTGTTTTATGTTTTATCTTTTCCCTTGTAGAGTAATTTTCTTATTTATCCGTTGTACTCTACTTGTAATATCCATGTCGGACTGATCCATGAAATTTCCCCATTCGGGGATTTGAGATTAAAAAAATGCGAGTCCTTTTCAAGAAATCAATTCAAGCACAGTTTCTTAGACTTTCAGCACATCAATTTTCCAGGAGAAACATCATCTTCTAATCCTACAAAACTTGTGCAGGCCACAAGCCTGCCTCTGCATTTATTCCTGCTTGTAAGATTAAGTTAGTTTACTACTTTTTTCCAAATTATTCCTGCAACTTGGTGGGTGGAGATTTCTATCAGAATGTAGCTGAACAGTGACTACCATAGCCTCTCTTAGGCTCCATGTTGCCTTATCTTGTTCTGTGCACACGGCCAATCGTGCTCCTGAGACAATGGCTTCGTATGAACTTTATCACCGAAAGTTGCATCGATCGGTTTGAATCAAAGCACAATTTTTAGCCAAGTTTCAGCCTTTACCTTGAAGGTTCCATTTCACATGTTGCCAGTGAAGCGTGTGCGTGCACGAGCGGTTACAGTCTGAAAACCAAAATGGTTGGCCCATTTTTGCCTTCTTTTTCTCTTCCCTTTTTTTTGGAAAGCCAAGAAGTTGAAATGGTTTTATTCGAATCCTCTTTGTACATCAACTTATTGCTTTTTTTTGCGCCTTCCAATAATTCCAAAGGCCAAGAAACTGTGGAGTTACTTGCACTTTTGATGGCTCTTGCAGAGGCAAGCAAAAGGAGAGGTAGGAAGAGAAGAAACGCAGCAGCAGGAGAGAAAGCAACAGTAGAGTTTCATGCATCCACAAATTTATTCTAAAACATAAGTTGTTGAGAAAGATAGACAACCCACTCATACTTTAACACTTTTTCAATCTCATATATAAAGACCACTAGGTCTACAAGATGCACTCAATTTGGGTCGGGATCTAATCCGCCTATGAGATATGCTTGATCTCACCACCAAACTCTTTAATTAGTTTTCTCATAAATTTGTTAGCCAAATCTTGTATATAGAATCTAACCTTGTTGAGTTTTATACACCAACAAATTAATCAAAAAAACTCAAGTATTGAGGAAAGTCAGTCAATCAATTCGTATTTTAATCCCCTTTATATTTAGACTCCATCAAACCTACAACATGTATTTAACTTGGATCAAAACATTGTCTTCTTGTGAGATCCTCTTGACCTCACCACTAAACTATTTAATTATTTCTCTCATAAATTGTGCTAGTAAAATCTAGAATTCAGAATTTTTATTTCTAACATCATATTGAGTTCCACCAATACACTCTAAAACTTAAAATATTGAAAAAAGATTCCCAATCCACTCATACTTCGACATGAACCAATAATGTTGGAATTTAAACAAAGTTATAATATGGATCAATTTTATTTGAGTTATTGCATTTTTCTTCGTAGCCTTCCCCTTCGGTTAGGCCAAGCACTACCATAAAAAGAGAATTTGGCGATTTCAGATCATGATATCGTTATGGTTACTCATCTCATGGTCAGAAGAGAAGAGTTATTGCCTTACATTGGTACTGTATTATTGTCTCAAACTGAAACGTTTTGACGTTTCACTATCGCTCTATCTTTTGTGGATCTCTCTTTTCGCTGTCCGGCCGTTGTCTTCCGGGCGGTCCTCCCTGAAATTTGGATATTCGGACCTTCTTGATGTGGTAAGGAATATATCAGCTAATTAAGAATTAACTTATCTCAAAAAATTCATTAACGAAGAATTAACCGCATCTCAAATGGCCTAATTCTTGATGTGTTTGGATTTGTCAGGAAGTGAATTTGTCAGAATTTAGTGGAAATGGAAGCAATGCAATTTCTTGTCTATCACGTTACATTTGCTCATACATATCTGATTTCTTGGTCTTGTCTGAAGGAACAAAAATACTGTTGGGAGTATAGGTAGAATGCCCTTGTTTGTCCAACGGGTTAAGATGATTAATTTATCAAACTTAATTTGTATTCAGAGCAATAACTCTTGAATTTGGGAATTGTAGAGCTGATTTCTTGAAAAACTATAATTGTGGTGTTTGCCAGGTATACAGGCGGACTAGATGCCAGTGAGCAAGGGTTGAAGTTCTCAGAACAAATGTCACTGTTTAAAAGTATCTACACAGCAATCTGGCCAAAGTAAGGAAAAGAAAGGGGCAAGTTATATGCTTTCTACTTATGGTAAAGAAAGTTTTCATACATGGACGTATGCAGGTCCAGTTTTACGTTGTGGTCACATGGACTGATGGACACTGCAGAATTGGGTGTACGTGTAATACCAATCAGCCTGATATGTCAGCTTTATTGAAGTCCAACCTCGCACTATAGATGTAGACCCCATCCATTTTAGCCAGATCACAAATTGGCAAGTGTCACCATTCAGCAGTTCATGCCTTCAAAAGTATAGAATCAATGTCAAGCAAAATATCTGCCTGCTCATACCATACAGCTGGGCAATCTTTTCTACTGAGAGTTCACTACATACGTGAATACTCTGGCTTGCAGCTTTGCAAGAGATGTAAGTACAGCAGTTAACCAGTAAGCTGCTTCATTTTGAGCCATGGACCAATCAACTGAATCCATGATGCCACTCTGACACTCACATTTCGTACGTTGCCGATTGCTCTTTTTTGTATGCAGGGATGTGGGGTAGTCTTTTAGTTAGGATTTAAGATCGAAGCATTGTGTTTGTTTTAATAACAGTGGTTAATTTGGAGTAAATCTTTTACAGTTAGCTGTTATGAGAACGTAGAAAAAAAATGGTAGTAGGAGTAATTAAGAAGCTGTTCATAAACAATAATTGGCACCTCGAAGGGTGCTCCGGTTCACTATTGACAATTCGGATATATATATATATATATATATATATATATATATATATATATATATATAAAAGGGCAAATTTGTCTGTATTTTTGAACCAGAGTATATTTTTGTTTCTTTTTTACTATTGTCACATCACCTCCTATTTTGATTTTACCATTACCAACAATTCGAAACTATCAAGAGTTAACAAAACAAGTAAATGATTGATTTACTCTCAGTTCAACTCTCTCTTCTTTGTCCTGTTTTGGTCACACTTTCCACCGCTTATCGGTGTCGTTTTTTCCACCATCATTTGCCGGAGACGCTTCCCCACATTATCCCTAATATGTTCCTGCCATTTCCTCGAGAAAGTCATCAGAAACTTGTTCATTTCACCAATTGAACTCTTCTCAATTGTCTGTCGTTTTGCCTCGTCGTTGAATTGGCCGGCACTGGTCAATTCCTTATTGAAGCCACCACAACCACCACCATCCTTGCTGACCCAATTTTTCTTCCCGTCAGTCGCCTCCAACCACCCCCCCCGACTCGCACCTGACAATTAGATTCGATCGTATTCGGACGCGCATGCATGAATGCAAAGCTCTGAGAGAGAGAGAGAGAGCCAAAGGAAGGAGGAGCCAGGGGAGGTTGGTGGCATGTAGTTAGCGGTTTGCTGGCGCTGACATGTGCACTGACCAGGTGGACAACAAGGGAGTCGAGGAAGAGAAGAAAAAAAAAAGAGGATAAGATCTTGACAGATGAGTCATATTTACTGACAAAGATATATTTGTCTTTTCTATAAAATTGTCGGTAACGGATCTGATGGCGACGGCAAAAACAAAATAAGAATTGATATAACAATGGCAAAAAAATAATCTTTTTAGTGTCAAAAACAAAAATATACTCTGTTTTTTGGAGGGTAAAGACAAAATTTCCCCATTATAAAAGTGTCTACTGTACCGACCCTATCTAGCTATATGTGGATGACGACACTATGTACTCACAGGCTGCCAAAGCAAGCCTCCCACGCATCATTCTTGTGCGACATAGCCACAAAGTTGCTGTAGCCTCTCAAGTCTCAAGGCATTTCTCATGGCGTATATGCATGTGGCATTTCGCCAGTTACGGAACATTAATGTATGTTATGGGTGTCCGTTTTGTCTATAAAGGATAGCATGTTCATCCAATCTAGAGTCAGACTGGGTGTAGATCTATTACAGTTCGTTGCAATGCGACTGCAACGAATTTTTATCCAGTTTATTTATTAATTGTTTGTCTTTTGGTATTTATCAGCTAGCCAGGCCATGCACATATCATTATGAAAAGGTACTTGTGTATGTATGAAGAGATGGACCGGTGGCGCGCGACTAACACGTACCATCACCGCAAAAGTCCAAACCATATAAAAAAAAAAGTGGCCTCTTTTGTTGTCTAGTTGCAGCCATAGCGGGCTACAGAGCATCCGGCACGCAGCATATATCTTACGCAAGGCTGCACTCGAAAGAATGATAGAGAAGAACAGAAACCTTATGCAGAGTAGTACGTAACAATAAAAAAAGAATCTTAGCTTCATTTTGATACCGCCATTATCTCAGTTGCTTATGTGTGCAAGCTAGCAATGTATGTACATAATAATGATACAAAGTAGCGGGCTAACTGCGCAGATATTAAGAAAATAGATTTATGCAAGACTGATATTTAATTGGAGTCTTTTAGAATTTTTACTTGGTCAGACATATATGAGATTGATTTGTTTGGTTGGTGACAGACTAACACTAAATTTGAGTAACTGGAACTTTCTAGCATGCTAACGACGAGAGCTAAACAATTTCGGACAAGTTTTGAGTAGATTGTAAGTCAAATATCTTTCAATGAGGACATGAACCAAATAATCTCTAAATATTGTGATATAACATATTAGACCATATGGAACAAATTATAGTCTAGTAGGACATAAGAAACATATAGAACATATGTTTTGATTTGTCCTATATCTAATATATATATTTGTAGGTTAGAACAAAATATTAACATGCATGGATCTAAGAACAAAAACTGAAACACTAGTATGGATCTAAGAACAAATAAAATTAACATGCAAATAAATCTACTGAAACTCAGGTATGGATCTAAGAACAAAATAATTAACTGTTTGTTGAAATTATCTAGGAGTGATCAAAAGAAAAGACGAAAGGAAGAGAAGAATAGGAGATGGCTATGTACCTGGATCCAAAATTGCTCCTTGTCATTGGATCTGTGTAGATCTGTAGAAAAAGATGGCATCCTCCTCTCCTCTTCTTCTTCCTCCTCCTCGACCAAGATCTGTGAGAAAAAAAGGAGCAAATCTGTGAGAAAAAGAGGTGAGCCCCTGGGCGAGTGACAAGGAAGAAGAGAATGAATAGACACCATAAATATTAGCAAACCGAGCGAGCACGCGGCGTACTGCCATTAGATAACTCGCGGACGGCGAGGCACGTGTCGAACATCAGCGTGAATCAAATAGGACAACGAAAACAGATGGCGACGGCTTGACAGGAAGTGGAGTACACGCGGCACGACACTATTGGATTACAGCCGACGCTGCCGACTCACAAACAGTAGGCCGGAGAAAATGACATAGACCAATCCGAAAGCAGTATCGTGTACGTCACCTACCAAGCCACGCGGGCCAATCAGAGTTGCGAGAGCAGACGATCGAACGGACGCCGTGTAAGCACAAGCTGTGGTCGTGCAAGACAACAACCTATCGACGTGGTAGAATCACGATCGACAATGAAACAGATCTAACGGATGAAGAAAAATGACGACGTGATGCAGTGAGGAGCAAGATTCTGTGAATAGTGGCAAATTAGTGGGGATCAAAATTCTATCTATAATAGATATCAACAAACTTAAATATGTATGGGATCGCGGACTAGGGAGAAAACGATACCCCAAATATCTCAAAAAAAGAAGAAATAATATAAGAAAGAACGACATAAATACTCAACCGTTTACACGTACGCAAGTCTCCGGTATAGGGCAATTCTTTTTGGTTCCCCCAACAAAATCAACGGCCCTGAAAGATCAGGCTCTTATCCACCGTCCATTTTCCACATCTGAGCCGTTGGGCATGTGGTCTAATGTGGGTCCCACGGTCAGCAGTCCCACGCAATCTACTGCTGTGTGGGCCCATGCAACTCAGCGCCTATAAAAACCCTCCGCCCCATTCCAGAGCAGCCCGTGCACCTCACACGTTGGGCTCGTGAGGGTTCGGGTTTGGGCCTTGGTGAGATTTTTCTATTCTCTTCCACTGTGACGTCATGGAGGCCCAAGTCCTGGAGGAGGAGGTCCTGGTGAAAAAGATCGCCGGGCTGGCTGCCTCCATTGCCAAGCTGCCGTCGCTGAGCCCGTCACCCGAAGTGGACGCGCTGTTCACCGACCTCGTCGTGACGTGCATCCCGCCGAGCCGTGTCGACGTCGCCAAGCTCGGCCCGGAGGCCCAAGACATGCGAGCCCGGCTCATCCGCCTCTGCGCCAGCGCCGAGGGCCTCCTCGAGGCGCACTACTCCGACCTCCTCGCCGCGTACGACAACCCACTCGAACAACTCGCGCGATTCCCGTACTACAACAACTATATCAAGCTGAGCCAGTTGGAGTACGGGCTCTTGGTCCGGCACGTGCCCGGCCCCGCGCCGGCGCGAGTGGCGTTTGTGGGCTCTGGCCCTCTCCCGCTCAGCTCTCTCGTGCTCGCCGCTCGCCACCTGCCGGCCACGTCATTCGACAACTACGACATGTGTGGCGCGGCCAACGATCGGGCGAGGAGGCTTGTGCGCGCCGACGAGGACCTGGGCGCGCGCATGACGTTCCACACGGCGGACGTCGCGGACGTGACGCAGGAACTCGACGCGTACGACGTCGTGTTCCTGGCCGCGCTCGTGGGCATGGCCGCCGAGGAGAAGACGCGCGTGATAGAGCACCTCGGTAGGCACATGGCGCCCGGGGCGGCCCTCGTGGTGCGGAGCGCGCACGGCGCGCGCGGCTTCCTGTACCCGGTCGTCGACCCGGACGAGATCAGGCGGGGCGGGTTCGACGTGCTCGCCGTGCACCACCCCGACGACGAGGTGATCAACTCCGTCATCATCGCGCGCAAGGTCGTGGACGCGCACGAGAACGGGCACGTGCACGCGCACGCGAACGGGCATGCGCATGCGCACGAGAACGGGCACGCGCACGCGCACGCGCACGGCGCGGTGGTGAGCCGACCGTGCAAGGGCTGCGAGAGTGAGGCGAGGGCGCACCAGAAGATGGAAGAGATGGCCATGGAGGAGCTGCCTTCATAGAGAATCAATTGTGAACTCTATTGTTAAAGTGTTAATTATGTGCATGGTAATAATTTGTTTGCATGCATGCATTTCACTGGCTATATTTACCGTATATGTTTGGTTGTTGTCTGTGTGAGTGGTTTTTCTAACTTTTCGGGATTTAACAAAGCAGAGGGGCCATGTATCAGGGAATAATAAGTTGCTATGACACTCGACATGATTAAAGTGTAAAATTGTGTTTGTATGGATAATGGTGTGATACTATGTTAATTTGGAGCCTAGGCTTCGTCGTGCTTCTCTCTTTTATTTGGTTGATTGTGTTTGTGTGGATATGGCCCATGTGCCTCCGTCGGCTCGGATCCCAGCGCGTCTGCGGCCGAATTTTCCATCTCGGCTCAGCTGCATCCAAAACAGCAACACTAACCATGAGACCGAGCGCACAGTACTCGCGCCTTGAGAACGGGCATGTGCACGCGCACGGCGCGGTGGTGAGCCGCCCATGCAGGAGCTGCGACATGGAGGCGAGGCCGCCCTTCATAGAAGGTGCAAGAGATGGCCATGGAGGAGCTGCCTTCATAGAGTCAACGGTGATTGGTGAACTCTATTGTTAAAGTGTTAAATGTTAATTACATGCATGGTCATAATTTGCTTACATGCATGCATATATGTCACCAGCTATATTTGCCGTATATGTTTTGTTGTTGTCTTCGCGAGTGGTTTTTGCTAACTTTTCGGGGTTTAACAAAGCAGAGGAGCGATGTGTCCGAGAATAATTAGTTTCTGTGACACTCGACGTGATTAAAGTGTATAATTGTCTTTGTATGGATGATGTGATACTATGCTAATTTGGAGCCCAGGCTTCGTCGTGCCTCTCCAGCTTTACATGCTTTTTCTTTTTGTTGATTGTGTTTTTTTTTTCAATTAGCGGTTATAGTATGTGATCTTTCACTGTCTTCCAAGCTACGACAACTGACAACAAACCATATGTTTTTCTCTTTCGGAAAAAAAAAGAATAATACCAAACAAAAAATACATTGCTAATGACTTGAATGGGAAAAACATAAAAGGAAAAATCGTGCTTCCAAAAATCACATAAATAGTATTTTGTGAAGTTTGGCTCAATCCAGATGGAGTGTATTCGTTCCATCGGCCTATAGATTGCAGGATAATACTTGTGACTCTCCAAATCATAGTATGCACCCACCCTGGCTTCTCCAGGTTCACTGTATCCAGAATTTGGCAAGTATACTCTGTTGCGGCAACGATCATGTGGGGCTGGCGTTACAACAGCACTCCTGTTGTCCAGAAACAAGAATTCATTGTGCAATCCCTCTAGTTTGGTCCAATCCATCGTATATTTGTCGAGTTTATATATCTCGATTGGTTCATCATCAGGTCTGAAAACTGCAATCAGGTCTCCTCTAAATTCAAAGAGATAGCAAATTGGTCACCATTCAGGGGTGCGTCAGGATGAATAAATAGGCTTTGGTTTATCAAGCATTCTCCATGTTATCTCGGTCGAGTTGAAGACTCCCAGATTCCCTTACAAGTCCCCTCGTGTTTACGTCTTCTCGATTCACTTATGGAGTACATCTCACATCAGAGCCTTGTACCATTCCTAGTTCTTAGGATTTTGTAAAACTTCTAATTAATTATATTTATAGATTTTTGATCCGTCAAATATCTTTATTAAACTGCACCAATACTCGTCGTCTTCGAGCTTCATATATGTCCTTCATGTATGCAATGTATGTGTTCATTCATGCCTATAAATCTATAGTCTCGTTGGTCTATTGTGTAACTTGTGTTATCACAAAATTCGGCCTTCGCCTTATTGGTGTCCGGTTTAAGTGTTATTCAGTTTCGTCGGTCTTCAATAGATTGATGCCTTCACCTCGTCGGTGTCCGGCTTCGTCAATCATAGACAAAATAATCACCTTCAATTCGTCAGTATCCAACGACATGATACATCGATGATAGTGGGGTTGTGATAGTGCCTTTACCTCATTGACTTCCAAAGATGCAGATGCCATATTATGGAGGCACATCGGGATGTTCATCGATGACTCTTTATTACAATCCTTAAATGGGGGTAGATAGTTTGCAATAATAATTTTCAGATAGATCTAAAGTGCCACGTCTTATATCTATTTCAGATCTGATCCTTTGGCATGATGGAGATAGATTTAGATTGATACGTCTTGCGCCTTCTGCAACCCAATCTCTTAACACAACAAATCAGACTCTCCTTTCTCAGTTGGACCGGTACCTTTCTAACCTCTGATTAACGTGGAATTTGGTGGGAATGTTTCTGTACGAGTCTTCTGGTTCTCATAAAAATTTGACGTCCATCGGACCTTTGATGAAAAATTATAAATCATCTTCCACCAGCATGTCAGGTTGAAATTCAATAAAATATGGTCTGGTTGCCATAATTTTTTGGAAACCTTCCTAACCACTGATCAACATAAAATTTTGCGGACATATTCCTGCATGTGTTTGTTGTCAGAAATTAAAATTTGAGATCAATCAGATTCTTAGATCAAAAGTTATCACTAATATATCACCAACATATTAGGCTGAAATTTAGTAAGACGCCTGCTATTTGCCACAATTGTTGGATAGCCTCTGTTGACTCACCTTAATAATTTCAGGATGGATCTAAAATGACACGACTTGTATCTCTTCCAGATTTGATCCCTTGGCATGATAAGAATGAATTTTGGATCAACACGTCTTGCGCTTTCCATTATCCAATTTATTGGTCCAATGAATCGAGCTCCTTTTAAGAATTGCTCTGTGCTTCTCTTCAGGTTGGTAAATCTATTGACACATAGGAATTAAATGGACATATCTCATTTTCCCAAGTTGGATAGTGCTTGTGCTAAGTCACTGCTTGTGTGTAAACCCAAACAATGCATGATGCATGCTACACCAATGAAAGATACTCACCATTGGTGCTCACCTCCATGGTTTCAGATGTTTACCCGTAACAAATAAGAGTAGAAGAGAAAAGGAGTTCTGTGAAACGTTTCTCACTAGAACTCTTCATTGGGGAGGAAGAGATGGTTCAAATTCTTCAAGGTGGAGAGCCATCTCTATTTATAGATGGTATGGGTTTAGTGGTTGAGAATATCAGGAAAGGTTTAAAATTCAAATTTTAAATTTTAACTGTTGATGTGAAAAGATAATTATGAAGATAATCTTATGTTATCATTTAATTCAGAATTATACACTAAATTAAAGTATTTTTATTACTTAAGTCATACATAATTGATTTGGATTAAATTTCATGCAATTGGACCTAACTTGGATCAAGTTTAACACGTTATTCAGGTCTTGCAAAAATGTCAACTATAGAGATGAAAGTTTATATAGATAAATAATGTACCATTACGTTCATATCGATGAGAAGAGCACAATAAAATATTTATTTTTCTTATTTGGACATAGAATAAAAACTTATAGTCGTTGTTATATTTCAACACTTGAAAGACATTCGGGAAGGCTATAAAGATTCAAATGTACCATTCAAGTTATGAAATCATCTTCAAAGGATTTCAAAAGATCATGGAACCACTCATTTTGTTGAATGGTCCAAAAGTAATGGCTACTTTACAATGGCTACTTTACAATTGAGTCCCTGTATCAGTTTGACCAAAGTGGACTTCATCATTTTTATGACCATCATGTTACAACCCTAATTAGTTTATTCGTCGTGTCATAAGATTTCTAAAATGATATAGCACACCTCATTTTGACAAGAAACAAAAAAATTATAGCCAATTTACATATAGATCTTTTACAACAAGGTCACAATGTGTCAGCTAATTGTGCACCCTTTATGAAGCCATATTAGAATCACGGTTGGCCATATCCAATAGCTGGCTTAACCATATTATACAACTAAACCAATATGTTGAGTTTTGATCAAGTCAATACATCAAATAGGGACAAAAGTCGATTATAACACGTCAGGTGAATTTGATGGGGCAAATCATATGTTATTACATTCATATTAGATAATAGAACACAAACATATATTTATTTGCTATCTCAGACCTATGCATGGTGATTTTGTATTTTGGCTCTTTGATCAAATAAGCCCCTACATGTCAAAAGTATGTGATGAATTTATACAAAATTTCGTCGAATAGAGAGCCAAGGGAGAAGATTCTTGAGAAGAGAAGAGTCTACCAGAGATCCAAACACTCAAATGATTGGATTCTTGAGTGAGGTTTTTAGAGAAAATAGAGTAATAAATATATTTATTTTTTATTACAAGAGAAAGAAAAATAATTAGAGAATGATTTAAAAAAACATCAAATAAAAAAAAATGCTTGGGCATCCACTCCTTGGCAGAGCATTCCTCTCTCGGTGTGAGCGAATAAAAAGATTGATTCTCTCTGTGTAGACCGGTGCGCACCTGCTGGCAAGCCCGCAATGGACACAGCCTTATGCGAGTTCTACAACACCACTCATAGTTTATATGTTCTACCTTGTGTCAGAACATTTACATGTACTGACCTGGTATTTGGTCTATCTCATATGAGAGTTCTAGGACCTTGATAGCAAGAGGAGCAGCCAACCCATGTCAAATCGAATAAGGGTATTAGATCAGATGTATTTGACTTGAGGACTCACCCATTGTCGAATTGATGCAATTAAAGAATGTGGATAGGATGATCCTAAATTTAGATAAGTTTTGATAAAAGTTCTTTTCAACCCAACACGCTCCAAGAAACAACCAATGTGTTATACATCCTATCTGCCGCAAAAAATCTTTGCACTATGTCTGTCTAAGGAGAGGAAAACCTGCCACATTTGAGACACTAACACATTATCAGTTTCGAAGGTTTTGGCTTGCATATTTTTTATGTATCTTTTCATGTCTCATCAAATTTGTGGGTTTGTATCAAAGTGATTTTGTCTGTATATTAAAAATAAAAAAACACAAAATAGACATGTAATATATAAAAAAATATTTCTTTCAGAGCCCTAGACCAAAGTTTCCACATACTTGTGAATTTTTTAAATAACCCATTAAAAAAATTTTCAAAAATGACCCAGAGAAATTTTTTTTACAAAACTGGCCTTCATTCACTGACCTAGTCCAACGATGGCCAGTAACTGATATTTAATCATTGTATGAGTCAGCAACTATATATGCGGCAGCGCGCATTGATTGACATCACATGACTGTAAGGTACGTGCCACTTTAGTCACCTAACCGGAAAGCAACTCAAAAACACACACGATTCATTCGATGAAACGTTCAACGACTGAAAGATGGCTATTAAATAGTTTCTAATGGCACAAACCAATTGTGAAGAAAGAAAATAACCAACCAGATAAAGGAAAAGAAAGACAAAGAAAAGAAAGAAAAGAGAAAGGAAGTGAGTGGAAAGACGAATCTTCGCATATTTATTGGTAAAATTTCTTGAACACGTAGATAATAGAAAAAAAATTACTTTTTGTCATCATCTTAGGGTTTAGGTTTTGTTATATTTGTAGGTAAGATTTAAGGTTTAGAGTTTGGAGGAGTGTTTTAGGTTTAGTTAAGTTGATGTCTGGGATCGATATGGCTGTAGAAAGATTCAGTGAAACATATCAACCATCATCATTGTGTTACTGCAACAATTATCAAAAAACACTGGTGTGGGGAAGAAGCAACGTATGACCGGAGATACTATGGTTGTAGTGATATTAACGTTTCTAAGAAGAGATGTGTAAGTGTCATATCATATTTATGATTTTCTTATTAATATTGGATTTATTGTTGACGTTTTTTCTTCAGAAAGAAAATGTGAAGTGTGACTTCATTTAGTGGATCGATAACGACATATCGAACTTTGATAAATCATATTTGAAGTGGTGGGAAATTTTTTTTTACTGTCGTCGCATCTTTTATTCGCTATATGGTTCAACGACTAAACCGTCCAGTCTTTTTAGTCGCGCTTCGGTTTAGTGATTGAATTGGTATGTGTACTGATGCCATATTAGCAATGCATGCTGCTATATTGGACAATTGCTAACTTAGTTATTGATTGAAGATTAGTCGTTGGACTGGACTCGCGATTGAAGACTAATTTTACAAATTTTTTCTGAGTCATTTAGAAATTTCTTTTTTTAATGGGTTACTTAAAAAAAATTTCCAGACTTGTGAATGGAGAGTGCCATGGGAGGCACCTTGATCTCTGTGCTCCATTGGTCACCGAAGTTGAGCCTGGTCGCGTTCCGCAGATGGCTCAGGATGTGCAGCAGTTGTTGGGGTGGGGTGATTTAATATAATTTTTTTAATGGAATGACTATAAAAAAATATTTTTTAAATTTATTTGTTTCTATTTTTGACGTTAATAAAAATATTTTGATCCAATGGTTATCAGATGATTCAATAGGTTTTAAGATGTCACATTTTTTTAGACTATCACATGTTCTTATATTAATTTGTCGGATTTTTTTAGGTTATTATTTTTTTGTCATATTTTTTTAGTTTGTCGCATTTAATTATTTAGGTTGTCGCTTTTTTATGTTGTTGTATTTTTTTAGGTTATCGAGTTTTCTTATTTAAGACTGAGTCCAACAGCTCCCCCAAAACACTGTGCACCCGTTTTTTTTCGGCTATACGCGGACGATGGATATTTTTGCCAGCTCCAACAGCTCCCCTAAACGACGCCGAGACGATACACATCGGAAGGACGAAACGCAAATATCGACATCCTCTCTCCGGTCGCTATATTCTCCAACGTCGCCGCCGCCCCCAACTGTCACCACTTCGCGCGCGCGTTTCCCCGTTGGAGAGGCGACGTCTCCCGCGGAAGGCCTGGCGCCGGTGCGTCCTCGCCGTCGGCGGCGTGGAGCGGCGGAACGGTCCTTGCGCCGAAGGGGGAGCACCGTCCGCGCGAGGCCTCCGGTGAAGAGTCCTCCGCAGAAAGCGAGCTGCCTGGGTGCCTTCCCACCAGATCCGGTTTCCCCTGCGCCGGCGTGTCAAACCCAGTCGAGCCAGGGCTCCTCGTCGTCCTGCTGCCTAAGGTAAAAGAAGTACAAAACTATGGAATTCCTCTGTCTTTCTTGTGCATTCTTTGTGATGTGTACATGTGCGGAAGGTGGCATTTTGTAAAACTGCTGACAAATTGGCTGATCTGTTTAAATTGGAAACATCTTGCTGGGAAATCATGCGTTAGATTGAAAGAATTTTTCTTTTAATACCCTGAAGCTGGGATTTTTGTGCGGTTTTGGGAAGGATTGAAGTGATGGTTTGAAATGCAGATGCTGAAATAGGCTCTGCTTGAGATTTTGTGTTGGATCTGTAATCTGAAAGGTTAATCTTTGGTTATCTGCTGCTTGTGGATTAAAAATGGGATTAGTTTGGTCAACAATTTGAAGATGCACACCTTGTTACCAGAACTAAAAGTAAATTAGTCATGTATTGTTGGTCTTGGACTTCAAATTGGGACAAAGGATTAATTTCATAATGGGATATAGTGAGTTGAGTTGTATGGCCTATATCTCAGGTATGGTGTAATGCAGATGTGCTCGCTGTGTAGAATTTGTGAGCTTTCTGTATTTGGTTGATATAAAAGAGGAATGACACATTTTTAGGCATCCCCTTGCTCAGCATTTTCATAAAGCTTGTTTCTCTGTAGGTGGTTACTAGAGTTTTCAATTTTTCCCAAGATGATTTGTTGTCTGAGGACACGACAATACTAGATACATATGCAGAGGTCTTTGTTTCAATGGGTCAGTGTATGGACTCAAAAGACAAACAGAATGCATTTAAAATTGGTCAGGCATGATTTAAAGTTTTAAACTTTCTGCTTTCATTTTGCTGCTATATGATTATCATTCAACTTATGGTAAGTACTGTCTTCCCCCATAAATACATAGAACATGCTATGCCTTTTGAAGGTCTCTCCCCTGATTTAGCTGTTTATAAAGTCTTACATACAAGAGACAATGTAAGTTTGCTAAATGGGGTTGCTTGATGTTCTAGTGATTCATTGTATTACTTCTGAGTCATTTTGCTAGAAATTAATTTTTGAGTTGGGTGTTGAATTGAAATCCTAGAGGACTTGTCCAATTCCTGCAATTTTGTTGATCCTGCAGTGAACATAATTTGTCGATACTATTGTTCATGAATGTTCTTGTGTTATTGAGTGTTGTTTTCAGCTTGAGAAACAGTCCTGCGTATCTGCAATTCACCTTATTTCAGTCTTCCTTGTTCTGTCTGAGTGAAATACCCAATGAGATTTGTCTATATTGAAGAGTATGCTATTTGTAGTGCTTTGAAATCCCTAAGATATAAATTTTATGCTGTGTTGAGATGATTCTGTTAATTAGCCATTGCTTTTTTGTTCTACGTTATGTGCTGTGGTCAGTTCTGCAGTACTATAGTTGTTCATTTCCAAGACTGTGAGCCTTCGTGATCGATTTGAGTATTGTGTAGTATAATAATACAGATTTGAACTTTTGTTTGGTATCAATTATGGTTTATGTTGGGGCTATTGGTACCTTATGAGTGAACCCTCACAACATTTGCCTCAAGATTGACCTCCCCATTGCTGATTTCAGTTGGTTAAAATGGATAGACGACCCCTTGTGGCTTACTCAATCATGCTTTTGTTGAGTACATAAAGGGTGCTCAAGGCAGAAAGAGAAACTTTTATAATTAATCAGTTTGTGGGTTTTGATGGATCAATTTGAAATATTCGGGGATTATGTGTTGCTTGGAGATGGTTTCATCTGTTAAGGATAGCAAGGGAGCATTGGATTGATGGGTGATCTTCGAGTGTTTTATACACGATACATATGACTATTGCAAATAGCATTTTGCTGTTAGTTTGAGGTTGTGGATTAGTGCTAATTTGATCTGTTAAGTTCGAACTTATTAATAAGTAAAGAGAATGCAATCTCGGTACAATTAGCTGCATAGTTGACTCAATTAGGATGGCATCTGGCAAACTGGGAATTTTGTAGTGCTGTTTTCGAAGGTGAGTAACTTTGTGATGGCATAGAGTACTGCTCTATCTGTATTGTATGTACATATATCAGAGAATCAATCAATATGAATGTACCAAACAAACAATTAGTACTCTTTTTATGTTTAGCCTAACGACAAAACGAACGAACACATAAATGTCAATTTCTTGCAATAAAGGTAATTAACTCTATAGGTAATTAATCCTATGTCTGAAAGACATCAAACAGGACAGCGAAGCTAATATATCCATAGCGCACTACTTACAGAGGGTGTTGTAGTTAAGGCTTTTGTATTTAAGGGTTCTAGTTCACAGTTTTACATTGCATGTAGATGTCGTCTGAGCCGACCAAAGCTACGGAGTTGTTGGCTTGGGCTATAAAAGAGTTGGAGAGCATGGCTGCCGATCTGAAGAAACTTTGCAACGACAACTTCAGCCCAAGCACCGATCCATCCAGCATTGCGCTGAACAGGGTGCTCGTAGAGATCGACGTTATATCGACCTCCCTTGATGAAGTGGCAGTGCAGTGCTCTGAAGCTATGAATGCGACGAAGGCTGTGGACCCCGAGTACGATCCCCGCGGAGATGTCTGCCCCGACCTATGCCTTCCTGCGGACTACGAGTCCCCCGACGAGTTTTTGCTTGACATGCGATCGTATTGCGAGGAAAACGGAGTAGAGTACGATAGTGATCGGTCTGCCAAAATGTAGACTTTGTGTGCCATGCTACCATGTCAAATGTTGTTTAATTAGGTTCAGACTTTTCTGTTAGTCGTATGGGCCTGTTTTCGAAACTAATTTTTTGTTTGTACTGAAATTTTATTTGGCATTACAAGCCGTGTGTGCACCATCCATATTCGTTTTGTTGTCATATGCTCCTGTGTTGTTGTCAATTGCATTATGTAAGAAATCTCGCATGTTTCACCATTTATTCGCAGGTCAGTACGGATGGATCCCTTCGTGGCTAACCTTCTGGTTGGGGGGTGGGGATGGTTTCGACTGGGGCGGGACCGAGTTGTCTCCCTTCGAGAGCCCAACTCCGGCACATGCAGCGCAGACTCAAGAGGATGCCGACATTAGGACAAACAACCGACGTTCGAAGAACTTCTCTGAGCAGGAGGACAAGCTTCTCGTGTCGGCTTGGTTGAATGTGAGCATTGACCCTGTGCAAGGTAACAACCAGAGGGGATCAAGCTATTGGGCACGCATCCATGAATACTACCACAGCGAGAAGACATTCGAGTCGGCACGTACACAGAACGCGTTGCAGCACAGGTGGCAGTGCATCCAAGAGTCGGTCAACAAGTTCTGTGGTTGCTACGACCGCATAGAACGCCGCAACCAAAGCGGGAAGACGGAGCACGACAAGGTAATGTGCACTTACTATACCGTACCGTTGTCATCCCTACGAAGGCGATGACCTCTTACTGCAAATTTATGAACTGCAGATTGTGGACGCGAAGACGCTCTACACGGCTGAGGAAAACCGTGCATTCAATTTCCTTCATTGCTGGGTTGTGCTTCGACTGCACCCAAAGTGGAGTGACAAGGTATCGCAAAAGAGGCAAAAGAGGTCTTCTGGAGCCAGGCCGGGGACCACTTCGGCGCCAACAGATGCGACTCAGCCGGGGTTTGAGGGCGGGTCACCGGGGTCTTCGGTGGGGGGTCCCACTGACGAACTAGTTCGTCCTATAGGCCGCAACAAGGCTAAGTCTCGGCTCCGACGAGGTTCGGAACAGTCATCTTCGGAGAGCCCGTACATGAGTGTCATCCGAGACATGACACTGAGTAGGAAGGAGACAGAGAAGAAAAGGGATGAGCGGTACTCCGAGATGATGGCGCACGAGAAGGAGAAGCTCAACTTGAAGAAGAAGGAGTACGAGGAGCGGATCATGTCAGTCGATTTGAGCAAGTGCTCTGAGTGGCAGAAAGAGTACTTCATGCGAAAGCAGAGGGAGATTGTGGGTGCAGACCGCGACACTTCGGACATCTGATGTGAACTGTGTGTTTTTATGTAATTTGCTTGTGTACTACACGTGCGCGCTTAAGTAGTATGCACCTATGTTTGTACTCTACTTTTATGCTTGTTCAGCTCTGTGTATGCAACGAACTATGATGTGTGCTTCGAACAAAACATTTGGATGTCGTAATGTCTGCTTTTATGAACAACAGAATGTAGTGCAATGATGTGCGTCCTTTAATACATGATTGGAACATAGAAGTGCTTGCAATTATAGTACATGCTAAGTAGTCATTACATTGCATACGTAAACCCTACTCAGCGCCGTGCAACTGCCACAAGTGCTCGACAAGGTCCTCCTGGAGCTGCCTATGTGTCTCACGACTCCTTATGGTACGATGGATGCGCACGAAGTCCTGCACGGCTGGAGTATGGTCGTGGGACACATTAACGGTATCACCCATGCCATCGTAGTTATAATCGACGTCGCCGACGTCCCTCTCGTCTTCCACTATCATGTCATGCAATATTACGCAAGCAGTCATGATGTCTCGAAGAGTTTCCTGGTCCCAGTACCGCACAGGCCCTCGCACAATCGCGAATCGGGCCTGGAGCACCCCGAAAGCACGCTCTACATCCTTCCGAGCCGACTCTTGAGCTTGCGCAAAGAGCTTCCTCTTATTCCCCTGGGGAAGTGGAATCGTCTTAACGAATGTTGCCCACTCGGGGTAAATCCCATCGGCAAGGTAGTACCCCATGTTGTAGTCGTGGCCGTTGATGCAATAATGCACTCTTGGCGACTGGTTTTCCGCAAGCTGCGCAAACAGGGGAGAACGCTGCAGGACATTAATATCGTTGTGAGAGCCAGGTAGGCCAAAAAACGCGTGCCAAATCCATAGATCGTACGATGCTACGGCTTCTAGGATGATGGTAGGCTTGCGGGCATGTCCGGTGAACATCCCCTGCCAAGCCTTCGGACAATTCTGCCACCTCCAGTGCATGCAATCTATACTCCCCAACATGCCTGGGAAACCTCTTTGCTCGCCAATGACAAGCAATCTTCTGGTGTCCTCTTCAGTGGGTGCTCGAAGATACTCAGGCCCAAACACTTCAAGTATAGCCCGAACAAATCGCTTCAAACTTTCTATAGCAGTACTCTCCGCTATACGCAAGTATTCGTCGATAGCATCGGCGGGAACACCGTATGCTAATATCCTTAAAGCTGCCGTGACCTTCTGCAACGACGACAACCCGAGGGTTCCAGCTGCGCTCCTTCTTTGTATGAAGTACTGGTCGTGCCATTCAACGGCTTGCAAGATGCGCACGAAAAGGTTACGACGCATCCTAAACCTGCGCGACACAACGGCAGATGATATCATAGCAATAATACGGAAAATAAATTGTAGTCGACAACGTAAACTTGAAAGTCCTACCTCCGTCTGAAGTACCTTGGGCCGTACACCGGCTGGTCAGCAAAATAGTCCTTATGGAGCCTGGCGAACCCGCTCTGCCTATCACGATCGACCACATTGTGGCCGAAAACGGAACCGACATTGTGTTCCGAGCTGGTAGCTTCTAGCTCATCCTGCCCAGCACATGCAACCGCCACAATGAAGTCGTCGTCGTCACTCGATGACCCATCGCCGCCGAGCCACAATGAGTGTAGTCCTCGACGACGCATTTCTACTGGCCCGTACGGGGGTTACACGAGCGCTGTGCAATTGACTCATTTGGACACACCGGGGGTTATCAGCATGGTGCAAATTTTCTTTTTTCTTTCATTAATTTTACTTCTACTTGAGTTGTGTAAACAAATACAATAGTATAGAATTTCTTAACTCTATATTTGTAAACCAAAAGGGAAATACAACGATCTTTCGACAAAAAATAGTGTCAATATAAAAAGGAAAGTGTTCCTATACTCTTTCAAACGAATTTAGATCAAATTTAAAGTCGTTCGAAGACTCGGAGTCAATTGTGACAATTTCAATAAATACATTATAAAGAACACATATGGAGCACAGTGATTGCAACATACACAGTAATAACCTCAGAACGACGAACAGAAGAGGGGAAATGGGAGCCACCCGCGCCGCCGATGCCTGCTCCCGCGCCCAGCGCCGGTTGTCCCCGCGTCCTCGCGCCGCCAGGTGGCCCCGCCCCGCCGGTGAACGCTCCCGCACCCACCGCCGGCACTCCCCCGATCCTCGCGCCGCCAGGTGGCCCCGCCCCGCCGATGAACGCTCCCGCGCCCAGCCAAGGCACTCCCCCGCTCCTCGCGCCGCCAGGTGCCCCGCTGCCGCTTCCCGCGCCGAGCGCCGCCGAGCACACCCGCTCCGAGCGCCGCCGGTCCCCGGCCGAGGACAGCCTCTCCGAGCGCCGCCGACCACACCCGACCGCCGCCGACCACAGCCGCTCCCCTTGCGCCGCCGAGCACAGCAGAGCAGCTCAACCTCAACCGTGAACAGTACGCGCGAAGATGGATTGCAAGTTGCTGTTGACGAATTTAGGAACTGATAGTTATATTTTAGATATTGCTGTTGGAGTATGTTCAAATATAGGGATGGAATCTTTTAAGGGTGATATGTATATCAGGATATAGAGATCCGCTTTTAGGTTTTTTTGTTGGAGAGGGTCTAAGTTGTCTTGTTTTTTTAGGTTATCGCAGTGTTTTAGACTGTTACTTTTTTCGAAAATTTTTTGTATATAAAAATTGTAAGTACTTTGGCTTTACCCCTTTTTTAAGGATAAAGATTATTTTTTGTCTCTTCATTTTGTATAAAAACTTTATTTAATCTCACTATTTTCAAAAGAGTTATATTGGTCTCTCTACTTTTGAACTAGTTCTAAATGAATTTTTCGAATTTAAACTGAGTTTAAGACGATGATGTAGTGTTATCTTGACAACATACAGGATTAAGACAATATGCCCCACTTGTTAGATAGCCTCACTTGTCAGTTAGGTTAACTTGTCAGATCATTTTTTTGTCATCCAATCAACATCACGTCATCAAATTAAATTTGGTTTAAATTCTAAAGAATCATTTTGAGTAGGTTTAGAAAGTAAAGAACCAATTTTTTTTATTGAAAATAGAGAAACTAAATTAAGATTTTGAAGAAAATAGAGGAACTGAAAATGTCTATCTTTTTTTTATAAATTATATGTTTTATTTAGTAGTTTAGATTCTGTTTGGCATTTCAATGCACCAGATAATTTTTTTTCCCATACTATTTTTATCTTCCGATATGGCAAAATTCTGGCTACTGCGATTTGGGGAGGGCCCTTCAATTTTTTAATAGATCAATGAAAATAAAAATAGAAGAAGGCGAAATGCATTAGCTTAACTTTAACAACAAAATTTTTAAGGACTTAGTTGTAATATAGAAATTCTGTAGAAATTTTTGAAGGAAATCCAATACTCAATGAGAGTTCATATTTTTTTCTCCAAAATTCATATGCTCTAACTGTGGCTTAAGAAGTTGTTTAGTATCCACATATGTGTTTTTTCTCTTAAAAATTTAGTATTTTCTACGATTCTATATATTTATTTAAATCTAGACACATTTTCACTCGGTCCTTCTTTCTTTTCCTTCGCCTTATTTTCTTCCTCCTCTCCTACCATTGCCACGACCACCTACCTTCACCTTCTAGGCAATCACTTGTCTACCCTCCTCCCCTGTTGTCTCTCGCCACCCTGCTATTGCCCACTGCCATCATCATCGTCACTTGTCTCCATCGTCGATCATCTCAGACAATCATTATCACTTGTGGTAGACGGTGTTTCCACCGCCTCGTCACTCCATCTCGATTTGTAATACTAAATATGGGTTTATGTTAATTCTGGAAGGCATACATTCAAGAGTGATGGATTTGATTTCAAAATAAAAAAAAATTGTGCATGCAAGACAAATAATCCACCACAAACTATCTTAAGTGAATCTCAAAATTTTAACTATCCACTTCACCGAAATTGTTCGGTGTTGATTTTATGATCGGACGGATGAGCTTGAACGGCGTACGGTTTAAACCGCACGGCGGATGATACGAGTGCACCCGGCCGCACAATTGGAGCCAGTTCGTCCCCAACTCACACTGGAATAAACTAAGCACGAAGCCATCTCTTACTCTTCCCCTCCCGCGATCCCACCCGATTTGATTCCCCGATTTTTGTTTCTACTCTCGCCATTCTTGAGGCACCCACCACCTCCTCCTCCGAGTCGGAACCCTAGAGCCGCTCGCCATGACGTTCTGGTGGCCGCTCCTCGTGCTCGCCGCCGCCTACGCGCTCTGCCGCTTCCTCCTCTTCCTCATCCCGCCCACTGTCCCCTCCATTGACGTCGACACTGCCGATGGTACTGCCTCTTCTTCGATTTGCCTTTTTTTTTTTTGGTGGTTTTTAGGGGTTTACTTGGGTTTATTGTTCTTATGTGGTTGGATTTTGTGCAGTGTTGGAGGAAGCGAAAAAGACCAGAGAGAGTTTCATCTTTGTGAGTCCCCTTCCACGTCTATTTTGGCTAAAAATTGTTATTTGGGTGTTCATTTGGGTCCGAATTGTCCGATTTGGTTGTGTATGCTGCTTTTTCGTAGTGAACCGTGTGATCTGAGTGTTGTTGATCTGGGCGTTTGAAAGCATCGGATGCATATATGCTTTATTTCAACTGTTTGTTGATGCTATTTGTGCGATTCTGATGTTGCTATTAGGTTGCTCTGGGTTGTCTTATCACGATTTGGTGTGACCTGTGTCTCTAATGATGTTATGCATATGATTTACCTTTTGATTAGGTATTTGAGCCTAGGTTTAGGTTTTAATCGGCTCGAATAATCTGATTTAGTGTTAGTAGTGACTAGTGGGTGTGGTTATTTTGCTCTTACCACAGAAGCTATAAGGTGCTGTAGTGGATTCAGGTGTAGCATGGTGATGTGACCTATATTTCTTAAAATACAGGGCATCCCACACGTTTAACACATCAATGCAATGCTACATTTTTAGTGGAACCATGTGATGTTAGTGGATCAAGTTTAGTTGCCGTTTTCTTGTGCCCAGGAATTTTAAGTATGATTGAGGTTAGAAGATGGCTTAAAATGGTCCCATGCTGTTACCTAATGATGCAGTTTTTAGTGCTGGCCTGGAAGTTTTATTTCGATTCAGGTTAGAAGATGGCTTAAAATGCTCCACTGCTGTAACCTAATGTTGCCCTTTTTGGTGAATAGTGTGATGAGTATTTGAAGCTGTGGTTGGTTAGGTTTAAGAAAGCATGTTCTGACTTTGTCATGACTGTGTTTTAGAAAGCATAATTGCCTTTTAGTTTTGGTTTGGCCCTTCTTTAATGCGGTTGAGATCTCAGCCTCAAAATGGTCCAATGCAGTAAGAAGACTGTGACTTTTAAGTGAACGATATATTTGGACATCGTTATTGGAATCTATGAGTTTGAGGATTGCTTTGTGTATGATTTCTGCTGTTGCAGAGAAGTGCTAAGCACATTCTTTGCAGTGGTGAATGGTGGTTGCTTTCATCGGAGTTTTTGAATGTCATGTCGCGGCATTTGTTGAGTTTCATGCACTAACCAGTTTAAATTCTTGATCTAACACTCTCCCTCACGTCTAGACTTCACTAGAAGTATGACGTGAACTCTATTTGGATTTGAGAACCTGGTCCACCTACCAGGTCCACCTCTGGGACTCTTAGTGTCACCACTGAACCCTTTAATTTTTTTTGGCCACAACCAGGTCTCGAACTCATGACCTTTGAGCTCTGATACCATATTGAGTTTCATGCACTAACCAGTTCATCCAAAAACTTAAACTGTTGAGGAAAAGCAGTCAATCTACTCATATTCCAACATAGAGTCTATTTGGGTTGGGTTTGAGAACCGAATCTCATTCACTTTTGGGACTCTATTGGTCTTAGATCTGAACTCTTTAATTATTATTTAAAAAATAATTAAAAGGTTCAATTGATTAGTGTATGAAACTCAATATAGTTCATAGCCCAAAGGCCTTGAGTTCGAGATTTGGTTGTAGCAATTTATAAAAAAAATAACTAAAGGGTTCAACATGTTATCATAGCTCAGAGGTCTTGAGTTCGAGACCTGGTTGTGGCAATTTATGAAAAATAATAATAATTAAAGGGTTCAGGTTTGAGATCAATGGAGTCCCAAAAGTGGATCAGATTCGGTTCTCAAACCCAACCTAAGTAGACTCCATCTTGGAGTACAAGTAGATTGAACTAGTTAGTGTATGAAAGTCAGCATAGTATCATAGTTTAGAGGGTCTTGAGTTCGAGACTTGATTACGATAATTTATGAAAAAAATAATAATTAAAGGGTTCAGGTCTTAGACCAATAGAGTCCAAAAGATGGATCAGGTTCTCAAACCCAACCCATGTAGACTCCATCTTAGAGTATGAGTAGATCAAAGTGGTTAGTGCATGAAACTCAACATAATATTATAGTCCAGAGGGTCTTGAGTTTGAGACCTGATTGTGGCAATTTATGAAAAAAATAATAATTAAATGGTTCAAGTTTGAGATCAATAGAGTCCAAAAGATGGATCAGATTCTCAAAACCCAACCCAAGTAAACTTTATGTTAGAGTATGAGTAGATTGATTGATTTTTCTCAACAATTTAAACTTTTGATTGAACTGGTTAGTGTATGAAACTCAACAACAGTAAGCTACTGCATTCCTAGGAACCACACGATTTTTGCTTTTTTTTCCCTCAAGTTCAATTGGTTGAGTTGAGTGCTTTTAGAAGTTTTAAATTGCTCAATTTATGCTATATTGCAGATACCGAGAAAGGGGAGAGCAGCACAACAGACTGACAAGGTCCAATGCTATGAACCAGCAACTATGAAATACTTGGGGTTCTTCCCTGCATTGACTCCTGATGAGGTCTGTTGTCATTGTTCAGTTTTCTATTATGTTAGAGATTACTCTAGGTTTAGTGGATCTCTCTCCTTTTGCGTAATTGATTTGTTGTTTCGGAGGTATTTACGGTACAAAAAAAAATGGGGAAAATATAAGTTAACATTAGCTATGTTGTATTGCTCTTGCAATATTTTGAACTTTATTACGTTAATTTCTTTGGGATTTGACTTCCACTGATTCTTCAATTAACTAGGTCAAGGAGCATGTTGCACAAGCTAGGAATGCACAAAAGATATGGGCAAAAAGCTGCTTTAAGCAAAGGCGTCTGTTTCTGCGGATCCTTCTAAAGTATATACTTGAACATCAGGAGCTGATATGCGAGTAAGGACATGTTTACAATTTAAAGTAGTATCTTATTATTTTTAGGCTGTACTGGACACAAAAGATTTCTGCATTAGCATTTAGGTGTATCAAGACCTTGATTGCTCATGATGGAAGGCCCTCCCTCAGTCCTGATCAAGCAGGATCTCTGTTTTTGTTTCCTCTTGCTTTTATTTTCTGGTGTTTGAAAGATCCGAGAGTCAATAATGTTATGTTGTGCAGGATATCATCCCGGGACACTGGAAAGACTATGGTTGATGCTTCATTAGGTGAGATAATGACCACCTGTGAGAAGATTAACTGGCTTTTAGATGAGGGTGAGAAGTGGCTAAAACCTGAATACAGGTTAGACTCCTAGAGCTATTCCAACTAATGGATAAAGTAACTGTGGTCCATATATATCTTGCTTCAAGGAAAATTACTGCTCCAAGGGATGGTTTCTTAAGTAACTTTTTATTGGCGCTCAAGTCGCGCTCTATTTGGGTACCACACTTTTTTACCGTGTTTGTGAAGCTACAAACTGAACAATAGCCTACTTGTGTGTGGCACAGCTTACTTTTTTTGGCAACTTGTGATTGCGGACCAAATAGGTCTGTAGTACTCTGCAAATCTTGGATTTGCAGATTCTTTTATCCTTGCAACGAAGATAAGCTTTTGTTTTCATTATAATATTCTACAAGCTAGGAAGATAGTAACTTTATAGTGCCGTACTCTTTCTTAACCTATGCCTGAAAGAGTTTACCTATTTACACTGTGAAGTAGTGACTGCTTTTTTTGTATTCACTAGATCAGAATGAAATTTCCCTACTTGATTTTGATGTTGCTCAGGTCTTCCGGGAGATCAATGCTGCACAAGAGAGCAAAGGTTGAATTCTATCCTCTTGGGGTTATTGGAGCCATTGTTTCTTGGAATTACCCCTTTCACAATGTCTTCAATCCAATGCTAGCTGCGGTATTCTCTGGTAATGCGGCAGTTATAAAGGTAAGCCATAAAATTGATATTTCTTAATATGAACATAGTTGATGTTGATAATCATGAATTCACGATTGTGTACAAGGGAATTTTTTTTTTCTCAATCCCTTTTGCTCATTTGCATAGTCGCCTTCTGGTGATCTTGCTTTTGTGGTGCTTGGCCCCACTTCTGGTGATCTTTTACTTGCATCTTAGAAGTTGGCCTTATTCATGCCTGAGGATGAGTGTATTATTCTAAATACATGACATTAAAATCTGATTGCTTTTTCTAAATACTTAAAGTCAACTTTCAGCAATCCACTTGGCTAATATGTTCTGATACATCATTACCACAGAGATGTTATTGGTCAATCTGTTAATATTTTGTTATTCTATGATCTTAAGGCCCTGCATGTCTTTTGTTTACCTTTGAGACACAGATGCCTATTATTTGTTTGCTATACTTCAATTTTGTTAGGTTAATCTTCCACCGAAGTTCTCAAGAGAAGAAGAATTGTGTACGAAATACATGCTGACTGAGAGAAAGGCACTCTCGAGTGAACTGCAGAGTGATTCTCAGTGTTTCTAAACTGATTTTGTTTTGGTATTGATAACATGACAATACTGTAGTCTAATGTTCTCATTAACATTTTTTATTTGCTTTTCTTGTTATGCTAAGTCAAACATCTCTAGGCTATCATATGCATACTGGGCTTTGTTGTGATGAAATCAGGAATTGAAATATCATATCTGAAATTTGTCTTTTCATCTTATCTCTTGAGCTAAGTTAAAGGTCTTTCAGTTATTTTAATTAGAAGTCCTGTTGTAGGTTTCAGAGCATGCAAGTTGGTCTGGCTGCTTTTATTTTCGGATCATACAAGCAGCCCTTTCAGCTGTTGGTGCACCAGATAATCTGGTTCACATAATAACTGGGTATAAATTGAACTTATTCCCATAGTCATATTCTTCAATTCATTTGTTGCCATGGCTAACATTGCCTTGTAATTTGGTTACTCTAGTTTTGCGGAAACAGGTCAAGCTCTTGTATCATCAGTCGACAAAATAATATTTGTTGGATCACCAAGTGTTGGAAGGATGGTATGATTTGTATTCTATCTGAACTAGTAATTTCTTGGTCTCTTAATGCTAAAATTCTCCATGCTGCTGTACATGCCATGTAAAATGTTGCCTGTGTACACTGATTTGATCAACCTATAGCAGGATAAATCATTTGCACTTTAACAAATGAACAAGTTTCTGTCATGAGTATTGATATATTTCCCTTTAGAATAGTGAGTGTGGGGCCGATCTTGTACTATCTATCTTTATGTGAACAAGTTTCTGTCACGAGTAAAATGCTGCCTGTTGTTGATTGGCTCTTTTTTTTTACTGAATTTAACTATTGACAATCTAAAAAATCTTGTGTAGTGGACAATATTGTTTATTTAGTGTCATGGCTATGTTATCTGCATGGTCATTCCACTGTCGCTCTGTTTTCTTGATATCCTACGTTGTGTCCCTCACCACCCTGTTAGGGTGGGGGATGGGCATGTTGGGGTTGTTTGCACAATCAGCAACTCATCCAATGCTGAAGATATTTCTTTCCTCTGTTCTATGTTCTAATTTTTTTTATTATTATTTTTTGCTTGTCACAGATCATGCGAAGAGCATCAGAGACATTAATACCTGTTACTCTTGAGCTTGGTGGAAAAGATGCATTTATTGTGTGTGAAGATGTGGACTTACCAAATGTAAGGATAATTTTATGTAGCTGATTGTCATAAAATTTTTTCTTATATTCCTTAGCATTGCAATTATTTAGTTTGAGCAGCATCTTTCTGAAAGTGCATTACTATTGCTAATCTGTTGCCCTTTCTTGTGTTGAAGGTTGTTCAAGTTGCTGTAAGAGCTGCTCTTCAATCCAGTGGACAAAATTGTGCTGGTGCTGAAAGATTCTATGTCCACAAGGACATCTATTCCACTTTTGTTGCTCAAGTAGTGAAGATAATCAAATCAATATCCGTTGTAAGTACACAAAGCTTTCAATTTGGAGCCAAGAGCCATTTCCCCATCTGTATTATCTCTTGCCTTTTGGGTCTGTATGGTACAATTCTGGTGAAGCTTATGGACCTAGTTTGATTCATAGTCTTGTCTGTTATAGTTTTCCCTTGATATTTTACATGGTACCAACGCAAAATTCCACACTGAAACTTTTCCCTAGCCATATAGTTTTCATGGTCTAAAATTTTTTGTTTCATAATATATGAGATCAAGTTATTTTCAATTCCACCACATAAAATTTTTCGAGCTTAATTAGTATAACCTAATATATAATGCTGAACAATTTGTAATGCTAAATAAGTTTAAATGTCTTGAGAGTTTGTATTTGCTAACCATTTTTAAATGTCAAAACATCATTTCTCACATTTTTATTAGTTCATACTGATTATCTTGGGAGTGGTGCTCATCTTATGTTTTGCCTCTTCAATGCCCCGCTTTTTGCTAGGGTCCCCCGTTATCTGGCAGATACGATATGGGTGCAATCTGTCTGCAAGAGCACTCTGAAAAACTTCAAAATATTGTTCACGATGCTCTTGAAAAAGGTGCTGAAATTGCTGGTAGAGGGAGCTTTGGTAATCTGGGTGAAGATGCAGTTGATCAATTCTTTCCTCCAACTGTGCTGGTGAATGTTAATCACACAATGAAAATTATGCAGGAAGAGGTAGGCTGGAAGCAATATTTGATTTCCTCTCTTACCAGCAGTACTATTCTTACAACTGTTCCTTATTGATCCACAGGCTTTTGGGCCAATTATGCCAATCATGAAATTCAGTTCTGATGAAGAGGCTATCCAACTTGCAAATGACTCTAAATATGGGCTTGGTTGTGCTGTGTTTTCGGGCAACCAGAAGCGTGCCATCAAAATAGCTTCCCAATTACACTGTGGCGCTGCAGCGATCAATGATTTTGCTTCAAGTTATATGTGTCAGGTAAGTAATACTGGATTTAGCCTGTGTTCCGTCCTTGTTAATAATAATACTTGACATCAAGCTCTGCTCATGGCAATTCAAAACTGAAGTAAGCCTGTGATCATAAGATGTAATTAGTGGAAGTTTTTGCAGGGTACCTGCTTATGTTGTGTTATTTAGTGTAATGCTCCTCATATTATTGCGGGCCCATGTTGTTCCTTCGTTGCTTCTTGTTCTGTGAGTGAGTGATTCTTGGCTGGCTTCTCTCTGTTAATGCAGTCTTTGCCATTCGGTGGTGTTAAAGAAAGTGGGTTCGGGAGATTTGCTGGTGTGGAAGGCTTGCGAGCTTGCTGCCTTGTCAAAGCAGTTGTTGAAGATAGGTGGTGGCCATATATTAAAACAATGATTCCAAAACCTATTCAGGTCTAATATTTTCCTAGAGATATGGTCTGGGTTACTTGGTTTTCTTGTGCTGGTTCTGATATACAACTTCTGATCATTTTGCAGTACCCTGTCTCGGAGAATGGATTTGAATTCCAGGAGTTGCTTGTTGAAACTCTCTATGGCCTTAGTGTGTGGGACAGGTTGCGGTCACTTGTGAATTTGTTGAAAATGCTTTCAGAGCAGAACCCTCCTACAAGCACCATGAAAAAGCGCCAATGAACAGATACAGATACAGTAAATTTCGGATCAATGTTCTGTCAATTTGCTCTTGCTGTTTCCACTAGTGATTTAGTCTCTTGAATACTACCTTCATCCTTTGCTTTGTAGGAATCGGGATAGTGCTTCGTAGCATTTGTTTGCATCGAAGTGCTTTTGAACAAGTTTTCATTCCTTGCAAGAGAAAAGACTGAAGCTGACAAAGGAATATCTGACTTCGACTCCGAAACAAAGCAAATGCTTGAGTTGCACTGTTGTCATTGTAGCATGCTGTGTCAGAGCGCTCCACTCTCCAGGCTAAGTAGTTGCATGAACTACGAATATCGCATTGTTGCGTAAGTTCACTGTAGCATGTACTGCCAAAACTCTCCAGGCTTTGTAGCTGTAAGAATTGCTTGCATACTTTCATTAATTAAAACATGAGTTTGAGGTGGAATCATTATCAGCTGGTGAATTGTTGAAATCGTTGCTTAAATCAATACAGGACGTGTTGATCCGAGTTTGGTGTATGAAGTCGAAATACTGGTTGTTCGATGGGAGATTTCCTTTCATGTCTGGTGAGAACAGAGAAATGAAAGCGGAAATCACTTGTAGTATGTACCACTACAAATGTTGAAAACAGAGAATGCATGGGAATAAAAATGGTGTTCTGAATAGGTGACGTGTGCTGTATTTTTTTTTTTATTTTTTATCAAAAGTGCGGTGTAGTACTTGACTAGGAAAATTTAACACTTGCTTTACTTTCCATAGAAAAAAAACATTCGCTTTACTCGTATTGTTTCTGGTGGTCTTACTCGTGTGTTTGTTATGAACTCTGAACAGAAAGAAGCATGCATAACATACTGGCTTTTGTTGAAGTATTCGCGATATATGTGTTAGGGGTTGTTTGGTTCAAGGTCTCTGAACGGGTGTCTTGTAAAAATTAGTGCAATGTTTGGACGAAAACCTTAGATTTTAGTTTCACCTCAAAATTTGCTTTTAATATGTCTCAAGTGAGGTCCAAAAATTATAAATCTTGTGCGGGTATGTTAATTAAAAATTAGTAAAAAGATGTTTCAAAAAATTAAGAATTTAATGAAAAAACAAAAAAAATTCTGAATCGGGATAGTTTTGAAACTGAGGCAACTTGAGGTCTATCTCATAGGAACGAGGTCAGCAACTAAGCAGCCGCTCAATTCAGCTAATATGTACACATGTAACACATCCGTGGTTGTTACTTGTGTAGTTGTGTTATGCGTCCAACCAGTCGTATCACTTGTATTATTGGCGGTTTTGCAAGGCTTTGCCTAGTTTACGTTATCGCGAATTCCTGGACTAGCATGCCCAGCGAAATAGTAGTTGTGTGTTTATATGTGGGCATTGAGCAACACCTGGTTTCAGCAGTGTGGCTGGGATGATAAAAGTCGATCTAGTCATGTGCCAAGAAGGTTGTGCAGCAACCGGATCGGCATGTGAGATTAAATGCTGTCTTTACTTTTCGCACAGCTCAGCGGTGCAACTTTTTCTTCCCGTGGCATCCTTATGGCTCCTTCCACTGGGTAGAATTGAATGAATGATGTCACATGTATTAATATCATTGTCCTCTTCATTGATGGAGGCAGTTCCGTGGATATGGTCGGCTCAAACTACTATTGTAGGCTCGTCCAAGCACAACTCTAGATATCTCTTCGTCAGAGAGAGCTGAACAGGTCCATTGTATCCGCATTTTGCAGCTTTATTTAGCTTTGTCGTGCTGGTACTGCGCTGCGTTATGAATGAGCTATACGGCACTGCTTGCTGAGAGTATTACTCTACAAAACCATGTGCTTCTGAGTCTCTCAGTTTTATTTACGTATTGTTTCTTTTGGGGCACTACTTGCGCTATAAATTAATATGTATGTACAGTACATGTCCTCATTTCATTTGCTTCATAGTATGCACCGTAAAACACTGGTTTTTTCTACCTCAGACATACTCTCAGCATGCATAACATACTGGCTTTTGTTGAAGTATCCGCGATATATAACTTTACATGTGTTAGGGGTTGTTTTTTGGTTCAAGGTCTCTGAACGGGTGTCTTGTAAAAATTAGTGCAATGTTTGGATGAAAACCTTAGATTTTAGTTTCCATGTCTAGCTAGTCCGAATACCGCGAGCAAGGGGAAAAGCGCAACAACACAAGCTTTTCCTTCAGCAGTGCTTCATGCAGAAAAATTGTTTGCAAAATTTTTACAGGATATGGAAGGGCAGAGCAACCTATAAAAGATAGGTGGATGCAGAAGGGTAGGTATATGTAGATACAAGGATAATTGATGGTTTAGATCAGTTTTCTTATAGATTTTATAAGAAATTTTTGGTACAAAAGCCAATTCCGTTCCTTCATGGCCTCATCTATGGTCAGCATGCATGGACCTACTAGCGGTGGTGAACAGTGGAAGATTGCTACCCATGGCCAGTTAGCTACCAAAGCAACTTGATTATTGGTGTGATCCAAATTTAATCCAAAACCAAATGAAGTCTTCATGTCATACTCCATGTGCTGTTGTCTATACATATATACTTGTATCGCACACTTCTCATCTTTCACAAAACCAACTTCTTCACAGTCTTCAATTCCCTTGACAAAATTTGGCTGGAAGAATGCATCAACAAAACATTCGTCCGGCTTATGATCCTCATCACTCGCGCGCGCACACACACACACACGCACACACACACCCCTTTCATGAGCAAGCACTGATGCACATTACATGTATGCTACACACGCTGACCAACACGTAACAGTTGTACCCACGTACAGAGACCATACTGCTGCATATACAGGCACAGAAGCCTGGGGCTGGGGATAGATTGATGCGCCGGCGCGGTTGGTTGAGCGGAGAAGCGCGTGAGCATAAATGCAGTGGGCACCGGCACGCCCATGCATTCATCCATCGACTCATGCAATTGCAAGTACGACGCAGACTGCACGCCCCACCAGTCAAATCGACGGGCGAGAATTAGACGGAATTCCTTGCACACACGTATAGCCGCGGCAAGTGAGGTGGGGGCCATCTCTGCTCCCATTGTGCCCTCCTCCTCACAGCCTCGCTGGCTGGAACCCATCGTGCACAGATATGCCGGATGAGAGCTTCCCAACAACCGCCATTAAGGCATCAGCTACTACACTTGCGTGCTTCACTATATAAACCACTGCACCTTCGGTAACTCTCCCAAACAGCGTTTAGCATAGCTTGGTGAGTGCTGAATAAATATATAAACTATGGGTAGGCGTGTGTGGGTCCTGGGGCTCGCGGCATTGGTAGTGGTGGTGGTTCTGGGAGTGGCCTCCGAGGCGCGTCTCTTGGAGAACGATAACTTGGGAGGAGGCGGCGGCTTCGGTGGCGGAGGTGGCTTCGGCGGTGGGGCTGGTGGTGGGCTTGGAGGTGGGTTTGGAGGCGGGAAAGGTGGCGGTCTTGGAGGAGGAGGCGGGCTAGGTGGAGGGGGTGGTGCAGGTGGCGGTCTTGGAGGAGGGCACGGACATGGCGTTGGCATTGGAGGTGGTTTTGGAGGTGGGAAAGGCGGTGGTCTAGGTGGAGGCGGTGGTGCAGGGGGTGGTCTTGGAGGAGGGCATGGACATGGCGGTGGCATCGGAGGTGGTCTTGGAGGTGGGAAAGGTGGTGGTCTTGGAGGAGGGCATGGACATGGGGGTGGTATTGGAGGTGGGTTTGGAGGTGGAAAAGGTGGTGGCCTAGGTGGTGGTGGTGGCCTTGGAGGAGGGCATGGACATGGCGGTGGTATTGGAGGTGGGTTTGGAGGTGGAAAAGGTGGTGGCCTCGGTGGCGGTGCAGGTGGAGGTGGAGGCCTCGGTGGTGGTGCTGGAGGTGGTGCCGGTGGCGGCCTTGGAGGTGGTGTCGGCGGAGGTGGCGGACTTGGCGGTGGTACTGGTGGAGGCGGTGGACTTGGCGGTGGTGGAGGCGCTGGAGCAGGCGGTGGCTTCGGTGGCGGCAAGGGCGGCGGCTTCGGTGGTGGTGTAGGCGGAGGAGGTGGTGAAGGCGCAGGCGCTGGAGGTGGCTTCGGAGGCGGCAAGGGTGGGGGCTTCGGTGGTGGCGTGGGCGGAGGAAGTGGTGCGGGTGCAGGCGGCGGCTTCGGAGGCGGCAAAGGCGGCGGCTTTGGCGGAGGCGTTGGTGGCGGCGGTGGTGCTGGTGGCGGCTTCGGCGGCGGTGGAGGGTTTGGAGGTGGCGGTGGCGGTGGCATAGGTGGTGGTCTGTGAGTTGTTCGGAATCACGTCGTTGCTAGCTTCATGCACACAAGCGTATGTAGATGATTAGTAGTACAAAGACTTTATTGTTGAGTTTTATTCGCCATATACGTAGTGACAATGTACGTGAGTTGGTAATAATATCTATGTATGAAGGGGTTTGCATCTTGATCGTTGTCTGTGTATGTTATTTTAGCATACCAAATGTATCCATTTGTATGATTGTATCCGAGTTACATGCATGGAGTTGATATTCTTCATTCTTTGTATGGTTGTTTACAGTTCATAGTTCTTCATCTCTGTCATTTATGGAACTCTAAATATTTTGCGTGTGCTTAGGATTTATTTTGTTCAGTTCCGGCTTCAATTTCTGACGAATAGAAACCAAAGCTAGGATTAAACCAATAGATTATGGCAAAGACCTTTTATAAATTGAAACCATTTACTAAAAAGAAGTCGAATGAGGAGAGGAACTTTTGGTGCTTTTCATCTTCAACTGTCTCTCCGAATCAGTTTTCCATGCCGGTCTAAAATACTATTTTTGAGTTTAACTTTACTACTTCAAGAACCCACGAGTCTTTTATAAATTTTGAGAAAAATATTATTTCTTTAAATAATCATAAACTAAATAAATATTAAAGAGACCCCAACTTTTACAAAACCAGCTGATCTCGTGGTACTTCATTCATCATATACGCTGGGAACAAATTGTTTTTTCTTAAAAGTGATGAAACAATTGGTTAGTAAACAGTGTGTGTGAGTCAGTAATATGTATGCTTGTCATACTAGTTGAGAACTGAAAGGGTTTTTTTAAATTTATATAGATTTTTTTGTATTTTCATTTTCTGAAATTATTTCAAAAGATTCGTATGGATCATTCTAACATATGTAAGAAGCTATGAAGACAAAGTTTTGAAACCTTTACTAAATTCACAACACAAAAAATCGGGTTTTAGTATGAGAAGAAAGTATTTTATCTATTATATTAAAAAATTTTGATGATATTGACAGTATCATATTACTTTTGACTCTATATAAAATATTCAAAATTATCATATTAATCTAAAAGATAAAATTTTTTAGAAATTCTTATACTAATCAGAAAAAGAAAAAATCTATTTCATTCATTATATTTATGATGGTGTAGATTTATCATATGAAAAATCATATCAAAAACTAACTCTATGCAAATTCATATGAAAATTGTATTCAAAACGAACATTATCTCTTATAATATAAAGACTAGTCATCTAATTACATAAAATTTTGACTAATTTACTAAAGAGTCATACGATATATTTCCTTTAGTCCATCATGGACATGCCCCACTGACCATACAATGGTACCAAATACAGGTATATTAATATTTGAAATTGTTGGATAGAATAGTTTATTAGAATTTTTAGTCTCTTAGGATTTGTATTAATCTTTCTATTAGGATTCTTATTAATCCTTTGTTAAGGGTCATAAAAGAAGAACAATTATATCTATTTTTACAAACAAATAATAAAGCCTTAAAATCAATTTGGTATCAGAGCCATCACCGCTCAAGTGCCGCCGCCGCGTTTACTTACTTGACTTCATCGGTCGCCCGCCGCCACGCCTCTGCACCCGCACGCCGCGACCACCATCGAGCTCGTGTCTGCACGTCGCCTGCCGAGCCTGCGCCCCACCGATTTTTTTTTACTCAGTGATTTAGAGGACTCCAAGTCAAATCTGGATCTCATGTATACCGGATCTTCAGGGGTCTAAAAAAACAGAGAGAGAAGGGGATTGTGAGTGCATGAGCTCAATTTCTTTTTGGGACCTGTTGAGATGACAACCATGGAGAAGTTTATGGCGAAGATGATGGAGATGATGACAATGAGAACGAATGACATCTCATCATGGACAAAACTGTGATGGCAGTGCCATATTCACACATGCTGAAAAAGATAGAGCTCATGCCAAATGATGTGAAGCTGGGGGAACCAAAAACTATCTGAATTGGTCTAGGAGGATGATTATGATTTTGGAGGCAAAATGGCTTGCTAACTGTGTGCAGGAGACATCTGTCGAGCCCCTTAAAGATAGTTCAGAATGGCAGAACTGGAAAACCACTAATTCTCTGGTGAAAGCGTGGTTTTTGAACTCAATGAACCCTTCTATTGTTGGGATGGTGGAAGCCACTCCAACCGCAGCTGGGATGTGGGCTGTACTAGCTAGACTATATTCTGGAGCTGGCAATGCTATGATGATGGCAGAGGTGCATGGGAAGTTTCGCGGGATGACTCAAGGGGAGTGGACTGTATCCGAGTACTACAATGAACTCTAATGACTGTGGACAGATTTGGACCACTATGATCCGTTAGGCATTCCTCATATTGAACATCTGATTATGTTCAAAAAATGGGTGGATCGCAGGAGAGTACTTGATTTTCTCCAAGGGTTGAATGTTGAGTTTTAGCCTAGAAGAGCTGTCGTTTGCCACCAGCCGTATTTGCCCACCGTGGAGGAGACATTTGCTGCTATGGTGATGGGGGAGACCTGGTTAGGGGTCATGACATCGGGTACCTTACCACCTCCTACTAGATCTGCGTTGACTATTGCAGATAACCGCGAGTGCTTTACTTGCGGGAAGATTGGCCACATTAGCTGGAATTGCCCACAATCACGCGATTTTGGGCGTGGCAGGGGTGGTGGAGTATGTGGTAGAGGCCAAGGTGGAGGACGTGGTGGTGGTAGGCGCCAAGGTCCTAAAATCAATCTTGTCGTGTTTGATGAGGGATCAGTTGCGCATGACAAAGAGGAGCAATCTGAGTTGGAGGAGCTACGACAGTTTAAAGCAAAGGTTGAGAGTTCCACTAGCAAGTCCATGGCCATGCAGGAGATCCCTATGACCACTACATTTGGTACTTTGCCAATTATGCCCATGCGGGCACACGTATTGAGGCACAGGCTTTTGCATCCTCACATACTTCTTCTTTAGATTGGATGGTCGATTCAAGTGCATCTAGACATGTCACTGGTGCTTATAGTAAGTTTGCATCATATTCTCCGTATTCTTCCATGCATCGTGAAACTGTTCAAACTGCTAATGGGACTACACAACCCATAAAGGGAATTGGCACAGTTCAGTGTACACCTACCATTACATCCTTCCTGGTTAATCTTCTTTCTGTGAGTGCTTTGGTGAATCAAATTGATTGTGGTGTTTATATTGACCGAGATGTCTGTCATATTCAGGAGAGGCAGACAAGGAGGGTCTTGGGGACTAGGACTAGGCGTGATGGACTGTGGTATTTAGATCGAGGAACTGTGGATGCTGTGAGTGCTGCTTTGACTATTGCTGTAGGTGAAGAAGAGGCTGAAGTGATGCTTTATCACTATCGTTTGGGTTATCTATCATTTGATCGACTGAGGAGTATGTATCTGGATGTTAGAAGTCTAGTCCCCATGAAGAAATTCATGTGTGATGTTTGTGAGTTTGGCAAGCACGCATGATCATCTTATGGTAGTATTGGGCTTCATAGTATTGAACCATTTGTACTTATTCCCTCAGATGTTTGGACCTCTCCGGTTATTTCTATTCATGGTTTTAAGTACTTTGTTACTTTCATTAACTGTTATTCCCGTATGACTTGGCGCTATATAATGAAGAATAAGAATGAAGTTTTGCGTTGCTTTCAAAATTTATGTGCTCTTGTGCAAAGACAATTCAATATTCATGTTCGTATTGTTAGAACTAACCATCGAACTGAATATGTCAATAAGGAGTTTGCGACCTTTCTGTCAGCTCAAGGGATCTTGCATCAGACAACCTGTCAAGATACATCAGCACAGAATGTTGTGGCCGAGCGAAAAAACAGATATCTTTTGGAGACTGCCCGCTCACTCATGTATGGGATGAATGTGCCAAAAATCTTGTGGAGTGAAGTCGTTATGACAACGGCTTACTTAATTAACCGCATGCCCTCAAGAGTGTTAAGCATGAAAACTCCCTGTTAGCTGCTTATGGGAACGAATACATTTGTTGTTCCTCCGAAGGTGTTCGACTGTGTGTGCTTTGTTCGGGATTATCGACCCTCTATAGGAAAGCTGGACCCTCAGGCTTTGAAGTGTATATTTGTGGGATATTCATCTCGACAGAAGGGCTACATGTGTTGGAGTCCTCAGGCCAAATGGATGTTTGTGAGTATGGATGTCACTTTTTGAGAGTTTGAGCCCTTCTATGGTGAGAAGAATGAACTGACGCCTTTATTTGGTGATATGTCTTCTCGCTTGCCTAGTGCTGATAGAGAATGGGAGAATGATGAAGTGAGTAGTAGTGACCATGGAGTGAGTAGTGGTGACCATGGTGGTGGTGGCGATGTTGTTGTGGGTATAATTCCATGTCCTGTTGCGGATGAGGGGGTGTGTGTTAATAGAGGTGGAGATACTGGAGTTCTGAAGATGAAGCGTTTTCGTGGCACTGGAATTCAGGGGGAGCAGCAGCAGCCACAGTCTCCTGTGATTGAGATTGACGACCAGTCATCCACACAAGTCATTGTCCCTGAACCCTCCTCAGTTGTCTCACCTTTGACCTCGTCTCCCTCTGAAACAGGTGGTAATGTATCTCTTGATCTTCCTATTGCTCATCGTAGAGAGCCCCGAGTCAATGCCAGTAAGCCTCCGGTTAGGTATGGTTTTGAGGGTGATCTTTCTAATGTCGTCTCATATTCTTTTTTGTCTCCTGCATATAAGTCTTTCATTGCATTATTACAATCTGTGCCCATACCAAAAGATTGGAAAGTGGCAATGCAAGATCCTTTGTGGCTTCGTGCTATGGAGGAGGAACTTCAGGCATTGAAGAAAAATGAGGCTTGGGAACTAGTCTTTCTTCCAGTTGGAAAGAAAACTGTTGGATGCAAATGGGTGTATATCCATAAAGCAAAATGCAGAAAGCAAAATTGAGAGATATAAGGCGAGATTGGTGGCAAAGGGATATAGTCAAACGTACGGGATTGACTATGATGAGACTTTTGCACTAATAGCAAAAATGAGTATGGTGAGAACTTTAATCTCGTGTGCAGTAAACTTCAACTGGAAGAATGTTTTTTTGCATGGTGATTTATGGGAAGAGGTATATATGGAGGTCCCACCAGGTTTTGATGACAGTGGAAAAGTGTGCAAGCTGAAGAAATCCTTGTATGGTTTAAAACAATCTCCGATGCCCTGGTTTGATAGATTCAGACGTGCAGTATGTAGTATGGGTTACATGCACTGTAATGAGGATCATACTGTCTTTTTCAAGCACTCTGGAGCACTCATTACAATACTTGCTGTTTATGTCGATGATACTGTCATCACAAGTGATGATGCTGAGGAGATTGTCCGTCTGAAGAACAAGTTAGGTAAAAAATTTGAAGTGAAAGATCTGGGTCATCTCAAATATTTTCTTGGCATAGAGATTGCACGGTCTAAAAAGGGTATAGTTCTCCCACAAAGGTAATATACTCTAGATTTGCTGAGTGAAACTAGAATGTTAGGATGTCGTGTTGTCTCTATTCCCATTGAGCAAAACCACAAGTTAAGTAATCAAGCTGGAGACCCAAGTAAAGAGAGTTATCAAAGGTTTGTTGGGCGTCTTATTTATCTTTGTCACACAAGAGCCGATATTACTTATGCAGTGAGTGTGGTAAGTAGATATATGCATGACCCAAGAGTGGAGCACATGGAAGCAGTATATAGGATTCTAAGATATCTGAAGGGTAGTCCAGGAAAAGGTCTCTGGTTCAGAAAGAATATGAATCTTGATGTGGTTGGCTATTGTGATGCTGGCTGGGAAAGTTGTTTAGATGACAGGATATCAACATCAGGGTGTTATGTTTTTGTGGGAGGCAACTTGGTGTCATGGCGAAGTAAGAAACAGAATGTTGTTTCTCAATCTACAACAGAAGTAGAGTACAGAGCTATGTCTTCTAGCTTGTGTGCAATGCTCTGGTTGAGAGGTTTGTTGTCAGAGTTACGATTGTTTCGAGGTTGAGTTTTGACACTGTGGTGTGAAAATAAGTCAACAATCAATATTGCTAATAATCCAGTGCAACATGACCGCACTAAGCATGTGGAAACTGATCGTTTCTTCATTAAAGAGTGCTTAGATGAAGAAAGTTTGAAACTAGAGTATGTATCTTCTGAAGAACAACTTGCTAATTGTTTGACAAAAGAAATTAGTCTCAAAGAATGTGTATTAGTTTGTAACAAGTTAGGGATTATTGATATCTATCGTCCAACTTGAGGAGGAGTGTTGGATAGAATAGCCTATTAGAATTCTTAGTCAATTAGGATTCGTATTAGTTTTTCTATTAAGATTATTATTAATCCTTTGTTAAGGGTTATAAAAGAAGAACAATTGGATCTATTTTTACAAGCGAACAATAAAACTCTAAAATCAATTGAAATGTTCACGTAGATCGTTGAAGCGTGTTTCCATATAAAAGAAGATAGGCCTAGTCCCTTCTAAATTCAAAACTTATATGTGTGTTTGATGAAGTCTTGTATTGTCATATGTCTGTATGAGTGAGAACGTTGGTATGTATATCATAAACAAAATAGATGCTACAATTTATAAAACAGTTTGATGAAAGAAATACTTGAAATACAAACAATGTTCTAGAGCAGAATGAGTAAGGGCCTAGTTTATTTGAGCTTCAATTTTTTAAAATTGAAGCTAGGTCAAATAGGAGGTTTATATTTTAAACTGAAATATCTATAAATTAAAAACGCCAAATAAATTTAAATCCTTTCCCCTAGTTTGTTGGATCTATTAATTTAAACTAAATTTGAACAAATGGGCCTAAATGAATTGTCCGTAGGCCATAGGGGACGGGGAATGTTTGGAAACTGGAACCGTGAAGACACGAACGAGCGGGCTGTCAGTACACAGGCCTATTGGTTCGGCTTTTGGTATGCGAGACATGCACGTCCCGATTGAGGCGGCCCAAGTCCATTGTCGGTTCGTGCCAAAGGCCGAAAAGTACATGCACCGAGCTGTTCGTGGCCTAGTAGCAGATGGGCCACCACCTGCCGCGACCCGACACTGGTGGAGCCGCCTGCACCGTGGTCTCCGCTCGGTTAACCGTCTGGCCGACTGCTCCTGAGACAATTATGGTGTCACCATCGCTATTCTGCTAACCTAAATCATTACAAAACAGTTAATTGTCTGCATAATTTGATTGCTAACATGTCATTTCAAATTGTAGTAGCGGCCTACATGTGTACTGAGAGAAGACATCCAATCTTTTGACTTCCTGTACGAATCCTCGTAGTAGGATTAAAAATTTATATTGCCTCATTAATTTGCCTTGCACATGCCCGCACTATTACAATGGGTAATGGGGGCGCAGGGCAGGCAATGTTGTGCTAGTGCCTAGTAGTAGCAGCTGGAGTCGTCTGTTCGAAATGTTGTTCTTTTTCCTTAAACCATCTTTTCATGTCTAGGAAGTATATACTTATTTTTTTAAAAAAAAAATTATACTATCTATACTATATATTTATAGATTTAACTCTACCTTTTCCCTCTTTTCCATAATTTTCCTTTTCCCTCCTTCCTCTCTTCATTTTTTTTCCACCACCATAACCCTACTCTATGTGCTCCTCTCCCAGCATCGCCCGATCTTGCCGATACCGTCCACCCCACTCCCGTGTAGCCACCAACGCCGAGGATTATGTTGGCACCCACCTCATTATCCCATCTTTTTCTTCTCTACCACCGACCACCTTTAATACGATTACCTCCCCTTCCGTCACCTTTCTCTCCTACCTGTTGCAACTACCTACCGCCACAACCCATAAACAGTGGCGTCTCTACCACCTCATTGCTTCACGATCACTCGTTGCCAAGCTGCCACTGTCGGAGATGTTAAGTAAAGGATTAGATCTGAAGAGAGAGATTTGATCCAATAATAAAACGAGATGTATATAAAATAAGAAAAAAATAATACCTACAATTTACCAAAACCCAATGTTCAGGGACACCTCCAACAGGAATCACCATCGCATTAAGTAGGGAAAACTCAAAGTCAGTTAAAAACCATAATACATTAATAAATTAATTAACACGCATAAGGGTCTTTGAGCATTGCTTTTGGGGCCGTCAGATTTAGATTCATATACATCTGATCTGCGGCTGGAAAGGGATCACTTGTTTTTTTTTTCCATGGACAAGACACAGAAGAAACATATACACTGACCGAGTGGACAATCTCGGCACTGAGCAACGTCTGCAAGAGCACCATGGTTGGCTTTATAGCTGCGAAACACCTTTTTTTTTTTTTTTTTTCTTCAAGATTTCCATGTCCGTTCTGATCCTTATGCCACCTAGAAAACACTGGTGTGGTAATTTTAGAGGTGGCAAGAATTGGTTCTCACCAGCTATTCAGCTAATATGGCTCTCAATGGTCTGAAGCATGCGTAAATGCCTGTACAGCATCCCCTGGCATGTTATTGCTGGCATGCACAATGAGTTTTCCACCTTGCAATGAAATGCATGCATCTTCCCTTGTCCCGAAGGACCTGAACCTACAAGTGAACAATGACTAGTGGAGCCCAGCAGTTTTTTTATTTCTTTTTACCTTTACTTGAGTCATATGTTGCTGCATTGCCATTAATTATCGCTGTATGATCTTAATCAGAGCAACGTTAATCACGTCGATCTGCTCTGGCTAAAACAGGCTTTTTTTATTGTTCAGCATGCTTTACGTTGCTATGTGATGACTGCTGTCAACTATAGTTGCTGTGAATCGCGTCATCTTACATGACACATCTATCTGCTGGAAAGTCGTGATAGACGTATATATCTTAAAAATTAGATCATCAAATTGCAATACTATTAATTTAATCTCTAAAAATAATCATATTACCTTACATATGGGACTTAAATCCAAAATTTGTAAGTTCTTTCCTAAAAAAATATGTTAGTTACGAGATGTAAATTATAATCTCCATCAAAAATCATCGCTAAGTCGCCAATTAAGCTATAATTTTTTGGCAAGCTTTTAAATATTTATACTCTCATATTATAAGATATTTCTAATAGTGATGTGACTATAACACACTGTATGATAAAAAAGAGTGTGCCACGTGATTTTAAAACCTTCGAAGCAACACCTATGCTATCATCAATCAAACTAACACCTCACATTCACTTAAACTTCTTGAAAAAAAGTGCTGAATTCATGTTATTTAATTGCTTTTAACTATGTACCATTGTTAGTTGGGACCCACTTTTGTTGGGTCTACTTGTTAACAAGAGAGGTTAGACTTAGATCTACTCTAACAGTATTCTCAAAGTACTGTTCATCTCTAAATTTTCGGTTATACAGCGCGAAATACGTTTTTCAACAGTTCCAACAGAATTCCCAAAGTACTGTTCGTCGATACAGAGATGAGAGAGGATCCACAAATCTCCACATCCTCTCTCCCCTCTGTATTCTCTCCTCGTGAAGACGCCGCCCCAACGGAACCACCTTCGCGCGGCGTTGCAGAGGCGAGGTCTCCCCTCCGACGCCGCTCCCCCGCGCCGCCGATTGGCTGTTCGGAGGCGCCCCCGCTCCCCTGCGCCAAAGAAGAGGATCAGAAACGAGAAACCGTTGATTTTTAGGAATTGAGATTGAAATTTGGGGATTTACTGTTGGAGTGAAATAAAATATAGGGATGAAATCTTTTTAGGTAGATATGTATATGAGGATATAGATATCCATTTTTAGATATTATTGTTGGAGAAAGTCTTATATGGGTTAGTGGCACGGGATGTGTTACACAATCACTCACATTCATATGCTTGTGATGTTGATTGATGAGAAAATAAATTTGGGCTCACATATTGCGAGATTTCTATATCAAGTTTGAGTGCAGCACATGGCACAAGGTATGTGAGGACCCGAGTCATACTGAGTCCATTCTAATGATGACATCTTAGTCAACTCAATACATATGGAGTCCACTCGCAACACCTTGCACATTGAGCGCTTCGGAAGCCTTCACATGCGGGTATTGTACCAAACTGTGAACCAAGATGGCAACCGCATGTGGTATCACATTAATTAGATATTACTGCTGGTGATGATCTAAGAAAAAAAGTACACATATAAAGAGATGTGAACACCGAGGTGTTTGATTTGGAGTTTTTTCCATCATATTCTCATTATTTATAATAAAAATAGGTGAATTGATATTTAATTAAATTATTGTGTAGTTATAATACATGTATTTAAAATACACACTAATAAAAAATTAAATACATCTAAGTTGAATGAATGTTTGATCTAATTCACTTCCATCTACAATAAATTATAAAATCAATCATGATTATAGTTACAGTTACAAATAAAACACTACATAAGAGAATTTAATAAGAGAATTTAAAAACATCAAGGACTACAAATACCCACTTCGGGGGAAAAGAATACAACGAATACGGATTTGAAGACACTTGAAGAACAAGATGACATGGATGATTCAGTACTATTTGAACGGGCGGTTCCTGGTATTGTGTGGAGCAAGATCTCCTTTCCTTCCAGTCCACCCATGTGGCCATGTGATCTTTCCTGTCTCCATGTTACTAGTGCCCATGAGGAACATGCTCTCAATGTAGCAATCCCTATAGTGGCTAATGATGGTGCCCACTCTCGCGTTGGATTGGATTACTCTCTTACGACTCAGTATCTATAATAATTACACTCAAAATGTAAGTGTTTAGATTAAAAATTGGTGTTTAAGTGGAACTACAAATATCTTCTCTTCTTTTCTCTTACTAGATAATAACATCCCTCACTTGATGCATCAAATATTTTCATTAACTTTTTTAACTCTAATAGTAACATCCCTTGGTGCTTAAGCGCATCTTCTTTTTTTCTTTTTTTTTCTCTTACTAGATCACACTAAAAGAAAAATAGTACCCCTTATTTGATGTTTAAATAGACTCACAAGTATCTTTTTTCTCCTCTTTTTTCTTTTCTAACAGACATTGTCTCTTTTCGGAAGCGTATGTTGAGATACTCTATTAAAATTATTCTTAAGAAAATTATCAAGAATGTAAAAATGAAGTATATAAGCTGTGCCAGTAGATCAACGGGGTAAATCTATCTGCAACCAACGTTACCCACACACTTATTAAACCTTGGTGTTCTTAAAAAAAATATAAAAATTCTTTCAAATTCAGTAGCCCACAACCACGTGACAAACTCTATTAAGATGGAAGAAAAAAAGAACACAGTTTACACCTGTTTCTGTACTCTTTACTGCTCCTTTTGCACAGAAACATTATTACTAATTAGTTAATTACAATTACTTAGACCTTGAGGGCTGCCACAGTGTCACATTGCCGCTTAAGAAAACCACCATCCATGCAAGGGTAACAGGAGTGCCACAGCCTATTACCGCTGCCTTTATATTTCCGAACTCCCACCCTTTTATAAACATCAAACCGCATATACACAAGAGGAAAAAAAAAATAGAAATAAAAAAGACTATTCCAACCACGTCGCAATGGCTTCCCCGTCGAGTTCGATGGCCGCAGAGGAGAGGGAGCGGAAGCGTAAGCGCGCCTCCGTCGGCGAGCCGCAACTGCAGCCGCCGTCGAAGTGGCGGACCCGACGGGAGCACGAGATCTACTCGTCCAAACTCCTGGAGGCCCTCCGTCTCGTCCGCTCTGGGGGCATCCCGGCGCGGGGGCGCGCGGTGCGCGACGCGGCCGACCGCGCGCTTGCCGTCGCTGCCCGCGGGCGCTCGCGGTGGAGCCGCACCGTCCTCGCCTCCCGCGCTTGCTGCCGCCGCGCCCTCCGCGTGCGCCTCCGCGCGCCCGCCACCCCGGCCTCGCCAACGGCGGCGAGCTCGAGCCCGAGCGCGAGACAGCTGGCGCTGGCGAGGAAGGCAAGGGTGCTCCGGCGGCTGGTGCCCGGCTGCCGGAAGCTGCCGTTCGCCGCGCTCCTCGCCGAGGTCTCCGACTACATAGCCGCGCTCGAGATGCAGGTGCGCGCCATGACCGCCCTCGCGCAAGTCCTCTCCTCCGTCTCCGCCTCCGCCCCCGGGGGCTCGTCGTCGCCGGCGTGACCCTGCACTAAGATTCGTGCAAGTTGTTGTACATTTCTCTGTTTTTTCTTTCCTTTCTTTTTATTAGCCTGGTGTTCGTTGGTGCCGTTGTGCGCTTAGGGTGATGGGAACCTGGTGATTAACCGAGGACACAGTTCTTTGTTCTCTTTTTTTCCTTACAATTTTCTAGGCATTTGTATTGTTTCGTCTCTGATAAACGTATGAGATGTTCAGATGCTTTTGGTGTATATTCTTGCAGCGTGAGATCTTTGTAGGCCTTGTAGTTCATCATCACGTAGTCTTTGAACCATGCATATCACTATTTGATCTCAGCTGTAACTTGTAAGCAGTTTGCTCCTACATGGGAGTGCTGTCATGGAGTTCTCTCCTACTTGGTGTATCTTTTTTTTTTCTCTCGATAATTTAATGATCTCTGTTAACTTGGCATTGCTGTACTCCACCTTCGTGATTGACTTCAGTCACGAGGTTTTTACCGTCCAAATCTCCAAATACTTCACACCATACTGCTGTAAGTTTGTACTAGTTAACACAGAGAAGAGCTGTAACACATAACGGGAAAAAAAATTCGTGGGACCCACTAGCAGTTGCGAGTTGTGGGGCCGATGTTACCTGTCAGATGTCTCGCGGGGCAGCAGTAATCCCAGCATAAATCAGAAGTCGTTAATTTATCAGCTAATCACGTTTCTGTCCCTGTCGCTAGGCGACAATATACCTATGTTTTACCGGACTTTGCTGCTGAGTTAGATCGAATGGGGCGGGCCCCACATGCCAGAAGGCAGATGCACATGCGGGGCTGAAGGCCTCGCTGTTTTGTGGGGCCAGGCATTACCTCTGGGCCCCTAATGTCAGTGAGTGGTATGTATGGCGCCTTGTTATGCTTCATGGGTGATGTTTCCACGTGGGCCGTACGAGTGACAGAGATGGACGGTGGTGATGTCGCGGTATGATTGGTGCTTTCTCATCGGGGTATGGGCTTTGCTAGGCTGTGCAAGTGTTCGAGCTCCGTTCTACGCGACAAACCGTATGTGTTATGTCATTTTGTTGTTCGTACTTATCTTCTTTTTAACTTCTTTTTTCATAAACTGTTTCACATGTAGGCATGTTTCTTCTATTTATCTCCTTCCTGTATGACAAGCTAATTGGGATCGACATTGACACGATAAAATGTGCAAGTGGTTTAGACTTGGAATGGAGAACGACGTTTAGTTGGGAGGCTCGACGCTTGAGCTTAATGTAAGTAAAGATGCTATTCATTATTTATTCATAAACTTTCTCAGAGAAATTTGTTTCTAGGTTAGACCCTTGGTATACCGATAACGTGTTTAGCTAGCTCGAGGCCTGAGCTTAAACCAATGGGAAATATAAAAAAAAAAGTTGCAAACTGGATGTGGTTGAGTGATTTTGAGATAAATTAAAGTCTTATCTATACTGAGAAATTATTCAAAAAATTTTAGCAGTTAATCGGAAGCTAACTTCCGAAAGAAATAGATGGACACAATTTCACTTGGGGCATTATTTAATGAAACTTGGAGCCTTGCGTATTAGTGCATACGTCCACTTTATATAAGCTCTGTTTATTGGCATCACATCATCATATATCACATGTAATGTCCCGTCTCTAAACTCAAACAGTTGGAGGGTATGAGGGCGGAATAGTGTGATTAGCATGTGCCATTGCCTTACAATATTGGTTAGCACTAAACAACGAAATGGCCAATTGGAAAGTGGGCATGGGCCAAAAGGGCCCCACGGAAATCCTACGAGTCAATGCTCCCCGTCTTCGGGTCGGCTTCGCACCACACCATTTTTATTTTCACTGCATGTGGGCCACAATGTCTCTCTTTTATCTCTTCACGTTTTTCCTTTTTTTGCAAAATAAAATCATAAAGAAAACGAACGGAAACTATCGTGCACTGGTTTCTTATATGACGGTCTTGTAGGTTTCTACGATATGTTTGTCTGGTTTTTTAAGATGAGTTATCAGATCCCATCAACTTAATTATGGAATTGGTTTGACTCAGATTAGGAACTTTATAGCATGCTACCATATTTTTCACTTGACATGCATGTTACGTGTTCGCGTCACCGGCGGCAGAGCGATACGTGACATTAAGAACCAAAGTAATTATGATGTATTTAGTGAGTGTGACCATACATCAGATTGAATGGTTAATCGTGTTACATGGAGAACCTGTTTTGTGATGGTGTCGGGCTGAACGTGACAGTTGCTTATAATAGTAATCATAATGTTTGTGTGATTTATACACGTAGGTTCAGAGCATCTTCAGACGTCAAAATCTCCATGCATGCAAACAGGATGAAACCGATATGCAATTTCACCATCACATTATTGGATCGATGGATACCACACCAATCAGTAATCAGTCCATGGCAGCATTTTGTCTACGTTAATGGGGGCAGCATCAAGCTAAAACTACTAGATTAGTGGCATTAGTTTAGTTACGCAAAAAAAACACTTTAATTATATTGAAGTGAAGATCAGTACAACTCTCATTTATACAAGTTAATTTAATCATTTGATCGATTCAGTCTGACGTCCGAACTCTTTTCACCTCCACCCCACCAATACCTACCAGGATACCACAATCACTTGCATCGTCAACACCAACATCATCTGGTTGACTGGTTGTCTTACCTTTCATCTTCTCCTGGTCTTAATCCGTCACCCAATACCACTAGTCAAAACTAATAATATCAACACCAACATAATCACCTTTCACCTTCTCCTCATCCTAATCTACCGCCCATTACCATTACTCAAAACGAATGATATCATTACCCATCTACGCCCGATTTTCATCCATAATGAGCAACCATCGGACCATAATATGGATAGTAATCTAAAGATAAGAAGACAATGAAGCTGTAAAAATTTAATGCGACCAACATCCCCGCCCTATCCTCACGACGTGATGATGGACATAGATTGTGGTACCAGAAGAAAGGACCAAAAGTGCGGACTTGCAAAGGAAGTGCGGTCCATGTGACGTCTCGTGCGGATGGCAATTACGGGGCACGTGGTTCGGTCCGTTGGGATGCACGGCGTGCAGGCCCTACGTACGCACCGGCCGGACATCCCAATTCCACTTGGAAATTGGAATTGGATGCTCCTACTTAATACGTACCACTAGGGATGGCTGTGGTACACCGTGTATGCTATTAGTCACTGCCAATTAGTTTTAACTACTTACTTTTTTATTGCCTTGTCAGATAAACAGATATTTTTTGAGTAAGAACGTTGAATTTACTGTTAGAATTCGATTATTTTGAGTCAGGACGCGAATGTTTTGACAAATTTTTTAGTAAAATTTAACATATTTCTCCTATCTGTGAACCTCTCTGTGTGATCAAATAGCGTAAACTATAAAATATCTATGTGTAAGTTTGAAAGAGCAAATAAATATAAATTTGTTTTTTATTTGTTATTATGAACATAACAATATGTAATTTACCTCATTAAATTCACTAAGCAGTTTAGCTCCTATCTTGTTTGGTGTGCCGATTTGGACAAAACTTAGTGTACCTATATAGCCATGTTATACGGTCAGTCTAGTTGTGAATTATGACTAATCACGATCCCATATACACTTGTAAACCAGCTCAAGTCATCCAAAATAACGAGAAGTGCAGTCAAGTGATGATCTATCTACCCTACTACAAAAGACCTTAGTATAGATTGGTCATAACTTTTTAGTTTTCAATGAAATAAGTGGTCCATGATTTTTTTGGAATCATCTAAAGATTGTGAATTTAAATATTGTACTATATGACTTGAATAGTACGTTTGAAAGTTTACAACTTGCTCAATTGTCCTATAGAGGATAAAATGTAAAACAATTGTAACTTTTTATTTGGTTCACAAATAAGGCAAGTGATATATTATTGTACTCTCCTTGTTAAGACGTACACAATGGTATATAATTTGCATATGTGGATTCTTTTTTTTTATAGTTGACATTTTCCAGGTTTATCTCGGCTTTGTTTTAGGTCGGTTTGAGCTTAGCTCGAAGAAGATAATGAGCCAAGCCGAGTCTTGTTTTCAGCTCGTGTAAGTTAAGGAGTCGAGTCATACCTAGCTTACAAGTTGGACTCATTTAGACTTGTATGCAATTTGCCCATTAAAGATTTCACTCTCTTACATCAAACACTAGAGGCTCAACTTAATTTGACTCAAAATAGTGTATAAAATCTATTTAAACACATAAATACACTAACTCACACACATCTTAGACTCAACTCGGCACACATATGAGCCAAACCAGCTTTTGGCTCGTAATTTTTAATGAGCCGAGTCAAGGTGAAAGCCAAGGCAAACTGGCTTAAACTTCACTCAGTTTCACTCCCATTTTTAGGATGTGACCAACCATTTCTTATATAACGGTCAGATCAATCTTTTTATCTTCTCCAAATAGAAAGGCTTTTAATGAAATGGTTGTATGTCTTTTAAGAAAAGTTACGGGGTTCAATCAGCATAATTTTGTCTGGCTAAGATTATGAACTTTGTAGAGGACCGATGATGCGACGGTAAGTACGAATGCAACCATAGCATGGAACCAAATTTGTAACTTTGACAAGCATGTTACATGTTCGCGTACCGGCGGCAGAGCGAAACGTGACATTAAGAACCAAAGTAATTATGATGCTTTTAGTGAGTGTGACCATACATCAGATTGAACGCTGAATCGTGTGACATGGAGTACTGTTTCGTGATGGTGGCAGTGTGAACGTTGACGCTTGATTATAATAGTAATCATAATGTTCATGTGATTTATACACGTAGGTTCAAAGCATCTTCGGACGTCAAAATCTTCATGCATGCAAACAGGATGAAACCGATACCCGATTTCAGATTATTTTATAAAAACAACATTTTTATAAAGAAAATTATAAACCTAACATCTATTTAAAATTTTTTTAAAAACAACTCATTTCTTATGTAGTAGAAGACGGGAGTTTGCAAGAGGCTGACTTCTCACATTTTTAAGTTTAAATCTCAAATAAATCGCTTATTTGAGAGTTACAGTTGGACCAAACAGACTCTTAATGACAATTGTGCAGCTCTGTATTCCTGAGACAGTCCAAACCACTCTAGACTGTTACACTCTCAAAACACACATTTTAAGGCATAAAATACAACCATGTTGCATAAGTTTAAAAGTGTTTGGGAAGTGACGCAATAATAACCCGAAGTTCCGCAAGAACCTGAGGGTCTTCTTAATCCTCCGAGAGTCAGATCCAACCCCCACAACCTCTTGAGAGCTAGCTCCTAGTCCTCCGGGGTAAACTCCCCCATCCCCAAAGGAGCCACTACTTCCCGACGACCTACTACCTATCGGGGCTCCTAGTCCCTCGGAGAGCCAAATCCACCCAAAAACCTAGTGTCACATGATGATCTACTACCTTCTGGGAGTCTTAAGCTCCCAGTGAATCGAGTCCGTTCGGGGACCGTAAGTCTCTTAGTGAACCTGTCGCCCCTCTCCCCCGAAACTCTGACTCCCTAAGTAAGCCGAGCCTTCCGAGGGACCCCGCGCCCATGAAGATTGGGTCTAGCATGTGGGCCCATGTCATCCACCAGGGAGGGACCCAATTTCAAGGTATGGAGCGCGCACACCACTTGTCGACTGTCTAGGAGGCTTCGGGCGTTAAAAAGATGATCACATTTCTCATCTGATAGCTCCCACAAGGACAATTAAGACTTTTTGCTTCTTTGAGAGCTATAAATACATCTTGCATCCCTCATTTGTAAGACATATTATTTTTTTTAAGAGAAATCAATATAACACTTTAACTCTTCAAAATGTACTGAGGTTATCTCCCATCAGAGACAATTGCTCTACGACTCTAAATCAAAGATGTTCCAACGAGATTAAAGTCCCTCCCTAGATCTCAACCCGTCGTATTCTATTTTTCTTTTGTTTCGGCCGAGAGCAATCCGTCACAAGATAACCACCAATTGCCAGTTGTTTAAGACATGTGGAACCTTATTATTGGGGTCCTGATCCCTCGACAAAAAGTTTACACACACTTTGGATTTGCACCCATGAGCAATTACGAACAAGGAAGACCTACAAATTTCATGGTGGGTATTGCCCACTCTTTTTCTATGCCATATCTTCGCATATGGGTCAGTACTATCATGTACATGCTCTTTTCAGAACCCCCAGAACAGGACCAAATCTTGCAAGAGCTTACTACGCGAATTTTTTCTTTTGGAATAACCCATTAAAAAGATAATAATAAAATTACTCCACATTTTGCATTTTTTACAAAAATAATTTGTCAACTCAGCATATCACAATGAGAAACATATATCACGGGTTATTTCAAAAGGACGATCAATATTTGACGATTTATAATTCCGATCCGTTTAAACTTATAAACTTGTGAGGTCAAAATGATCAGAGAAAGTTGATCATGTTTAAGCATGTGAAATGATAATTTTTCATTCGTTCAAAATCAATATTTGAAGATTTATAATTTCGATTGACGATCTATTTAAACTTGTGAACTTGTGAAGTCAAAATGATTGGATTGACACAAACAGAACATTAATTGGAGTTATAGATCATAAAATATTGTCTTTGACTTTAACAATTATTTCTAAATCAATTTTATGATTTATAAAACTGATTAATATTTCATTTGTGTTAATCTGATCGTTTTAACTTTACAAGTATGTTAGTTCAAACAAAACGTCAATTGAAATTATAGATTATAAGATATTGATCTTGACATAATTTTAAGATTCAATAACAATTATAAATCGTCAAATATTAATCCTAAAAAATGAAAAATTATCATTTCAATTTTGTTTGCGGGTGAAAAAAAGAAAAAAGATAGGAGTTTGTGGTTCACGAATGCTGAGTTGGTAGGTCATTTAAAAAAAAAAAAAAAGTGTGGATTAGTTTTACAATTATCTTATTTCCAGTGAGCTCAAAATAATACCAAGGTCCCCAGATTTTTTGTGCTGGAGGCAATTGTTAGTATCTCTGACAGCGATCAGATGCATGAGTCAGAAAAGAACAAGTACCAGATGATACATCCAAGTCCTAACCAACTGAGCTTCAGTTCTGAGCAATAGCTTGGAAGTCCACCGTGTACCACGAGTGAACAGGGCGCCTGTTCATCCTCTTGGGCAGCTGGGACGGCCCGACGATGGACATTGTCAAGTCCGAGTGTGTCCATTTAACCTTGCCGTATACATTACTGATGGCGCTTCTCATAAAATCTTCTTTGAGAGAGCTTGTATTGATGTGAGTAGTACTTTGATAAATGAGGCCCCAGTAGAATACAACGTTGGGATCGGTGACAGTTTGATCAACTTGCTCTGAGGAGGCTGGGTCACACTCAACGCCAATGCTTTCCAGCTGCAGAACATAAGTACAGTTAACAGAGCTAGTGTTTTCGTGTTTTGCATTCCTAGCGGTAAAGCGAAGTAGGATGAAACTGAAATGTGTATAGATAGAACAAAATGAGGTGAAAAAACAACAAAACAACCTTGAGAATTAGGTGGCGGAAGCGGGATTTCACCCATCCAGCCCAATGAAGCAGATCTTTGCTTGTCGGAGCACAGAGAGCTATGCGAAGAAACTGTAAATAGGTCGCAGGATATGGGAAGGGTTCAAAAAGGCAAGACCAGTCAGAATCAAGTCTCCAGAGGTTCTGCACAAGAGACGCAAGATAATATCAATTAATTAAATAACATCCATGATCCAAGTATTAAGTCAGTGGTACATGTGCCTGGAACGTGCATGTTATCTTAAACATTTTTTTTGAGAAAACTGCAGGTGTTTACATCTTGTATAACTTAACCACACTAGTTCTTCTGTATTATGTAAAAATTCAAAACATTCTCCTTAAGATGAATGAGGAAACCCCCACTCGTTTGCGTTAGCGTGTTGGCAAACCAAAAATGCCCATACTCAAAATTACTTGAAGTGATCGAAGTGAATAAGGACAAAGCATAAACAGATCCAAACTGACCTTGGTCAAAGCATAACCGCGCTGAAGTTCTTGTTTGATTTTCCTGAAGGTGCCATTTGTCACATTGCAGTCACAAAACTGTGGTGGATCACAAGGCATCACTATGGGCATGAGAAGCCCATCCGGACTCCAGTGAGTCAGCTTATCCTGAAGACTCACTGAGCGAGGCCAGGGCCAGTTAGCGAATATCTCAAAGAACATTGTGAACAAAGTATTGATACTGGCATTTCGGTGCTTCTGACAAACATAAGCTGCGAGAATCACTAAATGAATCCCAGCAAAGAAGCCAAGCGCCTGAAAAATCGCATGAGACATGTAAGGATGACATGGTTAGGCCCATATAGCTAATCAGCAATCAACAAAACAAATCAAACCACGCACGTGGCAATGAAGTCCTCGCCTTCTAGCCCAAAGTTTGATGCATCTTGACAGATCTTGAAACTTCTGAATCATAATTTCAAACATAGAAAATATTTAGAAATAGAAGACAGAAAATCAACAGCAAACTTCAAAGACTCATTGGATAAAAAAAAACAATAAGCAACTCCACGTCCTTGTCTGCCACAAAATATGAAACAAATGATTCAACATAGATGCACAGAGCCATTCTTGTGGCAAAATGGAAAAAATAAGAGTAAGCATTAGACACCCCCCAAAAATGGAAGAATACAAGAGTTCAAGTAAACATATTGGAAACAAACACTAGAACTGAACGTGGCTAATTGGGTGTTGATGTGAAATTAATGCAAAGGAGAAGAACGAAGGAGTGCTGTAAATTAATTGAGAATAGTCCTCGACCTTCAAATTTGGTACTAGCTCAACAATTTGTCTATTAACAAGAACTCCAGATATACTCATCTGGCTTGTTGAATCAAGTTTTTGAAGCAAATGAGGACTAAATGAATTTATGGCCTGCAGCAGCAAACAAATTCATGAGCATATAGATGGTGTGCTGGAAAGGATTGTTCAATATTCTCTTTAATTATACAGATTGATTAACATAGATTGCTTGTCAATTGTCAAACCAGGAGGGGGCACAGGCAGCATGATATATAAATATGCTTCACATCTATGGGTCAATCAATCATGACATGGAACATGAAGGCATCATACTCATGAGAAAGAGTATCATGTTACAACTCACGTAAGTGTAGAACCCAGGAGAAATGCAGTAAGTACTACTAAAGGCTACATCCTAAAACAATATGAGAATCAAAGCCTAATTCACTAATATGGAATCACATTTGAATAACACGTTAGATGTTTCACTAATATACCGCTGTATGTAACAAACAAAGGCTAATTATGGCAGAATGCAACCAAACTGAAAGCCATAAAGTTACGATATTCACCACTTCAATGTAATTGACAGAAGTTCTAGGATATAAAGAGCCTGACTATAAGGTGGACTTCTTAGTTCTAGGACATTTTAGGTTCTTAATAAGTGAAAGTTCTTATTTTGAGCAAAACTTGATATCAAATAACATAAAAAACAGCTTTTAAAAAACACATATCGAAAGCAAAGCACTGAGTGAGCACAAATAACATAGAATGAAACAGGATATCAAAGAAGGGCTAATTAAAATGTAGTGCAATACTTGCCTCTGAAGCACAAATAACTGGGGTTTTGACATATGGAAAATCAACTAACTTCCCGTTGAATCTAAAGCGCATCAATGGAACCTTAGCACTTTCGATAGAACACAGTTCTGATACTTTTGGCGTAGCTTCAAGAATCTTTCGTAGAACTTCAAAAAAGTGGTGCTACAAAAATGACATGTGTTAACATCCTGAAGTTGGAGGGTAAGCAGAAAATAGGAAGAATGATACTCACTTGCAGTGATGCAATACAAGGACCAAAACAAAGTGCATCAATATCAGATTCAGGTCCATAAACCTTGAAGAATGGAAATATATTAGTCGAATCTTCACAAGGAAAGACAAAAATAAAGGGAAATTTGTCAATTATCACATTCTATAATAAGTTGCTTGTTTCGTTCTCTAGAATAATAGCTGCTGGTTTCATGGCCATTTGTAAACAGATCTCTCCAAGTTAACATCCATTCATCAATCTGTGGTTCTTCATGCAACAGTGGACTAGCCAAGATCTTAAATCTTCCACAAGGGACGTGTCATAATTCCCTGTTGCTAAAGAGGATTTATCATGACCTACAAAGAATCCTGTGGATATTAAATGTGTGGTTCATCATTAAAATATGGCACGTAAATGATGGCACAAATTCACATTTGGCAAGCAGATTTAGTGGCAACTTTGTAGCTCTGTACTCCTGTGATATTCCTAACCACTTCTAGTAAACTTGCAAAGCACACATTTCATGGCATAGAATCCAATCATCTTGCAAACTAAATAGATAGACGCTACTACCTCTGAAAGCTCAAACATAAATTCCATCCCTAATTGACTAATGACTACTTAAACGAGCTTCTGTAGCCATGCCCACAGCCCTCTGCATTGATTGATTTCCTCACAACTCCTCGGAAAACAACATTCAAGTAGGGTATGCACCCATGAATAAAAATCTATAGTCTCTTCATTTATGCAGAATCAAATACCTTCATTAATTATTATCCTCTACCTAACAACATTCTCCTCTCAGGCTCAACAGCATAGAGTATCCTAAAACTGCATTACTAGGTGCTGACCTAGGAAGATCAAAGGAATGGGGCAACTCATGAGCTCCTCTCCTCCATAAGAATTGCCACACCAGACAGCCAAGGGCAATGACAGAAGGAGAACGGGTCATGCTGCTTACTTCTTGGGGCAAATAAACACAAGAAAGCAGTGAACTTGGTTGGGCAACACCTACAGTTCTACTACAGTAACCATAAACTATTTCTGACCCATGCATTGCCTCATTTGTAACTAAAAAATGATGATCGCCGTGCTCCACTAGCAAAAAGAGTCTGAGGCATTAAAAACTCAAATATAGCAATTTTAGGCTATAACTGAAACATCAAACAAGGGTCAAGAATTCATTACATGAAAATGGGGTTAGTCCACCAAACACCATGAGCTAGCCACATGGACTATACATCATCATAGATCAATTCCAACAGGCCATGCCCCGAATTGCCAATCTCTCGCTTACCCCTAAACCATAAGATCCAAAGGTCAAGACTTTGGCTGTCGTTCTAGAAACAAGCCAGGGGTACATCTTCTGCTCATTCGCCACCGTCTTCGCCCAACCCATCACAATCTGCGATAACAACAAAAACACTACAAATCAGAAACTTTTACAGAAACCTACGCTGCAATTGTGCAATCTTTAAGCCCAAAGACCCACCCCCATTACCTTCTGGAGCTCGCCGATCACCAGCTCCCTCTCCTCGTCCTCCTCCGGCGACGGCATGCCCCCATTATCCTTAATGAACTAAAACACCACAAATACATACACAACACATGTATTACCCAAAGATAGCCACAAGATTACAAGAAGATGAAAAGATATTACCGCTTTGGCGCTCACCTGATTGAGGGATAGGCTTCGCTGCTCGTCCAATTGGGGGCGGAAGGAAGGAGCTGCAGGATCTAACCGCGTGGTGGGCGGCGGAGGCGGGGGTAGGGAGTAATCTAGGGATTCGGTACCGGGAGCGAGAACGGGAGCAGGGGAGACCGAACTCCCGATGGGGAGGTCCAGCGCCATTTCGGGGGAAGGTAGCCAGAGACTTGGATTGTCGGTTGCCACCGAGGGTGCGGTGGCGGTGGTGGTCGACGGCGAGGTCAGGAGTAGCAGTGGAGGAGACGAGTTTTTCTGTTCTTCTTTGGCCATTCTTCTTTTTGTGAGGTTTTGGGGGGAAGAGGGAAACAGCATTACAAGTGGAGCTGTGTTTATATAGGTGGCCAAGTTCGATTCGGGCGGCATTTTGCGTGCGTGCGTGGCTGCAGCTGAACTCAAGAAGACTACGCAGTTGGGGATTCCAGAAGGTTCGCTGTCTCATGTAACCGTCGTGCTTAGTATGTTGTTTGGTGAGTGGGAATTGTCTTAGTTACTCCGGCTCATATGGTTCACCATACCGACGCATGTGACCGAGCTTGAGTCCTATAAAATTTCAGAGAGAGAGATCAGGCCACCAAAACAATCAAAACCGTCTGCTAGAGGGAACAGACCATTCTATTCCTCTCCATCAAAGCAGACCGCGACTTTGTGCTAGTTTGCGACACAGGTATTACTCGTTGGTTCGTGGTCAAGTTGACAATGTATGGTCTGAAATCTACTTGAAAATTTGTTTGAAAATTGTTTTGTCACACTCTTATCATATCTAGACAAGTCAAGTCTAGAATTTCACTAAAATAAAAATTGAGTGCAAGAGAAAATCAAACACGTCTGACTAATATATCACCAATCAAACAAGTTAATATCACTCATATTTGATTAGACAAATTTTTAATACTCCAAACAAACCTCAGCAAATTAAGAAGAATGTTAATCAAACAACGGAGCACTACTATGTTGCACGTCCTCCCTGGCCACTCGGTGGGACAACCACAACCCAACCCAAGTTGGAAAAACGCCTGAATCTAGCATCCGATTTGGGCCTCGTACACTTCTTGGCCCAAGTTTCCGCCCACTTGTTTCCCCTAGGCCGTCATTAAGTCTGGGACAGGATACACACCGCACAGCACAGCAAAATTAAGCAGACGTCAAAGTATTTTCGGCAAGACTGCTGATATTTATTTGATTTACGTGATTTTTTTTCATCTATTTTATCTCGTGTCTATACACATTTTAGTTGTATATCTCGTCATTTACATAGATTATGTCAGATTTATCGCCAAATCGATTGGATTACTCGCTTCACAATTTTTTTATTGCAGGTCGACGTGATTCGAGTGGATTCGAGTGGATTTTGGCTAATGGGACGCATCTCATCGACTAAACCTGATCCTCGGTCGATTCTATATAAAAGTACATTTTTCTACGGACGTATACAAACTAACAGTGAAATCGGAGTCTCCGGTGGTTCGGAACCTCAAAACTTAGCAGTCAAGGGCCTCTCTATAATTTCTAAATACTTCAAACACCCTTCTGCAAAGCTGCGAAGAAACATAAAACTAGAGCCCTAATTCGGTTAGACTTCAAAGCAATTATCCATTAAGCCCAGCCCCATTTGCAATTGTTCCAAGACTAAAATAATTCTAACCCTAACATGGAGGGACTTTCTTGCCCAAGGACTAAATTGAAAAAAATACCAATCATGCCTATACCCTAGCCACCGGCCGCCATTTTCAAGGGATCTCAGGTTTATTTATGTATTTTTTCCTCTCCCTCCTTCTTTCTGAACGTCATCTCAGGTTTATAAAATACCAATTATAGTCTCTACATCAGAGTCGCCTAGGAGGCTAGGACGCGCGTGGGCTAGATGGCAGTCCTACCTCGGCCTTGTTCCTAGAGACGACATGTGTGGTATATAGTTATCGGGGGAAACTCATAAACCATGTATTGAAAATGTATCAAGTTATAAATCAAATAGAATGAGTATGATTGGTTCCTATGTTAATTGGACAGCTCAAATTATAAATTTTTATATTTTTATTTGAAAATAAGTTCTCAGGATACAAGTCCCCTCCACAGACCAGTAACGACGGTCTTGGCTCCCATGAGAACAATCCTTTTATGTGTATGTCTTCAGTGCATAAGAACAAAGCACAGATCTTGACATCAAAGAGACTGGGACCAAGGGTACAATGACTCTTGGTTGGAAACATGACAAGTGACAACCATTATTCTGCCGGTGATTGCGACAATAGTTCTGTCCCGATAGCGATTGCACTTGTCCAGATCTCGTCCTGGCACTGCTCTCCAACTGCTGTGGATCTCCGTACCAGTATAGAGTACAAACCTGTTTGTATTGGTAGGTTTGGTCCAAATATCCGATTCCTCCAAGATATTTAGTGGTGAATTGGATCCTCTATCATGCCACTCAACGAGCAGACTCATACCGTGCATTCTCTACAGTGTGTGATCATCTTTTACGGGGATAAGATGAAGGCGTGAGATAAACTCTGATCATTTCATAAGAAATTCTGGGACTCCAAAATCTCTACTAAGTTCGCTTCAATCATCAATTTTTGAGCGAATGAGCATATGTCGTTCGTGCCTTTTGCAAAACACAACAGAATATACAATCATCAGGGATTGGCTAACGTCACATTCATAGCTCAAAAGTTGGAGAAATAATAGAAGCTAAATTCCAGAAAGCTAATAGAAGAGTTTACTGACCCAAGACAAGAGTATAATCCCTAACCCTAGGTGGATACTGAAATACAAACGAGATGGAAATCGAACAGGAGTTAGGCTAAATAATAAGGTGAATACTGTCCCGCCTGAGACCGAGATAAGGTGAATGAATCTGCTTGCAGAGCATGTTTGCTTCTTTTTAGTCCTTACAAATGCAGGTGGTCGCGTGGAAGAAAACAAATTTATCTCGCTGATCGGTTCTACGAAGGTCGAAGCGATTTGTCAGATAACATAATTGAGTTAACGAAATGTGTGGAGCTTGAACAAGCTTACAAGAATCCCTACCTACATATTAGATTAAAAAAGAGTGCGTTTGCCGGGAGTCGAACCCGGGTCTATTGCTTGGAAGGCAATTATCCTAACCGTTGGACTACAAACGCCTTTGTTTGGAGTTTTTCCTTTTTTAATATTTATTGAATCTCTATTTCCCTTCCTTTTACTCAATCCAGTGATGTGAAGCACCCAGAGCCACTTTGGGATGCTTGTATTCCTTTTCAGTTGTGACTAAAAACAGTGGTATGTTTAGGAATACAGGGGAATCCCCTCAAATACACTTGTATTCAATTTCATATGTAACATCTTGCATAAACTGTTTGGATAACTAAAATAGGAGCAAAGATCGAAAGACAAATCTAAATCACAATATACACCAACTGCAGAGACCTCTTACAAGATTGAAAACAAAATTTGCTCCCGAATCGAAGTTGCCAGTTCCATTTGAGACTAGATTGAAACTTATTTCATTTGGTTAATGGATTTGAATCACACACACCTCTTACAAGATTGAAATTACAATTTTGAATTTTGATTGCTGAAATTTTAAATCGAATGTGAATTTGAAATTTGAATTATGGATTTTGAATGTGAATTTGAATTTGAAAATTTTGAACTTTGCATTTTAAAAATTTGAAATTTGAGTTTTCAGTTTTGAATTTTGAAATTTCTAAATTTCAAATGTGAAATTTTGAATTTGAAACTTAAAATGCCAAACTCAACTTTCAAATTCAATAGTCCAAATCTAGAATTCAAATTTAAAAAATATAAAATTCGAATTTGAATATAAGATTTTTTTTGAAATTTGTATTTAGAAGTCAAACCTGAATTTAAATTTGAAATCTATATTTTAAAATATTTTTATGAGAGATGAAACAAATAAATTTCATCAAATTTTTGGAGATAAGGGAAAAAAAATGGACTAGCTTCTTTATAGTTATAACTGAATTACATAGGATTTAATATGGAATTGCTGATTCGATTTTTAGTACGGAGTAAATACAAAAATTCTGGAATTAAATTTCAAATTTTGAACTCCATACCCATTCGTGGAATGCAAACGTGGTAGTAGTGTGGGTCTCCTGTTTTTGGCTCACACGTGTTTTGTTTACAGCCTTATTACGCGCCACATGTCATGAATCAAACGAGAAATCAATCATAGTTTAATGGTGATTCATTGGCTGAACTGCATGTACCACATCCAACAGGTTCCGACCGCACCTGACCGTGGCTTCCCTCCCGACTGGACTTCATACCATGCTACCGCCGCGCGCGCCGCGGCGTCCGCCCGAGGAGGCGAGGCGGGGCGCGTACAAACCCAGCGTGGACGTCACCCGCGCCCGCCGCCGCCGCGAGGACCGTCTACTTGGCCTCCGCCGCCACCATCGCCATGCCGGCCTCTTCAAGCGTCGCCGCGACGAACCCACTTCCACCTCCACCTCTGCCACCTCCGAGGCCGCTGCTACCACCAATACATCATCTCCCACGTCCTCTGAACCCTCCTCGCCCCTCTCCTCTCCGTCGGCCACAGCCGCCGCCTCCGCTAGCACAGAGTCAGAGGTGCGTTTTAGGGTTTTAGTTTTATTTGTTTGATATATAGTTTTGCCGAGGGAGCAACCCCCTTTTCACATTGAATTGGTCCAAATACGTAGAATTTCTGAGTTTTCGCGGAGGACTAAATCCAATAACCGGCGGTCTATGGTTGAGCGATATTGTGCATCATCATTTAGCTATTGCTATTCTTTTCCTGATCGCAGGTCATATGTATAGTCAATTATTCCATATAATAAAATCGTAAAAAGTGTAATTTGCCATCTAAGATTTGAGAGCAAGGTTATAAATTCTGGTTCATATACAAGTTGGAATGTATGCCAAATTTTCTGAAGCACATGTGGCAATGTGAAAAAAACAAAAACCCAAAGAACCCAAAGAATAGGTGTGTACATTGTTATTGCGCCAATATCCACTAGATAGATGCTGCCAAAGCTATAATCTACTAATTTTGATGATGTGAACTCAACTGCCGAACCATCCATGTCCGTCATATAACTTGGTAATTGGCAGGCAAGAAATCCTATCTTTTGAGTTTTGGGATGTAGTATTGTAAGAAAAAGACAGAAAAGAATTCTATTTTGAACTTATTCTGTTGTGCTCTTCCTCAGTTTCATTTCAAATTTCGTTAGTTTGTCTTTTGTATCTAGTTAGTTTGAAGGCCTATCAGAAATGGTAGAAAGAGTCTGGTCAGATGATACCACTGTTCAGATGGAAGCCACAATCCAGTTCAGGAAACTTCTTTCAGAAGGTACTTAACATGTTTACTGCAACACACAGGTTCCTTTTTTATTATTATTTTGCGAAATGTTCATCTTATGGTAGTTGTGTTTGTAGAGAACAATCTACCTGTGAGAGAAGTCATCAGAGCAGGTGTGCTGCCAAGATTTGCTGAGTTTCTTTCAAGGCATGAGCTTCCTCAGCTACAAGTATGCTTTTAGCCTCTTATGCTTTCATGTGTTTTTCCCATGTCAATAATTTTATTTCTGAGTTTACTTTTCGCAGCTGGAGGCAGCATGGGTATTTACCAACATAGCTGCATCTGATTATACGCTGCTGGTCACAGAATGCGGTGCTGTTCCAAAGTTGGTAGAGCTCCTAGGATCCCCAAACGCTAATATCAGGCATCAGGTAACTTGTCCTACTTACTCATGTTTTCTTTCTGGGTAATGGTTTAGATACTTACGCTATTGGTTATTCACATATATTAAAAAGGCTGTCTGGGCTCTAGGGAATATAGCTGCGGACTCGCCAAGCTGCAGGGGGCATGTTCTTGATTGTGGAGCTCTTACACCGTTACTAGCTCAATTTAAAGAAGACATGAAAATTTCAGTGCTGAGGACGGCTACGTGGATGCTGTCTAACCTTTGCTTTGGGAAATTACCAGCTGAAGTGCAAGTAGGGTGCTGTGTGATTGTTGAAATATGCACTGCTAAATTTGTGAGAGAAGTGGTTTGCTGACGATCTGTTTTGTCTGATTGTTGCAGGTGAAACCGATAATGGAAATAATCAGCTTGCTTGTTCATTCTGCTGATGAGAAGATATTGGCTGATGCTTGTTGGGCAACATACCATCTATGTGATGGTGCAGATGATGGCGTCCAGGGTGTATTAGATGCTGGACTCTGCACTCAAGTTGTAAATCTTCTGATGTAAGATGATGGATCCATTTTTCTACTGCAACTGCACATATTATACAACTACAAGGATTTCCTTATATTTAACATTTTTTTTGTTACCCTGTTTTCAGGCATGCATCAACCAATATTCTTCTTCCTGTCATTTTGGCACTTGCGACAATATCTGCTGGAGATGATTCTCAAGTGCAGGTTGCTTAATATTTATGGTTTCTTTGGTTAACCATTGTTCTTTGTTTCACTAACTCGGATTACTAATAAAAGTGCAACAAGAGAACCATGTGCATATCAGCTGTAGTCACTTGATTAGAGTCTTGTCTAGATCATGTGGCAACCCCCCAGTGTAGTGTGTGTGGGTGTGTGTTTGGGGGGTGGGGATGGGGTGTTTCATATGCCTCCAACTTTGTTTTCACAATAAAACGGAAGTTAGCATATCTGCTTGGAAATTCTAATGCTTAACAAAGCTATTTAGTTTTACATTCAGCTATACTTTTACCCTATCCTCCGCAATTGATGCTGGGCTTATGTAACATGCAGATCTTAATAGAAAATGGTATTGTTCATTGCTTGGCCCAATGTCTAACACGAAATTATCCAAAGAGCATCAAGAAACAAGCTTGTCTAATTGTTTCTAACATCACTGCTGGCAACAGGGCTCAGATTCAGGTAGTGAAAGTTATCTTCCTGAATCTATATGGAATCAATTCTAGTTATTCATGCATGCCTACATGCATTGTGTTGTCATCTTGTGTCAACTGAATAATGTACGAATTTTTAATTGCCATTTGATTCATCATTCTTCCGGCAGGCAGTAATTGACGCGGACATTATAAGCCCTCTCATTCTCCTATTGAAGACATCTGAGACAGATATGAAGAAGGAGGCTGCTTGGGCTATATCAAATGCTGCGTCTGGGGGTTCCAGCGATCAGATTCAGTAAGTTCGAGCTTCTGTTTATCTTTAATATGCTGTTACTTCGACCTGTAATTAAAATATGTTTCGTTGTTCTTGTGCGTGAAATTGAACCGGACAATTTGCAATGGCTGTTTGGCTACTGAAGATATTTGGTGAGTCAGGGATGCCTGGAGCCGCTCTGCAATGTTCTCACGTGCCAAGATGCTGACCTACTGTATACATGTCTCGATGGTCTTCAAAATATACTCCAGGCAGGAGAATTGGGGAAGCAGGGCCGTGAGGCTGGGACAAACCCATATGCGCAGTTTATTCAAGAATGTGGGGGTTTAGAGAAACTAGAGGATCTGCAGGATGTTGACAATGATACGATTTACAAGTTGGTCATTAAGATGCTAGAAAGCTACTGGGATGAAGAAGAAAGTGATGACACAAACATCCCGGGCTCCCATGATTCTGCAGAGGCAGCAGATACAGTATTAGGTGCTACTCAACCTCCATCTTCGACCGCAAGTGAAACTGAATGAAGGCTGACATTGTATTGCTTAAGTAATTCTGTTTTCTTTTCGGTATTATGCCAGACATGATCATCCTCTGGGCACTGTAGAGAAAAATGTATCAAATGTTAGATGTGAATTATGTGCCAGTATTTATGAGAATGCTCTTATTTCGTTTCTGTAGACTGTATTTTGTGAAGTTATATAAATGGAAGAGTATGGAGCTTAACGTTTTCTCTTCCTTCTGGTAAAAGAAGATTGAATTGGTGTTATGAAGTAACCTATACTTTGTCTCTGCTGCTCTGGACCTCTGGTTACCTTAAGCCGGTGGAATCTGGGGATTCAGATTATAGAATATTTTTGGAATTGAAGTTGCCCCATTGACGTGAATTCAAAGTTGAAATCGGGAGAAACCCGAGGCAAACGCTCCCTTGTTCTTGTGTTATGGCATGATCATTGTCAGAATCAGATTAAAAATGATTGGGCCTTAGTTGCGGTGCGTCATGAGGCCGGCCTAAGCAGGCCTAACATGTTGAGGTGGTCCGGCCCAGCTTTTGAACATGTGGAGTTGAACTAGTCTAGTCCAGTGTGGGTGCCCTGGCGTTTAGGGCAAATCCTTGTCCACTACCATTCTCTTTACGACAAAAGAAATGAGCATACCTACTATGATTATGACAAGTGGAAATCAACACATGGATTTGCCCTCGTCGTTACTTGTTCCTAGTGGAAATCAACACATCGACGAACGTTCCTTAGCTCTAGACATCAGGCAACACATTTGCAAACAGATTTGCCTTCCCTTGAAATGGGTGGAGCCAAAAGTAAATTGACAAACAACTAGAAATTTTTTACCCAAAAGGTCTGACACGAAACTTGTCAATCTGAGACTTCAGTACATCAATACATACGGTGCAAATAGTGGCGTACGAAGATAGATATTTTTTTGCTACGTGTTGCGTCATGCCTAGCCTTCCAAGATAGATATGACCTTAGGATGGATACATGTCGCGCTCAAAAGCCTTTCGGTGCTCCCAGTCCCCATCACTATCCAAGCTATCTGAAAAACCGGTTTAGTTACCTACCTTCCGATCGATGAAGTGAATGGGAACCAAAATACAATCACCGTACGTGTTACCTCAAATACATTCATTTAGATGCTAAGGACAGGTACGATTTAGTAGCTAATTATAAATAGTGCCCAAAATGGAGCTGTATCTAAAAAGTGTCACGTCCAAGTGTGCAGTGATATGGAAGCAAGCCAAACATGCAACAGAGCTGCTCATCGCCACGTGGTTCAAATGGAAGTTCATGCGAAGTTGCCCTTGCATATGCTCTTTTGCACTGTGCAACGTCTCTTCCCCTTGCTAGAATTGGCAACTTCCCAAGAAACGTTCGCAAATGGCATGGGCATATGTATATGCAATGCAAGTGGCTCTTCTCAAACATTCCACCGATAACTACTTCCATTGTGGATAGGATATAAGCTTAAGCTTTTTGTGGCCTGCATGCTTTCAGGAGATATATACGTCTTCGATCCATACTCTGAAAGTAAAAGGTGAAGATATGCATGCATACACCGACGGCCACAAACATACCAAGTGGATAATATATGTTGAGTATCACGTGAGAACTCCTTTTAAAATGAAATAAATCATTTGATTAGTGTGGAATACATTATGTACGTCCCATTATCGAGCATGTGATGATCGGAAGACTCGCCTCACAAGTTCATATCTTTCTATTTTAGAAAATATTCTCACCAGAAATATTTCATGCACTTTAGATGATAATATTATCGTAATGAGTTTCTTTTTGAGTCTTTTTTTTGGCACGCAAGAATCAGCTGGACACAGGAGAATTATGGATTATCGGGAGCAGAAGGAAGAAAATTTTAGGTAAACACGACTCGGATAATATAGAACGTGTCGTTTTGACTTAACGTCGAGGACGAATAGGTGTTTCGTGATCGCAAGATCTACAGCGCAATATCAATATGGCGTGCAACTTGTTTTTGCAGTGTATTGTCGATTCCACTAGCCAGACACGACTTTGCTCTCTTGTGTTGTGTACATGCATTGGACTTTTGCTCTTTCTTTTCAACTTTTTCAAGTCCTTTTGCTACTTTTTCTTGACTTCTAATGCACTTTTTTTGGCCAAGTTTGATAGACAATTTAGCACTGCACCACGATGAGTATGTACACAGTAGACTACATATATGTGATTGTCAGATGAATGGTGCTAACACACCCCACACACGCACAAAGACATACCAAATTAAAGGTTAGTTAAAATTTGAAAAAGAAAGGAGCCTTCCTATTTTTAACCCGATCCATCCGAACCATACATTTTTTATTGAACAACCTGCACGGTTCTCGGTTTGTGAACAACAGTGCTAAATCCAGTTATGTGGCGTAAACTCTCCAAATCTTACTAGCTGATAAAGAGTAGATATATCGCGGAAATTTTAATTATTGATAAGCATGTTATAAACATCTTCCACCATACTTGGTTTTCAACCTTAACTTACGCGCTGCACTACTACTACTTGGAAAGCAATGTCACTGTCACAAAATATATCTTCATTAGTGGACAATTAAGCCACAAACATACATTTTGCCACATTAAAATTACACCAAGCTACTCTCCCCGTGGTATAATATAACGCATATAACTTTTCTAATTTTAGTGCACAACATTGTCGTATATGTAAAATTATGACTATCTTTCTTATCAATTTTTATTTACTTATTTTCACTCTCTCTACCATCTATCAGTAATCTTTCACACTAGCAATCTCACTTTTATTTTCAAATCATCTATAATCATTTTCTTTCAGTATTTATGTATTTTAGAATTTTCTTAAGGCTTGTTTAGCCGGGTTTAGGTTCAACTTATAAATCAGTTTAAGATTATAAACCCAATAAATTGGTGAAAAGTGGATTAAAGCCGTTTGATTTAGCCTAACTTGGCAAATAAACTGACACTTTGGGATTTTTGACTTACAACCACAAAATTGTTTGGTAAATTTTAAAACTTATAAGCCAAATAACATGAGAAATATATATATTTTTTCTTTTATAAAGTGTAGGAATGAAATACCCTAAAAGAATAAATAGTATTTCCAAAAAGATACCAAAATTCTTTTTCAAGATTCTTTCCAATTCCCCTTTTTCATCTTACAAACAGATCCAATCTCATATGCATGTTGCTATTCATCTCCCCCATCTCTCAATACATGTATAGATCCACTCGCATATACATATGCATGGTATACCGGGCCATGGAGGCGTCCGCGGAGGCGTGTTCGCAACGGGCGGATAAGTGCGAGAAGTTAAATCTCAGCGGCAATAACTTAATGCCCCAGCCTCTGATTAGCAGGTTTATCATCAAGTGCATTTGGTCCCGTTTTTTATTTATAAACAGCGTTAATTTTATTTTAAGTTTTAGTTCAAAATGAATTTTAATTTAAAGGGTAGTTTCAAAATTTAAACTCTTTTTTGAACTACTTTAGTTTATTTGAGAAATTCAAATCCGAATAAACCAAACCAAATCAAACACATACTCATGAGACCTTAAGCAATGTGCGTCAAAAATACACTTTATATTTTCAAACAAGTTGCAAAACATTCTTCAAATCTTTGCTAGAAAGCATTCTGTTAGATTATTCATTCAAACATTGCATATGTTCACGAGGAAGTGAGGAACCAAGCTCTTTTATTGGGACCGAACACGAACAATCCCAGGTGTGAAGGTTTGAGGAGAAAAGGCGACGAGAGATCTGCACGAAGCGTCTTGCTGCGCCGAGTGCACCTCCAGACTCCAGTCCAGTGGTCCCCGACGACCGTGCCACAACCGCGTCACCTCGACCCCCTCCTCCTCCTGCTCGACCGTGCATGGTATAGATGTGGCAAACCGTGTTCTCCCCTCCCACCACGCTACAATTGCTCCTTTTACATATGGTATTTGTTATATTGGCAATTTGCAACACACAACATATCTGGTCTTTATCCCCACACACACAAAACCCTCCACATATGCACCACACATATGAAAATAAAGATAATCGGGAGTCGAACCCACATGATCACTATTGGTATACACACACGTTCTCATCATCCAGATATATATGTGACTGTATAAACAAATTTTAGTTATTAATGACAATTTACACTAACAAAATTAGTTAATTCTGATGATGACTTATAACAATTATATCATATAAGAAACAATTTGTGTAATTCAACATATAACAAGCAATTTGTCAGACATTTTCAACCGACGACAAAACAGTGGTTTGCCATCCAAAATTGCTATTGCAGTCGGCCCTCTCAGTACACCTTTTATGAATTTTTCGTACGGAAAACACTTATTAAAATAATAATTCAAAAAAACACAGAAAAAACGAAAATTGCAAAAATGACCACAGTCACCAACCCGAGTGGCGACTGTATGTGGGAAGCCCTAAGTCGCCAGCCCAGATGGCGACTTACGGCCACGTCATCAGTCGCCACTGTAAGTCGTCATCCGGGTTGGCGCATTAGGGCTGCCCACCTTTTTTGTTGTTTCAGCCGTTTTGCAAATAAATTTATTTGTAAAATAACCTTTTTTGTTTTGTGTTGTTTCTAAAATAACCAGTGTGGTTTTCATTGTTTCAAAAATAATCTATGTGGTTTTTGTTGTTTCTAAAACAGCCTATAAGGGTATTTTTTATGTATGAATAACCCAAATAAGAAGAATAATTGCAGGTAAAACATAGAAAGACATGTTGAACCAGCCCAGCCCGCCCAGTAAGGGAGAAAAGGAGCCGTGATGGGTTCGGTTGATTGATTCGTATATTTCGTGGTTGATTTAATTTGTCGGATTATGAAAAATGAGAACTGAATGTAAAAAAGACTGAAAAGTAGAAAGGCTGAATCGTAGAAAAACCATGTTTTATATATACATGCAAACAAAAATCATGTTTCATTTAGAGAGTACGAAATTTGGAAAAAAACTAATGCTGCCCCCTCTTCGGACGACGAGGCCAGTCCCGCTGAAACGGTGAGGGTGAGAAGGTGGTGCGTCCCCGCACCGTCCTCTGTGATGGCTGTCGATGGGGTGGTGGTTAGGCGCTCACCCGATCGAGGCCTGTATCAGGAGGGTTCTGCGACGGTGGAGGCGCATTACCCAGCTGTGTGGACGCCAACTGATGTTGGCTCTGGCGGGTGTTGTCTCTCCTCTGCAACATATCAACGTAGTCCGCGTACGCAGGGTCGAGGACCACGTCTGGGTCGGCATGGACGGACTGAGGCGGAATGCAGGGCGGGCGCCTACTGGACGGTGCGGATGGAGCAGATGAGGACTTACCGGCAGGCTCGTCCACCGTACGCTACGACGTGGTGATGTACTCGTCGTCCAGGTCAAACGTGATGTCGAACCCCAGGCTGGAATCGGAGCTAGAAGGGCGCGCAGGGGTACCCCTAGAGATCCGTACACCACCACGCGACGCCACGTCCACGTGAGGTGGAACACCTGAACGGTAAGATCGGGCCGGGGGCGCACCAAAATAAATCGGGGCGTCGATGGCCGTACCTAACGGTCTGGGTGCATCGGGCGGATGAGCGGCCGGCTACGACGATGTCTGAATGGGAGGGGCCCTCGGCGGAGGAGGTGCAACAGATGTCGACGAAGTGGTGGAACTCTCCTGCAACAGTTGGGTCGTGACTCGATGAATGAAGGCGATGGCCTTCTTGTACTCCTCGGGTGTGATAGGTAGACGTGACTCATCCCGATGGTGTAGCGGCTGCGTGGTGGAGGTAATCGCACGAAGGCCGTCAACCTACAAGACCACAACATAATGGTAAGCGGAAATAACAATAATAAGCAAGAAACCGAGTATTTGTGAGTACCTGGAGGTGCACACGGGATGCGTGGTGTGGATCGTACGTCTGCTGCACACTCGGGGAAGGGATTTCGGCAGGCGTTGGAGCTGGTGGGGCAATGCGAGCAATGGTGCGGGGGATATACCATCAGAGGTAGTCGCCATATGTCCTCGGATCGTATGGTCTCTCCTCGCGCACTAGATCTATCCCTGCTCTCTGCTCCCAGCGGCGAGTGTACGGAGCCTGCCAATCCTCCCAAGTGAAAGCCTTCTTGTCCTTACGGGTTTGCCTGCAGGAAAAACAAAAGTGTTAAGACTTTTCGTGGAGATGAAACACTATGCGTAGAGATGATCGCGAGCTTACTCGTGCTGGGTGTGCGACAACCGATGTAGAGCGTCGACAGGAGAGACCGGTTGAAATAAGCCAAACTGCCGCATCACCCTCCATGGAGCGTATACCTCCAACATATAGCTGAAGACAAGAACACATCGGGTGAGCCATAAGTCCCGATCCCCTGTACATATCGATGAGATCCCGCCTGCAGCTGTGCTCTCAATGTAGGTGGCCATCCAGGCCCTCCAAACAACACGCGAGGGATAGAGCAGCTCGAACTCATCGCTGTACGCCCCGTAGCATGCGTGCACCTGGACGATGGTCCATTGTAGCTCGTGTTGCAACCAGCGATCCCCCATGGTCGGGCGATCGACCTCGTCCTCCGCATCCCTGGGAGGGTACGCCTCCAGCAGAGGCATGAGCACATCAGTGCCGAGCGATCGTCCTACAGGAGGTGCTCGTACGACCATAGTAGAATAAGCAGAGGACACTCAGCCATAACCGCCTGCCGGGCACGGCGAACGCAGGCGTCGCACAACGCTCGATATGTCACACACAGTAAAGTGATATGTACGTCTCAATCGACTTGTTGTCATGCGCACACGCTGCCATCACATGGAAGCACGGTTTATGCAACAAAGTAGGCTTGTTACAAGTGCACTTGACGCCGTCTTCAAAAATGATACCTTGCTTTCTGATCGACCGCATGTATCATCCCCCCACGTTCTTATTCTTCAGATAAACAACCCAACTTTGCCTTCTGCTGTTTGGAATGCACTGGGCTGAGTGTTTCTGAGCGGCCGCGGCTTTCATTTCTAAGTACCTCTGCACTTCGTGAGGATATTTTGATGGTGTGACCCCAAGTAGTGCTCTTGTAGCTGTACCCCTCTCATGGAAGTATTTAGTAGTGCGATGCCATGTAAATTCTACAATTCCAGTGAGCAGAAGCCCTCGCACCCCCTCAACACAAAGTTGTACACATTCGCCATATTGGTTGTCATTATTCCGTATCTAGCTCATGCCTCATCGTGCAGTAATAACCATTTCTCTGGAGCTTTGTCACCAATCCATTCACTAAATTTCTTTGTTCTTGATCTCCGACTGTAACGTATCGGCCCATCTGAAGTTCCCACGACATTTTCTCCATCCTCCGCCTGTTGCGAACTGCTTGCCTCAGATCTTTGAGCTTTAGCTAGGTCCGAGGTATATTTCTCTAGCTCGTCCCAAATTCGTTGGAACTTATGGCCCTGGTTCTGATCACACAACCGCTTGAACTTCTTCATCAGGCTTGTGTTTCTGTAATGAGTGAAAAAGTTCGCCGCAAGATGTCGTTTGCACCATCGACTTATCAAGTCATTCCATCTGTATTGCGGGTCATCTGTGCACAACATGAACTCAATGGCACTCAACAGGCTCTTGTGTCTATCATGGATGACGCATACATTCCGTCTATTCTTCACAACAGCTTGTTTCAGATTTGTAAGGAACCACACCCAGCTGTCTGTGCTCTCGCCTTCTACGATGGCGTACGCCATCGGAAGTAGCTGATTGTTTGCATTTGCGCCAACAGCTGTCATTAAAATTCCCTTGTACTTCTCAGTTAAAAATGTGCCATCCACGCAAAGTACTGGCCGCATGTACTTGAATACAGAGATAGCCTGCCCGAATGACCAGAATATACGCTCCATGTACTCCGCTCCATGCACTACGTCGCCGTTTGTGCCCACAACTGGCCTATGAACCATGTCCATTACAATGCCAGGGTTGGTATCGACGATTTGGTGTATCAGTCTGGGCACGTAGTTATATGAGTCGTAGAAAGATCCAAATAACATCTCAAGGCTAAGTTGTTTCGCTCTCCATGCCTTGCCGTACTGAATGCTGTATCCGAAAGTGTCGGCGATTTGAGTGACAATTTCTTTTGGTGCCATGTCCAGATTTGCATGAAGGTTCGCTAAAATCACATTTGCCACAAAAGCGGATGATATATTCCTGTGGCTCCGTGAGGCTTCTGTAACCGAACAGTCATGTTCGGTGATTCTCGAAACAACAAAGTGCTCACTATCCTTGTACCGGGCAATACGAACATAAAATCTACATCCCTCCACTGTGCACTTCACTGCGTACAGACGTGGATTTGTTCTATCCACCTTGAAAAAGCGAAGTAGTGCAATGGACTACATTGCCACGCCTTGCTTTGCCTCCTCCTTGCTTTGAAAATGTTGTCCTAAAATTAATCTTTGCTCATCCGATGCCGAGTCCGAACTGCGATCATCGCGGATTCATGTATGATCAAAACCACTTGGATCTAACCATTGCTGCGGAGGTCCCATCCCACGATAATCTTCTTCGCTAGACGAATCCGCATAGTCTGCATCCACCTCCGAACCTTCGCTGCCTGAGTATTGCATACCCTCGTCTTCACATTCATCGGCGTAAGCCTCATCCCCAGTCCAGAAATGCCCACTCACGAATTCTGTGTTCGGGACACTGGTAAAATCCTGTGCTATTGTTGGATCAATGATTGGCTCGGGTACTTCTTCCGCCGGTTCAATGTTTAGTACTGTTACATACAGCACACAGTCATCTGGGCCATGAATGGGATTTAATACTCTCTTAACTAGAGAACCCCAAGACCGATCGCCTTTAAATTTATATAATTTCCAACTACCTGTTTCACCAACAGGCACCAACGCTTCTATGACAATTTCGTGTTTAGATGGGTCGATATTTAGTATGTCCACGACTCAGGTCTTAAGATCCTCAAAATTAACTGCACTGAGACCATTCAATTCCATGTCTACATGGTGACAGCTACATAGGTCATCCCCATGTGGTCTGTTTCTGATTACTTGTTACCCGTGAAAAACATACACTATTTTTGTTTCTGACATTGTCTATGACAAAAAAATTAAAATTAATCTTTGTTTTATTTTTTAAATAATCTAATTTGTTGTAGGTACATTTAACACACAGCTCATCCATAATATTATATACACATCATATTTATTAATACACAACATTATACAGCAGATCTGAATTATTTTACGTACACATCACATTTAAGTTAGGTTCGCACAACATATCTAAATCATTAACACATTTTCCATGAATTTCGAAAGCAGATCTATACTCTGAACTAAATTTCTAAAGCAGATATGTATTTTTCACAAATTTCTAAATCAGATCTATACTCTAAACTACATTTCTAAAGCAGATATGTATTTAAAACTAATTTCTAAATCATATCTGTATTCTAAATTTAATTTCTAAACCATATATGTATTTTCCATGAATTTCTAAATCAGATCTATACTCTAAACTAATTTTCTAAAGCAGATATGTATTTAAAACTAATTTCTAAAACATATATGTATTCCAAATTTAATTTCTAAAGCAGATATATATTTTCCACGAATTTTTAAAGCAGATCTATACTCTAAACTAAAATTTTAAAACATATATGCATTTAAAACTAATTTCTAAAGTATATCTGTATTTTAAATTTAATTTCTAAAGCTGATATGTATTTAAAACTAATTCTAAGACAGATTTAATTAGAAAAATTTAAAATAAATTACATTTTTTCTTCTTCTTCTTCTCTCCTCTTCTCTTTTCCTCTCTTTTCCTCCCCTTTCCAACTGTTTTTTTTTTTTGCGCAGCCTCTCAGTCGCCACCTCTGATGGTTATATAGGGCCCTAAGTCGCCAGCCCAGCTGGCGACAGAGGGTGCGGATGTGTTAGTCGCCAGCCCGACTGGCGACAGTGTGTTTTCGGTGCTAAGTCGTCACTCGGGCTGGCGACTCTGATCTTTTTGAAATTTTATTTTATCCTATGTTTTTTATGAAATTATTATTTTAATTAGTGTTTTCTGTACGAAAATTTTCACCCTTTATTCACATAGCATAATCTAGCTATCTGAACCATTTCGCAACTCATAAGTCTAGATCAATATGTGTCATGTTATTCTTGTCATTATGTGAAGGTAATAAACTTGATGATAATTCTTTGTGTGGCCAATCGGTGGTAGTCTAATCGGTGTGGCATCTGAGTTTTATGACTGAATATAAGAATTTGATATCCACCAACTATATATGTTGGATAGATTATTTATAATTTTTTTGAGATTTTATTTCTTGATCTTATAGTTTTTTGTGTCTTTAGAATAATTGTGTTAACCATCTTATTCTAGTCTTTAAAAAAAAAAATTTGTGAGGTTAACATGTGAGATTCAGGTTCCACGTGCTAATGACATCAAATTTTATAATATTTAGAAAAGAAATATATTTTTAATCTGAATCAGAAATTAGTGTGTCAAAAAAATTGATTTTAAATTTCACTTAACATCAAAGTTGAAAAAAATCAAAATAAAACTTTATCATAGATAAAATTGGCAGTTGTGGGTCCGGATTATGTCAGCTCAACCACGAAAATGGTGAGGGGATGTTATTCTCAGGTGACTCCTCACTGAATTGGAAGGAAAATGAGTTTGAATATTATCCTTGCTGATGGGAAATCTGATTCCTCCTGAGAGTTACAGACGTACAGCTTCTTCCCCTTTTCCCATCATGCATATAAAGTGATCCACAATTTTCCCCACTTACAATTGCACATACGTGGCATATTGTCTCTTCTTTGTGCTGCCCTCTAAAACAAATATCTGTTTAATTATCATCCACTTGATATTTGATATCAAATAATTTTATACATCACTTGTGTACACACTGAATGATTATAATGTATAACTATATAAAGGAAGATGGTGAGTTCAACTCTTAATCTTACAGATGTATAGTTTCTTCCCTTTTTCCCATCATGCATATAAAGTGATCTACAGTTTCCCCCACTTGCAGATGCGTACGTGTGCCATGTTGTCTGTTCTCGGTGCTGCCCTTTAAAACAAACATTTATTTAATTAACATCCACTTGATATTTGCTATCAATTATTTTTATACATCACTTATATGCACACCGAATGATTAGAGCATGTAACTATATAAAAGAAGATCGTGAGTTCTAACAGAAATTCGCTTATACCTTTCAGTGGTTGAACGGGACTACAAGAGAGAGAGAGCTAAGTAACTTTTCTTCCTGTGGTCGTGAGATATCATAGGAAGGGATAATAAGAAAGTCTAAGATATTCTAGATTTAGCCCAACATTTACAGATGCTTATCTTGTAATCTCAATAATTACGATCACAAATTCTTATGATCATAACATTTATTATTAAAAGAGTTCATAGTGGAATGGACTCTGTTACCTACGATCACCCTGATCGTAGAGATAAGATCGTAGCCAATACACGACCAAATGTATATTATTCATTTGTACCTTGTTGGTGAACCAAAATCTGGAAGCACCTTTGAGACAAAGGACTGGTCGAGAACCCATCTGCCGACCATAGACCAAAGGACCAATGGTTATATGGTTATATTTATTCGACCATACCTGGTGGTTATGTTTATTCGATCATAGTCTTTGTATACTGTGACTCTTTATTTCCCCAGGAATGTCATAACTCCCTAAAATGATAACCGTCAAGAAGATAAATGCGCAATCATTCATAAACGTGCAGCCACTCATAATTGCACATTATGACCTGTGCACGTCCGCCAACCGGCAACCCTTCAATTCTGTAACCGTTGACCTTCGACAAGCTATAAAAGAAGAGGGTTGGCCGAGGGGCAGAGAAGGACAGATCTAAGGACTTTTGGAGGAGAAATAGAGGTCAATAGAAAATAGGAGAGAGGTTTTAGTCCATTCAAGAACAGCTCTTGTTCTTCTAGTAATCCTTTACACTCTTAGTGAAATCACAACAGGAGAAGGACTATTACTCAGCTTCTGAAGGCCCGAATCTGTATAATTCTTGTGTCTCCGGTGCATTTATATTTACGGTATTTCTTCTAGGTGATTGTTAGAAGTGCTTCCCTACGTTACTATTAAATCTTGTATATTTATGGTATTTCCTTAGAGATGTATGTTTTTGAGTCAAAATGATTTTGTTCTATGTTAACTATCAACGTGACAACACTGATTATCAGCACATGTGGTGACAAAAATTTCAATGGCTATTGACTATGTCATAACTAGTCGTTTGAGGTCAATGCTGACTGTCGGTCTTTGAGGCTGATTGTTAGCATGCACTGATTTTTTTCCTGCACGACCATAACGGCTAGGTTTGGTCTATATATATGTGTTGGGAGCACTAAATGACCATCTTTTTAAGCCATATTCTGATATAAATTTAAGCTCAAGTCATCTAGTGTTAAAGTCTTGATTTTTTGATCAAAATCATTCATTGTGATTGTGAGAAATTCTTCGAGAACATTCATTTGCATCCTTAGAGTTTCTCGGTGATTCTTGGAGATCAAGAGAAAATCTTGCAACTTGGTACTCTTGGTGATCGTCTTCACCTAGATGGTTCAGAGGCGTGACTGTTGATCTCTGCATTGATGAAGCTTATTGGAGAGACTCGGCGTGTTTGTGAGAGGTTTGATGCTTACCTTTCCAGAGAGGAGAATGAGCGACCTTAGTGGACATTAAAGCAAGATTCATTCACTTGAGTGTTTTAACGAGGAGTAGGAGAGATCGGACGAGTCTCCGGGATCTCGGGATACATTGTCATGTTTGATTCTTTTTCTCTCATTTTCACTTGTATAATCTATTATTGATTTGATTTAGTTTTATTTGCACTTAGCTCATTTAGACTAATTGTAAAAAAATTGCTATTCATAAAAGTTTTTAAAAATCTTCTATTCATATCTAATTTTTGTATGTAAGAATTATAAGTACTTTAGTCATATCTAATTTTTTTTGTATATAAAAACTGTGAATATCTTAATATACTCTAATTTTGTTTTTGTATATTAGAATTATGAGTGTCTTAATCACACCTACAATAACATGGTTCATTTGTAGGGAGATGGAACAGAGGAGCAACATGTTTATCGAAAGATTCACACCGAATCAGCTGTAAACAAATCAATGAGTCACACCGCCATCATTGCCATGAAGAACCCTTGCATCATTGCCATCACAACTCGCCTAAAGCAAAATACACCATGCTTGGAGAGATCAGAATATCGAACCTTGGGAGGTTTTGAATTTTTTTATTAATTACTTTCTAGAAGTTACGAACCAATCAGTTGGATCATATTTACTCAAACAAGAAAGAATTAGAGTGAAAACAGAGCATAAAAACAACCGAGTATTTTGTCCTCACCAGTAACCAAGTAAAAATTGAGAGAAGAATAAAAAGGGAAATTAAGAACTGGGGAAGAAATTATTGGGGGGCTAGAGAATTTTCCAAAGTGGAAACCATCACATCAAAACCCCCCAATAATAAGCCTCTCCTTCTTCTAATCCCTTGTGCTTCTTCCCTCTGCTGCTATTTGCCCCCCACCTCTTGCACCCAGACGAGCCACCATTCAATGCTTAATTCAGTTCACATTTGCTTTTACAAACCCACCATCTGCGTGTACCACAAGTCGTCGACGGCGGTGCCGGCGCCCCACATGCTCTCGCCCAGCGTGCCCATCTCGAACTCCGATAGCCCGATATCGCCGTACCCTCCGAGACCCGACAGCGACTCAGACCACGACTCTGTCGACCAGGTTTCCCCAAGCTGGCTCGGCTGCTGTTGGGTCAAGCCGTGTTGGGCGCCCAGCGGGTCGCACAGGACGCCCTCGGACACCGGCGGAGGCGACAGGAACTGCATCCCGTCCGTGGACGCGGATGACGAGGACACGGCGGTGGTGCACGACAGCTCCACATCGACCGGCCAAGTGTCTGCAGGGAGCGAGGAGGGCGTCTGGGCGGCGCCGTCGCAGGCGGCGGCGCCGGCGGGGGGTTGTGCGGAGGACTGGATGCGCTCGAGGAGGCGGGGCATCCAGAGGTAACGCATGAGGTCCTTGAACTGCTGGCTGTTGACGTCGCACTTGAGCTGCTTCGCGTGTTTCTGCACCCGCGTCCGCCAGTAATTCTTGATCTCGTTGTCCGTCCGCCCCGGCAGCTGCTGTGCGATCTTGGACCATCTGGTCATTACATAATTAACATCAGCTAATTGTTTAATCACAACAGAAATTTTGTTTGATTAGTTTGTATGGTACAATTAACGTACCGATTGCCCCAGCGAGAGTGGAGCTCGAGGATGAGCAGCTGCTCCTGCGGGGTGATGTTGCCGCGGCGGAGGTCAGGGCGGAGGTAGTTCAGCCACCGGAGGCGGCAGCTCTTCCCCGTGCGCTTGAGGCCTGCACCAAAGTAAACAATCATGAATTGGCATGATCTTACTAATTAAGTAACTAGTTTACTATATGGGACAAATTAGTTAATATCCCTCGGAGAAAATGCTTGCTAGCGAGCTAGTTTTCCCCCACTTCACAACGTGTGGCTGCATATATACTGTATAGTGATAGCTTTGTGCCTTTTCCGTCCTATGATTGATTGCTCACTTCCAAGCATGGTACCTCGTGCCCTCTCATAGATTTGGTTAAAATAGAAAAAACAAAGGAAATTAAGCTGCTAGAGTACTTTTTATTCCTACCTGCGCAGCGTGCAAGCGAGTTCCATCGGCCCTCGCCGTGCACCGCGATGTAGTTGACCAGCAGCAAATCCTCCTCAACGGTCCACGGGCCTCGCCGGAGCTCTCCCACCGCCTCCTCCTCGCTGCTCACCTCTCGCTCGTGTACCATCTCCATGATATATGTATGGCTTTAGCTTAATTTCAAAACGATTCGAGCTATGCGAGTAGGATATATAGGTGGAAGAGCTTTGCTTTGCTAAGAATAGAATATGTAGAGGCAGAGAGAGAGGGTGAGATGAAAAGGGCGGGAGAGATGGGGTTAGGCTTATATAGGAGAGGGGAGGGGTGCATGGTGATGCTATGCTCCCCTTTGGACTTGAAAAGAAAGCATGTGAGGAACCACGCCGCTACCATGGATACTAGTTTATCTCTCACAGGTTACGTTTTGGGTGTGGCTCCATTTATTAATTAGTATTATGGAATTAAGAGTGAGTTATTAACTCTACTGATTACTCAGCATGCGCTTATTTTGACTTTGTTTGACTTGTCTTGCTTCCACCGCACGCACCTCGCCACGCGCTCTGCTCTGTATGCATCTCATTAAAAAACAGAGGGGGTAACATACAAACTACTTACCATTAATTTGTTAGAAGAGAATTTTTCTAAATACTCTGGAATAGGATTTGAATAATATTTAAAGAGATTTGCTAATGAGCAGATCTTTGTTTTATATATATTTTTTTCCATCCTTAATTCAAATACTTTTTCTAAAATTTAGTTCAACTAGTTCTTTCCTTAACTTTTCTGACAGCAGCAACCGATGATGGACGGAGATAGTGCAACGAAGCAGCGGTGGCTCCGTCAGCCATGGGTGGAAACGGTGGGAAATGGCTGATGTGGGAAAGACGGTTGACAGGAAAGATAGTGGTTATGGCAACGGTTAGACTTTAGTATAATTAAACCTACCAACCTTGTCCACCCGATCTGCTCAAGTCCAAGTGAGTTTGATCCAGCCCAACCAGAGGTTACATCAGACTCGAGCTCTATTCACTCGGCTCAAGACCACCTAAAATTCAAAAAACTCGATCCAAATACACCTCAGCCTAATTTTTTTTAACATAATCTAATTAAATCCGCACAACCTGACCCAATCTCGGCCCAATAGACCTGTGCTTTCTCCCGACTTAGTTCAAGCTCGAAAGTGGTTGATGGGAGATAAGAAGATGGGGTGGTGGTGGTAATGATAAGAAATTAAATCAGATATATACTCTAAACAGGCTCATATTTAAATCGTCTTTTTTGTTGCTATATTAATATAGTGTTAATACCGAAATTCGAAATCATCCCTGATTTTCTCATTTGTTTTTTCTATGCACTTTTGTATGAATCTACTCCTATTGTTTTTTTTTATATTTTCTCTACTTATATTTTTCTAGGTGCATTGTGTGACAATTTAATAGGTGTATTTCCATGACATGATTGAGAAATTAATATGTACATGACTCGTCGCAAGGAAAAACTTTAACAATAATGCTCTAACGCCAACTATAACATCAAGTTATTATTTGGGGTTTTATTTTAGCTCACTAAAAAATGAACCTAGGTGTTATAATTTGTTGGTCTAGAGAGTTCATCCTGGATTGTCTGATAGTCATATTAGATTTTTAACATCATTAGATGAAACCATCAACTTACATAAAAATAATCAAAAAACGCCAAGTTTGTCATTACACTCCTGAAAGTTTATTGAGTGGGTTGTCCTCGATTATTAGTTATCGTCAACTCCTTGAACTAATTAGTTGAAATCCTGTGGTTGAATAAATTAAGAGCCAAGTTGAGAATACAAATATAGGGGGAGGTATAGTCCGTTTCCACACCGATGGTTGAAAATTTGGGCATTTTGGATTGGATTTTATAGGTGCCGTTTTTTTCAAAGTTGCAGACTCTGGTCTCCCCGTGGTAGGGCTCTGGTCCAAGAGCTACCCTGGTATTGGATCCAGCCATATGCCGTGGTCTCATGGCCAGCTTGGCCCCTGCCATTTTCATTTCAGATCTGTTCATGCATGGCATATTTGCTTACAAAGGTCAAACTATTCGCTGTGCTGTACGTACGTATATGCCCGTTGACTAGTGTACAAGCTTTAGCTGCATCGATCCGGATAGCCATATGATTGAAATAGGCATCGATTTAATAATTTACATTCTTCACATTGTACCTTTGCAGCGTATATAGTAGATGAAATAACACAAATATCTATGGAATAGCTGCGAATCCACTAGTTTTTTTTTAAGGTTAAGAGATAACCATATTTAGCATTTCCATTGAAAACAAATCCACTAGAGTTAGGCATGGTTATATTTTCAGACTGGATCACGTTCGTGTCGTGCAGACAAAAAATTCAAGTGTATTAAATCAATAACTCAGGTGTAAAAAAGATAGGCCTAGTTTAAGTTTAGTTTAAAATAACTTAGATCAATAAGTCAGGCTGAGACAAATAAGTTTAATTGGGTTATCTTCAGAAAATTGATTTAGGTTCAAATTGATTTTTTAATTTTTAGGGTTTTTCGTCAGACATAGAGAGGTGTCAAATCGGGCTAAATCAAGCGGATGAAATATTGTGCTCAGGTGTAATAAACATCTACTTAATGGAGTCAGAGCAGGGCCATTAATTATAAATTCAATAAAAGATCCATAGAAACCTTTGAATAAAAATATATACAGCATAAGAAAATTGTCGTCACATTCGGGCCATTACAAGGGTCATCATGGGTACGAGGCATATATACAGTACGGTAGTACAAGTTGGCAGCGAAAAATAGGGTGACCGTAGGACCCCAATTTTTGGGCACGATTTACTCGATAAAATTTGCGAAACGAATTGAATCGAACAGCTAAAAAATTCTTCCAGACAATGTACGGGCCAGGATCGAACGTACCGTGTCTCTCTCCGTGTGGTCCAGCTCGGAACCTGGCTGATGCTACAACTTGAACTACTGTGAGCCAGAAACTTAGCCGTCGGTTTTGCTCTAAGTACCATGACTTGGCGACACATTCGAGCTTATTTGCTTTCAATCATGCTGTGGCCTGTGTACGTCTCACTGTACGCATTATGTCACGATTTGAATGCTTGCACAACCGTTTAATCATAACTTGAGGAATTTATAACAAATTTATGATGACAAGAGCCGTTGTATTCTTCTGCATTTGGATTTTTGTCTTTTAAGCCATAAAACAAGAATGTGTATTTGGACCCTATGACTTATTCAATCAAAATTTGGACAGTTAAAATTAAAGTGGGTGAAAAATCTCAGGTTTCGTTAGAAATTTTAAATACCTTAAAAATTTGACATACTTTCATGTAAACAATTGATTTACGACTAAACGGTTATCTCAAATATAATTCTTTTTTATTTTGTATGTTTTGACTTTAAAAATGAAAAATTTAAATCCATTCTCCGTCCCCATAGATCAATCTTAAGATTCTAAATTTGGTTAGATTTGGCCAAGTTTTCCACACAATCTACCCCTCCAAAATCTTTGTTGTATGTCCTACTACATATTGTAGTTCTTACTGGTGGACATTCTGACAGAGGATCTGATCTCACCTAACAAACATTAAACCCATTTTTTCCTATTACATTGTATAAATGGATGTTTGAAATATATCCACAATCTATATCAGGTATGATTATTTTTCATATCAGATAGATATGTTCAGATCATAACCATAAATCACGTGATTTAATAATCATAAAATGAGTGTCATACAGTTTTATAAAATTGAGTCTTATAAAAAAATTTGTTTTCCTTGTACCACCTTGTGCCATGTTGCTCTATTTAAACGTGAAACTTAAGGAAACGAATATATTTTAAATTTTGTGTTTATCAACAAAGATTAAAAGTTGCTCTTTGGAACTTTCTAATGAAACTATAACTATTTTTTTATACATAGTAGGAGGAGTTGCAACTTGCGCTACAGCATGTCGTATGTTGTGTGTAGCATTAGTTTTGATTAAAAAAAAGTACTTTTGAACATTTTGTTTATGTTTATTTATTTCTGGGAAAAATGCATGCAGTAGCAAACATTGAGTACAAAATTTCATGCATTCTACTAGCCTACGTTGCCACGCAATCTTGAAAGTAATAGGCACGAATATTTTGGTCTAATAACTTATTAAAGAATCAAAACTTTTAAAAATTTTAAAATTGATCTTCTGTCGTTAGCTGACACGGTTCAATGCACCGTTGGTTTAAAATCATGTCACGTCCACTTTTAGTCCCTAGTCCAGCTAGTGACTAAAACTCACAAAATATTTGATAATGTTGTGAGTGGGATTCAAATTTTACTCTCTCAGTAGAACACGTTTCGCGACTGAGAGTTAGTTTTGAAAAGTTTAAAAGTTTTGGATTAATTTTTAATTTTTTTAATGGGTTATTATTGAAGAACGTTCACCGCTATAAACTATAAAGAACTTAGTCATAATTAAGCTAATTAAGGATTAATCCACCCTTCTGCATAACCTACTTCTTGTTCCACGGGCAAGGCGACAAGTTTGCTCGCAAAGTGCCCTCCAAGCGACAATTAATGCTTAAGCAAACATATATGAAATTAAGCAAACACTAAACTAAAATATCCAGATCGTATAACGGCACGTTTTCCAGATCCATGTACTTCCAAGAAACATATCACAGTGAAAAATGAACCAGACACGATCACGTCGGTGACGAGTAAACTAAGGAGCGTCTTGTACCAACTTTTTTTCTCTTTTCGTTGTTCTGTTCCTTGCAAACCATTGTATAATGGCGAAGTGGGGGACACATCAATAAGATTAGTGAGTGGAAAAGCAGGCGTGTTTAAGTGTTTGATCGTGGAAGCACTACGTGTGGGTCAGTTTTTGTAGGCTTCAAAGGGCTCAGGACACAAAAAGTTTTGAGATAACTTGTTCAGATAAACTCCGGCGCCCACATTTACATGTTCCAATCCAGGAGGCTGCTAAAGAAAAAACATAGGAGAATAGTGATATGGAACAATGTTTGATTAGCTCTTCTCAACTGTGTAAAGAGTTAATTCAGAATTAATATTAATGAGTTATTCGGGCCATCCAAATTCCTCTGTAGATACAAATCTACTGAGGAAGAACACTAGTAGACTAGTAGGGCGCTTCTGAATGTCTGAAACACGAGGTGAACATAAGAAAATTTCATGACGAAAGGAACTTCTCCGAAGCTTAGGGACAGGCTCGAGAATATGTCCCTTAAAGCAAACACAGCATGTTGATGGGCTTAACATCAAGTACGGCAATATTATTGAATAATGCACACATCAGGTGGCTATTGTTCCTACATTTTTCTCATTCTTATGTACTAAAATAAAGAGTAAAGTTGCTTTCTTTCCTATCCTTTTCTTATCTTGTTCTGTTTTGTTTTGAGTGAAAGTAAAGGCGGCTTTTCTCCTCGATCTCAGTTTTTTTTAATGTCATTGAAGTGAAATGTAGGTGCAAAAACCATCGACACTTGTAGGAAATAAGATTGAGATTTAGTATATTCAGCCAACTTTGTTGAAATCTAGTAGTGCTCTTTTAAAAGCATAGAACATGTTCCAGACTTTGCAACTGCTTTAGAGATGTCACAGTAACACTGAAGTTGAGCTTCTGTTCTACTTCTTTATGCAATCATCAGTTTTCACTTTCCACTAGCTAAAAAACTTGGAACTGCAGAACAATAATATGGTGTGAGATTTTTATCCTGCCTCTACTTACTCTTCAAGATGATGCTAACTTTATAAAGCTGCTGGTATCTTTGCAGGGAGCTTGAGAAGGATGGCTAAGCTTTTCACTTGAAAACAAAAGTTTTACAACATGTGATTGAAACATCTATACTTTAGATCAAAGCATCTTAGTGACTTGTTGCAAGAAATGAAGAACTGTATGATTGGGATTCCTTATTCTGAATTAATAAAAGAAACTTTTTTTTTGTGTTTACTTAGCAAGCATAAACGTGGGCCAATTCATGTAATGGCTTACACATTGTCTGAAAAGGTCTACAAATTGCGGCGAAACTTACAAAGTAGTAATTAGTTGTTGTTGTTATGCTCAAGTATGATTAAAGAAAGCCCAATTGGTAGGTATTGTGATGGAAGTGATAGCAAAAGGCAAATGCACTACTTGAGAGTTCTTTGGTGAACTCCGTACTTTACATTATTATGAATTCACAACTGAACAAATGATGCATTTCGCATCTTGCTAAGTTGCCCGTGACAGATCGATGGTGTTCACATATTCCTTGCCGTCTTGCGCGGTTAGTATGGAATATTGGATGCACTTGTGTTATGGATGGTGACCATTTCTTGGACTAATTGTAATGATACAACCAAATTAGCCATCGACAGAAGATATCCATGTTCCAATTCTATTGAGTTCTGAGTTCTCGATCAATCACGTACCAGCCGTTAACACAAATGAGAAAAAAAAGTACTTGTACACATGTCAAGTTTTTGTAGCTTAGGCGAATGAGATCAACTTAATTAGTGGAGAAAGGAAAGCACTCAAATGAAAGGTACTTATCTACATGTGAAATTTCACTATCAATCTGGCTGCACGGCTAAACATTACAGTATGCACATCAAAGTTACAAATACCGGGGGGTAATTGTGACATCCAATGATGGTTGTGAAGTTGATACCACAACAACAACATATAGTTTATCATCCTACGGCATTCTGGCCTATCATTAGCCCTCTCTCCTTTTTTATGGATGGTGTTAGTGGTTGCCACGTTATCCATAGCCATCTCAACGGGAACAAGTGGTGCAATGAAGAAGTCTCTTCGATTGGAATAAAAACCCACGAACAGTTTAGATCTACGCCATTCATTTTAGACCCCACGGTCAATGATTTCCAGGAGTTCTTTAAATAAAAAATTGTCTCTAGAGAGATAGTTGTATTATGCATGTCGCATCTTGATTAAACAGATGAGATCATATGATTTGGGGAGCACTCCAAGTGATCTGGTCCACTAAGTATAGATTGGGAGCAGGAAACTAAAGTTAGTTTTGTGATTTGGGTCCACTAAATGTACACACAGGGATATATTCATAGTGTTTAGGAAATCAATAATATTAACTCTTTTATGTGAAGTGAGGATTAAAATATGAGTTAGTGTATGTGTCTAATTTATCTTATTTGAGATAGACAAAAATGATGCTAAACTTGTTGAATTTGAGTGTTACAAATTTCTTCTCTATGTTTGATCTCCATCATTGCTTTCAGATAATCATATAGACTTGACTGATTTGCCGCTTGTTCAACATTGTGGGGACACCCAATTCATACTAATCAAACCCTTAGCTAAGCTAGTTATAGTTTAACCAGTAAGACACCAGATTATTGTGGTGTAGATTCAGAGTACAAACGATTAACGCAGCGTGACAGTGATGTGCAATGGGATGCTCTAGCTGTGGTCTGCTTCCAAGTTGAAGCGTCTTTGACTCGAACTGCTTTTTAAGGCTATCCAGTGCTTTGCTCTCAGGCATGTGTCGGAGATAACATAACACTTAACTTAATTACAAAGTTAAGTAAAATTCAAATATTCTAATATATTTGTTTTAGAAAAAAGGTAGTGTGTCATATCATAAAAATAAATATTATTTTTTATTACAAAAATACAAAAAAATCAATAAAAAACAAACCCTAAAACACATGACACTGATAAATGAGTCAAAATAGTGCTAGACCCACTTGTCAATATTAGTGGTGCACATGCATGTTGGTGGGCACGAAGCAACATGCACACACCCATGCTAGGCACACGCTTTGTGAGCCCGACACGCATCACTTCATGTACCCACAAACGAATCTTACTTTTTTGTCCTCACATATCAATTGTTGAAGTTGCACGTGCTCCAGTATATATAGGACACGAGAACAATGGGACCCACTAAATGAGTCGTCTCGACCAATAGAGTCACTTTGTCACTACACTTCGAATCAGGTCTACTTGTAGACCATCATTCACTCACTCTATGTGCAACGTGCACTGATCATATGTCAAATTAGTGCTAAATCGAACCAATACACATAGGACATTACACCCTCTTCAAGATAGCCTAAATCTTTAGACCCTCAAATGCCTAGGATAATGTATCAAACACAACACAGTTCAAAAAAAATACTCGAAAGCACGTACTAATCTGACTAGGCTGATGACAAAACGAATTCACAAAAAGGAGAAAAATAAGGAGGGCTCATGCAGTCAAATGAGAGATACCATTCAAACGTGCCCGAGTCAAATAAATAATTGATCCAACTGAGGGGACTTTATTATGCAAAGTTACAGCCTTACAGGAAATCGTATTGACTTGGATGTGCGAGTTAGGTGACCTTGGCGCTATTAAAATGGCACTGGGAGAGACTTGAGTTTGTTGCAAGATGATGTGTTTGTTTATTCGCAACGAATAGGTTGTTGCAGGGGTGCAAGTTTCAATGCAAGGTCCTTGTAGAAAATGACATGCTGCGCTGGGAGCATAATAATCTAGAAGAACTATACTACTAATCCTATTTCATTTGACTCTCTAGATTAGAATTTCAGATGAATAGGCAGTGAATGATCTTTTTATTAAGCTTCAGGGATTCACTGGTTCACCCAAAAATTTGAAGAAAATATAAATATTTTTTGAAAGAGTGAGACATATTTGTATGTTGTAGTATTTCAAAACTATCATATTTAAAAATCACAGTTTTTTCTACTTAACCTCAAAACACCATGGTTTTCATTGAATAGAAGAGGTTGGCACAGGAAAATGTGGTTTTTGAAAAATCTGATAATGAATGGAGCTTCAAAAAATAATAGATAAAATTATAGTATTGACAAAAAGCAGTTTTTAAAACTATGGATTCTGTTACAACCAAACAGTTTATAATTTTCTATACATGATTTTTTTTTTCAAATATTATGTTTTTTCTTCAAAACTACATTACCAAAACAAACTTGTATAATTTTAAAAGCAAATTGAGAGTCTAATTTACAACTACCCGTTATTTCACTACTAACTACCCACTATTTCACTACTAACTTTGTTGCTTCAAGATTTGAGAAATTTAGTTTTTTGAAAGCATACAAGTATTACTTAAACTTGAACTATTGAAAAAAAATACTCATATTTCAACACTCCCCCTCATATATTAACTAGATTAGGCGTAAGATGTAGATAGTGCAAGGAGCACTATTTTTTAAAAAGTATCTGATAAGTCTTGAACTCAAAATCTCCTGCTTTGATATTATATTGAGTTTTGGGATGTTTTACGGTTCTTTGCAAGGTACAATGAGGTGGAGCTATATTTTGGTAGATAGAGAGATATAAATAGCTATTTAACCTTGATTTAGAAGAGATGTGATAGATATTTTACATATTAATTAAATGACACAAAAAATGATAAAGATATGAAATATAAACCGAACTACTCAACAAAATTCAACAATATACGATGAAATTACATTTCCACCAATCAAAATTTATACCTTATCTTTAAAAATGATATTTTATAAGGGAGGGACAAAGAGGTATATGTAAATCTTAGTCATTATATTGATTAAATTGAAGGATTTAAAAAATTTTAAAGACCGTAACAAATCTCTTAAATTTTATATGTTGACCAACTCATTCAAAAAATTTAAGCAGGTAAAAAAACAAACAAACTACACTTTTGCATTAGATTGACATTTAGTGAAAAATTATCCACACAGTGCAAAACCCTCGATTTGATTAAGACTCAGAAACAAAATTGAATTGATACTTGATAGATCTGTTTAACAATTGACAATGCGGCTAAAAATTTAACTCTAGAAGCGTCTTGATGCAAGACATGGGAGTATTTTACTAGGTAAGTCGTCATTTCAGTGGGTTGGAGAGACGGGTATATAGAAATTTTCTCAGCCTCTGACTGAGTCTTGTCATAGGCTCCATTCAATTGTTGTGGTCAATTCCGACCGTGGATACAGCAAATTACCAGATTGTAAAATTCGCTTCGCTTCTGTGATTATGGTCGCATCGGCCACTGTATGTAAATCATTGGAAGAAAAATGGAATGAGCCATAAGATAGATTGTTATTTCGATGCACCGAAACCACACATTATATAAGGCTAGTTGCTGAACAATCCCATTAACGTGGAATAAATTTACATTATGAGATATTGATGTTGGTAGTTTTTTATAATTGAATATGTGATAATTTTTTCTGCATTAATCGGATTGTTTAGATGGCATCAAATGATCTGGTTCTTAATATTATTTTAAATGGTACAATAAACTTGATGCAGTGGATCATATGAGTTAGTTATGAAAGTTTTTTTTTTTTGTTTGATACTATGAGAGATGAAAAAAAAAATACCAAGACCAAAAGGCCAAACAGGTATTAAAAAAATAAAACAATTCCTAGTTTTCTCATCTTTCTCCTGCCCTTGCATTTCCACCTGACCTGCATTAGGAGGCCTAGCAAAGTCGGTAGCGGCCCACATCAATGGCAGAGCTGTGACTTACAGGGAACAGTTTTACTTTGTTTCTCTAAATAAGTTAGTTAGTTAGTTTGAAACACCTGTTTTGTTTTGAGTAATGGTACTTTTAAATCTTAAGAAATAGATGATTAGATTTGATAGAGAGGTTGATAACTCTCGTACCTTGTGAAGAATCAAAACATAGCCTCTGCATGACAAGTTCATATGCTCTTAACCCTTATAATGGATGGAGATTTTTATAAATAAAGAAATTTGGGAAAGGAAAGGAACATATCTAAGCAACGTAGCACTAGTGATTGGACATGCATGTGTCCTTGTGCTTGCTGCTGTCTTTGCTTCCAGCTTACAAGAAACAAAGCTAAAGCGTGACCGTTTTGAAGCAGTTCGTGTCCTCAGTGCACGCACTATTCCCTTGCCAGAAAAAAAGAGACAAGAGAACGCCATCTCTTGCGATTTCTTGTGTTGTTGCCGCACCCCTGGGCCAGCCAGGTGCCTAGGAACTAACAAAAAAGCTCATGCAAGCCATTTTCGAATTGATGTGCACCCACATATGCGCCCGCACACCCATGCACGTTTTCAAGTTGGTATATTTTCTGATGAACTCATCACTACATAAATTTTGATATAATATATCATAGTCATTGATCCTTAATTGAACAACTATTTGGTGTAATTCATAATTAAAAATAAAAATAATTATGATAATCGAAGAATCTAGTTTTGAGATCAAAAGATAGCATGAGTGGACCGGTGCAATTTTTAAGTAGATCACCGGCCAAATTGCTATGCATTTTTTAGTGTTAGGACAAATTTTTTAGTATTGCTTCTATATTTTTCAAAAATCAAATTACACGAATCACAAACCAATAAAGCAATAAGATTAGTACAGAATTGTAAATTAAACTTTTAATTTGTTTTAAAAATTGTGTATTTCATTTAGTTCAAAGATATTAATGCACTTTCTACACTTTCAGATGTACGCACTATTTAAACAGTCTGACACTAACATACGTACCTGAAAGCGTGCACGAGTCGTCTCGGTGCACGTACAAGTCAAAAAAGAGAGTAAAATACAAAGGAGGCTACGGATATGCATGGCAAATTTCTCCCTCTCTACGTGTAGCTCTTATGCGTGTCTACCTTTGCATTCGTATATCTTTCTCGCTTCTGCATATGTATTACTGTAGTACCACCACCGCCACATGAATTAGCCCTCGTGCATGCATCTATACTGTACGCGGTTGGTCTGTATCGGTAGTGGAGGCAAAAAGCCTTTGATGGCGCTCGATACCTTAAGAAATTGTGTTCAATTCAAAAGGTGGCCCTAAATTTGTTGCAGTCGGATGACTAACTAATTGTGCTCTCCAAGACTTGTCTAGCTACGTTCAACTGTTAACGCTGTTGAGTTCACAACTAATTAAGTAGACTCCTACTTCGATCTTTTGAACAGAACACATTTCTAGGGTGTAATTACTTGCGTAATACGCACTTGACCTTGGTGTTATCATGCAATAACACCTACCTATCCACAACTTTTTCTGTTGTTGGTCAATATACGTACTTCTATTTTCTTGCATCATTTGTCAAATTGTAGTGGCAAGAAGTGAGCGAAGTATAGTTCAACTGCATAGCTTTTTGCTTAATTGTATCCGTTTGCATCAGACCAACTTGTCGTCGCAAGTAGGAGACTTGGCGGTGCAAAGGTGGTGTGAAACAAAGGGCTGGGCTTTCCAAATTCCAAATCCACTGACGGGGCTACAGTTGCATCTTACATTTTACATTTACACATGTTTCATCTGATTGAATAGAGGTGCATCTTACATTTTTGTTTTGCAAGGGTTCTATGTATAAAGAAAATTATATCACCATATTTCTAAATCTAACAAGGTACTAGCAAGTTTGTGTTACATGATATGCAGCAAAGAGACACGATTGTCAAAAAATAAATAAAACAATGCATTAATTGGATGTTACAGTGTGAAATGCGGTGGCTTGTTGATAGGCTAGGCAGGGAGTTGATACGCTGCTCAAGCAGGAAGAAACACTTAGTTTGGCATGCAAAAATGAGTGGATGGCACTTTCAGAGTTTACTTGTCCAAGGTTTGGCAGCTTGATATGTTTGAATTATGGAGTGGGGAGGGGCACATGAACTAGTTTCAAAACCGTTTTCGTGTACAGTCGGCTCCAGGGAGAGAGGAGGACAACAAGCTCAAGGTTTTTTATCGATGCATTTACCTGATAAAAAAGTGGTTAACTCAACATGGAAAGTTAGAAAATATCAGTGGATTGAAACAATATTTTCTTTCACTTGGCCACTAACAAAAACTTGTAGATCACTCCCCCCAAACACATAAACATTATTTTTTATGAAACGAACAACTTTAGAGCATGCATGGTAGGGAGGACGACGTCAGACGGGGTATGCTCGGCCCAACAACAAACGAGCCCATAATTTTGGGCCCTAACTACGCCTGCATCCCTCATGGTTAGCCGACTTGCCAATTGGTTCGGACCTAGCCGATTTTACTCAAGTGTAGCCCATTACTACTATAAAAATTTATAATTTAACTAGAGGTTCATGTTATTTCATTGACATGTTCATCTGAGACTTTAGCAACTTCACCACCAATGTTTTATGGAAATCTTTAATATTACAATGTTCTCTAAGTAGTTTTTTTTCCTAATTTGATATTTTTGTTAAGTTAAAATCTGAGTCCAAAAATAGCTGATGTCAAGTGTGATATCCGATTCAAAACCTCAACTTTGATTCAAACTATAGCTTAATAATTTGACACTATCGATATATGTTTTTGTTAAGCTTATTCGAATGGGGTCGAGCTTATTTGAACAAGCTTGAGCTCCTACGAAAATTCAAGTCAACCTCAAGCTAATAAAAAAACGCTGATGCATGAGCAAAAATCACAACCTGATGAAAAATCTTTGGTAACTGGATGAGCAGTGATCACGGCCAGTCTCCCCAATCCAACCCTGTGCGAGACTAGCCGAACCACCCGTAGGAGCACCATTTCCGGCTTTTGGTGCCCCAGGTGCCCCAACCCCTTTGCCAAGATCTCCCTCTCGCTTCTCCACCCAACTACAACTCCAAGTCCCCTACTCCACCTCCAATTCAATCCCAAACCCCAACGATATCAATCACCCTACGTTTCCCCATCCGATCCTAAACTCCGCGATCACTGCCTTCCCCAAGCCCCAGAATCTAGCGGCGATCCAAACCATTGCATGGCTCGAGTTGTTCGACACAATTCCCCTGAGAGGAATCTGTTCTGTTCTTGGCCAAACGACCTACTGGGTCGTCTCAACTTTGTCAGTTGTGCGTCTTTCATACTGTTTCTTGGATGGTTTCGAGAACACTGTTGCTGTTTAGTGGCGGTGCCGACACTGCCGGCTTCTGGCGCTCTCGGGCGCTTGTTGGAGTTTTTCCGGCCAGCTGGTGTGGACTGCAGTGGCCTTCTTGGGAGATCACTGGAATGCGGGAGGTGGTCCGACTCGGTGGAGCTTGAGTTGGAGAGGCTCAATGTTGAGCTGCATGGTTTTGTTGTCAACTGGGTGCTCCGGGGCTTGTCAGGCTCGGAGACGGCAGTGCGGTTTTATCAGTGGGCAGAGTCACACCCTGGTTTTGAGCATGACCAGTTTTTCTTAGGTTGCTGTTTACAGATGGGAACTTTGCTCTGCTGTCAGAGTTCTTGAGGGGAGTAAGGAGCTAGGGGTGGCGTTGCATCGGCCTCTCTACAGGATCCTTCTGTCCCATTATGTCCTGCAGGCAAGTTTGATTCGGTGATAGAGACATTTGATGAGATGGTCACATCCAGTGGCCGTGAGTTTGGTGTGGATTACAACAGGTTCATAGGTGTCTTAGCTAAGAATTGTTGCTTTGATTTGGTGGAGAAGTATTACAATATGGTGCTTGAAAGTCCATTCACTTATTCGAGGTGAATCTCTGCATTGTGCCAATGAAGCAGGATTGAGCTTGTAAAGGAGCTGCTGACTTACATGGATAGATTTGGATGTTGTACAGATATTTGGGCTTGTAACATATACATAGATTGTTTGTGCGGACAGAATAGGTTAGATGTTGCTTTGCATATGGCAGAGAAGGTGGGGAGGAAAGGAAGAGATCCGGATGTTGTCACTTACACAACGGTTGTTAGTTGTTTATGTGATAATAGGCGGTTCTCAGAAGCTGTTGGGATTTGGGAAGAAATGGTGCAGAAGGAGCTTAAGCCAGATGTTGCTTGTGGTGCATTAGTCTTTGAGTTATGCAAGAATGACAATGTTGATGTGGCTTTTGAACTAGCCATGCAGATGTTAAGTATGAATATCAACCTGAATGTCTCAATGTACAACACCCTAATAAGTGGTTCTGGTAATCTGGGAGCATTGATGAAGCCTACAAAATTGTATCTTTAATGCGGAGAAACGGAAGTGAACCAGATGTTGTCACATGCAATATACTTTTAAACCACTGCTGCAATAAAGGTATGCTGGAGAAAGCTGAAAATTTGATAAGAAAGGTGGAAATAAGTGGGGGTAAACCCTGACTGACACAGCTATAATCAGTTGTTAAAGTTAAAAGGACTATGCAAGGCACACCAACTTGACAAGGCATTTGCTTTTGTTTCCGATCATATGGAAGTTGGCGGGTTCTGTAATGTTGTATCCTATAACATACTAATTGATGCATTTTGCAAGGCAAAAAATGTAAATTCTGCACTAAAGCTATTCAAGGAAATGGGTTATAAGGGAATGCAAGCTGATGCTGTGACATATGGAACTCTGATCAATGGTCTTTTCAGCGTGGGATGGCACTACCAAGCTGAAGAACTTTTTGAGCAGATGCTGAATGCTCAGATTGTTCCGAATGCTAACTTGTACAAATATCATGCTCCATAATATGCGTAAGGCTGGTCATTTCAAACATGCTCAGAAAATATTCTGGCAAAAATGATTGAGAAGGAGTCTCACCGGACACTATTACTTTTAACACTCATATATTGGCTTGGAAAAAGCTCAAGAGCAATCGAAGCCCTTGACCTGTTCGAGGATATGAGGATAAGAGGGGTAAAACCAGATAGCTTCACATTTAAGTATTTGGTCAACAGTCTTCTGGAGGAAGGGAAAGCTACTCTAGCTTACGATGTTTGGGAATATATGATGGAGAACGGCATCAGTCTGGACAGAGATGTTTCTGAAAGGTTGATAAGTGCACTTAAATTGAAGAACAACAAATGAAAGTTTGTAGACTACTTCAGCCTCTAGCAGCTTTTCAGCCTGTGCCTCCTCTATGCACCTTGTTTACGTGCGTTGCTGCCTCTAAGCTTGTTGCTATGCAGTTGAGCACACCTTTTGTGTGCACCTTGCTGTAGTCCATGCAAAGTAGCCGGTCCAGATTATTTTACGCTAGTAAAACAAAACGACCAAGGTAATACTCCTTTTTTACCTTCTTGCCATGGACTCTGCTAGTCTTTTAATGTAAACTCCTGACCTCTTATGGCGGGTCTATGCCATAGTAATTCAACAAATCTTTATAAGGTAATCCAATTCATCCTAGTGAATATAAAACTTTCCTGTGCTGTTGGACCAAGAAAGACCTGTAACCAAAGATATATAACTGAAATTTTGTTTTGCATAGTATATCAAGTGAACATTGCAGAAAGCCATATAGGAAAGAAAGACACAACACAGGAAAGAAAAAGAAACCACCAGCACCATCTCGAGGCCAAGAAGTTACACCGCACCGCCGTTTTCTGATGCAAGAAGATTAGGACAAAGAACTGGGCCACAGCCAGGTGGCCACGAGCTCCACTCGCCTCCAGTGATGTGACCAAAAATCAGGACTCAAAATTTTCGTTTTTCAGAAAATTAGTCTCTAAAAATTTCAAACTAATCCTGCCGCTCAAAAGTCTAATTTCACCATCTTTACTCACAATTTGGATCCGTTTGATCGACCACCTCCTCTCTAAATCATAATACAAAGTTGTTTTCGTTGCCAATCCAAATTCGACTCCAAACTCCAAATATTCAGCCCTATAGATATTTTCAAAAAAAAAAAAAAAACACTATTCACTGTTTTCAGAATTCAATTCTTTTAGAATCCTGAATTGTCCAAAAACCTGAATTATTTCATTTTGATCATTATTAAAACCCTAGATTTCTTCAATTAGTCCTTCCCTCCTCACCTTTTGAATTAAGCCCCTTATACTTTTCCTCATTTACAATCTAGTCCTTAAACCCTAAAAGCCCTAAGAGTATTTTCTGTGTGTGTATATATACATAACCTTGAATTGCGGAGAAGATCAAAGATTCCAGTATAATTACTTCTTTTACCCTACTCTCAAGTTCTGCCAGATTGCCAGTCCTTTCTTTTGCAACTAGATCCCACCTTTCCACATTCTGCAGTTTAACCCTCTTCACTTCTTTCTTTTACAAGTAAGTCCTCCCCTCTCTACTGACACATACACAGACATATACAATTACCCTAATACACACAGCACAACTCACTTCACTTTCATCTCTTCTTTGTGCACACACACACACACACACTTTCATCACCGCAAGCAAACACAAACACAGACACAGACACATACACCCTTCTCCTTCAAACTCTAGCACACACAAACAACATTGCAACAGGCACACAAGCACTCCCTCAGCCAAATATGTGCACTGTTGCAAACTCAAGTCATTGTCCCCTTCCTCTTGTTCTTCACCTCCTTCCTCTCAGCACAAGTTCCAAGCAATCAGAAGCAGTATAGTAGCAGTCTCTTCATGATCTCCTCCCCTCTTCAGTTCTATCGCCAGCCAACAATTAGTAAGAGCAGTAGCAGTAGCAGCAACACTTCTCTTCTCCAGCTGCATCTTCTCCAGTTCTACTTTCTCTTCTTCCTGCTTCTTCTTTATACTATCCCTCAATACAGTAGTACAATCAGGCAAGCAGCAGCAGTGGAAGCCACTAGCCCTCCTCCTCTCGAGCGTAGCAAGGTGAACATTTAGCCCAACTGCATTGCACAAGCACGACACTACAGTGAGGCAAACACATGCACCCACGCGCACAACTCCCTTCTTCTCCACTTCACTGCCGTCAAAGGAGCTCTAGACGCCAACTCAACTCCAGCCACCACCATCCCGACCACCACCCCAAATTGAGTCCCCTACTCCTCCTTGTGCTCCACAAGTAACCAATTGAGTTCCCTCGCCGTTGTTCGCCATGATTTCACATTTTTCTTCCTCCGGCTGCCGGGCCCTGTTCCCTTCATTGAACCTATCTCCGGCCGTTAACTCCGGCCGAGCCAGTAGAATGAAATTTCCCTCTCAACCATAGAAGCAAACTCCTCAACTTTTTCGTGAAATCGCTACCGTTTGACGAAGTTGACCTTGTCCTGTTTCGCAGAGTCACCTTGCTGTTGCAGGACCACTCCGGTCGTTCGCCGTCACAACCGGCCACAGTGTCAGATTTTCCTCGTTCCCCTCGTGCTCCCATGTAAAAGAATTGGCCTCCGATGGTCTGACATTAGAGATCACCATGAGCCTGTGCCGTGAACGAAGCTGCTTCGCAGCGAAACATCGCCGACAGCGCCATTCCTCGATCAACCGCGACCACACCATCTAAGGACCTAGGTGATCCTCCCTGAAGCATCCCCTTGCCATCCCATCGACTATACTGAGCCAGCATCGGTGAGCCCACCATTTTCCTTTGTCCACAGAATGTTACCTCGCTGCCGGCCATCATCTCGTCGCCGCCAACCAAAACTTCTGTGCTGTCATGTTTGGAATGGCAAGTTGCATCCTCCAGACAACTCAGTTGCCACCGCCGAGGTTCCAAGCTCGTCGCCGCTGTGCATGCGTGTTTGGCCACGTTCCAGCGCGCCGCCACCGTGCCGGCAAGCCGTCTCCGGCCAAGATCGTCACCGTCGCAGTGTCAGCCTGATAAGTCTCACCCAGGCGTTTGAACTTCACGAACTTTTGTTGCATATAATCTACTGTAGCATCGCGTAAAACGCTTTTAAATTTGCACACGAAACTGTGTCTAGCGTTGCGTCGCCACTGTGTCACCACTACGCCTTTGCAACACCGTCTGGCCATCTCCGGCCGCCACCGTTGACGCTGTCTTGTCCCTCAAGCACGCCAAACTAAAGAACGAATATTGACGCGATTGCCGCCCATGACTGGCCACTGGAGCACCGTCGCCGCCGTTCAGTGCCATCCTGACATTGTCAGTTCGCGCCGTGTGTGCATACCGCGCATGTCCAGCTGTGACAGAGCACGTCCCAGCGCGCCAGCTCGCATCTAGACATTATCAGTGGACTGCGTACGTGTGCACGATCGAAAGCGTACATGGCCGCGCGCGTTCGTAATCCCATCGTCCGTTGACGTTCAAATGTTGCCACGTCCACGTGCAACTTAAAAATCATACTCGCGTTCATCGTTTGATTGTGCATCAAACGCCCTCTGTGATGCATCCGGCAACCCTAAACATGTCTCAACTATCTCAAATGAACATCCCTCAGCATAATAGCTGTGTCCATCACCGTCATGCGCATGTGCTCAGGATGGTTTAACACATCCTAGCCCTTCGCCTCACTACCCGTCAGTCACCTGCCATTCATTGAACCAATTTCTGCATCTGTCATCCCCTGATGGTGCCCCTCGAACCCAATCCAACTCAAACCTAACCCTAATTCCGACCTATCACCATTATTCGCTCTCATGCTGAGTCCATCTGATAACCACTTGCATTTATTCGTCGTGCCGAACATAACGCTGTCCATTCGTATTCCGCAAACCGGACCAAGTCAACTCCAGCATCTGTTCTGATCAGACCAACCCAAGAACCCTAACCATTTTGAAAAGTCTAAATCTAATTGATAGCTATTCGAATCGTCGCATGCATGCCATGCATGTTGATCACCGCCATACTCTTACATGTCGAATTCGACTGATATGTTGAGCCCGCATGCCAACCTAAATCAACCTGACACCCCGCATGTCTTATCCGACCCTGTTGACGTCCCCAAACTATTATTCTAAACTCCGAACAGCACTTGCCAAGCTATTATTCCATCCAATCACACTCATATTTTTGCATCCGCCATCATCTGCATCATCAAGCATATATATTATTTTTTAGTTGATGTACCTACGTCCTTGTTGATGGGCGTTCGAATAGGTTTTCAAGAGAGGCAAACACAAAGACGTCGCCACTTTAGCAACTCCAATTGATCACCAACCATAATGAGACAAGTCATTATCTTTGACCATATTGAGCCCGTTAATTTGGTTCACTAATATTATGTTATGTTTGAAGCTATTATGCATGATCACATGAGTAATTATCAATACTAGATGATTGTTGGTAGGTCTAACTTAGACATGACAATTAAATGAATCATAAGAGAGTGTTCTACCAATAGGAATCACGTAATTGCTGAAATGATTGCTGGAAGCTTATAGGATTCATCTTGTATGAATCAATCCTAAATTGTTGAATTGATGTCGCTTAATGGGAATGTTGTTTGACTCTTACCTCAGACATCAGTTTTTAAGGACTAGAACACCACGTGTTGTACTTTCTAACTGCATGAAATTCGTACTGACCATAAATCTGATATGAGATGAACCTGACTTAGTAGTGACCGTGTGCTGATTTATTCCTACTTGATGGTCGTTCTCATTTCGCGTGTTGAGATGGATAAATGGTTAGAAGGGTGGAATGGTCCTAGCTCTGATGAGGAGTGCTCTCCTTTCTAGAGTAGGAATTAAAGGACATTACGAATTATAACCGAGTGTTATAACTGGAGTGTCAGGATAGTAAGGGATAAATCAGTATTATACTTGTAAAAAATCTTGTTTTCTCAACTCAGTCGCTTGCTTAAAGAAGCGTGAAGTGACATGATAGTAATAAGTTGAGGGCTCTTGTGGTTAAATTAGTACACCTCTGCAAAGTTAAAAACATATTCGAATATTTCGTGCTCCCGGGTGTTTAGGAGCCAACTTGCGGAGGGTTCTACCCCTATCGTTGCAACAAAATAGCTCTTCTGTAAAATAATGAATAAAAATTGGATGGTTGAATGGTCAATCATCAAAAATTCTAAATTGCAGATAAATCAAATTTCTTGCAATTGTTTTCAAATGGCTGATCTTATAACTATGTATAAGTTTAAGTGTTTCAACTCAACTAGACCTGTATTTTGTTCTATCAATTGTCTTATCATGTGTAATTGTATATAACCACATTAGTTATATGACTGGCTGAGTACATCATATCACTCTTGTTAAATAACAAAAATTCAATTTAGGAGAAGTCAGAGTTTGGTGAGGCAAGACCACTCGGAGTCTAAAAGGTTATATACTCCACTCGAGTTTCGATTATGGGATGGTCCCAGAGTCCGCTGCAATCTTTTATTAAAACAATTTATTGAATATAGTAGCATATTAGTATTTGTAGTTTATTAGGATTCGTAGCCTATTAGGATTCATATTAGTTTTTCTATTATGATTCTTATTAATCATTTGTTAAGGGTTATCAAAGAAGAACAATTGTGTCAATTTTTACAAGCAAGCAATAAAGCCCTAAAATAAACTTGGTATCAGAGCCATCGCCGCTCAAGTGCCACCGCCGTGTTTACTTACCTGACTTCATCGGTCGCCCGCCACCGCACCTCTGCACCCACGCGTCGCCGACGCCCGGCGACGGCGGCTAACGCTCTGCGCCCGTGCGCCCGACCACCGCCGAGTTTGTGTCCGCACGTCGCCTGCTGAGCCAACGCCCCATCGAACCCGCCCGCTAAATTTTTTTTTCCTAAGTGATTTAGAGGACTCCAAGTCAAGATCTTCTGTGGTCGATCTGGATCTTATGTATACCAAATCCTCTGTGCCGTAAAAAAAAAGAGAGAGAAGGGGTTTGTGAGTGCATGAGCTCAATTTCTTTTTGGGACCTGTTGAGATGACAACCACGGTTCCAACAATGGAGGAGTTTATGGCGAAAATGATAGAAATGATGACAATGAGGACGAATGACATCTCATCATCGGACAAAACTGTGATGGCAGTGCCATATTCACAGATGGTGAAAAAGATACAGCTCATGCCAAATGATGTGAAGCTGGAGGGAACCAAAAACTATTTGAGTTGGTCTAGGAGAGTGATTATGATTTTAGAGACAAAGGGGCTTGCTAACTGTGTGCAGGAAACATCTGTCGAGCCCCTTAAAGATAGTTCGGAATGGCAGAATTGGAAAACCACTAATTCTCTAGTGAAAACGTGGTTGCTTAACTCAATGAACCCTTCTATTGCTGGGATGGTGGAAGCCACTCCAACCGCAGCCTGGATGTGGGCTGTACTAGCTAGACTATATTCTGGAGCTAGTAATGCCATGATGATGGCTGAGGTGCATGGGAAGCTTCGAGGGATGACTCAGGGGGAGCGAACTGTATCCGAGTACTACAATGAACTCCAGCGATTATGGACAGATTTGGACCACTATGATCTGTTAGACATTCCTCATTCTGAACATCTGACTATGTTCAAAAAGTGGGTGGATCGCAGGAGAGTACTTGACTTTCTGCAAGGCTTGAATGTTGAGTTTGAGCCTAGAAGAGCTGCCGTTTGCCACTAGCCACATCTGCCCACCATGGAGGAGGCATTTGCTGCTATAGTGATGGAGGAGACCCGGTTATGGGTCATGACATCGGGTACACTACCACCTCCTACTAGATCTGCGTTGACTGTTGTAGATCACCGCGAGTGCTTTACTTGCGGAAAGATTAGCCACATTAGCTGGATTTTCCCACAATCACGCGATTTTGGGCGTGGCAGGGGTGGTGGAGGACGTGATAGAGGCCGAGGTAGAGAACGTGGTGGTAGGCACCATGGTCCTAAAGTCAATCTTGTCGTGTCTGATGACAGATCAGTTGCGGATGACAAAGAGGAGTTTTCTGAATTGGAGGAGCTACGACAGTTCAAAGCAAAAGTTGAGAGTTCCACCAGTAAGTCCATGGCCACCCAGGAGATCCCTATGACCTCTACATTTGGTACTTTTGTCAATTATGCCCATGCGGGCACAGGTATTGAGGCACAGGCTTTTGCATCCTCGCATACTTCTCCTTTAGATTGGATAGTCGATTCAGATACATCTAGACATGTCACTGGTGTTTCTAGTGAGTTTGCATCATATTCTCCATATTCTTCCATGCATCGTGAAACTGTTCAAACTGCTGATGGGACTACACAACCCATCAAGGGAATTGGTACAGTTCAGTGTACACCTACCATTACACTCTCCTCTGTTTTGCATGTTCCATCCTTCCCGATCAATCTTCTTTCTGTGAGTGCTTTGGTGAATCAAATTGATTGTGGTATTTATATTGACCGAGATGTCTGTCATATTCAGGAGAGGCAGACAAGGAGGGTCTTGGGGACTGGGACTAGGCGTGATGGATTGTGGTATTTGGATCGAGGGACTGTGGATGCTATGAGTGCTGCTTTGACTACTGCTGTAGGTGGAGAAGAGGATGAAGTGATGCTTTATCACTATCGTTTGGGTCATCTATCATTTGACCGACTGAGAAGTATGTATCCGGATGTTACGAGTCGAGTGCCCATGAAGAAACTCATGTGTGATGCTTGTGAGTTTGGCAAGCACACACAATCATCTTATGGTAGTATTGGGCTTCGTAGTATTGAACCATTTGTACTTATTCACTTAGATGTTTGGACTTCTCCAGTTATCTCTATTCATGGTTTTAAGTACTTTGCTATTTTTATTGACTGTTATTCTCGTATGACTTGGTTCTATATGATGAAGAATAAGAATGAAGTTTTACGTTGCTTTCAAGATTTCTATGCACTTGTGCAAAGACAATTCAATACTCATGTTCGTATTGTTAGAACTGACAATGGAACTGAATATGTCAACAAGGAGTTTGCGACTTTTCTTTCAACTCAAGGGATCTTACATCAGACAACCTGTCCGGATACATTAGCACAGAATGGTGTGGCCGAGCAAAAAAACAGACATCTTTTGGAGACTGCCCGCTCACTCATGTATGGTATGAATGTGCTAAAAATCCTGTGGAGTGAAGCCGTTATGACAGCGGCTTAATTAATCGCATGCCCTCAAGAGTTTTAGGCATGAAAACTCCCTGTGAGTTGCCTATGGGAACGAATACATTTGTTGTCCCTCCGAAGGTGTTCGGATGTGTGTGCTTTGTTCAGGATTATCGACCCTCTACAGGAAAGCTAGACCCTCAGGCTTTGAAGTGTATATTCGTGGGATATTCTTCTCAACAGAAGGGCTACATGTGTTTGAGTCCTCAGGCCAAACGGATGTTTGTGAGTATAGATGTCACTTTTCGGGAGTTTGAGCCTGTCTATGGTGAGAAAATTGAATTGACGTCTTTATTTGGTGATATTTTTTCTCGCCTGCCTAGTGCTGATAGAGAGGGGGAGAATGATGAAGTGAGTAGTTGTGACCATAGAGTGAGTAGTGGTGACCATGGTGGAGGTGGCGATGTTGTTGTGGGTATAATTCCATGACCTGTTGCATATGAGTGGGCGGATACTAGAGTTCTGAAGATGAAGCGTTTTCGTGGCACTAGAGTTCAGGGGGAGCAGCAGTAGCCCCAGTCTCCTGTGATTGAGATTGACGACCAGTCATCCACGCAAGTCATTGTCCCTGACCCCTCCTCAGTTGTCTCACCTTTGACCTCGTCTCCCTCTGAAACAGGTGGTAATGTATCTCTTGATCTTCCTATTGCTCATCGTAGAGAGCCCTGAGTCAATGCTGGTAAGCCTCTGGCTAGGTATGATTTTGAGGGTGATCTTTTTCATGTTGTCTCATATTCTTCTTTATCTCCTGCATATAAGTCTTTCATTGCATTATTACAATCTGTGCCCATACTAAAAGATTGGAAAGTGGCAATGCAAGATCCTTTGTGGCTTCGTGCTATGCAGGAAGAACTTCAGGCATTAAGGAAAAATGAGACCTGGGAACTAGTCTCTTTTCCAGTCGGGAAGAAAGTTGTTGGATGCAAATGGGTGTATACCATAAAGCAAAATGCAGAAGGCAAGATTGAGAGATATAAGGCAAGATTAGTGGCAAAGGGATATAGTCAAACGTACGGGATTGACTATGATGAGACTTTTGCACCAGTAGCAAAAATGAGTACGATGAGAACTTTAATCTCGTGTGCAGTAAACTTCAACTGGCCCCTACATCAGCTTGATGTGAAGAATACCTTTTTGCATGCTGATTTACGGGAAGAGGTATATATGGAGGTCCCACCAAGTTTTGGTGATAGTGGAAAGGTGTGCAAACTAAAGAAGTACTTGTATGGCTTAAAACAATCTCGAAGGGCCTGGTTTGATAGATTCAGAAGTGCAGTATGTAGTATGGGTTACAAGCAGTGTAATGAGAATCATACTGTCTTTTTCAGGCACTCTGGAGCATTCATTACAATACTTGCTGTTTATGTCGATGATATTGTCATCACAGGTGATGATGTTGAAGAGATTGTCCGTCTGAAGAACAAGTTAGGTAAAGAATTTGAAGTGATGGATTTGGGTCATCTCAAATATTTTCTTGGCATAGAGATTGCATGGTCTAAAAAGAGTATAGTTCTCTCACAAAGGAAATATACTTTAGATTTGCTGAATGAAACTGGAATGTTAGGATGTCGTGTTGTCTCTACTCCCATTGAGCAGAATCACAAGTTAAGTGATCAAGGTGGAAATCAAGCTAACAAAGAGAGTTATAAAGAATTGTTGGACGCCTTATTTACTTTTGTCACACAAGACTCGATATTGCTTATGCGGTGAGTGTGGTAAGTAGATATATGTATGACCCAAGAGTGGAGCACATGGAAGCAGTATATAGGATTCTAAGATATCTGAAGGGTAGTCTAGGAAAAGGTCTCTGGTTCAGGAAGAATATGAATCTTGATGTGGTTTGCTATTGTGATGCTGACTGGGCAAGTTGTTTAGATGACAGGAGATCAACATCAAGGTATTGTGTTTTTGTGGGAGGCAACTTGGTGTCATGGCGAAGTAAGAAACAGAATGTTGTTTCTCGATCTACAGCAGAAGCAGGGTACAGGGCTATGTCTTCTAGCTTATGTGAAATGCTCTGGTTGAGAGGTTTGTTGTCAGAATTACGATTGTTTCGAGGTGGAGATTTGACACTATGGTGTGACAATAAATCAGCAATCAATATTGCTAATAATCCAGTGCAACATGATCGTACCAAACATGTGAAAATGGATCGTTTCTTCATTAAAGAGCGCTTAGACGAAGAAAACTTGAAACTAGAGTATGTATCTTCTGGAGAGCAACTTATTAATTATTTGACAAAAAGAATGTCTCAAAGAGTGTGTGTTAGTTTGTAACAACTTGAGGATGATTGATATCTATCACCCAACTTGAGGGGGAGTGTTGAATATAGTAGCATATTAGTATTTGTAGTCTATTAGGATTCGTATTAGTTTTTCTATTAAGATTCTTATTAATCCTTTGTTAAGGGTTGTAAAAGAAGAACAATTATATGAATTTTTACAAGTAAGCAATAAAACCCGAAAATCAACTCAATTATTTATAAAACTTAAATAATTGATAGTGTTGGCCATATGTATGACAATGTGTATTAAGACTTGAGGACTACGTGCTATTCTTGTGTATGAGCTGTACTACATGTGTAAAATGAGCTGGATATCCGTCAAATGTTCCACGCATGACTGCATCTTAAACAGTTGGTGTAAGTACACACCTGAGAACTACTGTAACGGACAGGTCCTTCGCAGGTGACCAGCCAAGAACTGAGTATTCGTGGCTGTCGTAGGCGGTGCCAGTGACCTGCTTGACGAGGTCGACTCGGAGATAAACCTCGTCAAGGGGCCATCGTGGCTTGCTCCTCCAAGGGAAGATGGTCGAGGATGTTGTTGAGCACTTCGGGGTCATCATCCACGAGCTCAAGCTCGTGCCAATGCTTGGGTGCACCAGCATCGTTCCCGTCGAGGTCTTCCGGAATGGCTGCGCGCACACGCCCGACATCATCAGTAACCTGCTCGGTGAAATGCCCCTTCAGCGATGAATTTCTTCGAGCCACCAGCTTATCGGTAATTTGATGATCGATGATACTATGGGCAATCTGATGCATGCCAAAATCTAATGTCATGAACGTGGAACCGCAGGCCACGAAGTCCCCGCCGAAGTCGAGCACATGAATGGGCGGCATGCCGAGCGCCGTGGCAGCATGGAATGCCGCGCGGGGCATCTCGTATGGCGCCGCAGTACACGTCCATGCAGAACGCGGCGCTGCCAAAGTGGAATGAAACGCTGACGACGGCAGGCCCTATGCGTTGCGCCTCGCGGAGGAGAGGCACCGCCTCCTCCATGTGCACACGGTACTTAGTGCCTTGGCACCGATCGCGAGCCTCGATCTCGCCGTGGCTGGCACAGTCGAAGCTATATTATCTGATGCAATCTGAGAGAAATAGGAACATGGAGTATTTTACGTATAAGCGGGGCCCACTTCTATTATGGCTGACCCATCAATCCAAACAAGGAAAATATCCTCAAACTCTTTAATCCAGGATGATAAGTGCTTGGTTTTTAAAATAGAGGGGTCTGGTTTCAAAATAAAAGAGTTATTTGAATTTTTTTTTTAAATAGAGGAGGTAAAAAAGGTGTTTTTGCACTTTTAAAAGCCGAGTTAACTTTAGGACCCAAAAGTATAACAATATAGAGATTTATATTTTAAATATAGGGCAATTTCATTTGTACCCTGAAAAATAGTTTTAATCATGAAGCAAAAATGAAATATTGATGTTGCTGAGGTCTATAACATTATTGGGATAAATCTAAATTTAGTCCATGTACTTTGGTCCAAAACCATTTTCAATTACGCATTTTAAAACCATCCAAATATTATTCTTCTATTATCGAAATCATGCATTTTTCATTCACCATCTGGTTTTTGTGGGTGGCATTTCATGTTTGAGAATTTTTTTTAGTTTTTTGACATTACTTATAGCAAGAGTAAGTGATAGAGGAGGAAATGGAGAAATCAAAATAAATTAATGCATGCTAAATAACTAGTAATTATGATGGTTATGGATATTTTAGAGGAATTGATTTCTTCTTTTCTACATATATCACTTATTCTTACAATATGTGCGGACCAAGAAACTCAATTAAATTGTGCCCTGTGAGTATGGAATATCATCCACAAAAGTTAGGTGACAAATGAAAAGTGTATAATATTAATAGTAGAATGATGAATTTTAGATGGTTTTAAAATATAATAAAAAATAGACAGGGCAAAATAGAGGGACCAAATTTGGACTTATCACTCTAAAAGTTGCTTAAATTGTAAATTTGCTGAGATGCAGCTAGCGCTTTTTTAACATTTTTAGAGCATAAGATCTCGAAATGTCTTGATCATAGCCGAGACAGAATTCAGCCCAAAATGTGGAGTGGGCTTCACCCTGTCATCTGAATGTCCTAGTCCATTCGTTTCGTAAAATTAGCCCATCTGATGAACCAGGCTAGTCCAGTCAGGTTGGAAACTGTATACACTTACGACAAATTGGGTTTACAAAGTTACAAGATACTTTTCCTATCTGGGCAATTCGCGTACATGGAGTTCCAATTTCAAAGGCTAGAAAGTAGAAACCAGGCCCATTGTAGGCGGTTCACACTAGAGTCTACAGAGCATTCCAAGTTATTTTTGCTCTCTTTAATGTCAAATCGCCACCCTTTCTACGAGAGCCAACTGACCGTGCCAGTACCACAAGCTGCAGTGCCACGCGTACTATTCCCATGGATATGATCCTATCCATAGTCCCCATACCGACATAACGTGAAGCAGTGAGCATGTGCCCACGACGCAGACACGAAAGGAACGAAATGTAGGAGAAGTGTCATTGCATACGCTCGCGTCTTGTTGTAGTCATGCATTTGACGCGCGCGAGGAGTTCCAAGCTGTGTCGTTTGTGCACTGGCATACGTGGGTCAGATGGGTGCAGACTGCAAAAGTGACACACATCGTCCTATACAACACCAACCTGCAAACCGACCGACCAACCACATCAACTGTCTCTTCAATACCAAGTACAATTACCAATTAAGGCACAGACCGGTTCCACACGCACAGGAAGTGAAGTATGGTGTGAAAGTTGCGACTCGTGTGCTGTCCCAACCCACATCTGTCTCTGCCCCACGTAGTCTCATGTAGTCCCAACTCCCCAAGTTCCAAGTGTCCCTATAGACCATAGTTAAACTAAGCTTGCGGGCCCCCAGGGCCACGTGCAGGGCATCCGGCACGTTGAAGATTGGGCGTGACGGCTGAGATGTGGGTCAGCTGCAACGGATCACCGCCCCTCCTGGGTATTAGCGTTGTCACCTGATAGAGACTGGGTCGGCAAAAGACTGGGCCGGATAGGTGGCACGCGTCTCTTTTGCGGCAGGTGACGATACCCACCGACGGGTGGTGTTTTTTACTCTCTGTATACAGATATTAAGTACAGAAGTTCGTTGGGAGGTTCATCTGATATTTTTCCTCGTATGGCTGAATATTTTTCGATGAACTGGTACGTTCATGACCGCTGGATCATGATGCTTTAACCACAGTACATCTCGATATCGTCGAAGAGGAAGAGAAATGCATTGAGTTATCTTGTGATCTCTAACGTGCATGCTTTTATTTATGTTTCCAACCATTTAAGTGTCAAACGTTTGAGAGAAAACAAAAATGCTAAAATAGTCTGAAAAAATAAATTCTTTTTTATTTGGCATGCTAATTTTTAAGCACTTGTGTCACGATTGATCGAGATTGATCAAGGTTGATTTGTGGTGATTATAGGAGGGTTATTTGGAACCGATGGTAGCAATGGAGTATTAGGTTAACTCCAAGCTGAGTAAGAGGCGCTTGCTCGAGAGAGAACTAGGATGTGTTAGATAGGAGATGTAGGTATCAGATAGGTCGGAGAACAGATTGAGTAAATTTGAGAAGGTTTTTTATAATAATATATAAAAATTTGGAGTATTTGATTTTTTTAGCGAATCTATTATCTAGTAAGGTGTTAGATAAGAAAAAAAAAATTATCAATATGAGCATTTAATTTGTTAGATCAATGATGGATAATAACCCGAATCGGCTTTACTAATGGTGAGCGGAAAATCCAACTTTGAATTTGAATTGTCGGATGTTACACATACTGCATAACTCATCAAGAGAGAAAAGTATACAAAAATGAGATGCAATTTTAAAGTCAAACACACACACTTTGTATATATCACATATATATTCTAAATTTGCTAGTCCTTTTCAAGTTCAAATAAGACAGGAATGCAAAGGGAAGTATCTCATGTTCTCAATAGGAGAAAACGAAGGAAAAAAAAAAGAAGCTGATAAATGGAGTCCTCAATTACATTCCTACGCTGCCATTCATCCAAATCATTTTCTGGATTTACTAGGACAATCCGGAGATTTTGCTCCAAATGAACCGCCACACATCCATATATAAAAACCTTAATCACCGAACTAATCTTCACCCAACCCTCGAAATTACCAACCAAAAATAATTAAAAAAACCTTAAGAGTCGCCCATTTCCCGCGCCTTCCTTTAGCTTCCCAATAATACCCCTCTCCAGAAGAAAGCCTCCGTCCATCGCACCCACACCGTCCGATCCGGCCAACCCCAACACGCATACGTCCCAGATCCACGCACCAACCCATGTAACGGGCAAAAGACCTGTAGCTACGCGCAGCACAACATGCAACCGTTAGTGCATCCATGCTTCTATTTAAACCCCACTCCACAACCATCCCAACCTCACCAGACTACAAGCCTTACGCTGTTAATCCACAATCACAAGCATAAGAGCACTTCTTAGATACATACATACACAGAACACCCTCCCAAGCTCACCGAGAAGCTAGAAAGATGGGGCCTAACTTGTCCACGTACAACTACAAGATGGCGTCGCCGCAGAAGGCGTTCGTGACGTTCCTGGCCGGCGACGGGGACTACTGGAAGGGCGTGGTCGGCCTCGCCAAGGGCCTGCGCCGTGTCGGCTCAGCCTATCCCCTCGTCGTGGCCGTGCTCCCCGATGTCCCAGAGGAACACCGCCACATCTTAGTCGCACAGGGCTGCATCGTCCGCGAGATCCAGCCGGTGTACCCGCCGGAAAACCACACCCAGTTCGCCATGGCCTACTACGTCATCAACTACTCCAAGCTCCGCATCTGGGAGGTAATATAAGTAACCAACTGTAACATGCATGCATGGGGATTGGTTCTTAGCAGCTTATTTGTTTGGTTTAGTTTGTGGAGTACGAGAGGATGGTATACTTGGACGCGGACATCCAGGTGTACGAGAACATTGACCACCTGTTCGAGCTGGAGAGGGGGCACTTCTACGCAGTGATGGACTGCTTCTGCGAGAAGACGTGGAGCCACACACCACAGTACAAGATCGGCTACTGCCAGCAGTGCCCCGACAAGGTGGCATGGCCAGCCGACGAGCTCGGCCCGCCTCCGGCGCTCTACTTCAACGCCGGCATGTTCGTGCACGAGCCCAGCATGGCCACCGCCGAGGAGCTCCTCGACAAGCTCCGCGTCACGGCTCCCACCCCTTTCGCTGAGCAAGTAAGCTGACGCGTGCATGCGCACATGTGCTTGATATACTTGGAACTATGCAACGCGTGCTTATATAGCTGCTTCTTGCAGGATTTTCTCAACATGTTCTTTAGGGACATATATAAGCCAATCCCGCCGGTGTACAACCTGGTGCTTGCCATGCTGTGGAGGCACCCCGAAAACGTCGAGCTCGACAAGGTCAAGGTCGTGCACTACTGCGCCGCGGTACGTGAATTAATTAGCATTCTTATCCGCTCTATGGTGTTTAATTGCACAGGCTGATATAACCAATTATACAGGGCTCGAAGCCGTGGAGATTCACGGGTAAGGAGGCGAACATGGACAGGGAGGATATTAAAGAGTTGGTGAAGAGGTGGTGGGGCATTTACGACGACGAGAGCCTGGACTACAATGGTCCGACCGACGGTGGTGACGAGGTCGACGAGGCCAAGCAGCCAATGCGAACGGCACTATCCGAGGCCGGCGCCGTGAATTACTTCCCAGCGCCCTCGGCCGCGTAGGCTTCAACGGGCGCAGTAAGCCCGGTGGCCGGCCATCGACCAGGCGCTGCTTTTAATGCGCCCGTGCGGCCGGTGTAGTGTCTACCGTATATTGCGCTTCATTTGGCGTTCGCGTCAAATTATGGTGTTAAAATATTTCCACATTGTGGTGTTTTGGATAAGTTCTGTCAAGTTTTAGGTTACATGTAAAGAGTTCAGTTTGTATGATATAAAAAAAAAAAATGTGTCCAGTTTGTAACTACGGCTGGTCTAACAGAGAGATCTGCCCTGTATGTAATTTAGTGAAACTTTTTTAGATTAATAATACAATATTAAGCTTAACGATATGCTACCAGCTTATGTATGAGGTGCAATTGTTACATCTTTTCTCTCTGTTTCATGTCCTTCTGTGCTGTGAGATAGATGTTTCTTCTGTTGTCAAAGTCGGTGCTGCGTTTGCGACCATTCTAGTATTTCTTATGGAAGGATATTTTTAAGAGTTTTTATGAGGTATAGGATCCGTCCAAGGACCCACAGGTTTAGGTATAGACATAAAAATATTTGTTAATCATAATTATCGATTGACCAGAGGTATTTTGAGTGTTATATGTGGATGACCTTCAATTGCAAGTCATGCATCAAATAAAGAAAATTTTTCGCTTAAAAAAGAAAGTTTTAGTTATTTGCGTTTTACACTACTCTTCGTCAAATTACTAGTATCTGTTCATGCTTAATTATAGCACTCGGATTGTATCATGTCATTTTTTTCATCGAGTAACTAAGTCATGTTTGGATCTCATGAATTGAAATTTCCACATGAAATTGATCAGTTTCATATTTGAATTTAATTTTGAAATTTAAATTTAAAAATAAATTTGAATTGAAATTTCAAATTTCAAATTTGAATTTAGAATTTATATTTTTTATCGATCGAACTTATATTTTTTATATCAACCAATAAATCTTGATCCAATGATTACAATTTGATCTAAGATGTCATATTTTTCTTATATTAGGTTATCGAATTTTTTATTTCAAATTGTTTTTTTGCAGGTTGTCACAATTTTTTATTTTAGGTTATCATATTTTTTTTAGTTTTTTCACGATTTTTATTTTAACTTGTCATAATTTTGAGTTGTCTCATTTCTTATTTTAAATTATCGCATCATTTTATTTTAAGTCTTCACATTTTTTTTAGGTTTTCGCATTTTTTCTTAAATTTTTTTTACATGTAAACATTGTGAATATCTTAGCCCTTCCCATTTAAATTTAGATATTTAATTCTAATTTGAAGTTTAATTCAACTTTTAAATTTTGGATCTTTAAAAATAAAAATAAAATCATAAATATGATATAAATATTTAATTTAAAATTAATGCTAAACTTTCAAGTCATTTCAATCTATAAAAAAAAGCTCAAACCATTCAACTTCGTGCTCCAATTCCAAACCAGAAGAACAATTATACATGTTGGAGCCTTGCAGGTTAACTTCAAAAGGAATGTTAAATAAGGTATGTATCAACTCTAGTAAATCAATTGGTACATTTCTAATTTACTCACTCAATTAATGAAAGAAAGGAAGTTTAAATGATATTTCTATCATTTGGAAGTTTATGATGATCTATTAGATAATAGTTAATATTACTTATTGGATTAAATAGAAACAATAGCTCATATAAAATTAATTTCGTTATAAAATCATCCTATTTATAAATGTTGGTTGGAGGGACCCAGCAGACTACATTGTTAATTTGTTATAGCCCAAGCATTAAAGTATGTTCTTAGACCGATCTTGTTCCGGCGGACTAGCAGAAGGAAATGGACCTTTCATCCTACACAGCAAAAAAGGAACCGACCAAATCCGTTGAATTACATGCGGCACACGCCGAGTCCTTTTTTCCCGGGACAGCGGGTAACGGCAGGATGGATGCAGGGAGGTCCTTGGAATAACCAATTCGTTATTTAATTACCATGAGCCACGTAGCTTATCCGAACCAGAGTTTGGGTTTGATTTGATTTGATATGGATCGCTTTCGACGACTAGAATGGCGCTAGATGGATCGCTACCGGGAGCAAGCCGCCGGTTGTGTTACGTACGCTTGACCACTCGTCTTTTCCAGTGAAAGGCTGGGCCAGATCATGCATATATGCATGCATACGCGCCTCATGCCGTTGCTTCCTTACTGCCCGGCTTACGTTATCGCCCCATCTTCAGTTTCCCTTCCTTCACTTAGCGAATTATGACCTATTATCTAGCTTAGTTGAGGATCAGGATCTTTTTCATAGTCATTATACATTTTGAATTAAAATTTTAAATAAGTTGGAACTAATACAAAATTTATTTATTGAGTTTATAAACTAAAATATTATTAAGCCAATTTATTGGTAAAATTTAAGCTACTTCGAGCACTCTCTGTTTGTCCTTATAGGCTCTCTAGATTTTTGCACTGTCCAAAATAGTACGTGATTTTAAGGAAGATTGACGCATGCTCTAATCGACACGGCGCTGTAAGTTTCGAAATGGTTGGCACGATCCGTCAATTACCAAAAAAAAAAAAAAACAGTGCAGCAAGACGGTCACACTTGTCTGGGTGGGTGGATATGTTCGTACGTGCACACGCAGGGGGCCATGCATGCCAATGTTAGCAACCTGTCACATACCAAAGTGGCTAGCACAGAAAATAAAAAGGTCGGCCTCCTGACCCACTCCTCAATTATCACACTACGCAACAATAGTTAGTAGTGGCACACACGATTGTTTTGTGATCTCAGATTAGTAAGCGAATTAAAGTTTTTTATTGATCAATACTGTCAGAGTGAAACACGTGCAACAGCTGATTTGGTGTTATCCTAAACATAGTAACTACATACTGAAAGACAAATATAAGTAGGATGAAATAAAATCTTAATTTGTCTTTGGACATTAGGTTTTTTTTATTCTTTCGAGATTTTCTAAACACAAGTTATCCAATTTTTGTTTTCTTTTTTTAAAATTCGTTGCCCGGCTAGACGAATGCAAATAATTATAAATTACTATTGTAATTTTGACACATTTCCTCAAACTAGGTAGTTATCCTTTCGTGTAAGGCTCTCTAATGCCGGCGCCTCGACGCCCTGACAAGTGGGTCCCACCGGAAAAAATTAATAAAAAAATCGCGTGAGGAGAGAGACGACGCCAGGCGAAGCTGCAGCGGTGACGCTCTGACAGGTGGGGCCCGCGACGCGTGATTGGGCGAAGCGGCAGCTTTGGAGCACGCGGGGACGCCTCGTCACGCGGTTTGCGGGGCCCACGGCGCGAGAAACGGTGGCTTCGTACCCTCCCGTGAAATCGTACTGACAGGTGGGCCCAAATGCATCTCGGGGCCACGTGACAGTGAATGTGTGTGCGGTGTGGAGGTGCGGGACGAGGCGCGGTGGGCCCCACAAAATGCGTGGGCTGGTGTAAACGCGTTTCGCGCGCGTGCGCCTGCTGAGTCTCTGTCAGGTGGGCCCGTGTGTGTAGAGGGCCCGCATGTCAGTGCCGGTTTTGGGGAAAAATAGCCGTTTGAAGATTTCGTGCCCTCGGTCCCACCTGTCAGTGACTTAAAAAATAGCCGTTTAAATTAAGCCGTTTAAAAATAGCCGTTGGAGTTATTTTATTCATTTCTGAGGTTAAAAATTCATAAAAAATCCAAAAAATTCCAAAAAAATTGCAAAAAATTCCTGAAAATTTGTGTGACCCCCTGCCTATATATATGCCCAATTTTCAGCTCATTTACCCTCAAGCACACCAAAACTCACACACTTTGCACTCTCCTGTTCATCCAGTTTTTTCCGAAAAAATTTCCAATGGCCAATAATCCCCCCGGCGGTTATGTTAATTGGTTTGGCGAACCAAATTTAGATGATGAGAACTCCCAAGCGCCAAACAGTCAAAATCCGCCCAGTTTTCAGCCTCCTCCCCCACCATACCCGATGTGCTATCCACCGTACGCTGCACCCCCTCCATACGGCCAACCACATCCATATGCACATCCGTACGCGCAATCCCCCTACGGCCCTTACGGCCAAAATCCTCATTACGTTGGAGCTCCGACCATGCCTGCAGGAATGTCGCCTCCTCAACCACCGAGCAAAAATTCGCAGTCCACGTCCGTATCGGATACCGGGACTCCACATAGCTCGGCCCCGGGAGTGATCAAGGCCGACGACAGCGCTGGCAAAGGCGAACGAAGGGTTGGGGCACAGCGTAAACGAATGCTCTGGTCTGTTAATGACGACATGTGACTTGTGAGTGCTCATTTAACTACTAAATTCCGCTATCGCAGACTTTGTTATTAAATTTGGATTTTACGTGCTCCAGATCAGTGCATGGTTGAATAACTCCCTCGACCCGGTCGATGGGAACAATCAAAAATGCGACGAGTACTGGTCAAAGGTGGTTGCCGAGTACAACGAGAGCAGTCCGCCTGATCGCAGACGAGATCTCAGGCACTGCAAAGACCATTGGCAAAAGAGCAATAAAAAAATTGTTTAGTTCAATGGTATCTACTGCAGGTTGCGCGATGCATATGCTAGTGGTCGTTCAGACGACCAATTGATGTCGCAAGCACGCGACATGTACAGGCAGGAGGTGGGTCAGGCCTTCATCATGGAGCACTGGTGGAGAGCCGTATGTGCTCAACCGAAATGGTACCAAAGCTACTTGGATTCTTCCAAAAGAGCTCGCTTCAACGAAGAAGGTGCCCACACGTCGTCGTCGAACAACGACGATGACCACGTCGAGCTTCCACGACCTAAAGGGCGAGATGCGGCAAAGCGGAAGGGTAAGAGCAAACTAGGCGGATCATCATCGACGCGCGAGAAGACCCTCGAGCGCATCGACAAAGCCAACGCCGAGCTTAATACTATGGCCGACAAAGCCCTTGCTGTAGCCGATAAATTGCAGGGGATGGCCAGAAGCAAAGAGAAAGCTTCATTGATGAAGTCGTTGACGAAGCTACTTGGGATGGATACATCCCATTTATCGGAGAACCGTAAGGCGACGCATGAGGCTGCAATAGAATACATCAACGAGCAGCTTAACGATCTGAAAAACAAATAGTAGACTGAATATTGTACTTTTCATTTAAAAATTTGTACTCGCTCTATTAATTTAAGTGGTTTTGGATTCACTTGTTTGTACTGTGGTATGTGATCGATACTTTTAGATTATAGCCGTTGGATTTTAGCCGTTGGAGCTGACACATCTGATCGATGCTGTTGGATTTTAGCCGTTGGAGCTGACACATCTGATCGATGCCTTTGGATTTTAGCCGTTGGAGCTGACGCATGTGATCGGTACTTTTGGATTTTAGCCGTTGGAGCTGAGACATGTACTCGATGCCTTCGGATTTTACACCCCTATATATTTGGACCTCTCCATGCCCTCATCTTCACAACTCAGTTATCTCAACTTCACAACCGAGGCCTCCGCTCTTGGTGATCTCAACTTCACAACCAACCCCAAAAAAATGTCGTCCAGCTCAACCACAAGTAGTGGTGAGGACGAAGGCATCGACCAAATGGAAGAGTTCGCGGCGGGGTTAGCACAAACCTGTCTAACGGTCGAACCCCTTATGCGTCACGCTCTTCATGATGTTGAAGCTAGCATTGGTGCTGGTACCTCGCACCGCCGCCGACGAAGTAGCAGAAGGTACATCGAAAGAGATCGCGAAGACGGTCATAACCGTCTAGTCGCGGACTACTTCGCCGATGTTCCGGTCTACCCCGGGTACTTGTTTCGCAGAAGATTCCGCATGGGGAGACTCCTCTTTCTGCGAATCGTCGAAGCTCTCGGGGAGTGGTCCCCGTACTTCACCGAGAGGAGAGATGCCCTCAACCAGAAGGGGCTATCTCCATTGCAGAAGTGCACTGCAGCTTTGCGCATGTTGTCGTACGGCTCGCCCGCCGATGCTGTCGACGAGTACGTACGCATCAGAGAGTCGACGGCCATTCGGTGCCTGGAGAATTTCGTCGAAGGAATCATTGATCGGTTCGCGGAGGAATATCTCCGTAAACCTACTATCGAAGACCTCCAGCGTCTGCTCCAGGAAGGAGAGGACCGAGGTTTCCCAGGGATGATGGGAAGCATCGATTGCATGCATTGGGAATGACGCAATTGCCCAGTTGCATGGAGGGGCCAATTCACCCGTGGTGATCAAGGAGTCCTACAATAATACTTGAAGCAGTCGCATCCAGAGACTTGTGGATATGGCATGCCTTCTTTGGTGTCGCCGGATCCAACAACGACATCAACGTGCTTAACCAATCTCAAATAGTGTTCAGCCGTTTTAAGTAAAAGTACTATTCATTTTTAACCTAATTTTGTTTTTGTTTTCATTTTCGATTCAATCTCATTTCACTCTGGACTCTTTATATTGGACTAAATTCAAACTTATCTCCAGATTATGGACAATTGCAAATTAGTCCAAACAACTTTCATATTTACAATTTAGTTCTTCTAACAAATTCTTTTAATTTGATAAATTCAAACCAAACTTTTGAATCTATCCCTCCTTCAGGATTTACACTCACATTCACACCATATCTCAATTCAAAGCGGAAAAACATACATTCACGCACGCCTCAGGTCAAACAGCAGCAGTAACAAACCTCTACCTGTCTTATTCCTCTAGCCAGCAACTGCTACACTGTGCACCCTCTACACTCTTTCTCTCTATGCAAGTTCCGAGAGAGCCAGCAATTTTCATTCCTTGTCCCTTCTCCTCTCCTCAGTTCCATTGTCATGGCTAGTATAAGAGGTAAAGTAGCAGCAGCGTTCTTCTCCCTTTTGTTCATCTTCTTCTCTTGTTCTTCTTCTTCTTGTGAACCACTAGCAATCAAGGACGAAGGAATAGCAAGAAGAGCAAGGGAAAGATCAAATTACACCTCCTCCAGATCTAGGTGAGCACATACACTAGAAAATATATGAAATTGTTGCATACCACTGCTCCCTGTTCTTCTTCTTCTTCAGCTTACCGTCCAAATAAGCCACGCCGTTGTCACATCAATTCTAGTCATCACTAGCCAATCCAACTTGACCAAACACTTCCTCTACTTCCCTCCAATTTTCAATAGCATCCACATCAAATTCGGCGCCGCCAATTGCCACTGATTATTATTTTTCAGTTTTCCGACAAACTCCCTTGCTTCAGCCATCGGACTCATTTCCGGGCCAAATTAGTGGTCGAATCTGTAGCGAGAAATATCCCTCACCACGAAAAATGCCTTTTCATTTTGTTAGATTTCAAAATTCACCTCGAGCCAACGAGTTTGTGTTCTTCCCACACCATCGCCGTCGTGCTCACGTCGCCAACCCAAACCGCCGTTCCTTCAACCAAATTAACTGTGCCTTTAGACTCCCCTAACCACCCTCTTTCTCCCGTGCCTATTCGAGGAGAACCCAAATTTGAACATTGTCTTCTTCAGCCATGTGGTCGAAATCCACGTCGATGCCATCGTTCCCAAATTGCTCTCGACCACACCATAATAGTAACCTTAGAAGCTTACCTATGCTGCTATTTCACCGAGAAGATCTCTCTTCTGGGAAATTGCCCCTCTTCGTGGTGCGGGCGTGCCAGTATACATAAGTATATAAATAAAGGGCAGAGAGTGCACAATCTTAGGGGAAACACTATATTTTATTAATTATGAAAAGAATTACAAATTACAAGTATCTTTGTGATTTATATGCTCTCATTGTGCCAAATAAAAGTACTTCTTGATTTCAGGGGATTGCATGGTTCATAATTCCTCAGATCTTTTGAAACACTCCTAGTTAATTACATCTGCAAAACAAGTTCGCAGAAAAATTCTGATTAAGCTATGTTGATGGTGATCATCTTCAAGCCTCGAAATAATTTTGCTCTTGATAAATAGATGTAATGCATATGCCTATGCAGGAAAATGTGCAAACCCATTACTTTCGTCAGTCTATGGTGCTATCACAAAAATGTGTTGAACACTGAAATATCCATCAATGTTCAGCCAGGGGGTTGTTCGGCCACTTCGGTCGCGAACAAGTGGATGCCTTCGCCTCATTAGTACTCGACATGAATGGAGTCCAGCTTTATCAGTCAAGGACAAAAAGCATATTGTCTTTGCCTCATCATTACCTAGCAACATTGAAAAGTGGATGGAAATGACTTGTGATAACAACTTGACTTCCTTACCTTTAGGTAAAGGATATTCTTTGGCTAAATGGATGGGAGTCTTTCTGACCTTTGATTGGCATGAAATTTAGAGGAATAATTTCTAGACAGATTTTCGATTGTTCATCAAAATTTGAGATCAGTCGAACCGTCGGATTGAAAACTATATTCATTGCATTACTTGTATGTTAAGATGAAATTCAGTAAGACAGTGACTGTTTTCAATCATCTTCTGAAGGTCTTCTTGACTTCTGACTGAAGTAGGACTTGGAGGACATATTTCACATTGGATCTTATATTCACCATAAAAATTTGGGGTCAATCGGACTTCTGGATGGGAAATTATCATTGATCTTCTACCATTGGACAAATTCATCTTCATCAGCAAACAACTCATTTGTTGTAGCCCTTTTGAACTCTGGTCGAATTGCATCTTGGCAACCTTTGATTCACTTGAAACTTGGTACACATGTTGCACATCGAGTCTTCTGTTCACCATGAAAATTTGGGGGTCGATCGAACTTTTGAATGAGAAGTTATCATCGATCTTCTCCCGTGGGACGAACTGAAATTTCATCTGGATAGAGCCTCTCCTTTGATCGAATTGCAACTTAGAGGTCTCTGATTGACTTGAAACTTGGTAGACATGTTTCACTTCAAGTATTCTATTGACCATAAAAATTTGAGTTAGATCGGACTTTTGGATTAGAAGTTATCATCGATCTTCTCTCGTGGGACAAACTGAAATTTCTTCTGGGCAGAGCCTCTCCTTTGATCGAATTGCAACTTCCAGATCTCTGATAGTGAACTTAAGAAGTTTTGATCGAACAGCAATATGGACCAGATTGAATGCTAGCTCGTTCACTCCAATATGAATTTGATCGAATGCTAATTGAATCTCTTGCTCAAAAGTAGAGTTAAGAGGTGTTAATCAAACAACAATGTGGACCAGATTGAATGCTTGTTCGTTTGTGACAATATGGATCTGATCAAATGCTAATTCAATATCCTGCGCAAAAGTAGACTTCAGAGGTTTTTGTCGAACAACAATATGGACCAGATCGAATGTCAGTTCGTCCACGGCAGTGTGGATCTGATCGATTGCTAATCCATCTCGGGGCACTCAAGGTTTTGATCAAACAACAATATGGACTAGATCAAATGCTAGTTCGTTCACGTTAGTATGGATCTGATGGAATGTCAATTGAATCTTGAGGCACTCATTGACTTCGGGCTCTCTTGTGCAGTTAACCGGGACGTTCAATGCTGCTCCATGCTCTCTTGATCTTCATAAATGGCTAGCACGGGCACCACGAACAAGGCTTCCACCTTTGATATGAAGCATGATGCATGTTTATGCATATGTAGATGAGCAAGACTCACCCATGGTTATCTTCAGGACTTGCTTGAGTGGATCTTCAAAACGGGCATGGAAAAGAGTTTCTGGTCGAACAGAGAGGCTCCCTCTTCATTGCCTGGTCTTCGTCTTCGTTCGCCTGAGTCTCCTCTTCTTCTCTTCTGTACACTTGCAAAATAGGTGAGTATCACTCTGTATTTATAGCGGATTAAGGTTGGTTACAACCATTTAACAACCAGTGATATTCAGGGGATTTTAAATTCGAATAGGAGATAAAATTTTTTATTTAAATAAACAAAAGGATAAAGATAAAGATTATCCCCTTTTTCAAATTTCGAGCTATCAAAGTGACTATGTTGGTGAGACCAGGTTCAATCCGAGTCAAATTTGACCAGACCCAAGTCTGATTCGAATCCGACTAGTCCTATCACAAGTCTGACTCGACCGGACCTATCCCAAGTCTGATTTGACTAGTTTGAGTCTGAGTCCGAGTCTGACTCGACTAGACGTAGCCCACGTCTGATTTTGATTAGACCCAGTCTGAATCTGACTCAACTAGTGAGGCTTTATGATACGGGGTGCCCGATCTTCACGAAGTAGGATTGTTGATAACTCGTTGATTTGTGTAACCTAACGAACCGATGGCGCCAACCACTGTCAATACAGCAACCTACGACAAAAGAAGTCGCCCAACCACACGCTTTGATCGTTGTCTACTTGACCACGCAAAAGTAGACACACTGTTCCTGCAATCAACGAAGAAATTACAAGAACAATGGTAAAGAGAATAACTCCCAATTCTAGGCGGTGGCTTATGAGCACAAACCCTAGAACAAGAGCAAAAGCTTCTCTGAAAATATTTGTGTATTCAATTCGTGGTTGTCTCAAAACTATGATCATGTCTCTCTTTTATAGAGGGTGGTATTTACAAAAGATAGAAGGTTTAAACTAGACTTTCAATCTGAATCTAATTCAAAACGAAATAAAAATCCTAACATACTATAAGATAAAAGAAGTCCGGAATTAATCTTCTCGGATTCGGATTCGGACTCGGACTGGACTTTTTCCTCTCGTGCACTTGACATTCTTTCGGGGCTCCTGGTTGCATACGACGTCCGATTTTGATGATTCTTGATTTTTTGGAAAGCTCTTTTCAATACATTTCCAAAAAGTACTCATGAATCCAATTGGACATCTTTGTTGAGAATGGTGCTTGGTCGAAGTTGCTGTTTCTCACAGATCCGAACAGGACTCTTTCCTCTCGTGCACTTGACATTCTTTCGGGGCTCCTAGTTGTATACTACGTCCGATTTTGATGATTCTTGATGCGTTGGAAAGCTCTTTCGAATACCTTTCCAAAAAATACTCATATGACTGATTCGAATATCTGTGATGAAATTAGCACTTAGTCAAATTCTCTGAACAAACATCCGATTGTCACTTGGTCGATAGGTTGTATGGTCCCTAGGTTGCGACCATGTGCTTCTGATCCTGGGCTGCGACCTTGAGGGATGCTGTGACCTCGAGCCTTTCTGGTTGAGCACAGAGTTCTTCTGATCGAGAGCTTTCTGGTCGATCACTGATGCGAAGGATGTCCTCATCACTTTAGCAGGGCTTTGACCAGTTTTTTGACTATTTATATTGTGTTTTAACAGTTCATACATATGTGTATTTTTTTTTATTCTAGTCTTTTTGGTCATATGGGATTTTTCTTGATGAATTTTATTACAAAAATTCATTGAACAACCGCCAATTTCAAAAACCAGCCACCACATTGCTCCAGCACCGTTGAAGCTTCCTGTTTCACTTCTTCTGCTCCGGCGCAAGACACCGCCGCTCGTCGTTGACCAGCTGTCGTCCAAATTCACTGCACCAAAGCGTGATAAAAAACCCTAGTTGACCCCCTGACAACTCAAATGCCACAGCAAAAGCCCAAAAACAATTTTGGGTAATTTTACCTCTTTACCGGCGTGCCGCCAGAGTGCCTCCCGCTCACCATCGGTTGTTTCCGTCAATGCCGCTTTGTCCAATATGTTTGCCTCAACCACACAAGAATTTTACTCTACTAAGTCACCTCCTAACACTACACAAAATCGCAAATTAACCCTATGTCAAAAAATCCATCGAGAGGCTCCGCTTCATCGTGTCGCAACCATCTTGTCCAACGCTGTTCTCCGCGGTCCGACCGTCCCAATGCCTCAAACCAGTTCGATTGGATTCGGCACATCAATCGCCTAGCTCCTAGACAAAATTGGTGCAACTATTGAAGCCTAACGTGGGCATACGACCACACCCTAGATCCCGGTCGTCCGTCGACCACGCCAAAACAATGCCGTTCCAGTGGCAGACATTGTCAGTGCATGTAAAATCTGTGTCATCCAGTGGAATTAGCTCTGTTTAGTTACTTTAGTGCATGAAAATTGAAATCCAATTTGTCTATCAAGTTCATGATGTTATTTCCTACATTTCCTTTAACTATCGTATCGCGAGAAAATCTCATCTTGACGTATTTTTAGTTATGTCGCTCCATACGAATGACGTCCATCGATGTCCGAACGACGCCGCATTCGCATCCAATCCGGAAATTGATTTCGCCCTAGTGTTGTCAACCATCCAACCAAAGCCCTAGCTAGCCATGTTCCAGTCATTTATCAACCCAAGCCTCGAAGAAAACTCTAGAGGGCCTGATCAAACCTTGTCAGTTTGCGTTCAATGCTGTTCCCATCAACATTCCTATATCGTACGCAACCTTAGAAACTTCGGACTAAAAATCCGTTAGTGTCACCTTGACCGCTTTGCCTTCAACCCTACAAATATATAATCTAATCATCCATTCAAATACCCGATAAAAATTTTCCTGTTTTCTATGTCAATACCAACATCGATCACACTGCCGACCATTCCCAGATGTCCCTGATCATATTTCCTAAACTAGATCCAAAATTCGGCTTAAACCAAACTTGTCTATCACCCTTTGACCATCCTTTTTAATCCTATCTAGCATTTTTCACGCGATCTAGTCATCTAAATCATTTGACTACCCCAGCATCCGACCCCATGAACACCATCAGGCATAAACATATATATAAATAAATATACTAACTATTATTTTGTTTGCTGAATGTACATCCTTATTGATTGACGTCTAAATAGATACCAAGTGAGGCAAGCACAAGAACGTCACTACCATGGTAGCTCCTTCAACTAGATTTCACGAAAAGAAAGACAAGTCTCAAAACTTTGATCATATCGCTAACCCATATTTATAAACTACTTAATTTGATGATAAATATATTAAAGTATATTTGCTCATCAAGAAAAATAATTTTAATAATCCTGTGTAGTTATCGACTTGAATTTGAATAGCCATCCTTGATTGATCAAACAAATAAAGAAATCTTTGATGCTCTATTAAAATAAACTACGATAGATAGCTAATATACAATTGTGAAAGCATGTGAAAAATAACTCAGTAGAGTAAAAAGAATTATACTTTTAAATATTATTATTGCATGAGAGAGGCTATGAATGGACAGGCGGAAAAGGGTCAATTGTGATTTGACTCAAATGGGGAAAATGGATAGTAGTCTGCATGCGAATAAGGATATAACCAATTGTGCTAAACAACCATAGGCCTATTAACGTGCCAACCACATGATCAAGTAATTGAACTCGGTCAACAAACTACTGCGTATCAATTTTATCCCTGTATGGTGGTTGTTCTCATTCAAGGCTCCAAATTTTGGGACATTTGGACCTTAATAAGTCTTGTTAGTTATATTTATGACCTGAATAGGTGATGGAGGAGATGTGAGAGGAGAGATCATTCGTACTCTGATCTTGAGTTCCGTGATAGCAGAGAGTGAACTGTACTTCCCATTGAGAGTACCTCACAACGATAAGAATGACCAATACGGTCTATCTGTCAAGCAGGGATATAAATTAATACAAAATTTTTGAGAGTCTTGTCTCCTCAATCTAGTTGCATGTAATATTGTGCATGAAATTGGCCTGATAGGTAAAGTGATTCCTCTCTACAAAATTGAAAAAGTATTTAAGTACTCCGTACCCCCAGATAGAGGTATGCCATAGGGAGTAATTGGATAGCACAGTAGTGTTGAGAAATTAGATTGAAAAGGGGCAAATGTGGATGTTTTGTCCAGATTCAACTCTTGAGTTACAGAAATGCTTTTTATAATTATTCTGTTAATTATTTGTTTTTCAATTCGTCATGGAAATGTATTTGTGAAACTTACTATTCTAGCCCCATAAAGTGTTCAATTGGATATTTCTTAGTCATGCAATAGATAAATTCTTATATACAGACTTGCTGAGTACTTTATACTCACCCTTACTCAATAACAAAAATACAGAAGCAAGCGATTAGCGAAGCAAGACCACCTAGAGTTTGGAAAGGTTACGTACTGCTCTCGAGTTTTGTCTATGTGATTGTTTCGGAGATCAGATAAAACTACTTATATAAAACCTAAATTGTTGGCCTTGCTAACTTTTGTATGAAAATTTGTATTAAGGTCTGACGACCATATATTATTTTTGTGTATGAATTAATTTTTAAGAAATTTGAACTAAACTATCTATTAATTATTCTATATAATACTACATCTTGAACAATTGGAGTAAATAGACACCGAGACCAACTACAATGAATGGGTCTTGTTGCATCTAGGCTGTTATGCCTGACCTAATTTTCATGATTAATGAAAACAAAGTGTTTCAGACTAATTGTGCTGTTGAGATATTTGATACAGAGTTCTGTTGAAAAGAAATTCAAGATGATCAAGATAAACCCAATGTAAAATGGATCAAGCACAAGTCGCAAAGCACAAAGATGAGAAGAAAATCGAGATGCAAAGGACCTGAGGTAATATTTGTATTTATTTTTACCGATCTCGGCGTTTGGAGATTGATCGGTTTAGGAAATTATTTCTTAGTTTTAACCATACTATAAAGAGGAGTTGCAAGTCCTTTCTAAATTTCCAACATAAACCGAGAAATTACTAGGTCACTGCATTGCATTCATTTTGGTTAGATTTGGTTTTGAAAGATTTGGATTTTCAGTTGAGTTTTTGACAATAGAAGAGTTTTTGTATTTTCTAAAAAGATCTAGGCAGATCTGACTTTTACTTCTGTTGACAAAAAGATAGTCCTTTAAATTATCTTTCAAACGAGCTATCAATCACTTAAATTGGACCTTTGGATCAAAGGTTATACTGTTTTTATCCATACTGACTCTCAATTTTGTTAACTGACAGTTGTCCAGAGAGATTGTTTTTTGAGCCAAAATTTTTTGAACTAAACTGACTGTCAGTTTGCATTTCGACTTGAAGCTGATTTATTTTAGTTTCTGTTTTAACTGGTCGATGTTTTGGTTGAAACTGACTGTCAGTGTGTGATATTGACTGTCAGTTTGGGGTATTAGTTTCCATATACGACCACAAACGGCTAGCAATTTTTTATCCGTAAATCTTTTCAACCGTTGTGTTTGAAACTGAGTGTCAATTTCCCAAACTGACTGTCAGTTTGTACTGCTGATTTTCAGCTCAAGCTCTAACGGCTATTTTGATTCTTGACGCTATAAATAGAGGCTTTGAGCTATTGTTTTGCACATCCAACAGCCTCACATTCTTATACACTCTTGAGTTTTAGTTCTTTATACAAAATCTTGATCTGTTGATCAAGTCGAGTGTTTCTGAGATCCACCGAGTTTTTTGTTCGCATCGTTCTTGCATACTTAGAGTTTCTCGATGATTGTTGGAGGTCTAGAAGAGACTTTGCTGCTTATTACTCTTGGTGGACGCCCTCACCTAGACGGTTTAGTGGCGTGGCCGTTGACCTCTCTTGTTCAGAGATTGTCGGAGAGACTCGGCGTGTTTGTAAAAGACATCGGTACTCGTCTTTCCGGAGTGGACAAGGAGTTCATGGATATTGAAGCAAGACTAAATTCACTTGAGTGCTTCAATGAGAATTAGGGGAGGTCAGGCGTGTCTCCGAGACCTCGGGAAAATCTTGTGTTCGTTCTCTCTATCTTTTCTTTTTAATATATTGAATTGCAATTTGGTTCTTCTCTTTGCAAAATTTGTTTTTATTTAAAGTTTTTTAAAGTCTCCTATTCACCCCCCTCTAGTCGGCATCCTTGATCCTACAGGTCCCTCACATCACCAGAGTACGCGGAAAAAGATTTTAATCACAGGAGTGGGGATTCAAACCCGGGCCAATGAGGTGAGAACGTGGTAACCGGTTGGGCTAAGGCCTGTTGCTGTTCTAAAGGCACTGGCCTTTTTAATATACACTTACTTGTTGAAGGCCCAGAACTTGACAAGCATGGAAAAAAGAATTTTAATCGCGTGAGCGGGGGTACGAACTCGAGCCATCAAGGTGGGAGTGCGCTAACCAGCTGGGCTACGGCCTTTTACTGCTCTAAATGCCCTGGTCTTGTACTATACTGTCACTTGTCGAGTGACCATCACTCAATAAGCTGTGGTTGTGGTCGAGAGGAGCTGTTGTCGTGTGTTGGGAGTTCGACACGCTGCTTGCACGCGACATCTAGCTTGTCGAGCTCCCAGTGCTCGAAAGGCTAATGTGGCAGACTATTTTTTATAAAATCTTACAACTGTGAGTTATTTTTATAATTAATTTTTTAATCTGAGTTATTTATAAAAAAAAACTCGAATAATATTACCGAACCTGCATGTCTCTTAGGGCAGGCCCCGAAATTGTCAACATTTGAAAATGCCACTGTGGTGACCATATGAAAATTAAATGCTGCCAGTTCTTGAATTTTTTTCTTTTAATTCTACGTCTATCCTATATCAAAGGGTACACTTATAGCACTAAATAGCTTGAGCAAGTGTCTATCACTGACTCACTAGTGCGTCATTAGTGACTAAGAGATGTTATGCTGGTATTGTTGCATAAAAGCGTGCATTAATTGGCAAACCGTTTAAATTTCTTTTAATAAAATTGTAAAAAATAAGCTTGGATTGACTTACCTTGAAGAATTGGCATGCTGTCGACCGTTTCAACAAGGAAATTGCTTGAGATTGCCCGAACGGCGTGGTTGACATGCGCGTATGTGCCACGTAGGTCATAATAAAAATGGTTTATAGTCAAATTTGTTATTAAATAGAGGAGTTTTATCATATTTGAAATATGTCAAGATGTTATTCATTGTTAATTAAGTCATCGATATTTTAAAGATGAGATTTTATAAATTTGTATCATCTAGTAACTAACAAAACCTCATATACCTCATATACTCTTCCCTTTTCAGTTTGTTCCATCCCTTCTCGGTCGTCCAATCCCTTCTTTGTCCTATCACTCTCAAGGAAGAAAATTATTTGATATTGCAATTCTAATCAAAAACTAATTGTAACCGAGAATGCCATTTGCCAAAAAATCATCACCAACGAACTTCCCTTCCCCACCACGATCTTGCACCCAATCACATTCCACTATTGACAAATAACTGCATGGTTCGGTAAATTATTTATAGATTAAGTAATGTGATATTGTTTGAGTGTAATATGTAGGTTTATATGCAAATTATGTAGACAACGTCTACTAAGTAAGTTATGTAAGTTCTTAGTAAGTCCACCAGGATGATGTAAATTACATCTTTACAATGTAGGTGACGCAATACCCTGACAACCATGTAAGTTAATAAATCATATAGAGATTATATGTATAGTGGTAGATAATGACCTTGTAAATTATATTAAGGTCATGTATGTAAATATAATTCATGATAGGATTGGATGACCATATAAATTATACACATACTATGTATATGATTCTGAATTAGAATATGTAAATATTAGACGGGCTATGTATATTTCACTCCGTCATTGTGGGATGTAAAAATTACCTAACTATCCTTCAACCTCATTTTCAAGTTGATACTTGACCCGCAATTTTATTACTTCACCCATAAGTACCACCTACTCTAGATCATCATATTTAATTTAATAAATGATTATTCTTATTTTCAAACATGGGAGTAAATCTCTATTAATGAATAGCGCTTAAGACCATAGCTAGGTCCTCCAATTTTAATGTGCATCTCGTCAAGTTAACAAATCAGTCCATCAAGGGAAGAAATGGTATTGGGTGATCCGGTGGTTCGAGTGATTTGATTGTCCATGAAGTTAAAGCAAACTATCGTAACCGCCGGGAACTATTTCTTTGAGGAACCTCGAACAGTAACATCCAGTAAAAAAAATTGATGACTGATATGCAGGAACAGACCTAGAAAATTATCAAAATGCCAAACATAAAACTTGATGGGAGTCCATTATACAAGTTGTAAAATAGCTATGGTGTCATTTCATCTATATACCAAGCATATCTTTAAAAAATCACTATAGTTAAATTAACTAAAGAAAGCTGAGTTCATTTCAACCCAGTGCAATAGATATAATTTCTCTGCGCGCATGGCTGTAATACGTTAAAGAAGAAACACGGGTGAATTCTAGTACAAGGTACATGCATGTTTCGATGAGCTGACGTAGAGTGATGACACTCAGGAAAAGTCAGCCAAGGGGGAAATAGTCAACACTGTCCTCCTCCCTACGAACTATGGCAACGAACTTTTTATGGAGTGGTAACCTCCGAGGCAGGGCAAACGTGCATGCAGTTTGTATTTGGAAAAGTCGGGACATCTAGACTTACACGTATAGAATGACTGTACTGAAAGCACCGGAAAGGAAAACGACATGTATATGTGTCATGCATAAGTTCACATGGTTGAAATATATAAACAGACCGTGTCTAAGTCAATTTCTCCAAAATGCATGTAGCAGCATGGTAATGGATGAGTGCTGCATTGCGGAAACATCGTAATTAATTGCGGTGTATTAATTTGAGTTGTTCTAGTGTTTTTCCGGTCATCCGTGGACTACGTACAGTGGTAGTTTCGTGGATAATTTGAACTTGTTTTGATGTAACTCATGTTTGCTCGCCGCTGCCTGCGGGATCTATTGGACAGGGGACAAAAGTAACCTCATTTGTTGACCACCGACGGGTGGGGCCACGCGATTCCATCTACTATTTTTTAAGAAAACAAAAAATGTATCACTACTACTTTAATTAGCTATTTCGTCTCCACTGGATAACATTGTTTAGTGGGCCTGAATAAATGCCATAGTGGGCCATCAAAGCGCAGTTTCATCTTAGCGTCCGGGCTTATGGGGGCACCTTTCGATGAGGCCCAACGGAAAGTACTTGGGACGGCCTTGTGGGGAACGCTACTTCCAGGCGTGCTTGGGTGTGTGCCCTCTATTCCCGGACACCATTTCGTTTCACCTAACCAAATTGGTTGCAAGCCCCATCTCATGGATACAGCAAATCAAACCTCCATCGTTGTACCAGTTGCTCTAGAACCTTCTGATTTGGAGTGTTTCTACTGTTGTCGCAGAGATTGTGATGGGTTGGGCAGAGGGTGCGAATAAGTTGTTGTATCCGCGGCTTGTTTCGAGAACGCCAACCAGAGTCTAGATCCTTGGATCTTACCATGAGTTAGAGGTAAGCGATAGATTGCAAACGTGGGTCATGATCTCTTGTAATTGATCTATGATGATGTATAGTCTATGTGACTAGCTCATGGTGTTTAGTGACTAACGCCAATTTCATGTGATGAATTCTTGATCACGTTTCATCTGTCAATTATAGCCTGAAATTACTATATGAAGTAGTTTTTAGTGCCTCAGGTCTTTTTTTGGTTCTAGAGTACGGCGATCATCATTTGTTATTTATTGTCGAGACAATACAAATGAATCATGCATTGCATTGTTCTCTTGCTTGTAAGTTGTTAGGCGTAAGCACGCATGCCTATCATACAAAAGTATAACATTTTAGAAACAAAAACCAATATATTGTATTAGAATTGGGAATTAATATATATAAAGTACAAATTAATTGATCTTGTGGAACATATGAACAGACATACACATATATATTTAACACTTCTTCAAACTCATGATGAGTTACTAACACAAAGTTTGGAAAGAAAACATATATATTTTATCCGAATCTACAGCTTGACGAAGAAATTAACAAATTACGATTTAGAAGACATATACTATAGAGAAATCACTCACTTCTATACTTTACTATAGAGAAATCACTCACTTCTATACTTAACACCGCTACGCAGATACTGCACTTATTATAATAATAACACACGCGCAAAGAATTGGGGCACGGCATTTTATAACATAATTAGTCGTGCCACGAGAAGTTTTAAATAATCAAATGGAATCTTCTAGCTACGTAGAAGTAATATTCTTTATACAAACTCGGACCAGGCACACATGCTTTGAAGGTGGTGCAGTAATTACCAAGACGACTTCATTTCATGAAATTTGAATAAGATCAATGTTGCTTGCACATTCAAGTACTAGATGATATTTTTATGCTTTTCAAAGCACAATGGATTCAGATGAGAACAAGGACAGTACAAATCTAATATTATCTAATCTACTCTGGGAAATAACCCACTACGGTACTCTAGGTTTTCGTCGTAATTAACATCCCTGAGCATGTGTAGTGATCTGAACTTACGGGGGAAGTGTCGGATTTGACCAAACGGAATGATCTAATTATGAGCTAGCATGCAGTTTGTTCTACATCACTAGCTAATGGACGTTTAATTAAGTTAATCTCATACTCTGGGTTACTGGTGCCAAGTCAATTAATTACTTGTTAGTCATGCATGCATACATGCATGTGCCCAACGATTCCTCCAATTAAACGTAGGGTACAGCGTCTACATGCATGCAGGTAGCCGGAGCTGCAAGTTAAAACCAAAATAATTAAGTTGCATGTACTGTGCTACAGGTCAAATGTTTTATGGTTTCCTATATGGAACTCAGTAGTACTGCTGCTTCTGCTTCTTCCTCTCATACTACAGTTCACTCAAAGGTTCGGTGTCTCGTCGTTGTCGTCGTGGTACTAGTCGTGTCAAGCCAGTTTTTGCCATTGCTTCTACGCAACAGCCCGGACCGCCCGGTATCTCTACGGTTTTTGGCGTACTCTCTCTCGCAGAAGCCGCGGCCAAGTGGTAAGACATGTGTCATGTTCAACTTCGGCGACTCCAACTCCGACACCGGAGGGCTCGTCGCCGGCATGGGCATCCGCCTGCATAAGCCTTTTGGTCGCCAGTTCTTTGGCAAGCCTAGTGGTCGGTTCTCGGACGGCCGCCTTTACATCGACTTCATTTGTACGTAGATCAATAAAATGGATGCATAGTTTTGCCATTTTCTTGTAACTTTTGGCAGAAAACAACTTATACATTTCGTCCTATACATGTTGTTCTTAATTTTTGCAGGTGAGAGACTGGGGATAGATCACTTGAGCCCGTACTTGGAGTCGTCAGGAGTAACCTTCAGACATGGTGCCAACTTTGCCGTGGCAGGTGGAACCGCCGGGCCGGCGCAGCACTCGTTCAGTCTATGGACGCAAGTCCGTCAGTTCCGGCACTTCAAGAGGCGCACCGCAGATCTCCTCCATTTAGGTGCGTGCTAGTTTCCTCCTTTCATGCCATTTGCATCACACAATCAAGCTGTTGTGAATCTGTGATTGAAATTAGTTGCACCTCTCTAAGGCTGCATCTGTCCAGCTAAGTGAGAGTACAATATATCATAAGTAGTGCGGTCAAATGAGTCTAGTCGTGCTAGCCCGGCACAGACCCGTTGGGCTGGGGCCGAAGTACTGTGCCGGGCCATTAGCCTGCAGAAAAGGCACGACCCAGCAGCCCACAGGCCAGCTAATGGGCCGGACCAGCTCGGACACAGCATGAAAAAATTAAAAAAAATTGGAAAAATTTTAATTTCTAAAAATAGATAGAAAAAATTATATAAATTTGAAAAAAAATGAAAATATGTTTGAAAAAAATCATAAAATAAATAGTAATGGGAAAAATATTATAATATTTGAAAAAAAATGTTGAGGATAAAAAATTAAAAAAAACAACAATTTAATACTTAGAAAAATTTTAATTAGATGAAAATGATTTGCAAGTGAGATGGAACAATTTTAATGAGACGTAATGATTTTATTAAAAATTTTATATCAAATTGACAGTATGCATTATGAAAATTGAAAAAGGCAAACCATTTTATTAATGGGATAAAAATGTTACTATCTCATTAAAAATCTTACTAAGTAAACCCATTGCGATAAATCCTTAATAAGAAAAAAAGAGATTCAAATAACTAATTACAAAATTTTAAACAAAAATTAAAAATTATTCCAAATCAACATTTAGTCATTCTAATTCAGTGGTGAAATCAAGGTTCATCATGTTATATTGTTTTCTGACGACAGTATTTTCCTAGTTTTTGAGACAGGTAGTTTCCTCAACCATCTCCAGTGTTAGACACAATTTTTAATCTTCAACTATTCTTCCGATCATACTAAATGTAGTTTCGGAAAACACTAATGACATAGAAACAACCAAACATCTCATGTCAAATGGGATAACACGAAATACCGTTGTAGGTTATTTTTCCACCACATGAGAATATTGTTATTGTTGTCCTCATTATTCGCGAACTCGGGTTTGTGGAATGATTAGTGTTGAGGTACTGGTTCAACTCCGCTTGTATACTTCTCAGCGGTAGTGTTTGCACCGCCTGCACAGAGTTTTGTGAAGAGAATGAAGAAACTTCGCCTGTTTCCTTCATTTCTTTGGCTATGATGGAGATGCTACTGATAGTTTTCGGTGCAACTTGTCAAATTAAGTTTCATATAAAAGGAAAACTGAGAAAATTTCATCAGCAACATGAGCATAAGACTTAGAATAATTAATATTAAAGCTCTATCTATTTCTTTTAAAGAAGATTACAAATCAACTAATTTTACTCTAGGATCTAAAATAAAAGTAAAATAATAAAGATGTTAAATACTTGAAAAATATTTTAAAAATTTATCTTCCATTGCCTTCACAATACAAAAAAAATTGGGGAACTTGTGGTGAAAATTTTTATTATAACTATAAAAATATAATATTATGAAAATATTTTTTTATGATGAATATAATCATTGAAAATGATAAATCTAAATATTTATAAATATATTAGTAGTCAAAGTTAAAGACATTTGACTACACATATTATTCATACTGACAAATTTTTCGTGAATAGAGTTAGTAGATTGATATCTCTTTTTATTTTGATCGTAGGAGTGGGGCCTCTCATCACCGCGGAAGAGTTCCAAAAGGCTGTGTACTCTTTTGACATCGGTCAAAACGACATCCCTGTGCGCTTCAGATCCAACCAAAACTATGAACATATCTTGCGGACCATCCCGGCCATCATCACAAGTATCAAAAACGCCGTCAAGGTGAGCAATGCTATCAAATCTGCTCATTTTTTTGTCCTAACTTGGCATCAGCCGCCAAGTAATCATAAAAGAGACTGCACATGCATGTAGCATTTAGAATTCTAGAGATTACCTTAAATCTATCTTGTTCCTGGCTGTATGATAAGCAGATGGTATACGAGAAAGGAGGCCGGAAGTTTCTTATATACAACACCGGGCCGATCGGATGTTTGCCCAACTCGCTGGTGTGGCGAAGGCAAGACAGTAATCAGCTTGACCATGCAGGGTGCCTTGTGGAGCACAACAATATTGCCAAAGCTCTCAACGCACAGCTGAGCCATCTCTGTGGCGAATTGAGGTCCAAGTTTCCAAATACTACCATCGTTTGCGTAGATATGTACACCATCAAGTATGAACTCTTTGCCAATCACACAATGTATGGTAAGTTTCTGCCAATACAATTTCTGTGCGTATGTAGAGTTTTAGATTTCATATATACCTATTGCTCCTGTCTGTTTCAGGTTTCATTAACCCGTTAATGGCGTGCTGCGGTAGTGGCGGGTCGCCGTATAATTACAATTCCAATATGACTTGTGGGAATCCCAATGTGAAGCCATGTTCAGATGGCTCTCGGTACATAAGCTGGGATGGGGTGCATTACACAGAAGCAGCAAATAAGATTGTTGCTGATAAGATATTATCTTTAGATTATAACAACCCACGAATTCCTTTGCAAACACTTTGCAACAGTTAACAACATTGTGAGACTCTTGCTTAATTTCTTGTGTGGCTATACACGGTTCTTTGCTATCCAGTTTCCTGGATTCTTTTGGTGGGCTGTTTTGTCCTTTGGTTGATGGAATATGGGATCCGCTGCAATTAATGTGAGATGTTAGATCGAGACTGAAGGATCTGATAAAAAAAATAAAAAGAATGTTCAGCCCAATTTTTTTTTCCACGAAATCTTGAAGTGTTGATTTTTGTTCCAACGTGCTACAACTTACAAGGTGTGTAGTGACTGTAGTCGATTCACAAATGAGCATATCCGTCCAGCCCACTGATCGCAAAATCGAGCCTTGTACGATTAACACCTCGATGAAAAGGCCCATCAGTCACGATACAATAACAAGACAACTAAGGGCCTGTTTGAAAGCTCAGGATTTAGCCCATTTTCGAGTGGATTTTGTGGGCTGAAATTAGGATCCAGGCTAGATTTAGGAATGCGTTTGGATAGGCCAGGATCGAGAATTTTAGACGGGCCTGTTGGAACTCCCAGCGGCAGCCGCTGGCGAGTACCTGCAAGCAGCCACGAAGAAACACACACACGCGAGAACTGGAACTCAAGAAACACGAGAGTTTGTGCTGCAATGAAGCCACAACTTTTCTGTGTTCTTCTCCTCTATTTATTTAGCAATGCATGCAACAGGAAAGTAAAATGAGTGATGGAGCGTTTCTTGCGTCGCGGATTGATCGCGTCCATCCCCACGATCCGCACGACGTGCTCATGCCATGGCACGCTGCGAGCTATTCTCGCCAACGGCCTCTACGCGCACGGCATCCACAACCCGGAGCTCGCGCACATGCAGAACCATGCAAAACTAACAACTGACCTGTTAACTAACTACTCTACGTGTACAAAGGCTTAACTAACAATCTCCCCCTAAGCCTTGCACACATGCTTGACGTCGACGAGGCCGAGCTTGGAACGCAGCTAGACGAACCTATCACGCCCAAGTGCCTTCGTCAGGATGTCCGCAAGCTGTTCATTGGTGTCGACTGAATCAACTCTCACCTTGTCCTTCTCAATGCATTATCTGATGTAGTGATATTTTGTATCAATATGTTTACTGCGATCATGGAAGACAAAGTTCTTACTGAGCTGTATTGCGGACTGATTATCAATCTTCAGTGTGATGGCGCCGGCTTCCTCTCCCCTGAGTTCTGCAAGGAGCCGCGCTAGCCAAACCCCCTGACAAGCTGCTGTTGCCGCGGCGATGTACTCAGCTTCACAAGATGACAGGGCCACGACCTTTTGCTTCTGCGATTGCCAGGTGATGATGTTGTCGCCGAGGAAGAAGCTAACTCCAGACGTGCTCTTGCGGGTGTCGATGTCACCCGCGAAGTCACTGTCGCTGTAGCCGACAAGATGAGTAGCTCCCTTCTTCCTCTGGTAGTAGCAGCCGTAGTTGATTGTGCCGGCGACATATCGCAGCACACGCTTCACAGCTACAAGATGCTCGGTGGTGGGCTTCTCCATGAATCTATTGACATATCCCACCGAGAATGCCAAATCTGGTCTCGTGTTCACCAAATAGCGCAGTGCGCCAACAATACGCCTATACTTAGTAGCATCAACAGCAGGAGCAGTGCTTAACTTATTGAGTTTAAGGCGCGACTCCATTGGTGTGTGACTGGCATTGCTGCCTGCCAAGCCGGCTGCCTCGAGTATCTTCACTGCATATGCTCCTTGGCTGACCGTGATGCCACCACCAGTCTGGTTCACCTCCAGACCCAAGTAGTAGCGCAGCAATCCAAGGTCACTCATGTGGAACGTACCTTGCATCTCCTTCTTGAAGTGCTCGATCTCGGCGGAGTTCCCACCGGTGATCACAAGATCGTCGACGTACACGCCAACGATCAGTCGATGGGCGCCTACTCCGCGGACGTATACGGCATGCTCGGAGGCGCTGCATTGGAACCCAAGTGACACCAGAGAGGCGTCCAACTTGGCGTACCACGTGCGTGGGGCTTGACGAAGTCCGTAGAGTGCCTTGATTAGTCGCAGCACCTTCTGCTCCTCGCCGGCGACCACGAATCCCGGTGGCTGTACGACATAGACCACCTCTCGTAGCTCCCCATTGAGGAAGGCCGTCTTGACGTCCATGTGATGGACTGGCCATCCTGCGCCCGCCGCGAGTGCCAGCAGAAGCCAGACTGACTCGAGGCGCGCCACAGGGGCGAACACCTCGTCGTAGGCAATCCCCTGACGCTGTACGTACCCCTTCGCCACGAGCCTCGCTTTGTACTTGGTGACGTTGCCGGCGGCATCCTTCTTGGTCTTGAAGACCCACTTGAGTCCTATCGGGCGAAGGTGTGGTGGATGATCGACGAGCTCCCACGTACCATTGGACTCGATCGATGTCATCTCGTCGAGCATCGCCTTGTGCCAGCACTCGTGCGCCTGTGCCTCCTCGAACGTTGCCAGCTCATCCTCGCTCACTAGGAGCAGCTCTTCGTCCAATTCCCGCAGCGCCATGCCTGGAGGCGCCGCCGGGCCCAGAATGTTGTCGATGTTGCGGAATCGGAGTGGAGCGTCGTCGTGCTCTGCATCAAGGTTCTCCTCTGCTCCGGCCGGTGGTAAGACGAACTCAGGTGATGGCGGCGATGCTGCAAGTGAGCTCATCTCTCCCGCAGGTGTGCTTGCCGGTGTGCTTGGTGTGGGCGTTGTCGCGGCTTGACTTCGTGTCTGTGGTTGGAGTGTGGACACCACCTCCGTCTCAATCACAGTGGTATACTTGATGACGAAGTCACTGTCGACTTCTTCAGCTTTGTCTCCACTCCACTGCCACTGCGCCTCCTCCTCAAAGATCACATCGCGGCTGATGTGGACGCGCCTGGTAGTCGGGTCGTAGACGCGGTACGCCTTGGAACCCGGTTCGTAGCCGACGAAGATCATGGGCTTGCTGCGGTCGTCAAGCTTCTTGACGTTGGGCGTGGCATTCTTCACATGAGCCACGCACCCAAACGTCCGAAGATGATGCACGGCCGGCGTGCTCCCATTCCATAACTCGTATGGAGTCTTGCCGCCAGTGCTCTTGGTTGTCGACCGGTTCAAGACATACACCGTAGTGGTGATCGCCTCCCCCCAGAACTTGCCGGGGAACCCCTTCGCCTTGAGCATACTCCTTGCAGCGGCGACCACGGTCTGATTGCGCCTCTCGACGACGCCATTCTGCTGCGGGGTGTAGGGCGCGGTGAGCTCACGCCGGACTCCAAGCTCGGCGCAGTACTCGCTGAAGCTCGCCGCGGTGAACTCTCCCCCGCGATCCGTGTGCAGAGCTCGTAGCTTCTTGCCGCTCTTGCGCTCTGTCGCTGCCTGGATGCGTTTGATGGCCGTTGGAGCTGCGTCCTTGCTGGACAGCAGAGCCACCCACATGAACCTGCTGTAGTCGTCGACTAGGAGTAGGAAGTAGCGGTTGCCACTCGGGGTCGATGGGGTGATAGGCCCACACAGATCACCGTGCACGAGCTCGAGCGTGTCGGAGGAGCGGTGATGGGTTCGCTGCGGGAAGGGTGCGCGCCGGTGCTTGCCTGCGAGGCAGGCCTCACAGACTTGTTCCACTTGGGAGAGCACGGGCAAGCCGCGCACAAGCCCCTCTCGCCCCATCTTGCGCAAAGCGGCGAAGTTGAGGTGGCCGAATCGTGCGTGCCACCGCCAGGCATCCTCGCCGGCGCGCGCAGCTAGGCACACCTGCCGTGCAATGTGGATGTCGAGCACATAGAGCCGGCCTGGACTGCGATGAATCTTGGCTAGGAGACGTCGTTGTTCGTCACGGACCCTCATTACTCCATCCTCAATCACAATCTGGTAGCCACCCTCGTCCAGCTGCCCAACACTGATGATGTTGGCGGTGAGGCGCGGGATGTAGTACGTGTTGGGGAGGGTGCGGTGTTCGCCATTCTTGCACGCGAACAACACGGTGCCGCAGCCCTCGATGTGGACCACGGAGCTATCGCCGATCCGTACAGAGCCGCGGACACTGGTGTCGAGGTCGGAGAATGTCGCCCGGGACCCAGTCATGTGATTTGTGGCCCCGGTGTTGAGGATCCAGCGTCGGGAGTCTTGGCCCTCCGCGCCGCCAAGGGCCGCAAGGACCTGCGCCTCCATCGGCTCGGGTGTGCGCTTGTAGTTCGGGGTCGACGACGTCGGAGTCGAGGCAGGGCGTACCATGCACTGCGTCTTCGCCGAGGGAGCCGTCGTCGCTGAGGGAGCCGTCGCCGCCTCCAGCTCGACCGCGCCGTCTTGCGCCAGGGGCTGCGTCGCCGCCGGGGGCAGCACTGCCGGCTGGTCCGCCGGCACTGCCAGATGTGCCGTCGTCACCTGCGCCTCCAGCGAGCCACATGAAGGGGACGCTGGTGGCAGCACCGGGGAACCCAGGACGAGTGCGTGCATCGATGGGGTCGGGCACGCTCTGTCGCTCGGGATCGAACTTGCCGCGGAGCAGTGGCGATTTGGGGATCGACGGCGAGACGAGGACGACGGATCGATGGAATCGCCCTGTAGTAGTAGTAGTGTGGGCTCATCCGCCTGGGCCACATGGGCCTGGTCTTCTTTCTTGGGCTTGCTGTGGCACTCCCTGGCCCAGTGGCCGATTTTACCGCATTTACGGCACTGGTCACCACCTTGGCCCGAGCCAGAGCCGTCTCGCCCGTCTGTGTTGCCGCCACCGCGGCCTCGCCCTTTACCTCCACAACGCCTGCCACGGCTGCTTGAGCCGCCGCCGCCGCTTGAGTTTTCCTGCTCCTTCTTCTTGTAACGCTCGAGCCATTGTTCTTCGGTGAGGTAGAGCTTGCCGCCCCCACTCAACGAAGGTGTGGTCGAAGGCTCGAGCCTGTCCTCAGCAGCCTTCAGTCTCCCCGTTGTTGAATCTTGAGCCCTAATTAGGGTTTTGGTGATTAATGACATCCGTGAGATTTGCGACTAACCTCTGTATGTAAGACTCAGGTAAATCAAAGGAGAAAGCATCAAGGAAAGACAAAGCAAGGTTATCAAGACTCCATGAAGCGAAAACGACGAAAATCTCGACAAGAGTACAAATACATAAACCTAGCGCCTTCTTATTTTGAAATTTTCTAGGTTAGATGGTCGTACTATTAAGAGGGGTCTTAGCACAAGTATCTTGATTAACCTTGAAGTTTTTAGAAGCATATTTGCATTTGCATTTGCCCTAAATCAAAGTTGAGTAAAAAATTCAGAAGTCTGTTTTCGTTTTGTACTGGCCGGACAGTGTCCGAAGTGACCAGACAATGTCTGGCCAATACAAACAATTTCAGAACTTTGCAAACAAGTGCAACAGAGACAAATACATTTGTCCAGTGCATCTGTCCGGTGAAGGCCGGACATTGTCCGAAGTGACCGGACAATGTCCGGTCAGTACAAATGTTAACAGCATATTGAATTAAGACAAATGTATTTGCCCGGAGGTTTTGTCTGAAGTGACCGGACATTGTCCGAAGTGACCGGACAATGTCCGGCCAATACAAAATCTGGGCTATTGTAAGGGCTGTGTTAACAGAGACAAATCTAATTGTCCGGACAAATCCCATATGTCCGGCCCATACAAAAATCTGGAGTGTTTTATGTTAAGTGTCAACAGAGACAGATACATCTGTCCGGACATTTTGTCCGGACAAATGTATTTGTCCGGCGTGTACAAATCATTTTAAACAGGGGTGTCAACAGAGACAAATGCATCTGTCCGGACAAATACATTTGTCCGGCCTTCACAATTTAATCCAAACGGCTACTGACACTCGCATTTCACGTGAATAACGGTCAAAATTTTTATACTGACTGGACATTGTCCGAAGTGACCGGACAATGTCCGGCCAGTACAACTTTTGCCCAATCTTCTTGATTTCGACCGTTTTTGCTGAGAGTATAAATAGATCACTGTTGCAGATGTCTTACATACACGAAATACATCTCAAAAACCCTGAGCAACAGTGTGCAAGCTCTCTCACATTCATTCTCTAGCAATTGAAGTCAAAACTTGAGAAATCTTGAGTGCTAGTTGAGTGAATTTGTTTTCAAGCCTTCTTGCATTTGCATTGTGTTCATCAAGCTTTGAGGTTGATCAAGCAAGGTGCTAGGCTTGTTACTCTTGGTGATTGCCGTCACCTAGACGACCCGGGAGGTCCGGCGATCTCTCCATCGACGGTGTGTCGGAGAGGCCCGGCGATTGGTTGTAAAGGCTCAGAGCTCGCCTATCCGGAGAGGAGAAGGGCTACCTCTAGTGAAATCGAAGCATAAGCTCAAGCGAAGAGCGCTTCAACGAAGATTAGTGGAAATCGGCAAATTTCCGAGACCTCGGGAAAAACTCGATCTTTTCGGTTACCTCTACTACTTGCTTAATTTTCATAGTGATTGAATTGTTGCTATTAATATTTTAGAAAGTGCTAAATCTGAATTGAATTGTCTTTATATCCTTAGAAGATTTGTTATTGCAATTTTAGATTGTTAAACCCTATTTTAGAAGAAAAATTTTAAAACCGCCTATTCACCCCCCTCTAGTCAGCATCCTTCGATCAACACGTGGTATCAGAGCACTAGGTCTCTCATTTTAGGCTTAACCGTCTAGGGAGAGGATGTCGTCGATCAAAGAGAACTATAATGGAAAGGTCCCCTTCTTCAAGGGTGACAACTATTGCTATTGGAAAATTAGGATGGCGGTTTATCTAGAATTCATTAGTCTTGATGTATGGAGGGTCACTAGAGATGGTTTTAGGGCTCCAATGGACTTAGAAAATCTCACACCTCTAGAATCGAAAAACCTTCAAGCAAATGCTCAAGCAAAAAATGCCATATTTAATGGTCTTGATTTAAGTGAATTCAATCGCATTAGTAATCTTGATACATCCTATGAAATGTGGAAAACCTTAGAGGTAATTCATGAAGGTACATCAAAAGTCAAAGAAGCTAAGCTAATTAAATTAACTAGAGAATACAACTCCTTCTTCATGCTTGAATCTGAAAATGTTAGTGACATGTATACTCGACTCAATCTATTAATCAATGATCTCAAGGGTTTAGGTACAAAATTTGAAGATATTGATATTGTGCGTAAAATGCTTATGATTTTACCATCGAGTTTTGATACAATTGTGACAGTGCTTATCAATGGCGATCTCTCTTCCACAACTCCTACCGAGCTCTTGGGTACTCTTATTACCCATGAAATGCAAAAAGAGGAAAAGAAAGGGATTGTAGAAGCATCCGGATCAAAGAAGAAAAACTTGGCATTTAAGGCAAAAGTCGAGAAAGCCAAGGAGGATAGTTCGGATGAAAGCTCCGATGGTGATCTAGCTCTTCTTGTGAGAAAAACCCGCAAATTCCTAAACAAGATCAACAAAAGAGGATTTGAATTTGACAAAAGATGAGGATCACACAAGAAGATCGGATTCAAGAACATTACATGTTATGAATGTAATGAGAAGGGACACTTTGCCTCAAGATGTCCAAATAAGAAGGGTGATCATCAAAGATCATATGAGAGGAAAGATGACGGTGAAGGGACAAAAGGTAAAAAGAAGCTTTTCAAGAAGTTCTATAGCAATATAAACAAGGGCCAAGCCTATATTGGTGAATGGTACTCCGGATCGGAGGAATCCAAATGGGAGGATGAAGTACCATCATCTTCTAAGAAAATGGCGGGAATTGCTATCGGAGAAGCCACTTCGTTTGAAGACAAGTCATCATTATGTCTTATGGCTAGTGATGATGCTAAGGTATCGGATCTTGAACCTTCTTATGAGGACCTTGTTGATATGGTTATGGAATTAAATGAGGCATTAGGTAAAGTAACTAAGGAAAACAAAATGCTTAAGAAAGAATATTCAATACTTAGTGAGTTATATGTAGAACTAAATGACTCGCATGAGGCACTTCTAGTTAATGAAATTATTGATTCTAAACAAACTAGTGAAATAGGAATTACTTGTGATATTCTAGACGAATCAACTCATAGTGTCTCTCATTCAAAATCAATCACTTGTAATACTTTAGAAATTAATCATGAAAATGTTTGTGATGAAATTGTTGATAACAACTCTAACTTGATTTTAGAAAATTTAGAACTCAAGGCACAAGTGGAAAAGCTAAATCTAGGACTAGCAAAATGCTTTAAAGGAAAAGAAATCCTAGACAAACTTCTTAGTGAGCAGCGATGTTCATTTAGAAAAGAAGGTTTAGGATATGAACCGAACAAAAGAAAGAAGTTGAGTACTAAAATAACTTTTGTAAAGGCCACTAATATGTTTTGTCACAAATGCCATAATGTAGATCATTTGCCGGAAAATTGTCCCTCAACTTCTAGAGCTAAAGAAAATAAGTATCACTCCCATTACATGCTAAAGAAAACAAAATACGGAAAAGTAGTTGCAAAATTCATTGGTTTGCCTCATCAAAATAAACATAAAAAGAAAATTTGGGTTCCAAAAACCCTTGTTGCTAACTTTCAAGGACCCAAACAAGTTTGGGTACCTAAAAGCGTCTAACCCTTCTTTTAGGTAAACTACAAAACCGGTGGGAGGCATGGCATTGGGTGCTTGATAGCGGATGCACCCAACACATGACCGGTGATGGAAGTCGGTTCTCTTCATTTGAGAATGGTTGCAATGACATTGACAAAATCACATTTGGTGATAATAGCAAAGGAAAGGTAATTGGGTTAGGAAAAGTCGCAATCACAAACAACCTTTCCATCTCAAATGTATTACTTGTTGAATCTTTGAATTTCAATTTGCTTTTGGTTGCAAAAATTTGTGATTTGGGTCTTAGATGCATTTTCGAACCAAATGGTGTTATCATTGAAAGTCTAGAAGACAAGTCTTTAATTTTCAAAGGTTTTCGATATGGAGATTTGTATTTGGTTGATTTCGGTTCAAAAGACTCTTGCATTACAACATGTTTGGTTGCAAAAAATTCTTTGGGATGGCTTTGGCATCGTCGTTTGGCTCATGTTGGGATGTATCAAATGAACAAACTTTTAAAAAGAGATTTAATCCTAGGTATGAAAAATATAAAGTTTGAAAAGAATAAACTTTGTAGTGCGTGTCAAGCGGGAAAACAAGTTGCTAGTACTCATCCCGCTAAAAATGTTTTGTCAACATCTAGACCACTTGAGCTTTTGCATATGGACTTGTTTGGTCCATCGGAAACTCAAAGTATTGGTGGTAGTAACTATTGCTTTGTCATTGTTGATGATTTCTCTCGATTTACTTGGATTTTCTTCTTAAATCATAAATCCGATGCTCCAAGTGTGTTTAAAAGATTTGCAAAATGAGTTGAAAATGAATTTGAATTCTCCATCAAGAAACTTCGAAGTGATCATGGTGGAGAGTTTCAAAATTCGGATTTTATTGAGCTTTGTGATGAATCTGGAATTAAACACGAATTTTCCATACCATATACTCCTCAACAAAACGGTGTTGTGGAAAGGCAGAATCGAACATTAATTGAAATGGCTTGAACTTTGTTGGATGAATATAAAACTTCCACTAGGTTTTGGGCCGAGACCGTAAATACGGCTTGTTATTGTCGCGCCCCGCATAGGGTACCACGACTACTCCCGTGGAGACCTAGCTCGCTGCAGCTGGCCTCATACATACATACCACTGACTTCCCAGGATAAGTCAAGCACAGGAGTTCATTGCAGCAGAGTAACTTACAAAATATCATTGATAAACAGTATGGCCTGCTGGCCGGATACAACAAGAGTAATACAATGCCTTCACGGCACAAATGGTCTAATTAAAACAAAAGACAACTACTCGGCGGAAGCTAGGCGAAACCCCCACAGTCGTAAGAAGTTGACAGTAGAACAGCACACTTCAGGGTTCTGACAGAACTGGCTCTCTTCCTTCTGGATCCACGAAATCTTCCAAGCCTTCATCTTGGTATTGTAGCACTCCATCTATTGTTGATAAGTTGCAAGGGTGAGCACTTACGTACTCAGCAAGTCATAGGTAAGAGTAGAGATACGTATAGTAGAGATGACATGATCTTATGCTATTGAGGGAAAGAGGTGAGAGGGTTTTTCCACAACTACTTTTCTTCCAAGCTTTTCAAATCTCATGCTCATGGCAGCATTTCATATACTTAGGGCACAATCCACATGCCTCTTAGATAACACATGATCACTAAATTATGGTACTACCGCGACACGTCAACACATGACAGCCCACGGCAGCACCCCTTATCATGACAACACATGTCATTTGGGTAATCTTGACTAACAAATTTTAATTTATAAAACAATACTTGTGTCACACCCCGTGGATTCAATCCACCGCGGCATACTCCTAAAACTCGGGAGCACGAAGTATTCGAATACATTTTTAACTCTGCAGAGGGGTACCAATTTACCCGCAAGATATATCCACTTTCATGCCCTTCCTATCACAAGGATTGGACCCTTGACTCACTTCATACTGTGAGTGGCAAGGTGGAGATAACAAGAACTTTTGCCATGTTTCACACACAATTCACCCCAGACCCCGTGGTTTTCTTCACGCAAACCACAGTTGTGGCAGGGTTTCACAACCCCCACTAATTGGCGTCTTCCCCTCAGGGTCAGCGTGCATGATCACATCCTGTGATATGTGTTGGAGCGCACCCCGTGTTAATCGTGAGTTTGTCATATAGGGGTTTCATGTGTGATCCACATACTACTTGTTCAGGCCTGTCCCATACCAGGCTTGCGGTCGGCACGTTAATCATACCACTAGACGCACAACACAAGGTTCTAGGTCCTTATATGCCAGTGACCAGCTCATACCACAATCTATGCACTTCCAGTGCTGGCACATCCTGTGCGACCAAGCACCTCCAGTGCTTTTACCATTCCATACCAAAATACTGGTCACGGCTAGGGGTTTTATTTCATGAATATAAATATACATAATATATTAGTTCATGGCTCATTATTTGATCAATTCACATTTCACAGGCATCAGCCTGATGCTGCCATTTCATAATGCAACCATTCTCAATCTTTCTCATGCAATATTATTTTATAATCAAGGTATATTCTAGCAATTCATAACATATAGGTTCAAGATGTTCAAGAATATGACTTGCCTTCCGCGTCGTAAGAAACAGCAGTTGATGTCGGGTCTGCGACGAAGTCTTCGAACTCGGACTCTTGCTCTGAACAAGGATCAAACAAGCAAACAGGCATTACAATCAATCCTACTCTTACTATTCCACTATATGCGATAATGCAAGGAGAAACACTTAGGCGATACAAGATTTGGAAGCGATTAGGGTTAAACTATGGAAACCAAGGTTAAGATTAGTCGTCAAAGGTTTACAAGGTTCCAAAGGTTCCAAAATATCAGAATGATATCAAGGCTGCGGCTGGTTCGCTCAAAAACAGCGAATGTCTTTAGGTCGACATTCGGTTCAAGGCATCGACATAGGGTCGATGGATGATAGAGGGCTCAACTCAAGTTGTGACAATAGAATAAAATGTAGATCACAACATCAGGAGTCTAAGGGACAAGGTTATGTTCAGTTTGCATACCCAGAAGGGGTCAAACTGGCCCAATGCCATTGGCTGACATAGGCTGACAAGGGCTGACAATGCCGAAGAATGGCATTGACATGGTTTGAATAGTTCCCAGTGGCCAAAATGAGTTTTGATTCAAGCATATGGTGCACAAGGTAGTGAGGCAACTATTTGACAAAGTATTTTCTATTTTTCATGACCAGAGGTGGGTGAACAGGGCTAATGCCACTGGCTGGCATAGTTTGACATAGAGTTGACATGGCCAGAAATTAGGGTTTGCCATATCTTTTGATCTAGGGCTCCAAATGATGCACCACTTTGTCTGGTAGTTAGGCATTTGTAACAAGAACAAATGTCTCCACAGGATCTAGGGCAGGAGATGGCCGGAAAGTGATGAAAACCGGCAAAGAAGTTGACTGGCCTGGAGCACATGCAACATAAACAGTGCAGTAACTAGGGCATAGCTATATCTCACAATCTAGGCCGAATTGGAAGTCGTGATATAAGACAAAGTTGCTCAGAATGGTCCAAAACATCTAAATGGCAAAGTGGCTAGGGCTGGATTGGCCGGAATCGACGGCCGGCGACTGGAGCAGAAGGAGATGACATGAACATTGGGGGTTTTCGATTTAGGGCAAATGAACTCAATTCCTTGCTTATACATGATCTCTAGGGCATTAGAAACATACTGGTGAAGTTGAATTGGCTAGAGATGCACCAGAAAAGCTTTAACAGTAAGCTCAGTTCACGAGCAAAGTTCCAATTTGGGGTTTTCCAGATTTTAGCAAAATTGATGATTCTGGTTGCTTAGGGATGATAAGAATGATCTATTGAGCATGTTTGATCACTGTCTCGAGAGCTAATTCGATTTAGTTAGAGTTTAATTGCTCACCGGAGTTCTAGATGAAACACGGCGATTGTCGGTGACAGAAAGCATTTAAACTAAATTCCAAGCTCGAGAAGCATGAGGGAGATGAGGGAAGCTCACTGGGGGTGCTGGATCGAAGAAGGAAGCAGTGGAGAAGCTTGGCACCGAAGCTCCCTTTGCTGCTCACCGGAGAAGAAGAAGAAGACGGCGAGTTTGAGAACTGAGGTGTTTCTGGTGTGTGTGTGGTGTTTCACTGAGACCAGGGACTATTTATAGAGGATTCGGAGGTGTGGCAACGGCTAGAAGTGCTCGGGGAGTTGTAGCCGGCAAGGAAAAGACTGGATTGCGACTTCACGGCGAGCTGGCGTCGAGGTGACTTGGTTCAGTGGCCGTGAACGCTTTACAAGTGATGTGAGGGCAAGTTGATGGCTGGCCGCGGCGAGTTCTCCACGTGGCGCAAAGCTCCTGCATCGACCGTTGCTGGTGGCGTGCAAACGGGAGAAAACAATGGCTGTGAGTTGCGCCGGGGAAGATCCACAGTAGCCAACAGTGCTCGCACACGTGGCACTGTTCAGCTGGCGAAGATGGCGACCACGGCTAGCTTCCACGACTATGGGCTACTATAGCAGTACAACAGGGCGTGCTCGAGGTCGAAGCTCCCGTGCTCGTGCGCTGTCCCAGGTCGTGGTCGAAGCAAAGACAGCAGCTCGAGGTCGAAGCAACAGTAGCTGGTCGATTGCACTGCTTTGGTCGAAGTCGAAATAGCCCATTTGGTCGTGAACAGCAAGATCTGGTCGAACCAGGGGTATAATTGTGAGAGTTTTAGTTGAAATCTGGACTAATTTGTAAATCTGGTTTTAAAGAGGTTTAATTTGGAAATTGATTTCATGGATGAGTATAATATTTCTATTAATACTCATTTAGCTCAAATCTGGAGGAAATTTGATAAGGTTTGAGGGATTTCACCTATTTTCGAAAATAGGGTAAAATTAGGGTAAAATAGATCTGGATTTTGTCGATCTCGAATTCTGGTAATTGGAGTGAGATTTGGAAGTTTAAACAAAAGGGAAATCTGTATCAAATAGTATTTGGGAGGTGTTCCCTAAAGAAATTCTGGAGTTGGAGTTGATTCGTGGATTTTAGCCTTTTCAGGCTTCCAGGTAAACAGAAAAGGACTTATTCGCGGTAAAATTTGGACTAAACTGCGAAAAGTGTTTAGATGAAACGATCTGGTTCCCAAATTTTTGGAGTAAGTTGAGGGTAAACCTAGGAACATATTCCAAAAGATACATGAGTCTGGATAGGGTTAAACCATGATAACTCAGTTATCTGGAATCTGGGGTACTTAGGGTAAATCTGAATTTCCTGTTTTCGAAAACAGAAAGAGACTTAGATACTGGGAGTTAGGGTTAGAATTCAATCTGGCTCCTGAAGACTTTTATCTTCAGAATAACTGGTAGGTTAAATCTGGATGATCTGATCTTGATCTGGATCTAGAGAATAGATTTGGAGATTTTTAGGGTTTAGCTGATCTGGCTACTGCTACAGGGTTACATGCATGCAGGATTTTATGCAAAAACTTTTCACCCCCAAAACCAGGGTGTTACAGTTATGCCATAAATCGGCTTTATACTCATCCTTTGTTAAACAAAACTCCTTATGAGCTAATTATTGGAAGAAAACCAAACATCTCATATTTTCGAGTTTTTGGTTGCAAATGTTACATCCTTAAAAAACGCATGCATCTTGGAAAATTTCAAAGACGTGTTGACGAGGGCTTTCTTGTTGGATATTCGTCAACTAGTAAGGCTTATCGTGTTTTTAACATCATAACCGAATGCATTGAAGAAACGTGCAATGTTGAGTTTGATGAATCTAATGGCTCTCAAGAAGAGTATGAAGATGTTGAGAATGTAGGAAATGAAGAATTACGAGAAGCTATGAAGAATATGACGATTGGAGATATCAAGCCCAAAGATGAAGATTCAAAGTCACCCGATCAAGAAAATGAAATAGCTTCTATGATTCCGGAGGCCCCTACTCAAGTTGATCTTGATTCGGAAATAACGGAAAATGAAGATCAAACATTGCAAAATCCAAGACCTCATCAAACCATCACTAAGGATCATCCCGTCAATGATGTTGGTAAAGGTGTCCAAACTCGCTCTAGAATTGCATCTTTTTGTGAACATGCATCTTTCATTTCCAGTATTGAGCCTAAATGCATTGATGAAACTTTAGCGGACCCAGATTGGGTAAATGCTATCCATGATGAGTTAAACAACTTTACTAGAAATAATGTTTGGGAACTTGTAGAACAACCTCTTGATCACAATGTAATTGGTACAAAATGGGTCTTTCGAAATAAGCAAGATGAAAATGGCATAGTTGTAAGAAATAAAGCTAGATTGGTAGCACAAGGTTATTCTCAAATTGAGGGATTAGATTTTGATGAAACTTTTGCTCCCGTTGCTAGACTAGAGGCCATTCGCATCTTACTTGCATTTGCATCATGTTTTGAAATCAAACTTTTTCAAATGGATGTTAAAAGTACTTTCTTAAATGGTGAAATTTCAGAACTTGTATTCGTAAAGCAACCACCGGGTTTTGAAGATCCAAAATATCCAAATCATGTCTATAAACTCTCAAAAGCTCTTTATGGTCTTAAGCAAGCCCCTAGGGCTTGGTATGAAAGGTTGCGAAATTTCCTAATTTCACAAGGTTTTAAAGTTGGAAAAATTGATACAACTCTCTTTATCAAAATCATAGACGATGACTTCTTTGTTTGCCAAATCTATGTCGATGATATAATTTTTGGTTCCACTAACGAATCTCTTTGCCAAGCTTTTGGTGAAACCATGTCCAAGGAATTTGAGATGTCTATGATAGGAGAATTGAGCTTTTTCCTCGGACTTCAAATTAAGCAAATCAAAGAAGGCATATTTGTGAGTCAAAGAAAATACGTGAAGGATTTGCTCAAAAGATTCGGTATGGATGATTCAAAACCAATCAAGACTCCTATGGCTACAAATGGGCATTTGGACTTGGATGAGGGAGGTAAACCGGTAGAACTCAAATTATATCGTTCTATGATTGGTAGTTTATTATATCTTACTACTTCTAGACCTGATATTATGTTTAGTGTATGCATGTGTGCTAGGTTTCAAGCTGCTCCTAGAGAGTGTCACCTAACTGCAGTAAAAAGAATCTTTAGATATCTAAAATATACACCAAACATAGGACTTTGGTATCCTAAGAATGCTAGTTTTGATCTCCTAGGATATTCGGATTCTGATTATGCCGGTTGTAAAATTGATAGAAAAAGTACTTCCGGTGGTTGTCAACTTCTAGGAAGATCATTAGTCTCTTGGACTTCAAAGAAACAAAATTCAGTTGCACTCTCAACCGCCGAGGCGGAATATGTTTCGGCCGGTAGTTGTTGTGCACAACTTCTCTGGATGAAGCAAACCTTGTTAGATTATGGCATAAGAGTCAATTGTGTTCCGCTTTTATGTGATAATGAGAGTGCCGTTAAAATTGCCAACAATCCTGTTCAACACTCTCGAACAAAGCACATTGACATTAGACATCACTTTCTAAGGGATCATGTATCAAAAAGGGATATAGTGATTAGTCATGTTTCAACCGAAAATCAATTAGCGGACCTATTCACTAAACCCTTGGATGAGTTAAGATTTAGCAAGTTAAGAAATGAATTGAATGTTATTGATATTTCAAATGTTATTTGATCTCTTGCTTATCTTGAATTGGTTGTTAGTTTGATTGTATCTAGCATATATATTCTTGCCTATAAATTTATATATCCAATCAATGTAGGCATCTATACCAATCACTTCCTATTTTGAAGAAAAAGTCCAAAAATTCACCACTTTGTCGTTTTTCAACAAAATTTGGAGAACACATTAAGGGGGAGCAACTTTAAGATCATTGAATGCTTGTATACCCCAAAATTGTGTACAAAAAGGAAAAATATGCATGTTGTTTATCAAAATGGTCAATTTTAAAATCAAAAGGGCTAAAAAGTGCCAAAATGTTCAAAATGTGTTAAAATAACACAAAATCTTCAAAAATATCTTTCAAATATGTTCTCAAAGGTTTTGAAAGTGAAAAGAAAGGATTTCGAGCTAAAATGTTGAATTTTGACAAAATTGAACATCTAAGGATCTTGTTTTGGACTAAAATGACTTATTTCTATAAATTAAAATTGGTTGAGTTTTGACAAAAATTTTCTACATAAAACACTTAGAGATCGATCATTCGAAGATATTTCATGTTGAACTTTTTCTCAAAAGACCTATGGTTTGCAAATTATCACATTTTTCAAATCGCCCAAAAACGAGCTTTGACACGAAAATACCCAAAATGTGCATTTTGTGAATTTCGCTATTTGAGCCGAAATCTCTTCCATGGTTTGGCTTGAAATAGTATTTAGAATTCATACAAGGCCAAACATCTCAGAAAAATCCAAGTTTGATTGAGATTTGACGATTTGGTGAAAACCCGTTCTATTTTACCTGTTTTACCCTAAAACGTGCTTCGGAGGCTCATTCTAAGATCGTTCTCTCCCATATTCATCTCAAGGACATCTGGATACATTCCCAACATGGTAATTAAGTTTATCCAACATTCAAATCTCTGGTTGAGTCAAATTAGCGAAAATTGCAAAAATTCAGAAGTTTCAGAAACTTAACTGAACTGACCGAACAGTGTCCGCCCAATTCAGACTCTGTCCGGCCATATCGGACATTGTCCGGTCAGATCAGACTTTGTCCGGTATGTGCATAACAATTCAGTTATAAAATTCTCTCGAAATCTTTTTCTTCCCCAAATCGTGTTCTGGTTTTTTGTCTCCTCCTCAGTTCATCCTCTCTCCACTATTCATCCCCTATCCTCCGGACAAGAGGATCCGTCTGGCCATCTCCCGTCCGGCCTCAGATTTGATCTCCTCTGCATCTCCTCCTTCCTTGGATTAGGTCAGTTTCTCTTCTTTTCTTTCTCTGGTTCATGCATTACATCTCATGCCATACTAGGGTTTGAAATAGTTCAAATGTTTTTGCATGTCAAATCTAGTTATGGATTCATGAAATTAACATCTAGGAGTGATCATATTTAAGATGATTTGTGCAAAATAGAAGTTTATCATAGACATGCATGATATAAGTAGATCAAATTGCCATCTAGGGTTAGATTTTGGAACAAAATCAACTATGCTTTGTATGGAAATGTGATGATCAAATTGAACCACAACTGTAGGGTTAAATGTTGGATTCATATTGGATTTGTTCAAATTATTCGCAATACACAAGATGAGTGGTTAAGATGAGAATATCGTAGATGATTTCCTTTGATTGCCCTAGATCCTTTATTTTGATCAAAGCAAATTGAGTAGAACAAGATTGAATCAAAGAGCAGAAAAGGATGATATGGAGTACAAGCTAACATCTATTAGTAAATGCATGAGTAAGATTGATTCATATAAGGACTAGGTCATGCATACATATCCATCGGAAGACTAGTTCATGCTTCTCCGTTCACCTCCTTCGAGTCATATCATGATCAAATTATCCATCTTCTCTTTCCAGAGTCACTATGACTGGAAGAATGAAGCAAGCTAGCCGTCGTCATGGGCCTGGATCTTCTCAACAGGCTCAACCTATTGACTGGGATTCTTTGGCTATTGATGAGGATGATGCAGCTCCAGCATCTCCCATAGGATCTCCCATTGATGATTCCGACTCAGTCGATAGCAGCAGCAGTAGTGGTGATGAGCAACCCAGAGGCCATCAGACTTTCACTGCTAGTGCTGTTCGGCGACTTCGTCGAAAGAACCCATACGAGCATCCGAGGACATGTACTGAGAGGAATTTCTGGAATGCCTTCCAGATGTCTCAGTATCACACCAGATTCTCCTCCGCCAAAGTATTTGGGCATCAGGCCATTGACTGGAATTTGATCGAGAGCAAAGTTCACTATCCTCTACGGGGCAAGTTCATGGCTGTCAGGTTGCTCTCCTTCACCGAGATGAGGGAAGACTGGAAGTGGAACGTGGACATCATCCGCTCGTTCTTCGCATCTCTTCATGTTGCCTCAGATCGATCCCACGTCGTCTTCATGAACAACAACTCAAGAAGGACTCTCACCAAGGCACAGTTTGAAGAGGCTCTACAGATCGAGCATGTTGACAACAGCCTCTTCGCCTTTGATGAAGTTCGAGTTGAAGACGTAGCTCATCTCTTCGACAATCCAGATCCAAATATTGGTAAAGTCTCTCAACTGATTCCTCTGGTGGCCATTCTAGAAAAGCTGAACCGCATGATTATCTTACCAAAAACCGGAGATCGCGGGGTTGTCACGTCTACCATGCTGTGGCTTCTGAGAGCCCAAGTTGACGAGACACCTTTCGACATTGTGGAGTTCATGTTCCACGAGATGCAGGAAGTTCAGATGGACTCGAAGAGGCTTTTTCCCTTCGCACCTTTCATCGCTCATACTCTGACCTACTTTGGACTACATCGAGCTTCCCGTCCTACTTCTATGGAGTATTACCGGTTGAAAAGCCTGGGGATCCTTATTCGGTATGAAAATCAAGTTGGATCACCAGTTCATGAGCCTATGTCTCCGGTTGCGGGAGCTCCCTCTCCACTTCAGTCCTACTCCATCTCCCAGAGCCCTGATGTCTCAGCTCCATACATGATGATCATGGAGCGGCTGGATCAGATGTCCATGCGATTCGAGACTCGCTTCGATGAGGTTGACACCAGATTGAGCTCCATCGACCATCGCCTCAACGTCATCGAGCCTCGCATCGATTCTATGAGTCAGGATATCTCTGAGCTGCAGGGACGATTCGACGCAGGCCAGTATCAGCGTCGTCATCGCGGCGATTCTTCTTCCGATCATCCTCCGCAGTCCTAGATTATCTTTCTCCTGTATCTATGATCATTTGTATCTATGTCTTCTCTCCTTTTATGGGTGTTTGATGACAAAGGGAGAGAGTTATGTTATGTATATGTGGTGTTATGTATATGTGGTATGGATATGTGTTATGTCTGTTATGTCATATGTTTATCAGTGGATGATATGTGTGATGTTGTTATGTCGTCGTTTTATCGTTTATAAATGTATGAACATGAACATGGAAATAGCTTTGTTATAAAAATGCTGCTTTGCTATCTCTCTTGTGTATGTATGTATGTGTTGATACGTACGGATATCTCATTATACCTTGTTATGAATATGTTCATGAACTTGAATGCAAGATTCAGGGGGAGCATCTCTTGTTTATACTCATTTTTTATATCCATATGTTTTATGCATAACGGTTGTCATCAATCACCAAAAAGGGGGAGATTGTTGAATCTTGAGCCCTAATTAGGGTTTTGGTGATTAATGACATCCGTGAGATTTGAGACTAACCTCTGTATGTAAAACTCAGGTAAATCAAAGGAGAAAGCATCAAGAAAAGACAAAGCAAGGTTATCAAGACTCCATGAAGCGAAAACGACGAAAATCTCGACAAGAGTACAAATACCTAAACCTAGCGCCTTCTTGTTTTGAAATTTTCTAGGTTAGATGGTCGTACTATTAAGAGGGGTCTTAGCACAAGTATCTTGATCAACTTTGAAGTTTTTAGAAGCATATTTGCATTTGCATTTGCCCTAAATCAAAGTTGAGTAAAAAATTCAGAAGTCTGTTTTCGTTTTGTACTGTCCGGACAGTGTCTGAAGTGACCGGACAATGTCCGGCCAATACAAATAATTTCAGAACTTTGCAAACAAGTGCAACAGAGACAAATACATTTGTCCGGTGTATCTGTCCGGTGAAGGCCGGACATTGTCCGAAGTGACCGGACAATGTCTGGTCAGTACAAATGTTAACAGCATATTGAATTAAGACAAATGTATTTGTCTGGAGGTTTTGTCTGAAGTGACCGGACATTGTCTGAAGTGACCGGACAATGTCTGGCCAATACAAAATCTGGGCTATTGTAAGGGCTGTGTTAACAGAGACAAATCTAATTGTCCGGACATTTTGTTCGGACAAATCCCATATGTCCGGCCCATACAAAAATCTGGAGTGTTTTATATTAAGTGTCAACAGAGACAGATACATCTGTCCGGACAAATGTATTTGTCCGGTGTACAAATCATTTTAAACAGGGGTGTCAACAGAGACAAATGCATCTGTCCGGACATTTTGTCCGGACAAATACATTTGTCCGGCCTTCACAATTTAATCCAAACGGCTACTGACACTCGCATTTCACGTTAATAACAGTCAAAATTTTTGTACTGACCGGACATTGTCCGAAGTGACCGGACAATGTCCGGCCAGTACAACTTTCGCCCAATCTTCTTGATTTCGACCGTTTTTGCTGAGAATATAAATAGATCACTGTTGCAGATGTCTTACATACACGAAATACATCTCAAAAACCCTGAGCAACAGTGTGCAAGCTCTCTCACATTCATTCTCTAGCAATTGAAGTCAAAACTTGAGAAATCTTGAGTGCTAGTTGAGTGAATTTGTTTTCAAGCCTTCTTGCATTTGCATTGTGTTCATCAAGCTTTGAGGTTGATCAAGCAAGGTGCTAGGCTTGTTACTCTTGGTGATTGCCGTCACCTAGACGACCCGGGAGGTCCGGCGATCTCTCCATCGACGGTGTGTCGGAGAGGTCCGGTGATTGGTTGTAAAGGCTCGGAGCTCGCCTATCCGGAGAGGAGAAGGACTACCTCTAGTGAAATCGAAGCATAAGCTCAAGCGAAGAGCGCTTCAACGAGGATTAGTGGAAATCTGCAAATTTCCGAGACCTCGGGAAAAACTCGATCTTTTCGGTTACCTCTACTACTTGCTTAATTTTCATAATGATTAAATTGTTGCTATTAATATTTTAGAAATTGCTAAATCTGAATTGAATTGTCTTTCATATCCTTAGAAGATTTGTTATTGCAATCTTAGGTTGTTAAACCCTATTTTAGAAGAAAAATTTTAAAACCGCCTATTCACCCCCCTCTAGTCGGCATCCTTCGATCAACACCCGTGACTTCTTCCAGGGTGAGAGAAGAGATATCAAGCATGGTCTCAATTGAAAGGACGAGCTGATTGAACCTGGGAGGTGCAACTCGCAGTATCTTCTCGACGACCTTCCCGTCAGGCTCGGGATCACCTAGGATCGCCAGCTGCTTTACCATGCCGGTGAGGCGCATGGAGAAGTCCTCCACCGACTCGCCGTCACGGAACGTGATGTTCTCGTATTCCTGACGGACCTTCTGCAGCGTGGCCTTGCGATTGCGGTCATTGCCGATTCGCAAAGTCTTGATGTTGTCCCACACCGCCTTGGCCGACGACTTGGATGCAATTGTGGAGATCATCTCCGGGGGAACCGCGCTGCAGATGGCCTCCAGCGCCTTCATGTCTTCATGAGGCTCGAGGGCGACATCGCCCGGCTCGATGGCGTCCCACAGACAGCGCGCCTGCAACTTCACCTTCATCAGCAAGGCCCAGTCGTTGTAGTTCGTCTTGGTGAGCATCGGGTATTTAGCCTTGTGGCTGTCCTCCTTGACCGCGCGGTACGTGACCAGCCCACGATCATGCTTGTTGCCGCTGCTGGAAGTGCGGCCGCCGGAGTTCTCGGCCGGAACGTCGAACGCTGGCGCGGCGAGGGTGCACGCCCTCGAGGCATGGCTACGCCTTCGAGCGCACCGACGCGAGCAACCTGGCTCTGATACCACTTGTTGGAACTCCCAGCGGCAGCCGCCGGCGAGTACCTGCAAGCAGCCACGAAGAAACACACACATGCGAGAACTGGAACTCAAGAAACACGAGAGTTTGTGCAGCAATGAAGCCACAACTTTTCTGTGTTCTTCTCCTCTATTTATTTAGCAATGCATGCAACAGGAAAGTAAAACGAGCGATGGAGCGTTTCCTGCATCGCGGATGGATCACGTCCATCCCCACGATCCGCACGATGCGCTCACGCCATGGCGCGCTGCGAGCTATTCTCGCCAACGGCCTCTACGCGCACGGCATCCACAACCCGGAGCTCGCGCGCATGCAGAACCATGCAAAACTAACAACTAACCTGTTAACTAACTACTCTACGTGTACAAAGGCTTAACTAACAGGGCCAAGAATCCTAATCCGGGGGTTTGGAAAATCGGCACAGGAAGCCTGGCAAAAAATCCCGGCCATTTCGTGTCGCGTCCTCACTCCACCTTCTCACCCGCGTCGCCGCTCTCCACCTCCCTCCTCGCTCGCGTCACCGTCCTCCACCTCGCCGCGCGCCGCCTCCTCGCCCTCGTCGCCGCCCTCCACCTCCTTCTTCGCGTGTCGCCACCAGATCCACCAGAATAAAAAATTTTCCTCCACCGCCATCGCCTGCAGCATCATCTTCCCTCTCTCTTCTTTGAGCTCCACGCCCACACATGCCGTGCCGACCTCGCGCTTGCCGCAGATCCCGCCGTTCCTGCGCCGGATCCACCGGATCTGGCCGATCCGCCCCTCCTCCACCACAGCCGTGCCATCCCACGCCGCCTGCGCCGCCACCGCGCCGAATCCACCGCCTCCATCTTCCCCAACTCCGGTGGCTAACTCCCGTCACCGATCTCCACAAGCCACCACTCCTCTTCTCTCACTAGATCTGCCATCGTCTTAATCCCCTGCTGTCTTTACACACTTTGCTCCAGAGCCGCTCTCTGCAGTTCCAACCGACGGCGAGCTCGACCACACCTTGACTTCATCGGGCTCCTCGACTCCAGCAGCAGCTGAGGTCCAGTTGCTTCGACTGCACCGACAACCACATCCACATTTCCACGACGACTCCAATAATCTCCAGTGATGTTTTCCTTTCTTCTCCCCTCTTGCTCTGTGATGTCTAAGTTGCATGCTGTATGTAATATGAAATGAACTCGTTTCTATACAAGGATGAACTTGAACAACCAACAAATCAATTGACAAACTCTGATGAACTCAAAGAAGAGAGAGGGAAAATGAATACTGATATAGTTATGATGTCTCTTAATTTGAATCGGACTACAATATCCATCAAATGTTGCAACTATTGTTTAGGTCTGCTAAACTTGATATGCAGTTCAAATATTTAAGTTGTCAATCAACCTATAACTCAATTTAAATGAACTTGTAGAATATTTCTCATTTCTAGTACAAAATTTTGGTAATAAAATTTGATTTAACCTAATCTTAGATATGTGCTTGATATACAAATCAAGTTTGGATTTGAATTCACATATGTAAGTTTACTATTTTGTATGATCTGGATCCAGATCCATATGTGATTGTCAAGTGATACTTTTATGTGACTGGCGACACTGGGATTAAATTGTTGTTTAATGCAATACTTTTGTATGTTGGCATTGGTTTAGGTTCCCTCTTATTTTGGCATTAGTTGTTATGGATTGCTTTCCGAAGTTCGGTCTTGTAGTCTGCTTGGTAATATGTCGTTCAGGTGTATAGATTGTTTGCAAAAATCCTGATAGCACCTGCATATTTGTAGAGATGACCATGTTGTAGTTGTAGTATGATGACCATGTTGTAGTATGGCTATGTTTATAGTTAATGGTTTTGGTGATATCACTCGGACAATGGACTATGACAGTAGATTGGTGAGGCAGTCCACCGAGCATAGTCGTGTATTAGTAGCATCCTTGCACAACAATTAAGAGACAGACCTACTATGCTGTGCATTTGCACAGCATAGTCGTGTATTAGTTCATATTGTAAAGATTTGGACTCATTGTGGTTTGGTCCTCCAGCCTAGTTTGGTGCTTTTGATTATAGAGTCCAAAATAACATCTATTTAGAAATAGAGAGAGTAATGAAATTTATAATATGGCAATTATTCTAGTCATCTTGTCCTGAGTTATGAATTTCAATACCGTTTTGGAGTGACTGAAACTTATGTTTCAGTGGTAATTGTCAATGAGAGATTATTGGATGTACTCGTTTGGTTGAGATTGGATTCTGACGCTAGTTTTTCTATTGTAAAAGCCAAAGCCTCTTATATGTAGAAGTTAGAGTGATGTATGAGGAGTCGAAGCCGAAAAAATTTGGAGTTGAGGAAATGTTTGGCTGAGAGCTCCACCTCCATATTTGAAATTCATGTTTTATATTTATGTGCAGGAAATTTGAATCTGAAATGTCAAAATTTTGTAATGCAATTTTGGGGTAAATTATTTAAACTAGCTATTTGATCTCGCCATCTCCGGCTCATCCATGCTCACAAGCTCGAGCTCTACTAGTCTGAGAAGCTGGAAGCTGTCACCGGGCAGAAGAGGGTCTAGATTTTATATGGAAAAGTGAAATGACATAGTTTGGTGTTTTTGATACAGTCAAGTTAGTAAACCATTAACATGGACCTCAATTGTCTAGCATATTTGCAATATCAAATTATTATTGTTCCTGATGTTTTTAATTTGAAACTTTTCTCTAAGGTGAGTAGTATATTTCTTGTAGATGGCCCTAAAGCAACATGTGCTGGATGCGTGGGTTTTGCTTCGGTTCCTGTTTCATATCTTTCACACCTGCTTCGGTTCCTGTTTTGTATCTACAAGATCAACACCTGTTTATTTGAGGATATTGTATGTGAGATATTTCCAAAACAATAACCATGATGTGTGAAACTGCTGAGTTGTTTGTTGTTACCTCATTGATGATGTTGTTGTTTTACAACTACACTTTTGTAGTGTTTGTTTACTTAACTGTGATGTATGATAATATGGTTTCACTTTTGTAGTGTTTGTAACAGAGTTTGATGCAAATGTCATTTCTAGATTTACAATCACAATTTTTTGATTTGGCTAAGAGATCATGAGTCTAGATTGTTTCGAATTTTTCTTGAATTTTTTTTGGAATTTTTGGAATTTTTTTATTTTTTAGAATTTTTTTGGATGAACAGGATTTTTATCCCATTTCTTCCCAAATCAAATACAGGCCAATATAAATTTACCAATAGTATTTTTTCCGGAGAGATTTTTGAATTACCAAAAATCCTGGTCGGATAAAAATCCTACCGCCCATACAGGATCTAAGATGGCATTTCTCCCCCTTTTTCCTTTGCACGTGAGTTAAAAGGATCAGCACCCATCGCTACAGTACCCATCATATATAGTACAAACAACTTAGCATTCTCCAGATCTATCTATTTCTTATTGCTACTGCAATTGTACAATCATTATAACTTACAAGTTTAACCTACTAATACACCACTTAAGTACAGTTTAAACCCAGTTGCAGTTAAACAGAATTGTACAGGAAGAAACTGAATCCCCATATTCCGCAATGCATCATTCACAATTGATGAACCCCATTCCGGCAATCTGTTCCATGATTGTCTCAAGGCACCAGGTGTTGGCCTTTGTCTATTCCCGTGGCCGAGCAAGCCAGAGAGAACTCAAGGCACGCAAGCGCGAAAAGTAATCATGTATCGCAAGGAGAGCACGAGACGCTTGTCGGATCGTCAGAATTCGTTGCATTTGATGCAAGGTTTGCTGTCTTAGGTTATCGGCCTGGTAGAAATTGAAATGAAACACTCTTAAAACTAAAGCAAGCAAAACACTAAAAGAAAGTGATCTGCTAAATTCATGCCAATAGAATTTTGACCTATCAAACACAAGAAGACGAAGAGTGGATGTTCAGTTGCATGACAACACAACAAAGCAAAACAATTTGAATTGCATTGTTCAACTTTGCTGGCCTCTGAGGATGTAAAAGAGATGCTTACCTGCCGAAGGAAGTTCTCGAGCGTCCCTAGTTTGCCCATGGCCATGGCCATTTGACCCATGTAGTTTGCCACATTCCCTGAAGACCCAGATGGACCAAGAGATCCGGCCAAAGTTTCTGCCAAGGATTGCTGCAATGCTTCCATCCCTTGTGAAAGCGCATCCTCAGCCTGCTGGGAAGATTGCTGGAGATTGGATAACCCCAACTGCTGCTGCTCAGTCAGAGGCTCGAGCTGATTTACAAGGAGCTGAAATATTATAGGAATTGTGAAATGGGTAAACCTTGCAGTACCAATAGAGGCTTTCAACAAAAAAAAAACCTGAGATTTAATGTTTTTAAAGGGAATTTGACACTTTACCCACCTTTAAAAGCTCAGATGGACGGAAACCCCCTAGCCACAGGAAGCACCTCTCAGCAGGTGTCTTCCACATGCCTGAAAGCATATGAAACACATCAGCCTTGGCAGCAACACCCTTGATCCTGAATATTTCGTCATAATGTGCCATTATGCCATCTACGATAAGACGGAGATCACTGTCACTTGCATGAGCATTTACTGCGGTCCTCAACTCATTTATCTGCTTATTTTGCTCCTCTAGCCACCGAGCATATTCTATATCAAAGGTCAAAGCCCCTACAAAGACAAGCTTATTGTTTCAAACATGCTTCTAACAAGATGCTCAAGTAAGTACAAGTGTACAAGCTATCTGATAGCTTACAACAAGATCATGTAAATAAAGGGTGATAAGCTAGCAAGCCAGCAGGGGTGTGCACATGCACAAAATAAGGTAAAACAATGAAATTACCATTTCCACTCATCGCATGGGTTTGATCTCCAGAACTGGAAATGAAGATTCCCTGAGATATAGAAGGAACTTTTAAGGCGTCATCTGAGACATAAGACAGTAAAATGTACTCTTATCTGGGCACTTATTTGTAAATCAACATCAGCCAACAAAGATTTACCTGCTGGCGAGCTTTTTGGAGCTCTTGCTCTAGCTGTGCAAGTTTGAGTTTACTGCTCTCTAACTGTTGTACATATGCCTTGGGAAGGAGTGGGAAAAAAATTAGGATTGCTCCAAACAAATATAACAATATAGTCCTAAGCACAAAAAAAAAAAAAAAACAATGCCAAACAACACAAGGAAAAAAGGCCATATTTGTAGTGATACCTTTTTTCTCAGCCGACTTTTTCTTGCTGCCTCACGATTTTGAGCAAGCCGCCGCATTGTCTATTGTACAGGAAATACAACACATAATTGATAGCACTACTGTGCAACATTAAGCACCATTCAGACAAAAGAAGAGATAAGACATCACCTTTTGGTCCAAAGGCTTGTCAGACCTATCAGACCTGTCAGAAGAATTAGAAGCCATGATAGCCCCACTTTGTCCTTGTTCTAACTGCAAAAATTGGTCAACACAAATTTATAATCAATACCATGTAGTGGATAAAACTCAATGTAGGAAACGGTCCAAGCACACAGATAACAGTCTGTCTAAGCGGCAGAAGAATTGCATGGTATGAACCAGCAAGCACCAGAGCCCAATAACATTGAGGGTTAAAAAGCTGGTTTTAAAATTATCAAATTCAAAGTATTTGAAAAAAAACAACAGCTCTCTTCATTACATATACCATTACACTGTGAACTCATGCTTTTCCTGTTATAAACTTTCCAGTGATAGGTGCTCCTGTAGCAGAATCTCAAGTTGTATATCTCTTCAGGGGAAAAAAGAACCAAGGAAGAGAGAAAAAGTCGGTGAGAGAAAAGGATAGAAACCACCCATCTAGGTTCTTTTTGTTACTTCTTCTCAAGATATCTAGAATCTCCATTTTTGCCAAGGGTAGTTGGCCACTCAAGCCTCCATCTTATGGAGGGGAACCTCAGATATGTTTTAAGCGAAGTGTACATATTCCTTTTAAATGCAAATGATAGTCCAGCACCAACCCCATTAACTCCTTACAGATCGATTTCTAATTTAAGCAGAAGTGTTATTTTGCCTGCAAACTTAAGATGAAGTTTCCACAACTATCTGCCAAATTCATTAAACAGAATTGTGAATAGTTCATCTAGTGCAATGCAACAACACAAACATTAAATACAGTTGACAAAATCATCCACACTGAAAATTAAGTGCACCACAGGAATGAATTCATCCCACCACATCATTTGTCGACCGCAAGGCTACTCATCACCTTATAATAGTTCATTTAAAAGGGTACCTTCATTGTTTCAGCATTTACTCTACATAAAAGCAATCTTTTATTTTCATAGACAGTTGTAACAAACTATCCATAAATAACAGAATGCAAGAAGTGGGATTACCCTCTGGTTCTTCTCGTCAGTGTCTACAACTGTAGAGGTATCAGTCCTGGAACTAGCATCTGCCATCACGGGCCTTCCCTGGCCACGATCAACAGGAACAGCACATCGATTTGCTGTCCCCTTTCTTCTAGCAATCTAGTAAGCCTGACCCTAGCCGCAGGGCGATCACTTGAAGCTGGAATCTATTAATCAGAGCAAAATGAACAGGCATTCAGATATATGAGCTGCTCCAAAAGTTCATGCAACTAAGAGCTAACAGTACCAAAACAGGACACCAATCTGTACAAAGTTGTGCATACCTCTATCAACGACAGCAACTACTCACAGTCTATGTTAAACGTGGGGTCTGCCAAAGTAAAAACAAAAAAAAAGAAAAAAAGAAAAAAAAGAAAAACAAACAAACATAAGTACAGCACGAAGTTGTCGCAAAGGAGTCCGTGCACTTTTGCGTACTTGTGTCGGTCCGGAATCCTACAGGCTGCCCGATCTCCCTGCCCCGGCGACTAGCACACTACCACTCCTCTCTGTTCCACTGGAACAAAAAATTTGGAGAGCACCATGAGCAATAACACAGTTACATAGATACCAAACTTAACTGCCTAACTTCCCAGATCATTCCAATACCACCTTTCTGCCACAAATTTAGCTAAGGCATAAAGAAGTATCTTTACCACAAGATCTATAGCCCAGGCCAGTTTCGAAGTTTCAAAGATCTAAGCTGTGATAACCCAAAACCTTAAGAAAAAAGGGGCAAACGAGATGGAAGACGAAGCATACAGTGTATGACAGGTGGGGACGGCAGAAGCCAAGCTCAGCACCCGTCGGTCTCGCCGGGCACATGCTCCACCCTCAATCCGACGGCCGGAAAATCGCCCCAGGCTGGAAATCAACACCGAATTTTCCCGGAATCGGCAACCAAGCTTCCAGAAGTTGGGGGATGGTTCTAGAAGCTTCGAATTTGGCGAGGGTTGGTTCCGGAGGCGGGGATTTGGGGGGGGGAGGAGAAGGGAGGAGCCCTAGGGATTAGGGGGGGAAGCTTCGAGAAGCTCTTCGGGTGGTGGTGGTGGAGAAGAAGGCGCCAAATGGGTGCTCGTGGGGGTGAACTTGGTGCATGGACTGACGTGTAGGTGACATGCGGGTCCGGAACTGCGGTGACCCTTTTTCTGGATTAGCCGGCGCTGGGCTGGGCTTCCTGGAGGTTTCTGCCCGCGGCGCCCACCGCTTGCTTGCTTCACCTACTCATCCTTCCTTCCCCTCGCGTATTTGACTTCGCTAGCAAAATTTATATTTTCATATGTCAGCTACACGTACCTCTCCCACGCACCTCGAACTTCAACTCATCCCACACACACCAATATAAATCTTCAATTAAGCATATATAAAAAAAAAAGTGATTAGAATATATATAAATATATTAATAATAGTGTGCTTAATTGTTAGTTAGGACACTTAAAAGTGAAGTTCTTATTAGTACAAAATAGAAGGAAAAATAGATAAGGTGACTAATGAGTGCAAGTGTGCATATCTAATTGTTGACATGGTGTAACCATTTCTATATATTATTCTTAATTTTAAAAATCTAAAGCAAGTCTTTGAAATTAACGGCAGCATGCAACACTTTGAATATAAACAATAATTGTTACTTGTTTTCTTTACGAACAATAAACTAAACGGGGGTGTAGCTCATATGGTAGAGCGCTCGCTTCGCATGCGAGAGGCACGGGGTTCGATTCCCCGCACCTCCAATTTTTTTACCTTCTGAATTTCAGGTCCGCCCATTTTAGTTGCTAACCGTTCGTTTCTGCTATTGTACTGCTATTTACTTTTTTTTTTCGTAAAAACTGAAGAATGCTCGCAAAAATGAATCCGAGTGAGACAAATGGAAATTTGGTGATAACTCAGTCCAATAAGCATCTATAGTGTGAATATTTCTAGACTGGTATCTATACAAATGTGAAACAGAACTTCAGTACATGACGCGGCAAGACTGAGGAAAATTTAGCTCTGAATTCTGGCATCAAGACAAAACCATTATCAGCGTGAACCCTACAAAAATAAGTGAACATGTTCATACAAATGCGAAGAAAACTTTCCATTGGACTGATGATGACGATAATTAGTAAGTCGGGATGGAGGAATCAGCTTTGACGGCATAAGCGTGAATGCCGCCAGCAACATTGAAAACTTTCCTGAAGCCCTGCAAAGTAACGGAGCTCAATCAGTAGTTGTTATCATTATAATACGCCCTGAGGAAGCCACCAGCAAGGCGGCTTCTTTTTGCAAGATTCATGTGAATGCTTTGTATCACCTGTGACTGCAACCATTTAGCTACCTGCATTGATCGCATGCCGTGGTGGCACTGGAACAAACGCAAAAGGGCCAATAGTCAGAAATCTATACAATGCTTTGATGCAAATTCATAAAACAATAGTGTGCAGTACTACGCCTTTCAGTGAGCATTACAGCAAATGCCATTAACAGGAAGCATGCAGTGCTCCCAGGATGAAAATTTATACTTCTATGCACCTGGTCATGGCTCCTTTTTGTGAGCATACCAACAGGAACTTTTTTTTTCCAAACAATATACTTACCAGAACATAGGTTTCCTTCTGTGGGTCAAATTCATCTGTCATAACCGATCCCCAAGTTCCAAATTGGCGAAGGGGTAGAACTTTGAAGCCTGGAAGGGAGGCTTTATCTCTTCCATGCAACAAGTAAAAAAAAAGAAAAAATCAGCACGATCTCCATCACAGGTGGTAAATAATTAGGAAAAGCCAACAAATGCAAATAAGCATGCAAATGCAAAACCTCTCACAACTCTCAGAAACAGTTGATCTTACAAACTGAGTTAAGGACTACATGCCAATTAGGATTCCTGATTGGATGCAATACTCTATATATGAAATGAGGCCACAAAACCAATAGTGATTATCAAATCAAATGACAATATGCTTATCCATGTTTTGGATGCTATCCCAAAGATGCCATAACTGGTCAGCGATCTCCGTTAAATTGGCTCGGAAGTGATAGAATGAAAGCAAGGACAAAGCACTCGAAAGATATGATAAGCCCTAGTCATACCTTTCTGCTTAGAAACAAAACTTCTATCAACTTCTCATTAAAAGGTGAGCTTATGGCTGATACCCGTCTGCTTTTTTTGTTTTCTTTCACTCCAACAGAGTTACTATGTTTTTGAGCAAGAACACATAGTGGATAAATTTCTTGCATCCTCACAAACAGATAATATGTTTGTTTGACATGCAGGCACAAGAATCTTTTCATGAATAAAGTATTTATCACATGAATCATCATCTTAGCTAAATTGGGAAATGAGTATCATGCAGAAGAATCTTACACTTCATCAGGCTCTCGAACGTCAATCAATTGAGCTTCTTCAATAAAACTTGGATCTTGCATTCTTGCATGCAGCTGTTCTGGTTCAATGTCTTCCAGTACACATTGCTCCCTGCAATTCAGTAAGCATGAAACTAATAGCCATACACACATAAGATTCAACATCATGCCATGCTAGAATTACCTACCTCTCAGAAAGCACTTGCAACAAATGCCATCCAAATTTAGTCTTACACCGTACAACTTTGTTCAAAGGAGCATTAAATGCTGCTTCCTCAAACTCTGGTACCTGTTTAGTTCAATCAAGAATTTTCAAACTAATTACCACTTCGAACCTCACTTGCCATGTAAACAAGGTAGTCAGAATTGCGACTCTAGTCGTAAAATCATGATTCTATGATTTTACTGGACCAAATCAAACCAAGTCGTACTATGGATCGGAATCAGGTAAATTGCAACTCAAATCCGATTATACGGTATACCCTATCCTAGTTTACACTACACTACAATCTTCCAGACACTATAACTTCTACATATGAGCTTGGACTAAGATTGATCTATATATCAAAATTGATCATCTTGACAAGCTCTATAATTTTCAAGTTTAAAGTTTTTCCACATTGTGAAATTTTGTTTATAAATTATTTCAGTACCTTTTTAGCTTCTCTTCAGCTCCTATTTAACTCCATTTCCAACTCTTGCACGTATTTCATTGTTTTCTCTACATTTGTCTCTATTTCGTAGGAAGACTAAAATCCGTGGTAACATAAAAATATTCAATAACTTAAACCATAAGAAATTAGTTATTGTGTAGCTAGATCAACGACTCCCATATTGTCATGATGCCTCTACACTAAACCACGTGGTTTTTTACATAGGGTGTGATCTTTGATCGACAAGACTATTTTGCGCTTTGTGATTGTAAATTTGATGCTGAGTAATCAGGAAAAATTAGGTAGAAACTATCAAGTAGCAACGTGGGAAAATATGGGGCTTCTAAGAAGTGTGTTAGGCAATCATTAAAAAAAAATTGCACGTACATATTATATATAGTGATGTTGCTGAGTATTCTACCATGTCACATAATGGGTGCTCCACAATTTAAATGGAGTAATGTCAAACATAGGCACAAAAAACACAAAGAAATATAATTATATTATAACATGAGTATAAAGAAATCCGGTAGAATTCGACGATTCGATTCTGTTAAAGAAAAAATGATTCTACCTAGAGTCCCGACTCTGACCACCTTGCATGTAAAGATAAACATCCTAGGAAACTCATGCATACACAGATACCAAAAGTGCAAATAGATGAACATATGTAGCTCTAGACAATAAGATATGTTTGGTTTGTAGCTCTAACTTACCCCACTAATATTAGGTCAAGTCTCACTAATTTGGCCTTTGTTTGGTTAGAAACCAAAAATTGGTGAAAACCCTTAAATTGGCAACTTTTTGTGCTTTTTAGCCACTTTTTTTTTTTTGCCAAAGTTGGGGTAAAAAAAGACATTACTCCAAATTGGTTTCCAATTTTTCTCCCATACTCTATAGCACGTGGGCCATAACTTGGTTCATCAATTTTTGGCTAACCAACTGTTGGTTGATGATTTGTAACCAAATTTTTTTGGCTATGTCCCACATTTGATCATAACCAAACTTTGACATAGTTAAGTAGGGTAACAAACCAAACATACCATAAGATCGTAAGTTCTCATCAAATCTATTGTGATGGTTGAGAGCTAGTCTAGAGCCAGCAAGATGAATCATAGTTGGACTTAGGTGTATAGGTGGGGACCCAAAAGCCTCCTAAATTAGTTAGATACAGCACATATGTCCAAATCTAAAGATGTGTACAATAAGAAGTAAAAATTAAAGTTCCAACAGTGAAAAGGCTTCCGGTCTCTCTCTCTCTCTCTCACACACACACACACAGAGTGAAAAGGGTTCCTTAAATGATCAAATTTTATATTCCTTGTTGTCACATTAATCACATGGACAATTTTGAGGAATTAGTGCCACCAGGCAGGATTAAGTTGTACCACAAAAGTCAATGGAGTTTACTGCAAAACATACCAAAATGTGCTAGAAAGCATAAAAAGGGAGAAAAATCTGATTGCATGCATATGGACTTCATGAGCACTTCCCACCAATAGTCAGATAATCACTAAAATTCAGTTCGTCAATTAGCATACTTGAACAGCAATAATATGTATAGTCCTAGAACAAACACTCTCCACTATTATGCTAGAAAAACAAGTTGATGTCATACCATCTGTCCCCTTCGAATCCACCCAAGCATGCCACCATTTTCTTTTGATGGACATAAAGAGTGATCCACAGCTAAATCACTCAGGTCTGCCCCTGAAATACAGCAACATAGTACTTTCATTTAACTATTCTACAATTTCATTAGTATCAGAAGTAAACTGCCACCAAAAAAATAGCAAGGGAAATGTCACACAACGAACCACTCTAGCTGTAACTAACCTCATTGTCCGCACTAGCTGCTGCATTTTTTCTACACCATCTTAAATATTATTTTCTTAGTCTCCAAACTTATGCAATTATAAATATCACCATCCACAAGGCATATGGGTGTGGGTGCAACTCGTTGTGTATGCTTGAATGTTAAACATTTATCTTACTAATGGTTTCTACGTATGTGACTTCATCTTAATACATCCAGTGCAGCCTAGGAGGATGAGATATAGGATTCCAATAATCCAAGTATATGGCCTTACAGAACAGTTCTGCGGATTTGGAATACAGCACATAAAACACATGTTCCCAGCTCAGGGTAGAGTGCTCAGGATCCCAGTTGCGAGACCACTTCCCAATACCATTTCTACAAAAAGATCCATTTCTGCATCTATCCTAATGTGTATTTATTATTTAAAGATAAAAACTATAATATTGGAGCTATTCCAGATCAGCCATTCAGCCAAATTTGAATTTGGATGTGCAAATATGAAATCGAACTGCCAAAATCAGCAATCAACACGGATACATGCATTTGGGGAAAAGGGAGTTTCAGGAAATCCTAATTTGATCCATCCACATTCTCTAAGGGGGCCAGTGTTGCCTCGTATTAAACCTTAATTATCTACACTAGTTGAGCAAAGTAAATATCACAACACAATTGTAAATGGATAAATCACCCAAAAGAAAAATAACAGGTTTTTTAAGAAACATCACAAACCTCCTGCAATGATGCTCTTTTCAAGATCGACCAGAAGCCTAACGTCCTTCTCGCCAACAAGCAAATGCTGGACTAGCAACTCCTTACCCTCTCTCGGGCCACTACTGGCAGCAGTGCAGAAAACTGACCAAGAAAGATTTCTTTCAGTTATTCCATTCTATGCCACTAAACACCCAAATGCAATTAACAATAGCCACTACATGTCTACATTGGTAACAAGGGAAACACTCATTTCCAAATGAATAAAAATATTATACATTCTTCTAAATAAGAGAGCAAAATCCTGAAGAATACAAGCACAAGCACATTATCAAAGAAAACGCGACCAGATTTAACTAAGATGCCAATTTGAGTAAGCAACAAACATATCACTCTACTGAACAAATGAACTTATCAAATATTGAAAAATCCTACCGATTGACCGAACTGACTCTTATGCATTCTCTCAAAGTATCCTTAACAAGGAGTCAATTTAATTTGAGCAGCTATTCATACCTATAGCAAATAAATAAGAAAGCACAACCCTCTATGTGAGGACATGTCAAAAAGACAAAAACTCTCCTAAAATTCCACTAATTAATCACAAAACTATCCATATCCTTCAACAACAAAAAGATTACACATAGAGGCAAGGTCTCCTGCACTCACCCCTTCTATCAGGCCTGTGGCTGCTCCCAGTGCCAGTGCCAGTGCCAGTGCCAACTCCCCCAGGAGGCATGGACGGGCCCCACCTGGCATAGGAGGACGAAGAGGGCGGTGGAGGCGCCAGAGGCGGCCTGGCGAGTGTTAGAGAGGAGAGGAGAGGGAGCTGCTGGTGCGTGAACCTGGAGGAGAGGAGGGCCTTTGGAGAAGAAGAAGAGCACGGCGGTGGGCTGTGGAGACGTGCGACTCTCACTCGAAGCATGGTTGGTTCCTTTGCCTATCTGAGTCTTCCTCTCTCTTGTTTCTACAAGGATTGGGCAATGGAGAATGGGTGGGATTCGTGTTGGTATTGGAATTTGGAAGCGCCTGTTGTAACGTGGGCCTCAGCTTCCTACGCCAGAAAGGGCACCCTTTCGAGATAGTCCCAAATGGGCCTGCAACTATGGGCGGCCTTTGTATGCCGGATTGTTGGTCTCTGCTGCGACCGTCGTTAACCAGTTTTAGAAACAGTTTTGGATTACAATACAGATTTGTACCATGTTTTGTGATATGAATGTTATAAAAGACATTTATATTCTCTCTCTCTCTCTCTCTCTCTCTCTCTCTCTCTCTCTCTCTCTCTGCACGTGTTTCCCTCTGTTTGGATTGTTAAAATAGAAATTAAGGATTCAAACTAAAGTAGATGAGAAATTTAAATTTTCTTATCTCAATTTTTCGATCAAATCAATTTATATCATTCAAATTCTGATTAGATGATTAATATTCTATTAATATACATTCTCTATCTTTTCCTTTTTTAAGACATAGAATCCCAATCCATTATGAAAGATATTTACTATATTTTTTTCTTTTGAGAAAAGGGCAATAGACTATGATAAGCAAAATATAGTACAGTGTATCTTGCATCAGCATGTTACATTCTGGATGGATCTAAGCAAGAGTAAGGAGTAAAGGCTGGGCAACCTTTCCAGCAAATTTTTTCCAAGCAAGGACTATGATAAGAAAACACACACACAAAAATGACAAAGCATAATGGTTCATCTAAGTTCATTTCTATAGGCAAAAGACTTCATTCCCCAGGTCTTCAAGCTTCTTTTTGAGACGGTCGATCAACTCTGATATTTGGTTAGCCTCTTTTTCCTTGATCAAGAACTTCCATTCCTGAAAAAAGTGGCACAATTTAAAAGTAGCTTCAGTAGGAGAGTAATTTTATTGTCGAAGACCCATCTATTACGAATAATCCACAATACCCGGCACAAGAGCCCAAACCCAAATATGAAAATTTAACATAGTGTGAGTTATAAGCATTTATCCCATCTTGGCGAAGACGGTCAGTAGACATGGGGAATACTATCTAGTCAGTCTATAATGCCCCTGATCAAACACCAAAGGAACTGCGCAATGAGGTCACTGGAAAAGAAATGGTATGTGGTTTCTGGACGGCCACAAGCTTTACAACTTGCTACACCCCCACCCCCCCAATGCCTTCTCTGAGGTTGATTGCGGAAAACACGTCATCATGGAAATAAAGCCATACAAAGATTTGAACCTTGTGAGGAAGTTTAGGAGGATATAGTTTTTACATAAGTAATTACCAAATATTTACATCTAAAATATGGTATGTCAAGTCAAATTTTGGGGACACATAGGATTCAAAAGATTCTTTCTTTCTTTCTTTTTCTTGAAGCAGCTTCAAAATATTCTTAGCTGGGACTATGTCAGATTGCCACAAAAAAAGTTATTATTGCACCATGACTAAGGTTGCAAAAAAGGTTATAAGCATGCTTGCACCACTCTTTTTCACATTGTCTATTTTTTTCATAATTATTAATCTTCTCTGATGTCCGGTACTTTATCGAACAATAAAATCTTAAAACAACAGTTTGGAAAAAAAAACCTATTATTTGCTGGAAACATTGGGTGATCATTTTAATTGCCCTTTCTCCGTAATGCATGCCGTCAAATTGCCATGCTTTGCTATGCCTCGTTCCTTTCTGTCATTTTAAACTTTTTTTTTTCCTAACTTGCTTGGCTCCCTCCTGGTCTCAGGAGTATAAAACTATAAATTACTGGACTATCATATACAAACACAATGTCTGAGCTTGAAATATTTGAAGTGAGGTTCCTTTCACTATGAAAAAATTGAGTAGGATCTCTTTTTCATATTATATATTTACATCAGGAATATTTTAAACTTCTATACAATTTCATATAACTAGAAGGCATATTTTGCAAAATCACAGGACACATACACGCGCATTTCGTGTACGACGCCAATTTTGCTAGGACTAGAGTATTTGATAGTGGTTAAATTTTTTTTAATAAATTAGATTATTGGAATTTAACATAGCTTATAAACCTAATAAATCTTTTCATCGATTTCAATTTATTTGATAAAATACTTATGTTTATAAAATTAACTATGAAATAAGTTGGATATATAGCAACAACTTTAGCTTAACACTCCCTTACTGGTGCAATGGACTATATATGCGTAAGAACGAAGCTTCACACTAAGGTTAGCTCCCAGGACTCGCTCACGCCGCGAGAAGCTTCTTGTATATATAACCTTTCATACATCATACGTTCTGCTTAAATGGAAGACGAAGCATCGCACGTGCACGCGCTTCACCTTCGTTGGTGTGATCGTATGAAATTATAGTTGAAAAGAAGCATTACACGTGCACGTGTATAGACTTCGTTTTGTTGGTATGAAACGGACGCGAACGAAGGGGTACTGTACAGATTACTACGTCCAGGAAGCTTCTCTCTCTCTCTCTTCCAGCCTTCCAGTATTCCGAGCCACACCAACTTTTCCAGTAACCCGGTGCATGCACGCGATATAAGCACCTGGACCGTTGCACCACAACACACACGCTGACGCGTAGAAAATAAGCCAAATTAAGACGCGTGGACAAGCTTAGAGTGCAGCACGGGCACCAGCACAACCGCCACAACGGCGTATCGAAGCCGCGGTCGGCTAGGGGGAATGGGAGGAACAAGGGCATCAAGAAGGTATACATCTCCAGCCCCATGAAGCTGACGGCGAGGCCAGTGGAGTTCCGCGCCCTCGTGCAGGAGCTCACCGGCCGCTACTCTTAACATCGCCGATCGTGACCATCACTATGACGCTTCCATGTTCATGAGGCAACCGTCATCGACGACGGCATGTACCGGTGCCGTGGCGCCGCCGGCAGCGACGGACACAGGCGTGGTCGCTCCCATGCCACCACTGCAGTTTCAGATGTACGATAGCATGAGGATCTGTACTGATTTGGCCAAGGGTACTATTGGTAGAGATGAGTGTTAAGTATATGTGTATATGTGTATATGTATTTGAGTCATGTCTAAATCAGACCTTAGTTATTTAGGCTGTATCTATATATACTGGGCTTTTGACCCTAATACAATCTGAGGTTAATCTTAACATGGTATCAGAGTCAGTCTTCTAAACCCTAACCCTAACCTCCCGTGGTCCTTGACGTTCACGCCGCCGCCGTCGTCGCCGCCACCGTCGGATCCACGTCTCCCGCCAGCCTCCTTCCCGCGTGCCGGCCTCCCCGTGCCCGTGCCTCCATCGCCGCCGGCCTCCCTCCCGCCGCCAGCCTCTCTCCCGCCGCCGGCCTTCCTCGCAACTCGTCCCCGCGCGCGCCGGCTCGTCCCCGCGTCGCCCGGCCTCCCCCGTTGTGCCAACATCCCCACGCCAGCCAGCCAGCCTCCCCCATCGCGACCTCCTCCCCGCGCCCTCCCGCCGCACATCGGCCTCCTCCCGCCACGCGCCGATCTCCTCCCGTCACCGGCTTCCTCCGCGCCGGCTCCTCCTGCCGCTGACCTCCCCCGTCGCGACCTCCTCCCCGCGCCAGCCGGCCTCCCTCGCTCCCCCGTCGCGCCGGACTCCCCGCGCCCTCCCACCGCACACCGGCCTCCTCCCGCCGCTTGCCCGCGCGCCGATCTCCTCCCGCCATCGGCTTCCTCCGCGCCGGCTCCTCCCCCGCGCCACCCTCCTCTCGTCGCAGGTCAAAAAAAAAAAAAGACAGCAGCCCTTTTGTATGTGTTTTTCTTTTGTTGATGTCGTCTGTCTCTTCGGATCTTACAATCCCTTCATTCGACATTATGGCTTCTTCAGGGGGTTTCTCTATGCCGCTCTGTGATGTGAAACTCAAAAGTACTGCTGATTATTGGGAGTGGTCTATTGTCATGACCTCTCTTCTTGACGGTTTTGGCCTGTGTGGACATGTGGACGGCACACGACGCAAGCCACTCACCAGTGATACTACTTTGCCCACTTGGCTGCATGATGAAGCCAGGGTCAAGTATGTCATTATGCAAAACACTTCGTCGGACATTCGGCTAAGCATCAATTCTCTCTCCACTTGTCAGGATATATGGGATTTTTTTGCCTCTCGCTACCGACAGTCGAGTCATGCACTTCGTTAGTCTCTCTGCCAGCAACTTTCGGCCTCTCAGCAAGGTGATCAGACTGTGGAGGAGTTCTATAGTCAGCTCTGCAAGATTTGGCGTCAGCTGGACTCTATGGCACCCACCGATGCAGGGCCTCTCACCCTCCTATATAGGGAAGAGGAGCGTGTCTTTCACTTTATGATGCATCTCCGTTCAGAGTTTGAGATGGTTCGATCTCAGCTTCTGAATCGTGAGACCCTCTGCACTTTGGAAGAGACTGTCCGGGCCCTTGTTGCTGAGGAGACTCGCCTGCGTTCTTCGGCGTCTGAGTTCTCGTCATCACCCTCTACAGTGTTGGCTATGTCGCGGCCTAGTTCGACTACTGTGCGCATTGATGCGCGTGCCCCTGCTTTCTGTTCACACTGTAAGAAGCCGGGCCATGCTATTCAGCGCTACTTCAGTCTTCATCCAGAGCTAAAGGCTCAGTTTGAGCGTGATCGTGTTACTCGCCGTGGCCGTTTTGCTATTGTTGTGCCTTCTGGCACACCTTTGGACCAGTTGGCTCCTCTCACTGTTGCAGAGCTGCGTCAGCTTCATACTCTTCTACAGCGCCAAGCTACTACATCCTCCTCGTCCTCTGCCGGGACTGCTGTTCACTCCACACCACCATCAGGTACAGCTAGTCCTTTGGTTCTGGATTCAGGGGCCTCTTTCCATATGACATCTGATTGTTCAGCATTACGGTCATGTCGGCCGTCTGAGGATCATCTTTCTGTTCAGACTGCTGATGGCACTACATTACCGGTTACACATCAGGGCATCATTTCTACCACTCAGTTTACTGTTTCTGATGTCTCTTGTGTACCACAGCTCAAACTGTGCCTTATGTCTGTCTCTCAGCTTGCTAGGATGAAGTGTTTTATTGGGTTTGATGATTCCTTTTGTTATGTGCAGGACGGGAGCCCTCATTGGACGTGGCCGACTTCACAGTAGCCCAAAAAGTCTCTACCAACTTGATTGCTTACATCTTCCGGTTTCTTCTCTGACCACTGCTACTTCGGTCTCCACTTCTTCAGCCTTTGCGTCTGTCCCTGCGTCGTCTATCAGCTTCCACCAGTGGCATCATCGTTTGGCTCACCTTTCTAACCCTCGCTTATCTAGTCTAGTGCGTCAGGGTGTTTTAGGTCCTGTCACTTCTGATAGTTCTATATCTTGTTCGGGTTGTAAGCTTGGCAAACAGCTACAACACCCATATCCTACTAGTATTTCTAGGTCTAGTCGTGTCTTTCAGCTTATCCATTCTGATGTATGGGGCCCTGCTCCTTTTCCAAAGGTGGACATAAATATTATGTGATTTTTATTGATGATTTTTCTCGCTATTGTTGGATCTATTTCATGAAACATCGTGGACAGTTGTTATCTATCTACAAGTCTTTTGCTCGTATGGTACATACTCAGTTTTTCAGCTCCATTCAGACCTTTTGATCTGATTCTGGAGGTGAGTACTTGTCCACATCCTTCCGACAGTTCCTCTCTGACGACGGCACCCTTCCTCAGTTATCTTGTCCAGGTACTCATGCTCAAAACGTTGTTGCTGAACGCAAACACCGTCACATTATTGAGATTTCTCGTACCTTATGTTTGCCTCTTTTGTTCCTCACTCTTTCTGGGCTGAGGCTACTTCCACGGCTGTATACCTTATAAATATACAGTCGTCCACTAGTCTCGATGGTTGAGTTCCTTCTCAGCTTCTGTTTTCCACTCCTCTGACATATGCACATCTTCGAGTTTTTTGATGTGCGTGTTATGTCATTCTTCCTCCTCATGAGCATACCAAGTTGACCGCTCAGTCTGTTGAGTGTGTTTTTCTTGGTTACAGCCGTGAGCATAAGAGTTATCGTTGTTACAATCCCTCTGCTCGCCGTCTTTGTTTCTCTTGAGATGTCACCTTTAATGAGAGTCGACCTTTCTTTTATTCCTCTTCTTCTCACTCGTCTGTTCCCACAAAGTCCATCAGTTTTCTCTCCATCCCTTCCTATTCTCTCTTTCCTTCTTCTACTTCATCTGCTTCCGCTTCTCTGTCTGATCATAACTCTACACCTGTTCCACCGCCCTCTATAGTCCAACCTCCATCTTCTGAGCCTTTGTCTTCTTCCTCTCCTGAGCTCTCTTTGGATTATTTTCCTCATGATTTGGCCTATTCTGATGAGACTCATACCGATGATCTGCTAGCATCATCATCATCCAGGTATGCACTTCGTGATCATACTACAATATCACCTCTTGCTCGTTATAGTATTCTTATCACCAGTTCAGTTCAAGAGCCTCACAGCTATCAGAATGCAGCTGTTATACCTGAGTGGCAGCTAGCTATGACAGAGGAGCTCTCAGCTTTGGAGCGTACAGGGACTTGAGATGTTGTTCCTTTACCCACAAGTGCAGTGCCCATTACTTGCAAATGGGTTTTCAAAATCAAGGCACGGTCGGATGGTTCTATTGAGCGCTATAAAGTGCGTCTTGTTGCTCGGGGGTTTCAGCAATAGTATGGCCGTGACTATGAGGAGACGTTTGTTCCTGTTGCTCATATGACAACGGTGCGTACTCTCGTTGCTGTTGCTGCTACTCGTTAGTGGGCTATCTCTCAGATGGATGTGAAGAATGTGTTTCTTCACGGTGATCTTCAGGAGGTGTTCTACATGCAGCCACCACCTGGTTATTCTGCACCTACTGGTCATGTTTGTTGCATACGTCGTGTTTTGTATGGTCTTAAACAAGCGCCTCGTGCTTGGTTTGTTCGCTTCAGTTCAGTACTTCTTGCTGCTGGTTTTGTTGCTAGTGCTCATGATACAGCCCTGTTTGTTTACACTTCTACTCGCGGTTGGACGCTTATCTTACTTTATGTTGATATGTTGATTACGGAGGATGATGAGCAGTATGTTGCCTTTGTTAAGGCTCGTCTCACTGAGTAGTTCCAGATGTCTGATCTTGATCCTTTGGGCTATTTTTTGGGTATTCAGGTTCTTTCTACTGCAAATGTCTACTACCTGTCTCAAGAACGGTATGTTCTTGATCTGCTTGCTCGTTCTAGTCTTACTGACACTCGGACAGCTGCTACACCCATGGAGTTGCATCTGCAACTGCGACTCACAGATGGCTCTCCTCTTGAGGATCCCTCCAGATACCGTCATATTGTTGGGAGCTTGGTGTATCTGGCCATCACTAGGCCAGATATTTCACATGCTGTTAGTGTACTTAGTCAGTTTGTTAGTGCTCCCACTTCAGTTGATTACACTCATCTTCTTCGAGTATTTTGTTATTTACGTGGTACTTCTTCCTGCAGTCTGTTCTATGCACGGACTAGTCAGCTTCACCTACATGCTTACTTTGACTCTACTTGGGCGAGTGATGCTATTGATCGGTGTTCTATTACTGACTATTGCATCTTCATGGGCACTCCTCTTCTTGCTTGGAAGTCCAAGAAACAGACCGCTGTTTCTCATTCTAGTGCAGAGGCTGAGCTTCGGGTTTTGGCATGACTACTGCTGAGATCATATGGCTTCGTTGGCTTCTTGCTAATTTCGGTGTGACTTGCACTGCTCTTACGTCACTTTTATGTAACAATACGAGTGCCATACAGATTGCACATGAACCTGTAAAGCATAAGTTAACCAAACATATTGGTGTTGATGCTTTCTTTACTCGCTATCATTGTGAGCACCGCACTATTGCTTTTTAGTACATGGCATCTGATCTTCAGGTTGCACTCACAAAGCCACAGACACGAGATCATCATGCGTTCAGTCTTTCCAAACTCAATACGTTTGAGCCGCCTTGAATTTGAGGGAGGTGTTAAGTATATGTGTATATGTATTTGAGTCGTGTCTAAATTAGACCTTAGTCCTTTAGACTGTATCTATATATACTGGGTTTTTGACTCTAATACAATATGATGTTAATCTTAACAATGAGAAAAAACATGCATGCATGATGTGGCTAGCTATATATATATATGCATGCCTGCCTGCCTAAATAATTGGCTCTTTTGTATTTGTTTTACAATCTTCGTGCATGTGTATATATGTAAAGAGAAGCTCGATCCAGCGATCGACGGAGAGAGATGGATATTATTAATAGATGCTTAATTGAGACAGGGAAGAATACTTAAACTGTATGGAGCATAACTAATATCAAAATTACAAAGCAAAATAGTCGTGCTATTTAAATTTATATCAAAATTATAAAGCAAACATAAGTTTTTTTTTATAATTATATGATGTCACCACTGTTTTTTCTTAAAAAATTTATTTCAGGACCAAGCTCGATTACTTTTGAGGCATATAATGCATACAACTCTAATTTCTGGCTGAGTTTGCTCGATGACTTTATACAAAGTAGTTTTTTGATCTCACTGATTCTGTTCTGGATGTGAGTCTATTGTCTGGAGATGACTTATTTTTACAATTTGTTACTAACATGCAGGTAACAAGCTGAAGTAGCTCAATTTGTTAGAGCGTATGGCTGTCAACCATAAGGTCGAAGGTTCATGCCATTCCTCTAGCGAGTGAGCCAGACTAATTCTAGAAACATGGCCTATTATTTTTTTTCTGGGCTGCAAGCAGGCCTAAGTTCTTGTTTTGCAATTGGGCTCTTGCATGCCCAAGTTCTTGTTTTGCGATTGAGCTCATTTGTTGTTTTCTTTACTCAAAAAAAATTTTGCTCAACCATAAATTATATAATTGTGTCCTAATCGGCCGGCTCTTCAGAACTTTGTAAAACTACCTCTATCAATAAAAATTTGTCGTATTTAATTTTTCACCGTCTAATACACAACTTCTGACCACTAATATATATTATAATATGTTAGAAAAATCATAAAAATATAATATTATGATCATATTTTTTTTATGACAAATTTGATCATATTATTTTTATGTGAATAATCTAAATATTTAAAAATATATTAATAATTAAAAATTAAAAAATTTGAATACACACATTTATAACTATATGTTTTCGTGGATAGGAGTATTTTGGGCCCTGCCAGCCTTCCCTCGCCTCTCGCGCAACACAACACACCCCAGTGGCATTTCTGTAATTTTGTTGCCACTGGACGGGTGGGTGGAGAACTGGAGATGGGAAACGCGAGCGGCCGGGAGGAGGAGGCTGCCGACGCCGACATGGAGCAGGACGCCGGCAACAACGTGCGCCGAGAGTGCTGGGCAGGCTTCGTCGCCGGCGGCGGGTCCCCGTCGGGGAACCCCGGGCGTCCTAGGTCGCCACCAATGTTCGTGCCCCTGGTCAGATCAAGTGATCACACCAACTGTGCCTCGATTTGGCTGTTGATTGGTACAGGGTTTGGTTCGTCGTGTGTTTGCGATTTGGTTGGTTGGGTTCATGGCCCAATGCGAGGGTTCAACTTAGGTTGCCATCGGGAGGTGAGGGCTGGCTGCTGGTGTTCTCAGGACTCGTGTGTAATTAGAAGTTAGTCCCATTGGGCTTTTGGTTGCTGCTATTCCATGGTTCGGCGCATATATAGGATTATAAATTGCTGGTTCGTGTATTGCTGCTATAGACTGAACGAGCGCATAGATAAAATTTTGTTTGTAGAGTACTAGAGTTCAAATGTGCTGGTTCTCCATTAATTCAGAGGGTGTAATCGTTAGGTGGATTGTTATTAATGAGAAGCACAGTTACCCGTGCTCTATCTGTTCGTCAATTTGTTGTTTATGTAATAAATCTGTAGTAGTTATATATTTTGGCTGAAAATGCACGTGTGGCAAGGTAATAAAATGTTGTTTGTTATTAGGTGTTGTGATATATGATTGGATTGATTTAAATCAAATCCATTGCATAGTTCACTGTTTTTCGTTTCACATTATCATTGGTTTTAGTGGTGCTACACTGGTAGGAACATAATTTGTTGAACATAAAGCGAAGCAGACTATCTCACAACATGGAGTGGTTGTTTTGTGCAGCTTCAGAAATTACACAACCTTATTTGTGCATCCGTGCATGCGCTCAGCGTGTTTGGACTTGCAAGAAACCGCAGATGACCTCCCATCGTCAGCTTCAGAAGATGCACAACTAGATTATTTTTTCTTCCAACCTCAGCCTGCAAAATAGCTCATGATGATAAAACCACGGACTGCGTGCTATTCCTATATGAACTAATGCAGTTCCTTACTCCTTAGTACTTCCAATGGTTACCTTTTTGTAATACAATAACTCTTCATGGACAGCTTAAGCAGTGATGTTCTCAAACTGCCAAACTAGTAGAACTCTCTAGTAGTCCTGTATCTTTATATACCTTTGGCAGATATCCTTCTATTGCATTCAAGTTTTTTTTTAATTTACTCCACAGTTGGGAAAACTTGCATTGGGCAAATGACACAGCATGGTTTCCCCACTCATGATGCAATAATTTTGTACTCAAAAGTTGTCTTGCTAGAATGTGCTGTAATATGCATCCTTAATAGTTTGCAACACAACTTACTTTGAAAGTGGTGTTTTCTTTTGTGGCGCTCTTAAATTTTTGTGTTTCATAGCAAGGATGTTCACATTGAAGAACACAATACATAAGGTTCATCATAGTTTTTTCATGGTTGATTTCCCCAAGGATAAAAGGTCAAGCTATAAAAGGACTACAGGTAGCTTATTGGGGAAAACAAATCTTATTTTCTTTTTTTTCCTATTTGGTCATGTTTTAGTTATTAACAACAATATGGGGCACATATAAAAACAATGTTTAAATCTGCTTATCTGCAATATTATTTGTTTTGTCCAGGTTTTGGTATAAAAATCCAGCTATGTTTATCACTCATTGACTCTAGTGTCTATTATCGCTTGGTTATCTGCTCTCCCCTCTAGGCTTTTTTCCTGAATAATCTACCTCTTATTACACAATTCTCTGAGATAAAAGCGTTTTAATGTATGAAACACAAAATCTTAAGTAATTGACAAACTTTTTATTTCAGGCTCCTGCATCTCCATTGCAAAGAGCTGCAGATGCACATATTCAACCAGATATTGATGAATGAACATCAAGAAGATTTTGATGGCCCCTCTCAAAAGGAAATGCCTGCTTTGCTAGTGTGGACTCTTGGAGGAAAGGATGTATATGTAGAAGGATCATGGCATAATTGGAGATCAAGGTACATCTATTAACTAGACAAAAGACCTAAACATTCTGTTTTTCCTTGAACGGAAACTTAAGGTTGGAAACAATTTGATTCTGACACTGGTATATATCTCAGGAAACCCATGGAGAAATCTGGAAAAGGTTACTCTATTTTGCTGATCCTCCCATCTGGAGTTTACTGTTAACAGATTCATTGTAGATGGAGAAAGAAGATGTCTTCCTGATCTTCCCTGTGAAACTGATGACATGGGTCACACTGTGAACCTTCTTGATTTTCATGTGAGTATTCTTTCTTTAAAACTGAATTTCCGATTACTCGTTGTTGTATGAACTTGATCTTACCAACTGAGAAATTGCTTTCAATGCTGTTTTTGGTGTTTATATCAAACAAACAACACATTCTAAATTCATGAATTCAGGTGAGAAACAAATGGTAAAAGTGCAAGGGATATTGTCTGTTCTATGCTTCAGCTGATAAGAATGTGGTCCAACTGTCTGGAAGTTATATTTTATGGAAAGTGCTTTAGTATTTTCTAAAAAGTTGAATTGCATGATATCTATAGTAAATCAACGGTTTGATTTATAACTACCCACTACTTCAGTACTAAGTTTGTTATTTTAAGATTTGTATAATTTAGTTTTTGAAAAGTATAGAAGCACTACTCATATTTTATAATTAACTGTTCTAAATAATAACAATTGTTGAAGTCATTGACCACCTTTTTATGAGGAAGCGCTAGGGTGATCACCCGCAGGTGGCTCTTGGCTTCACCCACAGGTTTGGGGTCAAAATATGTAACCGTTGTCCTGTACAAGCCCATCAAAAGATGACAGCCACTGCACAATGTTAATACCTGGCAACAACTGTGGATCCAGCAACCGGCAGTGATCAATGGGGCCTCTCTTCCTGTAAAAAGTATTTTTGGTTCAGAAATCTCTCCCGGTACATTTGACAACCAGCTGAAACTTTGGTTCATGTTGTACATGTTGCTGTGTTTATGGAATTTTTTTTTCAAATAACCCAAAAAAAACAAATTTGGAAAATAGCCCAGAACTTTTAAATTTTGCAAAAATGGTCCTCTGTCGTGAACCAGCGCGCGCGACAGATCTTCAGTCGCTAGCCCAGCTAGCGACTGAAGACGTGGCACGGCACAACGCCCCGCTAGCCCAGGTGCCATGTCACGCCAGCTTTCAGTCGCTAGCCCGGCTAGCGACTGAAACCCGCAACGTTTCAGTCACCAGCCCTGCTAGCGACTGAAATGTCTATTTAACCGTCAGCAGTCCCTTTCACAGTACGGCCGAGTTTATTTTTTTCGAAAATCCAGAAATTACTGAAATATGTTTAGAGAGAGAGAAGAAGAGAAGAAAGAGGAGGAGAAAAACTCTTTTCGTAGATTTCTTCATATCTATTCGCTAAGGTACATTTTCATTAATTCGTATATGTAGATTAATTAGATCGTTAACTCGTAGTATTTAGATAGGATTTAGATTATAAATTTTATTGGTACGCACGTAGATTAAAATATTTGTTAGAATGTAGATGTAAACGTTTGTTAATACGTATATTAAATTGATTGATAATATGTAGATTTAAAGTTTCTTTTATATTATGGTAGGGCCCTCGCGGTCTCTCTGTTGTCGTCGTAACCGCCGTCTTGGCCTTGCCTGCAAGGGTTTACAGCGAGGGCGGCTATTATTTTAGGATTGTAGAGTTTAGAAATTAAATTTGGTTAGAGTTAGGGTTAGGATTAGGGTTGGGTTTTAGTTAGGGTTAGAGTTGCTTTGCAGTTAGGGTTAGGGTTAGGGATTTTTTGTTGGAATAACCGAATAAAAAAAAGAAATTCGAAATCTAACCCAAAACTTATGAAAATTTCAAAATTGAAAAACTTTAGTTAGGGTTAGAGTTAGGGTTGGTTTTCAGTTAGGGTTAGGGTTAGAGTTGGTTTTCAGTTAGGGTTAGGGTTAGGCTTTTAGTTAGGGTTAGGGTTAGGGTTTATAAATTTAATTGTTCACTTCATCTTTTTCCTAGGCAAAAATCGTGTAGCCCAGCGACTGAAATGCAGTGTTGGAAAATTTCTGTTGTTTCAAAAACCATATTTTTTGTAGTACTTTGAGCAATGTTTTGACACATCTCATAGTCGCAATATCGTTGTATAATTCCGCTACAGTTATTGCGCATCGTCGCACTTCCTGTTTAAACCTAACACAGAATGACAAATTGATTAGGCTATGGAGCAACTCAGTACGGTTTGCATTTATTACAGAGCTGGTATAATCCGTAATGGAGCAAACGGTGATGATCTTGATGGTGTATGCATGTTTACGGTCAAATGAGACAACCACAGTCAATGTCTTTCAATGATTTGGAGATGTGGTTAGTCGAGCTATTACAACTAAATCCTGTGACGGATAATCTCAGGGTCGAAGGCATGATTTCGAAGGAAAACAAATGGGTGCTCAAGAGACTGAAAGGTGACAAATCATGGGTTCATTTGGGAAATTTGTGACAAATCCAGGCTATGGTTGTGGGGTCATCATACTGTACGTTGAAATCATACGCGCACATAGCTCGGAGGGCAGCCATTCTGTAGGAAGAGAAAAGAGTAGCACTAATATCAGCACCGGTGCAGGTGGCAGTACCAATGCCAGTGCAACTGGCAGTGTACCTTTGCAAACTGTAAGAGATACAAATTGGGGGCCATCAAGTAGATGCAGCTGAAGAACTACCAGAATTGGAGGAGAGTTTTAATGAGGAGGAGTATACTGATCCGTCTGAAGTGTATGAATCTCCTAATGAACCCACGGAACAACAGAATTCTATAGGTGAATGAACTGATCCATCATCTTTGATTTCTGCTGTGGTTCATGATGAGCTGAGTTCGCGATGGTCCTATAATGAATCAACCGTCCAGCTTGGACAGTTGTTTCAGAGTAAGAAAGATGCAAAGAAAGCCATAACTGCGTGGGTTGTTTCACTAAATAGGCCATTCCGGGTGGTCAAATCAAATCCGTGCCTGTGGACTGTGAGGTGCTTAGTCGAGAACTGTCTATGGTACGTATGTGTCACTTGGCCACGAGATGGCCCATTCTTTCAGGTGACCAGAGTCGAAGACCACGGATGTCTGGCTAAGGGCATGGTGCAGCAGCATAGAAATATTACATCCAGTTTTGTTGCAAGTCTGACACTCTCAGTAGTAAAGGAAAATACGGCAATGACACCGAAAGTAATAATTGCACATGTCGCGGAGAAGTACGGTTATAAGATCAAGTACGCGAAGGCATGGAGGGCTAAACAGAGGACGCTGGAGGAGCTTTTTGGGACATATGTTGAGTCATACAACCTCGTACCGAGGCTGTTGCGGCGCATATGCGAAGCAAATCCAGGAACAGTCACTGAAATTGTTGATACGCCGGCAATCGGCTCGGAGGGTGCTGTGATTCCTGGGTGCATGGTACTTTGGAGATTTTTCTGGGCATTCCAACTGTGCGTTGCATCGTTCAGGTACATGAGATGTGCTTTGCATTGACGGAACATTTTTGACTGGAAAATACCAGGGAACTCTGTTGACTGCCGTGGCTGTTGATGCCAACAACCAGCTTCTACCCATAGCATATGCCGTGGTCGAGGGGGAGAACTACAACAATTGGTTGTGGTTCTTGGGCAAATTGAGGAATGAGGTCGTCAAAGACCGGGAGCGCGTGTGCTTGATTCACGATCAAAATGGAGGAATGCTGAGTGCGATCGAGTACATGCAATCGAGAGTGGATCCATCGCTGAGTTGGGATGACTTGCAGAGTCGTTGGTACTCTCGGCATCTTGCCGCAAATTTTCACACTCATTTCAAGAGCAGGCGCCTTATGCAGGTGTTTAAACGGTTTACCAAACAGAACCAACAGGAAAAGTTCTCAAAAATATAGAAGTTGCTCGAGGAAGGTGCGTTGGCGGAATTGCAAGGGGCAGGCGCTCCAGAAGACGGCGGCGTTACCGGCGCAGGAAGCCGCCAGGGTCATCTCAGTTTCAGTCAATGGATTTAGCCCAAACCAATGGAGAAGTGGTCGTTGCTGCACGACACAAACGGAGCTTGGTACGGAATCATGACAACAAATCTGGCCGAGGTGTACAACTTCATCCTGAAAGGTGTGCGATGCTTACCACTCACTGTAATAGTTGAGATGACATTCTATCGCACAGAAACGTACTACGACAACAGGAGTTTGGCGGCGTCAAGTCTTGTGCATGACCCCTTGGTACACTAGCCCAAAAAGATCAATGATTACCTCGAATTTCGGACAAGAAAGTCGACACATGATGTCTCAGTGCTGAGTCGTTTGAACGGAAAGTACGTGGTTCGACTAAGGCACAAACATGTCCGTAGCACATTGTGAGCTGGTCGGGTCCACGAATATCGAATTTCAAATGCATATGCCCAATGCACATGCAACAAGCCTCAACTGCTGCACATTCCTTGCTCGCATGTCATCGCTGCCTGCTCCGTTCCTGAGATCGATCCAGCGCAGTATATCCCAACCTATTACACTCTGCAGTACTTGTGGAAAACCTGGGACGGTGTCTTCAATGGGTTTGCGGCGGGGCGAAGCTATCGGGAACTGTCGCCGGAAGATACCATTACGTGGATCCCAGACAAGAGGCTCCTCGTAGGCCATGTCGGCCGACGTCGATCCAGGAGGGTATTGAACGATATGGATGCAGCGGAGCGTGAAGACGACCTATGTAGATGCAGCACTTGCAGGCAGCTTGGTCACACAAGGAATCGATGCCCGTGGGTGGCAGGCGCATCGACCTCGTCGCAAAACTAAAGCAATGTTGTAATGTTTGAACTACTAAATGTTTTGTCCTGAGTTGTACTGAATTTCCCTATATAAGTTGTACTGAATTTCTCTAATGCCTTATCGTGAATTTCCGTAAGTACTATTGAATGTTTGTTTATTAACAGTAATGTATCAACTTCTCAACCAATATGTGACAACTGCAGGTATGGCCGACGACCATCAGCTTCCCGAGCTGATTGCACAGCACCATTAGGAGCGTCACCGTGCTCGACGCCTTCTACAGGGCACCGTTCTCCCAGCTCTGCGCATGAGGACACCGCATGAGATGTGGCCTCTAGATGTGCGGTTCGCGCCTCATTTGCTCGAGGCTGGGTTGTTGCCGTTCGCCCGCATGGTAGATCAGGCGAGACGATTCCCTTTCGACCGAGCCCTCGTTACCGCGCTTGTGGACCGGTGGAGGCCCAAAACGCACACGTTCCACTTCAGTTTCAGTGAGCTCACTATCACGCTGGAGGACGTCAACATGCTGCTTAGCCTGCCTATCCGCGGGGAGATATATGTCCCAGCGGCGACCGACAGAGTTGCATGGCGCCTAGATTTCCTACAGCGCTTCGAGGGAGTAGGGCCTGCGGGGGGTTTGCGCAGGACGCGGGAGTTCCCCAGAGTTACCTTCGCGCAGTGCGCGATGGTGCACTCTCCGTGGCCGCTCCAGAGGAGGTCTTCAGGCGCCACCTTGAGGCGTACTTGCTGTACCTATTTGGGTGGTTGCTCTTCCCTGGCACCCACGGAGACATATGCGAGCGGCAGTACGTTCAGCTCGCCAGGAGTATTGCCGACTCAGCCCTGGGGCACGTGCTGTGGTTCAGTTTCAAATCCGCCGTGCTCTGCCACACCTGCAGGGGGTTGTGCGACGCCACGAGCAGAGACCAGGTGAGCTCTCTTTTCGCTGGGTGCGCCATCCTCTTGCTGATGTGGTCGTACGAGCATTTCCCCATCGGTCGACCGCTGGTTCCGCGGGATCAGTTCTCTTTGGCCGGGGATGCGAGGGACGGCCCTGTGATGGGATGGAGGTGGGCTAGACTGAGTTTGAGGTGGGCCACAGATCAGGCGCACCTCTGTTATCCTTCGTACACCACGGGCTTCGATCTCCTCGTCGACGACAGTGTCATCTGGGATCCGTGGACCATTGCGAACCTCCAATCCATCGCTCCAGTTGGCCTTTATTCTCTTTGTACGCAGGATGCTGTGTACTGGCGCACCCAGGTTCTGCTCGTCTTCTCGCACATGATTGAGGGGTACTTGCCTGAGCGAGTTATGCGCCAGTTCGGCCTACGCCAGCTTGTCCCCGTGCCGCCTCCTCGATAGATCTCGCACCATATCCATGAGTACGTCAAATATGCATTACATTCACATATTATTTTACACATGATTTCTGTCACTAACTAATTTGCTTTTCCGCAGGCAATCCAGGAAGGGTCGAGTGAGGGACGATTTCGTTCGTCGGCAACGGCCCTATGTGCAGGAGTGGATAGATTGGGCCCACACACGCACGGTCGAGGAGGATAGGCCGTACAGCCACGACATCCATTTTTCGTATCTGTCCTGATATCGACCTCGCACGATCTATCGGTTGGCGGGCGGTCCACCAGTCGCGCCTGATGAGCCCGTCCCTCCCGCCACCATCGACGACCGCTACGACTGACGCCTTACTGGGCGAATCCACTCTTCTGTGAGTTCCTTATCTCTTTGCAACCTGACTTTCACATGGATTGTCGTTCTATAATTGCATTAATTCGTGTGCACAGCTGGACATCCACGGCGGCGTCTCTGCTGATGCACGGGACATGATGGTCAGGTCCCGCCTCAGACCCACCATGCCCAACGACGATGTGTACGCATATTATTCGGAGGTCGAGCGGCAAGTCGATCAGATTCTGGTCGGTTTCAGAGTGTTGCTGCCACATCACTTGACCGTGATTCCCCCACCATCACCGTCAACGCCGGGTCCTTCGCCGCCTGTGCCACCAGCGGATCGTCCGTCATCGTCGCGCCCTCTACCACCGCACACAAGTTTCGTGCCTACCGATAGCTCTTCGGATGAAGAGCTCGATACTCCTCCATGGCACCAGCCTCTCGACCAGACAAAGCAGCATCCTACGCAACCGACACAGCAGTATCCTAGCTTTCTTGCCGATGCTCCGCCGCCTACGCAGCCGACACAGCCTTCCCAGGCTCCGCCGTCTGCGCAGACACCACCAGCGAGGAGGCGGCGTGTCAGGAATCATCAGCCCCCCTCTCGGTACACACCATCGGAGTATCAGGCCCCCCCACAGAGGGGGAGGAGGGGGCAGTAGCCTAATGTAGGGTTTTGTCGGACTATTTAGTTTTTTCGTATATTTTTGTCAGGTTTCCAACCTTTTGAGAAAAACAATATCGCACTTTTGTACTGTTCTACTTTTGTCCGACTCTGCATTTCTGCTTTTCAGCCTTTATACTTTCATCTTTTCAGCTTTTCTACGATTAGTACTTTCAGCTTTTGTCGTCTTGCCCCTTTGTATGACAGGGCACTTTAGATTTTCCGAGAACCCTAAAAAAGCTAAAACTCACATCTCATCTTTGAACTTCGATCTAATTCAAGAGTATCTCCCATTCACTATTCTGAGCAAGTTTCCCTTCTGCAAGATTTCCAAAATCTCATCCGAGTCCTCAGTTTCAAGTCTCGCCATTTTCTAAAACCCTAATTACCCTAATTACCCTAAAGTGCCATGTTTTCGAATTATCCCAAAATCATCGAATCTTGTCAAATTTCATCGAAACTCCTGCTGAATAAGCTCCTAGAATAAAGTTACACTTGTGTGTGAAATTATATCTCAAATCAGCCCTCTCAATCTCAAGACTTGCAAACAAGTCCAAATTTCCAAGCAAAATCATCAAAATTAGTCCAAATCCTGGCATCTGGGTCCCTGCTGCTTTCGACCTTTCAGTCGCTAGCCGGGCTGGCGACTGAAACTTTGCGGGTTTTAGTCGCTAGCGGCTAGCGACTGAAAGCTGGTGTGGCACGGCACCTGGGCCAGCGGGGTGTTGTGCCGTGCCACATCTTCAGCTAGCGACTGAAGATCTGTCGCGCGTGCTGGTTCGCGACAGAGGGCCATTTTTGCAAAATTTAAAAGTTCTGGGCTATTTTTCGAATTTGTTTTTTTTGGGTTATTTGAAAAAAAAATTCATGTTTATGATATTGGTCTCTTGATTCATTTATCTTGTGAGAGACAGCCAAAGAGTTCGAATTTTTCCTACATATCCTCATCTGGTTATTGTTTGTCAACACCCTAGGAATGGAATGTGCGGAACTTTTTAAATTGTTTTTGAAATGTTCACATGCTCTCTCCGTATATAAATACATGTCATTTTAGATTTTTTCCTTGTTTATAAATATATGTCATTTTATGTTTTTAGAGAATTTTTCGTATTTGTTTTTTTATATTCTCCATTTTCATAAAATTTTCCTAACCATAATTAGATTGAGTCATATAAGCAAAGACTCTTAAGATGAGAAATAGTATGCTATGAGTGCAAAAATCATCCGCAGAGTCAAGCACCCTATAACACTTGAGGAGATTTTTAAGAAGAGAGAAAGTAACAAAAAAATATTTATTTATTTATTAGAGGAGAGAAAAAATAATCAAAAAAGGCTTAGCATGTAAATTGAGAAGGCAACAATAATAATAAAAAAAACAGAGCACCAACTGCCTCACCAAGCGGTTCCATTGCTCCTGCGCACTACTAAGGCGAATAAAAAAATTTTCCCCCTTGGGTGTTGCGAGACTCGGCCATAATACCCTACGCAAACTTCAATAAGACTAGATTATTTATTTCAACTCACGTCTTAATTCTTATGCATAAATAAAAAAAATGACATATATTATAAATAAGAAGAGTAAATCTTTAAGTCCCAGAGTTAGATCCTTGTGATTCTTGGACCTTAGATTTTTGAAATTATGACTATAATGATGGTGTTTATGGGAAATATTCCAATATAGTTTTCAAAAAATGAGTTGCACAATTTTTTAAAGCAGATAAGAGTTAGATTTGTAACTACTCACTATACCACTATTAAATATATTGTTTTGAGATTTATACAATTTAATTTTTGAAAAATCTAGGAGGACTACTCTGGTGTTATTATTAATGCTATGAAAATCAAATCACAAATTTGGGTATTACTCAGAAAAAAACTTGAGACAGACTTACTCCCACGGCTTCCAAATATATATCTTTTTATCATCTATTATTAAAAAAAGACATAAAAAAACCAAAATAACCATTATTAATATACCTCAACATATATTTGAAAATAAAACAAGAATATTAGAATGCCATTTATTTGAAAACGGATGAAGTATATGTTTACTGGATTTGACGTATATGCCATCAAGATATATTCACTTGCTTACGAGCAGAATCGGAGAAAGAAAATTTTTCGTACGTGCAAAAGAGGGGGTGTTTGATCACGGGCCTAATTAGGCCCAAACTTCCAATTATGAGAGGTAAACCAAAGCCCATCAGCACAATCATGGGCAGCTGACGTGGCACGTTCCATAATGCAAAAATTCCAAAATAGAAAAGGTTTTTGTTAAGAGATTTTGCGAATTTATAAATGGGACTCCGCGTTCCAACCGCGTTGAGGGTATATGCGTCATTTCTCCTACTTTTAAAAATACCAGCAGCCCGTTTATGGTCGGAAGTTATTAAATCCCGCAGTTTTGCAGTCCCACATGTCCGACTGTTCCCAAAATTTACAAGTCTGCCCTTAACGGAGCCGTTTTTATTTGACCAAAACGCCCTTGCTCATGACTTAAGGCTTTGTTTTCTTGATGGATATTGTAACTTATGATTTTAATATTTGATGCGTGCATAAAACTAGTTCTCAATGTACAAATCAGATTGTTCATATTTAAATTTATTAAAATAACATCAAAATTTCATATCAAATTAAATTTTTTCTACTTATCACTCATGACCTTTCAACGATCTATTGTATCAACGCTATTTATTAAAAAGAATAAAATATAGAGATTAAAAAAATATAGGACTTCAACATCGCCCTCACTGAATTTATAGAAATACTGAGAACTCAAAATTTTATTTTAGATCAAGAGAAAGTGTTTTATTTAAACACCTCAAAGAAAAATTTTGCATACTTTTTTCTCCAAAATATTCACTGAAAAATTCATTGTAGAAGAATTTAAAAGAAATTGTAAAGATCAATTTCTTTATTTCACACGCCCTACATAAGAAATTTCAAATTCTTGAAAATTTTCTATTGCTTTCATTAAAATATATCTAATCAGATTCAACTATGTACAAAGTCTACAAAATTTTACAAAAAGTTGCTGAGAAACGATTCTGACACGTGGCTCAAGGTGGCATAGCACAAGAGGGGCAGTTTGGGTAATCCAGGGGGCGAAGGTAACGGCGGCCACGTTCTGTTCGTGGAGACGAGGTGACGGAGAAAAGGCAGGCGCGTATAAATCGGGGTAAAAATTACCCCTCCGAACGCCACGGCACAAATCACTCCCGGCCTTCCTCTCCACCCCCTCTTCATCTCCACAAACACTTTTTAGTACTTTTCTTGATCTGTGCAAGAGCGAGGAGGAGGAGGAGGAGAAGCTCATGGCGGATCAGCTCACCGACGACCAGATCGCCGAGTTCAAGGAGGCCTTCAGCCTCTTCGACAAGGATGGCGATGGTAAAAACCACCCTCTTCTCTCTTCTCATGGATCTCTGATCTCTGTACTCCAAATCCAACGATGTGTTTTTTGTGGCGCTGCGTAGTTACACTGTTTTGCTATATTGTGTTCTTGTTCCCGGATCCGGGCGAGTGGGGCGTGTCGGGCCGTAGATCCGACCCGGATCTGGATCGAATCGGTCGTCCTTTTGTAAACGTAGACGTGATGTGGATGGATGGCTTATCGGTTGGGTTGAGTTGACCATTTCTGGAATAATGGCGCTCGGATCCACTTGCACTGTACATGTCAGAGCACATTACGTGTTTCATTCACCTAAGCTTGTGTTCCTTTTCACGTCCGTTTCGTAGAAAGATAATTTTTTATTTCAGCTTGTGAGTTATTGAGATCATGTGGTAAAAATTGGGTAAGTTGTGGGCTGCGACAACAAAAATAAATGGGACTCGTCCAGTGTCACTGACATGTGGGTTAGATTCTCCTACTCTTTCTAGAGTATATTTGGCTTATTTGGTATTCATAATTTCTATCTTGGAATATTTTCCCCTTAGGAATTTAAATCAATCGAGAATCTTATGAATCGTTGTTCCAATGTGATGCTTCCAAAAAAATGCATAAAAACGTAAACGAAGGTATTATTTGATTCGTTTTAGATGCAAAGGATCATTGCCCTAACAGTTGCACTGGATTGAATCCCTTATTTATTTGATGCTGTTCATTTGTTCCATACCAGGGTTTGGAAAATTGGTTCCAAGCTGGCTCCGTTGTATACCCAATAGCACTTTCTGACGTCCTAAACTGGTTAAAATTTCATGCCAAAAAACAAAACTAGTAGCAGTCTAGTAGGCAAACTCGGTGGGTAACCGCTTAGAAATTGCTCTGTTTCAACCTGTAAGATGCTAAGCTTTGTTGGCTGTGTTATTCCCTATTGATGTTATTTTTTAACTTTCAAACAAAATTATTTGGGCAAAGCATCTGAATATGCAAGTCTACCCGAACTAGTTGAAAATAATCTCAACATTGTTCACACTAGGTGTAACTTAACTTGTCCAAAATGAGCAATTTTTCACTTTGATCGAACTGGCCTTTTTATGCCTTACTGCTTGGTGGTGACTAGAGTTAGTGCCTTTTTTATAATTTCCTTTGCCCTAATTGAACACATAGCAAAGCATTAGTGCATTTGTAGTGAATAAGCATTCACACGGTTACAAACACAGTGGAGTGTTCAGGAGATCGATGAATGGTTTTCTGTGCCTTGTACAGGTTGCATCACAACCAAGGAGCTGGGAACTGTCATGCGTTCGCTTGGGCAGAACCCAACTGAGGCCGAGCTCCAGGACATGATCAATGAGGTTGATGCTGATGGCAATGGGACCATTGACTTCCCAGAGTTCCTCAACCTGATGGCTCGCAAGATGAAGGACACTGACTCAGAGGAGGAGCTCAAGGAGGCCTTCCGGGTGTTTGACAAGGACCAGAATGGCTTCATCTCTGCTGCTGAGCTCCGCCATGTCATGACAAATCTTGGTGAGAAGCTAACTGACGAGGAGGTGGACGAGATGATCCGTGAGGCTGATGTTGATGGTGATGGTCAGATCAACTACGAGGAGTTTGTCAAGGTCATGATGGCCAAGTGAGCCATGAAACTATACCCAAAAAGCCGATGAGATTGTGCATTGCATATTAGTTTAAGATGCAATTCGTATTTCCTTGATTTCCAGTGAAGCATCGTACTAGCTGTAGCTGCTGAAAAAAGGACAACGCTGCTCCTCTCCAGTGTTTCCAAATCTCTTGTGTTCTGTGTGAATTTGTAATGCTTGCTCTCCTTTGCTTGTATCTCCTGATTGCAGCTGGACCCATATGTAGTTCTATTTTTTTTTTCATCAACTTCTGCTTGACTCTTAGTGTCAATGAACAGCAAGTTGCTTTCTATTGCTTTAACATTTTGTCCAGTTGTGAAATGGAATCCTGTCATCCTGTGCTTCAGTTGTTAAATGGAATCCTGAAACGCAGGGAGAAAGGTAGAGGTTACATAGTTTTAATCGAACCGGACATTTAACTTAGACAAGAAATAAAGTGTTCTTTTGCGCTTAATGGTTGGTAGCAACTAATATCAGGGAAGAAAGGCACCAACCACCAATTGATTGATGAAAATGAGATGGAGGCCTGCAAGGTAGGTAGCAGCTACCCACATATACATATCATATTAAGAACTGGAGCTTTCTTATGTGTGTGCTATTGTACTTGTTGAGCTTGCAGAGAAAAACCTATGGAGCAGGAGAAGAAAGTGAAGATGCTGTGTCTGCATGGCTTCCGGACAAGTGGGAGCTTCTTGAAGAAGCAGATCAGTAAATGGCATCCTTCCATCTTCCAACACTTTGATATGGTTCTCTTGAACACAAACATCAGCTTTAGTCATCTCTTTTTTGGTTTAGTCTTGACTAGTACAAGTTTTCTGGTTCTCAGGTCTTCCCTGATGGCATTTTTCCGGCTGGAGGAAAGTCAGAGATAGAGGGCATATTTCCACCACCGTACTTCGAATGGTTCCAGTTCAACAAGGTGACCGGTTCAAATTCTTCAGCATTAGTTTGGTTGCCATTTTAGCATGTTATGTCGTACATATTCATGTTTAAGGTTGTTCCAGCCTTTTTTTCCCTTTTCTTTTGTGCTTTAGAATTTGAGCATTGTTTGTGGTCGTACACAGGAATTCACTGAATACACAAATTTGGAGGAGTGCATATCATACCTGTGCCATTACATGATGAAGAATGGACCATTTGATGGCCTACTTGGCTTCTCCCAGGTAAAATTGAATACACAAAATGAGAAACAAAGATAGAAGCATCTTGAAATATTTCTCAGTTTTTGTCCTTCCACTATGTTTGTGAACGGCCAAACTACTTAAAATATGAAAGTCAGGAAAAGTACTTAATGCTACTACTGAACAATGAATTCAAACTTCATTTTTTCGGGTGCTGTAATGTTTGAGATTTGCTCTGATCAGCATTGGGGATTCACAAGTTTCATCTGAATCTTTTACTGTGTGTTGATAATTCCATGTCTTGTATCTCTTAATTACTTTCCTTTTTCAGGGTGCAACTCTTTCAGCACTGTTGATAGGCTACCAAGCACAGGTATACTTCAATTCTGCAAAAGTTCGAGTTAAATTCTCAAAGTACAAGGGAGGAACACGCTATGCACTGTGGTTTTGAATGTTTTATGGATTGAATTTGAGATCAAGCTCAGGTTTAAGTCCCATACTCTGAATCTAGTATTTTTCAATGTGAGATTGTCATAAGCATATTGTTGAAAGCATTAACTACTTATAGAAATTCCATGCTCCTGGCAGAGTATGTCAAATTTGTAAACGCAACTACTAGTCATACATGCCATATTGGTAAAGGAGTTGACTGTATAACCAGCATTTACTAGAACAAAGAAGCTTAAGTAGGAAACCAAATTATATGGAAAAGGTCCTAATGATATGAAGTTTATGCATCCATGTGTATTCTGAAGACCTGAATGTTTTAGGGCAAGGTGTTGAATGACCATCCACCGTTAATGTTCATGGTCTCGATATCAGGGAGCAAGTTCAGGAACCCAAATATATGCAATTTGGCCTATAAGGACCCCATCAAAGTGAAATCAGTGCATCTCATTGGAGACAAGGACTGGCTCAAAGTACCTTCCGAGGAGCTGGCTGCTGCCTTTGATGACCCTGTCATCATAAAGCACCCCCAGGGCCACACTGTTCCTAGGCTCGGTTTGCTCTCTCCCTCTTTCCATCTTTATTTCATTTTTCTTCCTGTGGAATTGGCAAAATTACCCTCTGAAAACTGATGTTGAAACGTTCCAAAATGCTTGATATTTGGTTGTTTCTCAAACACCTACTTATAATGCTAGTGGAGAAGAGGTAAAACATCAAGGGTTATAATTCTAAGAGGATACAAAACTGAACATTACTGCTTGTTACTGATCCTGTATGCACATAGCTTTCCTGTTACTTGGATGAGGGGGAATTTGTTCTTTTACAGATGAGGCAGCTGTGGAGCTGTTTTCTGAGTGGAGATCAAGCATCTTGAAGGACCTCGGGAATTCGGACATTCAGCAGGCATTCAATTCAGAGAAGTCACATGATAAGGAATATAGTGGCACATAATCATCAGCAGACCTTGTTCACATGCATGGTGATGCTGTGTGAAGCATTGCTCACTTGATCCAGGGCCATGGAACCTGGGAACATGAGAACATGTCAGCCCTTGTGTGCATTTCATTAATAAAGATCATTCCACTCAGTTTCTCTAAAAGTGAATCTATTTTCTCCAAAAATACATATGCACTATAACATATTTCCGGCTAAAACCAAATGTATACCCACTATAATGAAACATTCTTATTTCATTGCTCTAGTACTTGCATGAGCGAGCATGCAATATGAGCACAACTATTTTGTTTACCCGACATCAACAACCTTCCAAAAGAATTGAAGAAACTTGAACTAACAAATGAGAAAATAACATACTCAATGTATCATTACAACAGTTCATCCTTGTGCCCTATAGTTCATTTACTCCTATACCCAAAACAAAAGGAATAATAAGCTCACCCACAACAGATCTCGGTGCACTCATCCCCTTTATTGCTGACTCCAATCTCCTTGGTCCCAGACTCCCGGCGGCCCAGTGCCAGAAGGTCAAGTTAGTGAACTCATTGGCAGATATCCTTCTCCTTTCAGAGCCTATTCAATAGAGAATCCAGTGAAATGATAGAGAGAACGATGGAGAGCTGTTCTTTCATATTAAGCCTATAAATCAACAAATGAATTCTGTTTGGGAAGAGTGACCTCCACTAACAACGATAAGTAGGATAACTATGTACAGGGAAAGCAAATGCTGAGCACTGAGCCTGGAACTGCATCAAGCTGAAGTACTGCTATCTTTGTCCTCGTCTTCGCACTTCCAAACAACATCCTTCAGTTGTGTCGAGAGAGTTCTGTAAAACTATGCACAACAGAACAAGTTCAATTAGTTGATGATTTAGACAACTGCCTGAAGTGTTTTGCTCATTGCATTTCAGAAAGTTGCCTCTAGGTGCTGTCTCAAATATAAGTAAAGCTTACCATTGGAAGAGATGTCACTAGTATCTACCAGAGCACAATTCAGACAATTCTTGTGGTAATATTTGTTGTATTTTTCTTCATTGGATAGTATAAAATTATATTTGCAGGACAAAAGCCTGCTTTATTGGTTTTAGACATAAGACTTAAGTTGTGTGCTTCATTAGCCGTGCTTGTTAATCTCTTATGTCACAATATAAAAGTTTCATCAAAGAAGCAATACTTAGCTTACTGAGGAAAATGCTTAGCAAAAAGAGCTTATCGCCAAATTGTTTGAGGCTAGTACCTTTTGAAACTCCAGAGTATCTCCCTTGGCCTTTTTGAGCTCCACCACATGTAGGGATGGGGCTTCTTGAAAAACCTAAACAGGTCGCAGGATAATATCTGAATTAATAATTGCCTTTTGTTGCCAAACGTATTTGACTAACCGGGTTTTTTCTCTAACCTCAGTTGCAACATTTAGATTTCCTTTTCTGCCTACTCTCAGATTCTCCATTCGCATCTATAAAGAATAAAAAAAAAGACTTATCAATATGTGATACATGGAGGTGACAGAAATAGCTTCATTTCGTGATATGCTCAAACTTGTGCAAAATTTGCACATTGAGTTGAAAGTAGTAAGAGGAATATTAACATGCATAGATTCTTAGCATACCTTGTAATTGTTCTTTTGGATGTCAAATCCAAGTGGCTTAGCAGCTTCTTCAATCTTAGTGATTATTTCTTTTGGAGGACATTGAGAAGTGAATCTTGTTTCTCTCTTGTAATTCTGTCAAAGTAATAAAATTAAGGCCATTGCAAAAAAAGTACAAAGTCTCTAAATACTTCATAAAAATTGTGGATAATAAAATATGAGATTGCAAAGTGATTTATGAGATAGTAGTGCTTTTGCAACTAAAAGTGTTTCTGACCTTATCAGACTCAAACAAATTCTCCAGATTCAGCCCCTTACTCAGCAAAATCAGCTCAAATGCATTCATCAAGGTTGGCTGCCCTTCGGTTTCCTCTTTCACATGTCGGTCCTGGTAAATGTATCATAATATCTAGTTAATTGTGCCATTCCAACCACAAGAGGCTATGTACTTTCTAGTTATAAGCCAGTAGATTAACTCACTTCTGAGTCTCCAAAAGCAGCATCAACATCATCCAGAGTACCTTGATATTTCTCATCAAAAGCAGGTGGCTTGTATCCCTTTTTGAACCACGGATCTTCCAGTACTTGGGGAACAGCTATCCGCTGATCAACAACAATGGAAAACCAGGTAAGAAGGAATTCCACAACTTTCTTTTTGCATTAACAAACCAAATGAAACAACTTGATCACTCTGCCGGAACTTCCATTTCTATTGTTTCTCCAATAGCGAAATTTTATCTAGTAAATGTAATCAGAGGAAAAAAAAAAGAGTAGCTGAGGAGACTTGAAACTATTACTTCTGCATGGTACACAGTTTTATTCACTGGCTAACTAGCTCTAGTGTCGTTTCAGCAATGAAGTTTTTAGAAGCCACACAGAACTTACAGTTGAAGGATTAGGATCCAGGATTCTGACAACCAGTTTCTTTGCTCCAGCAGAAAACCAAGGGGGGCAAGCAAACTGAGCCCCTGAGATCTATGAATGCAAATAGAGTAAGTAAAAAAAGGGATAACCCAGGATATAAGTATCAACATTCTTTTTCATATTTTTGAAGTTACCTTTCTATAAAGGGATATTATATTCTCATCCTCGAAAGGTAGATAACCTGCAAGCAGCACAAAAAGGATTACCCCGCAAGACCAAAGGTCTGCAAGTGCACCATCATAGCCTCTATCTTCAATAACCTACAAATTGGGCATCCATCTATATTAGGCAAACTCAAGTCTGGTTAAAAGAAAATATGGGCAGCTTCCTATACTGCAACAAGTAAACGTGACCTCCGGAGCAACATAGTTAGGTGTCCCACGTGTTGTGTGCAGCAAGACGTCAGCCTATAAAGAGTTGAAATATTTCAAGTTTGTAGCATAAAAAGTGAAATGCAGTCAACATAAAAACAACAAAAGTACAATCATTTGCTGGGTATTAATCCAATAATTTCTCTACTTCTTTGCATATGTCATATTGTTGTGTAATAGTAATACCTTCACTTGCTCAGATATAGCACTTAAGCCAAAGTCGGAGACTTTGAGGTTCCCAGCTTCATCAAGCAACAGATTCTCTAACTGGCATAGGTAAAACATCGTTATGTCAATTTTCTGGCTTTGCAAGCTTATGATCCATGATACAAAAACACAGAAATAAGAGGTTAACACTTCACCTTCAAGTCTCTGTGGTAGACACCCCTACTGTGGCAATAATCAACAGCACTAATCAGTTTCTGGAAGTATTTGCGTGCTTCATCCTCCCTCAACCTTCCTCGTGTAGCCTGATTACGAAGTTGGTGTACATCACTATATGATCATGTAAAAAACAGCTACTATGTAACATAGAACAGGAAGGTTTTGAGCATTTGATATACTACCAAAATATCATGACAAACTATTAACATCAAAATATGAGGAATTATCACTTACAGTGATATCATAGAGTTCTCCTCCTGTTACATACTCCAGAACAATGAAAATCCTTGTTTTACTTCCCATCACCTGTGATAAAAGAAGGCCAGTCTCACCCAAACTGTATTGAGCTGTGGACTTGGATGTATATATTTCTAATACAACCAACAATAATAAATCAAAATGTAGATCAAAATTGGACTTTACCTCATACAGGCGAACAACATTAGGATGCTGTATTAACTTCATAGTACAAATTTCCCGCTTAATCTGTACTGAGAACAGTATCAGAACAGGGATATCAAAAGAACAATGCTCTATTGCAATTATGAATATGAAATGACATGCTTATGGTTGGATCTTAATATTTGTGGTGCATTGAAGCATTATCTAAATAAAGTGATTATCTTCACTAGTGAATTTTCTCCAACCAAAAGCACAGTTTACAATTACACATGTGATCAAACAATCTAGGAAATAGTGATTTCTTGTCTTGTTATTTGACAGAGATGAAACTTTATTGACTATTAAGCATGAAATCAATATCACCTGGAGCACTAAATGAAACGACAGAGGTATGTACTTTTGTCACTTTATATGTAAGGAGCAGAAGTGCGGATAAAAAGGAATATTGTTGCAGTGTAAGAACCCCTTAGTTAAGGGGTATATATAACATTGTTTCCTATATATATCAAGAAGTGAGACTAGTGCTGTAAACTACATAATAATCCCCAAATTCCCCAAAACCAACATGGTAATAGAGCTAGTGTTGTTAGGGTTAGGGTTTACCTAGCCCTCGCCGCCATTCGCCGGAATTCTTGCCGGAACCGGTCTTGGCGGCGCTGAGGACGTTGCGGCCGCAGAGCGCGTGCGGGGAGCGGCTTACCGGCGGCAATCCAGGCGTCGAGGAGGCGGATCTCGTCGGCCTCGCGGAGGCGCGCCCGGCGCGTAGCTGCTTGCGGCAGCGGCCAGGAGCGTTGCCGGAGTTCTGGCTGCAGACGAGCAGCACGGCGGGGCCGACCTTGAGCTCGGTGCGGAGCAGCTGTGACTGCTCGCGGTCAGCCGCGTCCTTGCGCTTGGGGTGGGTGCGGCGCGCCACCTCCTCCGCCCGGGCCACCGCCACCTGCACCTTCATTCCCGTGAACGCCGCCGCCGTCCACCATTGCCGCAAATAGACTAAACCCTACAACTTCTACTGTTTCGTCGTTTGTGGTTTGGGAGGAGAGGAGCGGCGGAGTTTTTTTTTTTTGGAGCTTGGAGCCGGACGCACGGGACACCGCGACGTCGGAGGAGCCGCTTGCTGCCGCCGATCGCTTCCTCGTCGCCACTCGCTGCCGCTTGGTCGCTCCACCTGCGTGTCAGCAACTGATCGGATTCGGTTTGGGCGGTGCGACCAGAAACTGCCTCTTTTGTGAGGCTGAAACCGAGCTGTGTGAGGTGTTCTGACCGGAGAAGCGGTAGCAACGACGGAGGATCCCGCTAAGTTGTTGTCGCTGCTAGCCGGATGAAACTTGTGATTTTGCTAAACATTCAAGAAGTTCTTATCCTCCTAGTGGAAATAGATTGTGTCCCTTTGAGTGGGAATAGATCGTCTCCTTTTGAGTTAATTCATTCTGATATTTGAGTTCCAGTCAATGTTATATTTGGGATCCAGTAAATATTACATGTATTAATGATTATAGATGATTTATCACATTTATTGATTGTCATAACAGAACCACTTGACTGATGTTACTCCACTCAAAAGGTGATATGAATGAGGCATTCGAGCAGTTCTACAATATGGTGGAGACTCAATATAGTGTCAGGATGAATACCCTCATGACTAATAATGAGACTGAGTACAACAATGTTTGCTTTCAGGACCTTCTGACCTCTAAAGGGATACTTTATTAGAAGTCGTGTGTCAACACACCAAGCCAAAATAGCGTGGCCGAGCACAAAAATAGGCATATCCTTGAAGTTGCTCGCTCTCTTTTGTTCAAAATGAATGTGCTCAAATTCCTATGGGGTGAGACAATTCTTTGTGCCAACTACCTGATTAATTGGATGCCTCTTCGAATGCTGGACTTTAAATCCCCCTTCCAGCCCCTCCAAGGTATAAACATCTTCATTATTAAGTCTAAGGTTTTTGGCTGTGTGTGTTTTATGCACCATCGTGACTCTGTCGGCGGAAAGCTTTCTCCTCAATTGAAGAAGTGTGTCTTCGTTGGGTATGTATTGGATAAAAAGGGCTACAAGTACTATTGCCCCGAAGAGAGAAAGCTTTATATCTCCACGGATGTTGTGTTATGGGAAGATCACCCCTTCTATGGCTCCTCTCCGCCCCCTGGTCCTTGCGAGCGGGTCTCAGGGCGATCCTCGAGAGGGGGAGTCTTAAGGCGATCCTTTTTGGTTTAGTAAACTGTCACTTACTCCAGTACACAGACAAGAGGAGCCTGTCAGAGACGAGGAGAGTAGTGAAGTTGGAGAAGAGACACCGCAGGCTACGGCGGAAAACTTATGTGAGGTTGGAGAGGAAGGCATTGAAACCATGAGTCAGAAGACTATGAGTCACACTCAGCCACAGCTCCAAGTGTATACTCAGCGAAGATCCAAGGCCAGTACAAATGCCAAAGACTACCATGAGTCATCCTCAACTCCCGTCGAAGCTCCAAAAACTTCCTCCCTTCCTACTCCTCTTCCAGAGTCAGGTGATGATCTTTCAATCTTTAACTCAGATTCTCTTGATCTACCTATCACTCTCAGGAGACCTAGCCGCTGATGCAAGTCTATCTACAAATCTCACATGTGTTCCACTTCTCACCCCATCTCCAATTTTGTCTCCCTAAACTCTCACTCACTTGAGTATAAGGCTTTTACTACTCCCTAATTTCTGTGGCTATTCTTAAGTCTTGGAAAGAAACCTTGTAGGATATTAGGTGGAAAGAAGCTATGATTGAGGAGATGAACGTCTTGAAGAAAAATGGTACTTGGGAGTTGGTACCACAGCATCCACACAAAAGAGTAGTGTGGGTCTTTACCATCAAGCAAACTCCAGAAGGGAAGGTAGATCGATACAATGCGAGACTTGTTGCTAAAGACTACTCTCAAACTTATAGAGTTGATTATGAAAAGGCCTTCGCACCAGTAGCAAAGATGACTACTATGAGGATATTGCTCTCTTGTGCTGTGAATTTAGACTGAGATGTTCACCAATTGGATGTGAAGAATGCATTTCTGTATGGAGATCTTAAGGAAGAGGTGTACATGGAGATTCCTCCGGGGTTTGAGACTGTGCAAACTGATGGCAAGGTGTGTCGACTGAAGAGGTCTTTGTATGGACTCAAACAGTCCCCTCGAGTATGGTTTGACAGGTTCAGACAGGCGATAGTGCGGTTTGGATACACCTAGAGCAGTGATGATCACACAATGTTCACCTGTCAGCGGAATGGCAAGCTAATAGTGTTGATTGTCTATGTGGATGATATAGTACTCACTGGAAATGATCCAAGAGAAGTTACTGTCTTGAAGCAAAAATTGGCACAGGAGTTTGAGATCAAATTAAGATCTTGGTCGCCTCAAGTACTTCCTGGGAATCAAAGTATCTAAATAAGTGACAGGGATTTTTCTCTCACAGCAAAAGTATGTGCTTGACCTCTTGGAGGAGACAGGTATGCTTGGATGCTGTCCTGCTACTACCCCACTGGATCCCAACTTAAGCCTTGAGGCAAGCCTGGGTGAGCAGGTGGGTAGAGATCAATACCAGAGGATTGTTGGAAGACTGATTTGCCTTTCTCATACTCAGCCAGATGTGGCTTATGCGATTAGTCAAGTTAGTCAGTACATGCATGATCCTAAGACCACACATCAAGATGCAGTCAATCACATTCTACGATATTTGAAGAGTAATCTGGGGAGAGGTGTGCTCCCTGAGAAGCGCAACCACCTTCGAGTTGAAGTGTATACTGATGCTGATTGGGCTGACTCTCGAGATGATAGGAGATCCGTGTCAGGTTACTGCAGTTTTGTGGGAGACAACTTGGTCACTTGGCGCAACAAGAAGCAAAGTGTGGTGGCTAGATCTAGTGCAGAGACAGAATATCGTGCTCTGGCACAACGGGTGTGTGAGGCCTTGTGGATTCACAGAGTATTAGAAGAATTGAAGCTAAGGGACAAAACCCCTCTTATGCTCTATTGTGACAACAAGGCAGCAATTGATATTGCTAATAACCCCGTGCAACATGATAAAACTAAGTATGTGGAGATCGACCGGCACTTCATAAGGGAGAAACTTGATCAAAATGTCATTTGTCTACCCTTTGTAAGGTTTTCAGACCAACTTGCTGATATACTCACTAAGAACTTACCTGCTCATATCTTCTCATCTCTCTTGTCCAAGATGGGTATATGTAATATCTATGCGCTCACTTGAGGAAGAGTGTTATAGTGTAATAACTCCTTAGTTAAAGAGATATATGTAACATTATTTACTACATATATCGAGAAGTGAGACTAGTGGTGTAAGCCACACAATAATCTTCAAATTCCCCAAAAACCAACAAATAGCTAGAAAAAATACTACAAAGTCTATCTGACAATGACCTGTTTGACCAATCTGTGCTTCTGAACCTTCTCCTTGTCAATAATCTTGATAGCAACAGGATCCCCAGTCTCCATGTTCTTTGCAAACCGGACCTGTGTGAAGGTTCCTTCCCCTATCTTGCGCTCGAGCTCATACTTGCCAACAAGACGCTTCACTTTAGGTGACAATGCAGCCCTTTTAGCCTTATACATCTTCCAAAAAATAAAAATCTTTTCTAAGTGCCTTCAAGCTAGTATTGAACAATGGACAAGGAATCAGATCACGAATATCACAAGAATCTTTTTCATGACTTGAAAATTCAGTATTCGGAGACATAAGACAATAAACGCAACAGGCAAACAAAAGAATGTTAACAAGACTAGAAGAAAGGGTTAGATATCAATCTGTAATATTGTATGTAATGTTTGCAGATATAATTACAGAACTCTAGTTCATGTTGGTGAATCTGATATTAAGATTTGGAGGAAAAGGATAGATATCACAATTCACAAATTTACAACAAGGCTCCCATACTACCAACTCGTTTCAAAAGAAATTCTCTTGGAACTCAGTAAAATAAATAGAACTAAATTAGATGGGGTAATTAATATGAAAGGCGCACGCTTTATGCACTAGAATTACCTATAAACTGCAGAGACCTTTTAAAAAAATGATTCACACATTAATGAGGGCAAGTTTAAAAGTTTGAACCTAAACATTCTATTCCCTGGCGCCTTTCCCCAAAAACAATTAATCAAAACTGGAAGGCAATAACTTATAGACAAATTTCGAGGAAGACTAACGCAATTTGACTTAAGATACAAGTTTGACCAATGTCATCTCATAGTTAAGTCCTGCCATAATAAGAACCCAAAGACGTGAACACAAACCATTCAAACCATTGAAATTTGTTTCAGAGAAAATACCCATCAAATTTAAGATGACTATTAATTTATTTTCAAGAAGCAACCTTATGTAGAATTTATAAATTCAATCTCGTAATTATCAAAAGAAAAACACTGTTCCAAAATAGCATTAACATTTGTTTCAGAAACAGCAATAATGAGAAAGGGCGCAAAGGCAAGAGGCAAAACGCATCATATCAGATAAAAAAGCACATATTCCCGGCAGCCAAAATGCAAAGATCAGCACCAAGGGAAATGTCAAGCGTACCATCCTGCAAAGATTCCAGCTTTTTTGCTATGATGAAATAAAATCCTAATAGGTACATTTCAACAAAAAACAGTGCCAGTTGCTATCAAGCACCAAGAAGGCAAGAATGCTAGATAATCTTCCAAAGAAAAGGTTGTTTACAGAATGTGTTGCTAAAGGAAAAAGGAACAAAACAAATCACAATATCCTTTCTCCAAAACTTTACCTCAAAAGGTCTGCCTGAAAACCAAAGAAGAAGAATCAAAGAAAGAAAAATCCCCCGAAATGCTAACACCACAAGCGCGCGCACAAACCAAGAGGCAAACCGCAATGCTGAAGTGTACCTTCCAAGAACAGCACTGAACAAGAAATGCAAGTGCCTTCAGGCCATTCCTGAGGAGGAAGTGAAGGAAAGATAGGAGATGAGTATCAGAACTAGGAGGAGGTAGGGGGAGGAGAAGTGTCTGGTTCTGAAAGGAAAAGGGGAGAAACGGGCAGAAAAGTTTTGGTTTTTTGTCGAACTGGGGGTTATTTATATGATACATGGGTATTATTTAAATTTAGTAATTTGGTGCACACTTTCTTAAAAATTTCTTCCTTTTGTACATATTAAGGTTAAAACTTATCTTTCTTTATTAACATATAATTTTAAAGTAAAAATTCATATTTTCTCATAAAAAATATATTTAATCTAAACTAATTTAATCAAATTTTCACTCAAATTATATAAGAACTTATAACTAAATTACGCACACTTACAATTATAATCGATACTAACTTACAACAAATACTTATAAAGAATAATACAAATTTAAAATTAAGAGATATGAGTTTAAAACTAAAAAACTATTAATATCTTTAATTATAAAATCTATAGAGTTGCAATTATTATCACAAAAGTTAATAATGTATTGTAACAAAAAAAACTATATATCCTTATATGAGAAATATATATAGATAAAAATAAAACAACAATAATTAACATGAAACTTAAATCTAAATTATATAATACAACATAAACTTAAAATAGAAAAACAAAATAAAATATTACTAAAACAAATAAATTGCGTCTATGATATTAGAATTAATAATCCAATCTTACTATTAAAAATATATAAATTTTCAGACACAATATCCGATTAATATTTGTGTAGATAGTACTTGTGCCAATATTTAGTTTCATCTAATAAAATTTCACATATATACATATGTTTGATTCTACCAAATCATTACTTGCCACATAATCAGAAAAAAAATGTGCACCCACTTATGGTGTACATGCACCATATAACAAAACCTTTAAATGTGTTGTATAAATGATAAATTTGTTATGTACCAATAGCTGACACAGTAATGAAAATATGCTTTATAGTAGGGGAAGATCCCACCACAATAATATTAAGATTTGCCAAACTGATGGTAGTTCTCTTATCGAGCAAGATTAAAGTTGATACAAGATAGAGTGAAGAGTATGTATTATCAATTCAGTCGTATGCCAAACTGTTATATGGCTATAGTTTGACTATGATAGTTGAGAAATCTTGTAGGTAAAACTGTACAGTTTTATAGGATTAAAGAAGTATTCGAGTACCTATATTGTTGTGGCACAAGTAATATTTAGAATTAAAGTATCTGCGATGGGTTGGAATTAACTCACCTACCTTTTAAAATTGTTAATAATGTTGATTTAGGGGATTGTTTTTGAATGTTTTTCTAATTGATTCATCTATGAGTTTGTATGCTTTTATAATATTAAATACTGTCAAAAATTATTACCTGCTCCATTGATCAATCTATCATTATATAATTGCATTTATATATAACGTGGTTTACTGAGTATTTATATTCATCTTTATAGAGAAAACCCAAGAGGACAAGAGTTACAGAGTTTTAATCAAAAGTTGATGAAGACCAGGTCATTTAAGGAATTGCGTTCCAAATCGAGTATAATCGTGGAGGGTTCTAGAATGCATTATATATATTGTAAAGACTTTAGTCTAATTTTTATTTTGACCATGTCGGTCTTTATAATGTAACTAAGACTGTATTTGCTTAACTGGTTATTATTATTGTATTTGTGAGTAGGTGTGGATATTCATATTTGTGAAAACAATTTTATGTTAGACAGTTATAGTTTTCAAGCCTGTCAAACAGATAAATCCCACAATTACCATCTTGTTTTCACTATTTTTCTTCTCTTAACATACTCCCAACAATAAATAAGGACTAGATTTATCAAAGACAACAATCTAGACTCCTCGCTAGTCCACCTCTAGCAGTTTTTGCCCATCGTGACAGCTGCAAGTCCTCATTATTTTGTTGCGTGAACCAGCCACAGGCACTCGGGCAATTAGTAGCTTTATGTGTTGTAATAGTAATATATGTTGCCATCCGGGCTACGACGGTACACATGTAACACATCTACTGCCGCGTGCAAGGTGCAACACTTCTTGGCCAACGGCGTAAGCACAGGACCACCCCACCAAAATCCCGCCTAGGCCTTGCATTTGCCCGCAATTTCCCCCACATTTCGTCGGCCGACGCCTCACCTTCTCTCCTGGGCAGGCAGAGGACGTTTCGCTGGGCTTGTCCCACTCGTCCACTTCTGACCCCAGCGGGACGTACTCATTTAACATGCCGTCTCCCGTGTGCACATGCTGCGATTTAGAAGACTGCACACACTGCGACTTAGAAGATGGTATTCACATATCACACTGATATGCTTGACCAGGCTGACAAAACAATAAGGACAAGCTTTTGCCTTCAGTGCTCCATTGGAAATAAGAACGTTTAGTCCACAATTATTTCTGTACAATATGTGCTTAGCATCATGTTTGATTTTAACTATAGTGCCTGAAGAATCCAGCCAGATACACTTATAGAAATATCTGTAAAGTCACCATGGGAGGTGTTTCTCCTTTGCTGTATAACTAACTAGCACATTCCTCATATGCTCGAATGCTTGCTCGAGTCCAGAAGAAGATCAAATGAGGTGAGGGAGTATGGACTCAGTACCACATCCATCTGCTGCTTCGCATTGGTTATTGGACTTGCCACTGGCACCACCTACATCATTTCACAACATAATCACAACAAATATTGCTAAACCAAAATAATTAGAATCATTAGTATATCCATTTTTGCGGAATCACGTCAATGCACCAACCTTTTCTGGCTGTTGGAAGGAGTTCTCATCAAGCGGGGCACCGGATGTAAGCACAGTCTTTTTCGATCCAGATGTCTTAATACCGTTATCAAGTCCAGCAACAGATATGCTAAGATTTACATTTTTGTTGCCAAAATTGACGACCTGCAAACGGATTGTTCTGCTTGGTCATCTTTCAACTTTCATTAGCTCAGCAAGTTTCTGACTGAAGTAAAAAAGAATACCTTTATTTTAAGGTAGGTGCTTTTGTCTTTAGAACTCTGCCAAGTAATAGCAGATGAAACTAACTGATCATAGTTCGAGACCTGAATGGTTGAGGGATGAAGAGTCGCGCCACTTGAATCCTTGAAGAAGTGTAGCATCCAATAGTTTGGGCATCCATAATGCTGCCACGAGTTGAAGACTATGGCAGCTGGGTTCCACCTTTTGCACGCAGAAACATTCTCTTTTGGATTATTCAAGTAGATAATAGAAGGGACATAATGATAAACCTGAAGTGCCTAAATAATCCACCCAAAAAAAACCATCTTATTCCATCATTTCATCGTGGAGTAAGCCAACCAATTAAACCAAATGCTAACTCCTCTCCAGAATACAGCCAGTGGCAGAAGAAAAGGAGATTTTAATTATTACAGATTGCTTACCTGCGATCATTGTCATTTACAAAAAGTGGTGCACAGCTTGCCATCTCGACCACATCACTACAGAAGAACAATTGGTAGAACAATTAAGTTTGCAATGCAACCCACCAGTACAATGCCAAACCAAATAAGGAAAATATGTTCCGTTGACATATTATGTCCAAATGGACATTATTGCAGAAGTTTTGAACGGTACACATTAGTATTGTGCACCGAAATTAGAAGCCAGATCAAAATGGTACACAAAAAGGAAAAGAGCCATTGGTGCATTCAGGAATAAGGAGTATAAAGGAACCTGTTCCTTTCTAATCCAATAAGAAATGCAGCTTCCGCTAGTGCTGCTACCAGTGTTCCTCGGCCAGCATCATTTCCAGTAACAGCATACTCACTAACAATTGCCTGAAGAGTCACAGTGCTTACCCCAAGTCATTTCTAAGCATGAGAATTGGCGCAATATATTGTCAATGACAATGTAATGATGGGATTTAATTGTACCTTTGGTCCACTACGTGGTGTATTGTCAAACATACGAGATCTAGAAAACATATCACCAGAAGAGGTATAGACCTGCCGCGCAGACAATATCTTTGTCACAAAGACAACTTGGTGAAGCAAATAATCAGATAACTAGATTACACAGCAAGCAAGGGACATATGTCACATAATATCGAGACATTACATGAACATCATATAGATCAGCAGGGTTGACGGGTGAAATAGTTGACCTATCACAACTCGATACAATTTTGATGTCAGGGTAGGCAGCCTTAATTGCAGAATAGAACTTTTGGTAGTTCCCTGCAAATGAGTAAGTCAGAAAATATGAGCTTTTCCTGCCTTGAAATTATGCACCATGAAATATAAAAGGCAGATGAATTATCTTCTGAAATTTCCAAAAAAATAAATAACTACTTGTCTATTCAAAATTGATGTGCAGAAAATACAATTGATCTACCAACATACTAAATCATTTGCGTTCATGTAGAGTCTATGTGTAACTATTCATAATCATATACCATGAAGTAAAGGAATATGGAGATCATTTTATGTATGCATTGAACAAAAAATACTTGACATGGAGCCAGGAAATAAGGGTGCAATTGAATTACAAACCTCTGTAGTAGAGCATCCAGCATTCTTGATTCCCTATTGAAACATAATCAAGCTTAAAGGGTTCTGGATGTCCCATTGCAGCACGAACTGATCCCCATTTAGTCTTCAGTCCTCCCCTGGCAAACTCTATGCCATCAACAACGTCCTGAAATACTACAAGCACACATGAAGAAAATGCAAGCAGATAAAGCCAAACAAAATCATGTTGTCCTTTGTATTATATAAAGTGGACATCACTTATATTGTTTTTGTCCTTGGTTATTTCCTGAGATGCCCTTGCAATTCTTCCATGATTAGTGGAACTTAAGTTAACAATAGAGAATAAATATGCTGGGATTTTGATTGTCCTGCTAAATACTAAAAATAGAAGAAAATACCTTCACTAATGCTGCAATATTTGCGGTAGAAACTTCTTCATTAAGGCTGGCTCCTGCAATATTGAAAAGCATTTTATGGCACTAATCAAGTGCTAGATAGAACTCAGATATATGCGGAAATAGAAATTACCATCATTGACCACCCAAACTGGGGAAGCACCAAGGTCTTCCGCCAACTGCAGTAAAGAAATATCAATATGAACTTCACTAGAGTTTGTATGTTACTTGACAACTCTATCTTTGGTTCAAAGTCAAACAGCAGAATTTACACTTACTTGAAGGAACTCAAAAAATCCAAGTCCATCATCAGTCCAGTATCCCCAGGCATCATTAAAGTGACCAGGTCTCTCCTCCCATGGTCCAACAGTTTCACTCCACCGAAATGCATTTCGTAGATAATTTCCCATGGCATAATTACCACCTAAAGAGAGTTATATATGTATCATCAAAATCAGTACATAATATTTTCTAAAATAAAATCAGTGCAAAGAATATAAAATGCAAAGATAACAACCTGGAAACTTGAGAAATTGAGGCTTTAGATTTGCCAGCTTAGAGGCAAGATCTTTCCGAAAACCATGTCCCTAAGAAAAACATAATGAATGAAATGTTACTATTAAATCAAGAGGTGGATTCTTTTAGCAGCAACGAACCAATATTATCTTTTTCTGTGCAGGACATCTTTTGTTATAATGAATCACCACAAGTTTCTTAAGGAGCAAGCAAAGGCGACATAGGTAAGAAGAGAGAAATCCATGAACAACTCAAACTCAAAAGAAGTAAAATCACCACCACCACATGCAATTGTGTTGATACCAAGTGCTATTGAATTAGGAAATGCAAACAATATATCAAATGAATAACTGTACATGGTTATGCATGAACTACATGCTTAGTCAGACTAATGAGAAATGTTCTTGAATGTGGCGAGGTAATGTGATGAGATTGTCTGCATAAAGGATTGTTATTTTCCCAATGGCATTTACTGATGGTTTTGGTGCTTCTCACAAGCTCCTTGCTGCAACAGAAATGTATAGAGGCAGTACTAATGCTAATTATTTCCACAAAAGCTATCACAAAAGAAAACAGAAATAAAATCTACCATGTAAGTATCCGATGGCATGACCGATACTTGATCTAACCAAATTACTCCACTTTTTCTCGTTGTGAGTTGAAGCCTTGAATTGGTATTTTGTTGGCTGGATTTCAAATGAAGCTCTATCTTTGTCCAGTTGGCAAACTCTTTCTTGCTAGCACTGAAAGAAATGTTGAAACACATGTGGTTATTACACAAATACATAACAAATGGTAATACAGCATCATTGGTAAAAATCAGCATCTTACGTGATGGTATGAGCAGCAAGTTTTCGTAGACCATCAGAGCTCATCAAAGATACGGTCAAGGACACTGCATCCGATGACCTAATATGAAGGCTCACCTTATAAACCTTCCCTCTCTCAATGTTCTGCAAAATACAATACCAGAAGCAATCACAATTGTTATACTGAACAAGAACAAAATTGTTTTCTACTGTAGTGCCAGAATGGAATACCAATGATGGCAATGAATGATAGTAAATTATAAGAAAAACAAAATAGAAAATAGTTCCACAACATTTCCAATCAATGATTGATTAAAGACCACATATAATTCAGATCAACGTAAAACCTTCACATTAGCTCCACATGGTTGTGTGCTAATTTATTCTGGACAAGTAAACAACATACCATGTACTCCCGAAAATATAAATAAAGATCATACCATGCCCCAGTAACCAGGATTGTAGACCCCAACATCTCCAGATGGGCAGACATTAGTTCCTTTAGCATCACAAAGCACTTCCATTCGAAGTGCAACTGGATTAAGCTCAAAGCAAGATGTCCGATCTGTTCCCACTATGATACTTGATTCATTCCCAATTATTAACCATGGATCAATGTTTGAAGGCGTATTAGGTCCACCAGCCTCAAAACCTGGAAATAAGTTTGTGAGAGCTTTGCATACTTGTAGTAAAAATGCAAAATGAAATAGGAAGTGTAGAATTAAAAGCAAAACTCCCAGCCCTTCCAGTTTTATTAGGTAGAACTATAGCTGCCTCTATCATCCCCAGTACCTCAGGCATGTGTTTTTCCTCACCTCTGTTGCTTACAAGCTCTGCCCACAATCCACCGGCTCCAGCATGGTTGATCTCCTACAAATAGAACAAATTGCCAATCGTGCTCAACATAACACTCTCAGCAAGATAACCAAGCATTGAAGTTTCTATTCTGTTGTTTTGACTGTTTACATGCCATCAAATTAAATGTGAGAATGAAACCTCCCGGCTCCAGCATAATTACACAAGATTCAGGCACTACAATATGCAAACCAACATAGTTGCTTGTAGAAAGTAAGAACTGGAACGACTAGGAGAAGACCAAGTGTCATACAAAAAATTGCTCCAGTTACAATTCATACACTGATTAGAACAAAGTGTAATGATATAGTTTAGTGTCAGTTGAATTTGTCAAGCAATACATCCAAAATAACCTTAATGCAAATTGCAAAATATTCATCTATCATATTTTGACATGTAGCATTATTCAAGTAACAGATTGATCACTAGTCTCACCTCAAAAAAGATACCCAACATCTTATCAGGCATCTTCCTTGCATTCTTCAGTGAAGCATCTACGCTCAACTGCGCGGTTTGAGCTGCCACGAACCCGACAGAGAATGTATGACACAAGACGCACACAACTACAAGCTCGTTGAGCCAAGAACTAGAATACGTTCTTGGGACGCCCATTGTGCTGTCTCAGAGGCTCAAATCAAAGAGCCAACTCAACATAGGCTCTATATATATACACACCCTTACTGCAAAACCAGAAACGTACTATGTTAAGTAACTAGTGACGACGGAAACAACAAGACGACGAAGCAGCAACTTGCGCAAAAGCAGTTGCATGAGTGGAAGTAAAGCCAAGAGATTAAGAAGAGAAGAGACAGAGATAAGATCGGCCAGCGACGTCAGCATTTTGTTTGAAGCTTTACTTCTCCGGTTTGTACTACATCGCGGATAAGCAACATATTGCTGTCATTTTCTTCGGATTAATGTATGAAATTTGGAAGTTTACTACGTGAAATGAATAATTTTTCCATTTGCAAATGCTTCACCATGAAATAGGAAAAAAGAAAAGTAAGAATACATGCTAGAATCAAACATAACACAGGAAACAACAATGTATAACAAATGAAACAAATACATTAATTCTCCCACGAGTAAAATTCAAGCTGAAGCGAAAGCATCCATTAACATCTCTCTACTCTTGGAAACTTCGCGACAACAACAACTGTATCACACGGCAAACTTACCAAAAAAAAAATAAAAATCGGAAAAGTAAAGAACTTTTTTAGGATAGTGAGAACTCACCAATGTCGGATTGGGACGAGGAAATGGGAATCAGGGACGAGGAATGTAGGATCCCGCCGTCCGCGCCTCGACGTCGCTGTCGAGGGCGGCGGCGGCATCAGCATAATTGTGATCGGACGGATGGGATTGTACGGACGGGAGTACCAGTCGCCTCACTACTCGGCAGGTGGTTGGTTGCTTTGCTTCTAAAACCAAGAATTTGTTCAAGCTTCGTGCTTATCGCTGGTGATCATGACATATTAGTTTTTTCTCTACTAGTATTGACATGATTAAGCTTTTTCTAGGCAGATTATTGCACGGTAATTCTGGATTAGGGACTTTTTATTTTTGAGAGAGAGAGAGAGAGAGAGAGAGAGAGAGAGAGAGAGAGATCTATGCTCGTGAACATAAAATGTGGTCTGTGTTCATTGTCTTCAAATTCCCAATTTTAAAATTATACATTTTACCGACTCCTTATAAGTGAGATAGTCTAACATATACTGGTAATATATCCTTCGTGTACACCCCAACAGAAACACTACCTAATTCATCACGTATATAAAATAAAAAGAATTGAGAGTCATATGTGTTAGAAATTTTAGTATATTCAGGAGTATTTATAGGGCAAATTATATCTAAGTTTACGGAGATATTTTAAGAAATTAATTATAATTATAAATACAAAAAATCAAATGAATACAAAGAAATATATCTCTAACACCCCCTCAAATTTATGGCCAGTTTGTACCACTCAGTTTGGAGACGAAAAACATATGTTGCACTTAAGTTTGCGGCTTGGTGAAAAAATCAGTAAGTTACAACTCAGAAGACACATACTGAAGAGAAATCATTTACTCCTGCACCTGAGACTGCGTTATGTTTAGTAAGTTCATGTTTCACTGACAATATTAAGTACTTACGAACACTAAAATCTAACCAGGCAACCTCAACAGTCACAGTTTACAGAGATATTTTAGGAAACTAATCTTAACTATAAATACAAAAAGAAAGAAATATATCTCTAACAATATGTATGACCACTTTTTTCATAGATATATCTCTAATCATTTATGTGAACATGATCTTGCTTTTAGGTCAGAGTTTAAGATCAGAGATAATTGCATTGTGAACTCGTTCAAGTCTTCAGCGCGTCTCTGTCTCGCGTGTTCTAACCAACTTTCTCTCGTCACCAAATAATAATAAATGATGATGATGAAAAAACATAGAAAATAATTAAGATATAAACATACGCTAACTGCTGTATAGTCAAAATGGCCGATCAATTGTTGATTGCGGTAAAAAAAAAGACTGAATTGTCTGGCTCCCAGCTATGGAGTCTCCTTGGTCGCGCTGTTGCTTACCTCATTCATGCTTATGCTTGTCAAGTTGTGCTTAAGATTTAATTAATTTTTTTATATATTAGTCAGATTCGTTGACTAACAGTTTAATTTCATGATAGTTGTGCATAAAAAATAATATAGCCAATTTTGTAATGGCACGGGACAAAATCTCTATTTAAAAACAAACATTTTCTCGAGTTGATCTGATTTTAGAGGTACAACCCCAAATTTCCTAGTTTTGAACAACAGCAGCGGATCTACGTCATTGTTCTTTACACGAAAGAGCTGATGATAATACCAAGGAGATGACTAGATTTTTAATTTCTTGGTCATTTTATATTTTTAATTTCTAGGGGCAAATTTCTTCTTTTGTTGGCTGGCTCCTCCTCTTTGCTGCTATCCATTTGATGTCATGTCCATGTCACTATGGATAATTTCATTAAAAAAAACCTTTCGGTATATGACGAATTTTTTGTACGGAAAACTAAAGTAAAAAAATAATTTCACAAAAAATACAAAAAAAAATAAAATTGTAAAAATGACAATAGTCGCCAGCCCGGCTGGCGACTTAGTGCTTTCTGTCCTAAGTCGCCAGCCCAGATGGCGACTTAGGCCACCTCCTCTGTCGCCAGCCTAAGTCGCCAACTGGGCTGGCGACTTAGGGCAAAAAAATAATTTATTTCAAAGTAATTATTGTTTTATATTATTTCAAAATAGAAACTAATAGTTATTGTTTTATATTATTTCCAAAATAACCAACATAGTTTTGATTATTTCAAAAATAACCCATGTGGTGTATGTTGTTTGTAAAATAGCTTGCAAGACTATTTTTTATGTACGAATAACCGAAATAAAAAGAATAATTACAGGTAAAACATAGAAAGGTATATTGAACTACCGCAACCCGCCTAATCAGGGAGAAAAAGAGTCGCGAGGGGTTCGGTTGATTGATTCGTATGTGTCGTGGTTAATTTAATTTGTATGGTTATCAAAAATGAGAACTGAACGTAAAAAATATTGAAAAGTAGAAAGGCTAAATTATAGAAAAACCATGTTTCATACATACATGTAAACACAAATCATGTTTCATTGAGTAAGAAATTAGAAAAAAAAACTAATGTCGGCCCCTCTTCGGACGACGAGGCCGGTCCCGCTGAAACGGTGAGGGTGAGTAGGTGGTGCGTCCCCGCACCATCCTCTGTGACGGCTGTCGATGTGGTGGTGGTTGGGCGGTCGCCCGATCGAGACCTGTATCAGGAGGGTCCTGCGACGGCGGAGGCGCATCACCAAGCTGTGCGGACGCCAACTGATGCTGGCTCTGGTGGGTGTCGTCTGCCCTCTGCAACATGTCAGCATAGTCCGCGTACGTAGGGTCGAGGACCACGTCCGGGTCGGCATGGACGGGCTGAGGCGGAATGCAGGGTGGGCGCCTACTGGACGGTGCCGATGGAGCAGATGAGGACGTACCGGCAGGCTCGTGCACCGTACGCTGCGACATGGTGACGTACTCGTCGTCCAGGTCTAACGTGATGTTGAACCCCAGACTGGAATCGGAGCCGGAAGGGCGCGCAGGGGTACCCTCAGAGATCCGTACACTACCACGCGATGCCACGTCCACGTGAGGTGGAACACCTGAACGGTAAGAGCGGGCCGGGGGCGCACCAAGATAAATAGGGGCGTCGATGGCCGTACCTGACGGTCCGGGTGCATCTTGCGGATGAGCGGCCGGCTGCGACGGCTTCTGAATGGGAGGGGCCCTCGGCGGAGGAGGTGCAACAGATGTCGACGAAGTGGCGGAACTCTCCCGCAACAGCTGCGTCGCAACTCGATGAATGAAGGCGATGGCCTTCATGTACTCCTCGGGTGTGATAGGTAGACGTGACTCGCCTCGATGGAGTAGCAGCTGCGTGGTGGAGGTAATCGCACGAAGGCCGTCAACCTACAAGACCAGAACACAATGGTAAGCAGAAATAACAATAACAAGCAAAAAACTGAGTATTTGTGCGTACCTGGCGGTGCACACGGGATGCGTGGTGTGGATCGTACGTCTGCTGCACACTCGGGGCAGGGATTTCGGCAGGCATTGGAGCTGGTGGGGCAATGCGAGGAATGGTCCGACGAACATACCATCGAAGGTAGTAGCCATATGTCCTCGGATCGTATGGCCTATCCTCGCGCACTACATCCATCCCTGCTCTCTCCTCCCAGCGGCGAGTGTACAGAGCTTGCCGATCCTCCCAAGTGAAAGCCTTCTTGCCCTTGCGGGTTTGCCTGCAAGAAAAACAAAAGTGTTAAGCCTTTTCGTGGAACGGAAACACTATGCGTAGAGATGATCGCGAGCTTACCCATACTGGGCGTGCGACAACCGATGTGGAGCGTCGACAGGAGGGACAGGCTGAAATAAGCCAAATTGCCGCATCACCCGCCATGGAGCGTATACCTCCAACATATGGCTGAAGACAAGAACACATCGGGTGAGCCATAAGTCCCGGTCCCCTGTACATATCGATGAGATCCCCCCTGCAGCTGTGCTCTGAACGTAGGTGGCCGTCCAGACCCTCCAGACAACACGCGAGGGATGGAGCAGCTCCAGCTCATCACTGTACGCCCCGTAGCATGCGTGCACTTGGACCGTGGCCCATTGCAGCTCGCGCTGCAACCAGCGATCCCCCATGGTCGGGCGATCTGCCTCGTCCTTCGCATCCCTGGGCGGGTACCCCTCCAGCAGCGACACGGGGACATCAGTGCCGAGCGGTCGTCCTACGGGAAGGTGCTCATACGACCACAGGAGAATAAGGAGAGGACACCCAGCCATAACTACCTGCCGGGCACGGCGAACGCAAGCGTCGCACAACGCTCGATATGTCGCACACAGAACCGCCGAGCCCCAGCTGATCTGTGGAATCTGCTCGATCGGCATGTCTGCGAGAATCTGCGTCAGTGGAACAAGCCAACGGTCCACCGTATCGCCGTGTGTACCTGCGAACAAAAACAAACAGGAAGTTAAGATTTAAATGCAGTAAGTAACATACATGTGTATGTACCATGAGTAAGCGTACCAGTGAACATGAAGCTACCAAACAGGTGTAGTAGGTACGCCTCGAAGTGTCGGCTAACTGTCCACTCATCAGCATCTGTTGGGCATATCCGAAAGTGAGCGAGCCAGGCTACAGGAACTCCCGCGTCATGCTAGAAGGGCTCGTGTCCTAGAGGTAGGGGGTGAAACCTCTGTGTGAATGCCACATCCCACCCGGCAGGAGTGGGTGGTGGTACCCAGGCCTGTCCGCGAATATATGAGAGGAATGATTACGCATTGCACAACAGTGCTGATTGATTAGTGTTCAGTGCGATCCGGATGCATTAGGACATGTCCTCCTTGTGTGGGCAGGCTGTCGACAAACAGCACACTTTCGCAGCTCATCGCGCTCTGTATTATCCATGTCGTTGCTGATTCGAAGTTTTCGTCGTCGTCCAGGGCCTCCCCGCTCCAAGTGTGGGGGTGGAACATACAAGATCTGCCCTGCTCTGCATGACAGCTCTCTGTAGTGCTCCTGAGTTCCCCAGACCTCGAAGTCTGCAGTCCATGTTTTAGCGAGGAACCGTGCGCCATAGTAAAGTGATATGTACATCTCAATTGACTTGTTGTCATGCGCACACGCTGCCATCACATGGGAGCACGGTTTATGCAACAAAGCAGGCTTGTTACAAGTGCACTTCACGCCATCTTCAAAAATGACACCTTGCTTTCTGATCGACCGCATGTATCCTCCCCCACGTTCTTACTCTTCAGATAAATAATCCAACTTTGCCTTCTGCTGTTTGGAATGCACTGGGCTGAGTGTTTGTGAGCGGCCGCGGCTTTCATTTCTAAGTACCTCTGCACTTCGTGAGGATATTTTGCTGGTGTGACCCCAAGTAGTGTTCTTACAGCTGTACCCCTCTCATGGAAGTATTTAGCAGTGCGATGCCATGTAAATTCCACAATTCCGGTGAGCGGAAGCCCTCGCACCCCCCTCAACACAAAATTGTACACCTCCGCCATATTGGTTGTCATTATTCTGTATCTAGCTCCTGCCTTATCGTGCAGTAGTGACCATTTCTCTGGAGCTTTGTCACCGATCCATTCACTAAATTTCTTTATTCTTGATCTCCGGCTGCGACGTATCGGCCCATCTGAAGTTCCCACGACATTTTCTTCATCCTCCGTCTGTTGCGAATTGCTTGTCTCAGATCTTTGATCTTTAGCTAGGTCCGAGGTATTTTTCTCTAGCTCGTCCCAAATTCGTTGGAACTTATGGCCCTAGTTCTGATCACACAACCGCTTGAATTTCTTCATTAGGCCTGTGTTTCTGTAGTGTGTGAAAAAGTTTGCCGCAAGATGTCGTTTGCACCACCGACTTATCAAGTCATTCCATCTGTATTGCGGGTCCTCTGTGCACAACATGAACTTTATGGCACTCAACAGGCCCTTGTGTCTATCATGGACGACGCATACATTCCGTCTATCCTTCACAACAGTTTGTTTCAGATTTGTAAGGAACCACACCCAACTGTCTGTGCTCTCGCCTTCTACGATGGCGTACGCCATCGGAAGTAGCTGATTGTTTGCATCTGCGCCAACAGCTGTCATTAAAGTTCCCTTGTACTTCCCAGTTAAAAATGTGCCATCCACGCAGAGTACTGGCCACATGTACTTGAATACAGAGATAGTCTGCCCGAATGACCAGAATATACGCTCCATGTACTCCGCTCCATGCACCACGTCACCGTTTGTGCCCACAACTGGGCTATGAACCATGTCCATTACAGTGCCAGGGTTGGTATCGACGATTTGTTATATCAGTCTGGACACGTAGTTATATGAATCGTAAAAAGATCCAAATAGTATCTCAAGGCCAAGTTGTTTCGCTCTTCATGCCTTGCCGTATTGAATGCTGTATCCGAAAGTGTCAGCGATGTGAGCGACAATTTCTTTTGGTGCCATGTCCATATTTGTATGAAGGTTCGCCAAAATCACATTTGCCACAAAAGCCGATGATATATTCCTGTGGGTCCGTGAGGCTTCTGTGACCGAACAGTTATGTTCGGTGATTCTCGAAACAACAAAGTGCTCACTATCCTTGTATCGGGCAATACGAACATAAAATCTACATCCCTCCACCGTGCACTTCACTGCGTACAGCCGCGGATTTGTTCTATCCACCTTAAAAGAGTGACGTAGTGCAATGGACCACATCGCCACGCCTTGCTTTGCCTCCTCCTTGCTTCGGAAATGTTGTCCTAAAATTAATCTTTGCTCATCCGATGTCGACTCCGAACTGCGATCATCGCGGATTCGTGGATTATCAAAACCACTTGGATCTAACCATTGATGTGAAGGTCCCATCCCACGATAATCTTCTTCGCTAGACGAATCCGCATAGTCTGCATCCACCTCCGAACCTTCGCTGCCTGAGTATTCCATACCCTTATCTTCACATTCATCGGCGTAAGCCTCGTCCCCAGTCCAGAAATACCCACTCACGAATCATGTGTTCGGGACACTGCCAGATTCTTGTGTTATTGTTGGATCAATGACTGGCTCGGGTATCTCTTCCACCGGTGGGATGTTTAGTACCGTTACATACAACACGCAGTCATCTGGGCCATGAATGGGATTTAACACTCTCCTAACTAGAGAACCCCAAGACCGATCGCCTTTAAGTTTACATAATTTCCAACTACATGTTTCACCAACAGGCACCAACGCTTCTATGACAATTTCATGTTTATATGAGTCGATATTTAGTATGTCCATTACTCGGGTCTTAAGATCCTCAAAATTAACTGCACTAAGATCATTCAATTCCATGTCTACACGATGACAGCTACATAGGTCATCTCCATGTGGTCCGTTTCTGATTATTTGTTCCCCGTGAAAAACATACACTATTCTTCTTTCTGACATTGTCTACGACAAAAATTTAAAATTAATCTTTACTCTATGTATTTTCCACAAATTTCTAAAACAGATCTATAATCTAAACTAAATTTCTAAAGTAGATATGTATTTTCCACAAATTTCTAAAACATATCTATACTCTAAACTAAATTTTTAAAGCAAATATGTATTTTCCACAAATTTCTAAATCAGATCTATACTCTAAACTAAATTTCTAAAGCACATATATATTTTCGACAAATTTCTAAATCAAATCTATACTCTAAACTAAATTTCTAAAACAGATCTGTACTCTAAACTAAATTTCTAAAGCAGATATATATTTTCCACAAATTTCTAAATCAGATCTATACTCTAAATTAAATTTCTAAAACAGATATATACTCTAAACTAAATTTCTAAAGCAGATATGTATTTTCCACAAATTTCTAAATCAGATTTATACTCTAAACTAAATTTCTAAAACAGAACTATACTCTAAACTAAATTTATAAAACAGATATGTATTTTCCACAAATTTTTAAATCAGATCTATACTCTAAACTAAATTTTTAAAGCAGATATGTATTTAAACCTAATTTTTAAAACATATCTGTATTGCAAATTTATTTTCTGAAACAAATATATATTTTCAATGAATTTCTAAAACAGATCTATACTCTAAACTATATTTTTAAAACAGATATGCATTTAAAATTAATTTCTAAAATATATCTGCATTTTAAATTTTATTTCTAAAACTGATATATATTTAAAACTAATTTCTAAAACAGATTTAATTAGATAATTTTAAAAAACTCCTCCTCTCTTCTTTGTCTCTTTTCCTTCCCTTTCCTCCCCCTCTCCTCTTTTCTTTTTTTTGAAACTGAATGAATTTTTCCTCCCTCTGTCGCCACCGCTTGAGATTATATATCCCCCTAAGTCGCCATCCCGACTGACGATAGAGGATGCGGAAGAGTTAGTCGCCAGTCCGGTTGACGACTATGATCATTTTTGTAATTTTATTTTCTTTTATATTTTTTGCAAAATTATTTTTTTAGTTTGGGTTTTCGTACGAAATAACTGGAGCGTCTATTTTTCTGCTAGTTCTTATTTGTATATCTCAAGTTGCTGATGTAGAACAAAATTATGTTCCTGTACAAGTCAAGACAACAATATAATCAACAGCCATAAACAAGGCCAACAATCTTGAACTGAATCTATACATTCACACAACAATTCACAAAGAAATACTCTCTGTTCTTCATCCATCTATCCTACCGATATATCAAACCAAAAAAGAAGTAACATGAATCACATAGCCTTGCAGCAATTGCAGCTTCTGACCATATCCACCCTAGCCCTTCAGATGGCCTCTCGGTGCGGACGTGTCCTTGGACGACGACTTGGACTGCTGGAGCTGCTCGAGCTGCGGCACGATGTCCGTCATGTTGGGACGGTTCTTGGAGTCGTTCTGCAGGCAACGCAGCGCGAGCGAGGCGATCTCCTGCGCCTGCTTCTTGGGGTACTGCCCGCCCAGCCTCGTGTCCATGATCCTGATCACCTTCCTCCGCTCGCTCAGGTACGGCTTCGCCCAGTCCACCAACATCTCGGCGGTGGACCCCCGCGCCTCGTCCAGTGCCCTCTTCCCGGTGAGCAGCTCCAGCAGCACGACCCCGAAGCTGTATATGTCACTCTTCACAGACAAATGGCCTGCAAGAACAATGGTAATTTGTGACACTTGCATGTACACTTGGTACGCTTGATCTTACTCATGGAACATGAGAGGTTTTCTAAAGTACAGATCAGGCACTAACCTGTAGCAATGTATTCTGGAGCTGCGTAACCACGGGTTCCGACAACGCGAGTCGAGACGTGGCTCTTATCTCCGGTAGGGCCGTTCCTTGCCAGGCCAAAATCTGACAGTTTTGCTCTGAAGTCCTGAAGAAAAAGTGCAATTGATGATGTTTCGTCAAGCGTTCAGAATGGCTCTGCAAACTGGTATTTTACTGTTAAGAAATGACAGAACGCGTACCGAACCCAGGAGAACATTGGACGACTTCATATCGCGGAAGATGACCGGATTCTCCTGGCTATGCAGGAACGACAGCCCTCGCGCCACGTCCACCGCGATGTTCATGCGCATCGCCCACGACAGCGGCTGTGTCCCTCCTGCCATTCAGCAACGGAAAGTACTGTTCAGTACCGGAAACAACATGAACGTGACAGCTTAGTCAGTTTTTTTGGTAATAGCACAATTAGCATGGGCAACTCACTCCTGAACAAATGGTTCTCCAAGCTGCCCCTTAGCATGTACTCGTACACAAGGAGCTTGTTGTTGTCAGAGTCCGAGCAATACCCCACGAGCTTGACAAGGTTCTCGTGGTGGAGCTGGCCCAGATAGGTCACTTCTGCCTGAACAACCATGCAAACCTGAACTGTCAGTATCCATCCTTTACTATTCGGATTTCAGAATGCGCTCAAATTAACTATCACTACCAAGTCCTCACCAGCCATTCCTTGTGGCCCTGGAAGCTCTCCTTCTTGAGCTTCTTGATGGCCACCATCTTTCCGCCGCCGGGCTTCGTCGGGGCGAGGGTGACCTCGTCGATCCACCCCTTGTACACGCATCCGAAGCCGCCTTCGCCGAGGTATGAATTCGAGCCAAAGTTCTTAGTAGCAGCCCGGAGGTCGCTCATGCTGAAGGACTTCAGGGAGGTCCCGCTGGTTATGCAAGTCCCGGAGAGTTGACCGGAGAAGGTTGATGAATTGTGATGTGCTGCTGCCTTGCTTATGTCTGTCGAATTGGAAGCACTGCTTCTTGTGACTTCTGAAATCATATATGATGAGCAATTCTTTTAATCAGCACTTGAAATTGGATCAATCACCAAACAAACATAAATTAAACACATATGTGATAAACAAGTGTTTCTTGAAGAAAGAAGTGTGGCAATTAAGACAGGAAAGCGAAGAACAGAAAACCAAAACAAACATGGTACTTCAGCAGAGCACATCTGAAATAACTAGCAAAATTCAGACTTCTTTCTTGGCTCTCACCCAGTTTCTTGACTAAGCAAAAGGAAAGACAAACAAGGAGGATATATACATGATGTGAATCACAAGATAAATAGAAGAAGAAAACAAAGACAAAAAACAGCAGCTTACTTGATTCAAATGGAGTTGAGGCATTGGCACACTTTGCAGAGCCCATGCAGTTCCCCATTATGGATGGTGTTTTTGCTTCACACAGCCTATCCCTCTATGCTCCAAATGACCAACTGATGCAAACTCCAATATAAAGGTGTGTATAGGATACAAGGATTATAAGGAGGCAAAGCAGCCAGGCAGGAAGATTTAGGTGCTATAGATCGGTCAGTTTGACTGCATGGAGGCTAGTTGTGTTAGTCAAGCACAATGAGGATAAATTTATTAATTTCAGTTTCTTAATAAAATATCTTCCTACATCTTTCCATATACCACTTAATTTTGCTGTGTCACTATTAAGACCCCGACGAGAACACATTCATATAATACATCCCTAAAAAGTCTATAGATAAAATTATCAAAGTCATTAAAAAGTTAAGAGGTCATTTGTAATACAGAAATTTCATAAGAATTTTAGAGAAAAAGAATATATATTTTTATTGAATATGAAATATCTGAAATATTTCTACAAACAGGGTCTTACTATTTTATGCAATTGCTTAAACTTTTAGAGTAGGAGATTATGGAATTTTTGAAAGAAGGTTATTCCGAAAAAGAAAGATTGACAAATAATATTATTTTATACTCATTTGTCAAGTTGCAAATCTTATCGTCACCACACCTACATTAAGAACGTTTTTGAACGGCGTTTTATGTTTCTCATGAAATGTACATTTTAGCTAGAAAAAAGGTGCACATTATAATTCATGTGAAGATAAATAAAATTTACTTAAAGAGTAATTTTGTTTACTAGCATGGCCCTTAAATACTAAAAACTATATTTAGAATAAGGATACGTAACGCCATTACCACCTCTACTAAAATCTTACGAAACAACATGGAAGCTTGTCGGATTATGTAAACTTCAACTTTTGGAAGGAATGAAGAAATGAGAAGAGGGTATAGTTCTGTAGTTGAAGATCTGGCCTGCGGTTGACGGGAATGCACCCGTGGGCTCACCAAAGGACGGTGAAGAAAATTCAATAGAAGTTTTTTTTTAAAAACAATCTATCTTACAAATTATAGCATCTTTTATGTAGGTAATATATACTTCATTCTACTCATATATCTATCTCTAACCCCAATTCATCTTACCCCACATACTAACACAATATTACAATTAAACACATATAAAAAAAATTAATTAAAATTCGAACTAACACCTTTTCTTTACATGAATATACTTTAATTATCGAGACGTACGTGTGAGTGTTCAAGAAAATTCTGACACTTCAAAGTGATGATAACAGCTGTACTTTACTCGGATCTTCAGTGGCTAGCGTATTCAATTCTTCTCTTGGTGATTCGTTTGTTCATTGATTATGGCAATTCATGCATGACACCAACTCTTAAAAGCATTTTTTTTTCCTTTTATCACAGTGTCGGATCAAAGGTAACCAAAATTCTGTTAACGTGTCAAATAAAAATATCTGACATATGGGCTTGGATTTCGGCATCTTACAAAACTAGCCGTCGGTTTCCATTTTTTAAGATTATGAAGACCTTTTCTTTTGCTATAGAAAAACTAGGAAATCCTTGACTGCAACGTATGATGTTGAAATATTCAATGTTGCATTCGGAAACATTATATATTTGACATACTCGAATTTTGACATTTGGAAGCAAATCTAAACCTTCCCTGGAGTGTTATATAAACCATGAAATTATGAAATAATGTTAGGACAAGCTGAAAGGAAGAAACTTTCACAATCTTACGGCCGTTGAAAACTAAGTCTATATGTAAAAGAGTGATTGTAAAATATGTATCTGTTGGTAACTAAGTCTACATATTAGAGATGATGTGTAAAATATTTTTGTATTTCACACACACATATGTATGTATGTATATAGATTATATTATAGATTTTTATTAATAAATTTACTGGTCGTGTAGTATAAATTTACTGGTTATATACTATAAACATATACTATATATTTTTATCAGTAAATTTATTGCTCATATAATATAAATTTACTGGATGTGAACAAGACGTGGGAGCGCAGTGAAGAAGATGAAGAGGCGGTTGGTGCGGATATTGATCAATAATATTGATCAATAACAATAAAATATCGACGTTAAATTCTTTTATATATATATATATATATATATATATATCAATCCTCTTTAACCCAATCTTTCAATTGCATCGTTACCAACTGTATTAGCAATTGTAGCCATATATCATAAATTTATGTAGCAGAGTGGAAAGAAAAAAAAAACAACGGGGCATGGATTGACTAATAACTGGCCTCCAGGATGCCCCCCTTTCTCTTCCTCATTTGAAGTCAAGACATGAAAGTTGCATTTTGTCGTAGTCTCCACGGAAAAGCTACGAAATGACAATGTAGTCGTTCCATGAATTCATAAACATACAAAAGCATGACGGCACAAAAAATATAATTTTGTTGATAATGTATTGACTGCAAATGTCCATGAGTTGCGCATTTTTAGGGTTAAATATACTCCATCTCACACCGGGATTACATAAAAATGTTAAAAGGGCATGCATATTTATCATCTGCCTGAAAAAATATACTAAACTTAATTTGTAGAAAGTATTAAATTTGTATGAACAGGTCATGGAGTTTTATAAAGTTGACATGATTCTCTGCTTTCCTCGAAATGATGGTGCGAAAGGGAATTCATTTGTGAAAAGAACGTGGAGAAAAACTTGCAGACTCTAAAGCTAGCCAGCTGTCCAAGACCAGCAGCTCGGAGAGACTAGAGACTACAAAATAATCACTACAGATCACCATGGATTACTAATGTCGAATAAATGCAAGTGACACGTCAAGCAAACCGATAAAACAGAGCAGCCGCGGCTCAAGATTAACCAGTAGTAGACCAAACACTGAACGTGTTGTATCTCAAGATGATAGTAGCAAACTTTCACTCCTATTCTAAACTCAACTTTCTAAACCTCGATTCAATTATCTACACTATCTTTTTTACATGAAAGACCGGTATCTGCATCCTTGGCTCATAAATCCCATCATTTTATTTTAACTTAGACACCTAAGTTGACCTTCCTCTTCTCTGGATAAAAATATTTCTACTGAATTTTCGTCAAACTAGTAATCCAATTGCAATCAACTCTCGAGTTGAGAACTCTTCGGAAACGACTCCATCTGTTCCGTTATAGGAGCCTAAGATCCATCAAATAATGTGGCCGTCGCTTGACATGCATCATACATTCTACAATGACTGCTTCAAATAATTGTTAGTATTTGAAGACCTCCTGCACAACTCCATGACCCATTAAAAGTCGAGGGCCACTTGATAAATATTTTAAATGGGTGATGATTTTTTTTAACAAATGACTTAGTGAGGAACTTAATGCGTCATGCTCTTATTTTTCTCTCTCCAAAACGGATACAGTATAACTGTCCCGAAAACCAATTTTTGTGTCCTTTTGGTTCGCTCCAGAGGCGGTTTCACGTCTTGAAAAATGTCTAATTTAAAATTTATTTAGAAATTATTTAGTTAATATCTATTTATATAAGTATCTTTATAACTTTGTCAAGATATACCACGAAGTCAATGATACTCAAAATTAAAGATTGGAAAAATGCATGCCATCTATATTGTGACTATCCCATCGCTAACTAAAGCGGTTCAGGAAAATATGCATACCTAAAAGCGTGTAAATCAAACACTCATAATTAATCCGGCCAATGTGGAAGTGGACACATCCTTCTTTTTTTTTTTCTTTTCAAGGAATTTAATTAAACAATGATGTTTACGTTTTGAATTGGTCATGACCAATCCGCAACTGACTCAAATTTAAAAGCTCTTTTAGGAATGATTCCTTAATTAGTATGTTAACTTTTCTTTAAGAAACAATTTATAACCTATTTCTACACTGTTATTTTTCCTATACCATCACACCATTAGAATCGGATCTTCTATAATAAAAATCACTGCACAACTATACCATATATCTTACTATTTATTGGATTAAACAACAATGTTGATGATTAATGTTTATATAATTAATTAATATTTTTATACTTTCTAGTCTTTTACCCATCCACTTTGAGATGTCTGTTCTATGATTATATATATATATATATATATTACTCTATCTACCTATCTACAGTAACAACTGACTTCAGAAGATCCCCTTCCCATAGCACAACATCAAACACTGCTGAGGTTCGCCGAATTGCATCCGCTTGCGTGCGTGGTGACGTATTTTGCTTGAATACGACGATCCCGGTCAAAGTAGGAAGAGCACAGGTTGGACTTTGTGCGGCCATCTCCAATTTTTTCTCACAACTTTCAATTTGTTACGTAGCGAGTTTTTGTTTCGAGTGTAATTGTAAACATTAAGAAGTCTTGCAAAATACCAAAAGGAAACACAGCACAACACAACATATTAGTCTTTGCAATTTTGAAATGGATATCGTTGCTTGCCGTACGTGCTAATTGCACGGCAACCATGCATGTACTCTCTTCTGTATCCTGCAACGCGATGCACGGCAAAATATAAGGCATCCAGGAAACAAAAAATAAGATGAAAGAAAGCACAGTGACTCACTACAGCAGTTAGCAAATGAATTGCATTAGCGCGAAAAATTACGATGATAAGCAGCGACTTACATGGAGAGTTCAAGAAGAAAACTCATACAGACACAAGGTCCTCGTTAAGCATTCCTGATGGCAAACACATTGATCTGCCACCTCAGGAATTTTTTGCATTCAGAAGAAACGCTATGCTAAAACAACTGGGCCAGATGTTAGCCTACTTGAAGATTGCTTGACAGTTGCATACTATTGTTATGTTGGTTCATATTTCTTCGTTAGGCACTTACGCGCAACTGTGCAAGATTGTAAGCCACCAAGTATTGAAGTTTCCCATTATGCTTCATCGAAGGAAGACAATCAGCAGCTATATTCTGTTGATTTATCAGCAGTTCGCATCAACATGGCAAAATCAGTTTTCTGATCAATTTTTTTACAACACTTGATAAAGATCATTCACCAAGTTTCCAGCTCCTCAAGATCTTTGTAGCTTGGCTGGTATTTACATGGTGCAATCCTTTCTGTCCCAAGCAATTACCATTTTTTCCATCATTCGTAAGCATTTCCAGCAAGTCATGTACATCTGTCTGTCTCATTGTTAATAGCCTCAGAGATTCGCTTATAAATGGGAAAAATGCTTCAGGTCTTGCACAGAAGGGCATAAAGATGTGAAGAAGAGCTTTTGTATCGACTTTTAACTGAATGACTCCTGGGTTAGAGAACTTTATCTCACCCCATCGTATGCTGCTGTAGATGTAGTAGTCAAGGCCTTCCGCTATACTTCTCCACATATCAAGGAAATCCTTAGAATTAAGATATAGCTTCAGTTTCGTGATTCGCTCAGTCAGCATATCCAGACTGGCAACAAATCCAGGAGATACTCCAAGGCTTTCTTCATCCAAGACATGACCACCCACATCAGTTTGTTCCTCTGATGACCCAATGTTTTGGACATAATCCCAGGACAGATCTTCAAATTCAAGCAGAATGGAAGACATGATCTGCTCCAGAAAATCAGTCCCTAACTTAACCAAAAAATTTATTTCGTCTGTAAAGAAAGACCATTGATGTTTGCTTCTGTGTTCATGATATTGTTTCTGGTATGCACCAAAATTCTCATGAGCACTGATCTCCAGGAAGGTGGTATCTTCATCCCATTCCCGAAGAACAGATTCACAGTATCGAGCAGCGTTAATTGCATAGGAAGCTTTCAATAAAGATTCATCTTCTAAAGCAGTATTCGATAGTTGCAGTCCCTCGCATCTCTTGCGCAGTACAAGAAAGAAGTGGTTCAAGAACTGGACTACAGAAGATCTCGTATACTTAATTTGCATTCCTTTATTTGGCAAAGCATGACCTCTTTCAATCATGGATAATGCAGTTTTGAGAACAAGCTCGGGAATTGGAGGAGCTTTGTAATCTTCTCTTGTAGACAGAAGAAATTTCATTGTGTTTTCTGGGTGACCAAGCTTGTCATGATGATTAATGTTATATAACCAACTTGTCTCATCCTCCATTTCTGATTCGAGCTTCTGCCGAGCAAACTTTAGCTCTACTTCAGCCCATATCTGAAGCCATTCAGAATGTTCACTATATATTGAAAAGGCCAACAAGGACCTAGAGAGCCCTTCAGAAATAGATGCAATTTTTTGAATTCCTGAAGATGCAAGAAGCTGCATTCTTTTGTCAAAAGTAATCATCAGGTCATTCAAGTGAATCCATGAGGAATGTACTTCAAGTTTCTCATCAGCAGTCTGATAAGAGGTAACAAGTGCTGGGAAAATTTGCCTCTCAAGGTACCCTAAAAGCATTTTCACCATTCCAGTAACCCAAGATTCTTTGGCACTTAATCCCACTAGCCTTGCTTGATCGATCAAAGGCTGCAAAACATCATCCACACCATCCATGAAGTCCTTGGTAATCTTGTAAACAAGAGCAAAAATGAACTCTGGCTGTTCAGACCATTTAGCAAAATGATACTCCATCCTGGATGCAATAGGGTGAACCAATTCGTCAATTGCCCAAAGTTCACTGTCAAAGCATGCAGTTCCATCAAAGTACTTCGAATCTGAGAAGGCAGGAGTTGCTGCTGCTGTTTGATATCGCCGTACTTCGCGGTTGGCCTGCACATGTTGCAAAGCACACAGGGCTAGAAAGCTTTGAGAATATCTCTCTTTATTTACCCCATTCATCAAGACAAGGGGGTTTGGAATTTGTGAGTACTTATCCTTCTCTTTGTCTGGTGTAGACAAGGAAGGTGGCCAGCCCAGTGCTGAGAGTAGGCCTCGATGATCCCTGAGTGCTTGAGGCCTCAAAATGGCTAGAGTTTTATCCACTCTAGAATCAACAGCCACGATAAGATTCGTCCACTGTGGCTTATACATGTTGATCTTTACCAATGCTTTCTCAATATCCTTTACAGCATCAACAGCATGAAGCAACTGTTCTCGCTTCCATTCCATTTCCTACATTCCAAAAAAAGCATCTCAACACTTGTTTGTGAACTTAGTGCTGACAGGCTTATATCAGAATGCTCTGTTACTACATATAGCTGAAATAACAAAGAGGAGAGAAAGAAAAAGGGCACACATTTGGGTTTGATGCTCGTCGAAGTCCCGACAACAAGTTTGGCTTGGAGGCCTGTCTCACAATGGAAAATGTTGCATCTTCCAGGTTACCAACTAAAGCTTCCAACTGTAGAGTAGCTTCTGGAACGTCAGCATAACAAAGTTATGGAAAGCCCTACAATTCTCTAAGTCATGCTGGGAGATAACGAAGAAAAATGTAAGAAATATTATCATAATTTAAAGCACCAAGAAAATCCTTCTTGCAGCAGAAAAAGGGGAAATGATCTGTTATCACAGAGTTAGGAATTAATCACAACTAAGTTAAATTATCTGCTAATATTGCAACTTTCACACTCTTCAACAGGTATTTATTGAGGACAATGCCAATAACGACACTAGTTTCTTTTGTACAGTCCTTCATGACTAGCTTAGTCTGCCACCAAAATAGGTGTAGCAACCCATATAGTGGCCTGTCAAGGAACAGAACTTGGGTAATTTTCTTTTCCTCATTTTATACTTGGTGATTGGTACTAAATGAGGGAAGGAATATACCCTGTCGCATATTTTCAAATGAGAGTGGCTGGTTGATGCAAGAATTGGATTACCAAATTATCCAAACTGGTGCGGTAGTATATCTTACCACCATTTTTTTTTTTCTAGATAGAAACACATCAATTGTCAACAAAACACATTGCAAGCTTCACATCAATTGCCAACAAGACACATTGCAAGCTTCATCATGCCAGTAAACAAACTGTATATGACACATTCAAACAGCATAGTTGGCTAATATATCCAGGCCAAAAACAATTAGTAGCTACAACACACACATTTTTTGTATCATAGCACTATGTTCTAAATATCCATATAAAAAAAATTGTAACTTTACATAGCTTAGAAAGCAAGAACAGATCAACAAACGGCCAGACGCTCACCCGCGTAGAGGCGAATTGTGTCAATCCGTTGGATCTCCCGCACGAGCGCCGGCAGATCCAAGCTCCGTGCCCCCTCCACTTCCTCTTCCTTGTCTTCGACGCCTCCGTCTAAACAAGGAGCTAGTCCCATTAAAACCGAGTCGAATCGGACAATGCCCGAAGCACCAGTGGAGCGGGAGAAGTACAGAAGACCAGGACCAAACCTAACAAAAAACTAAGGGTCTAGGAACGCGAACCTTGGGAGCGGAGGTAGCGGAGGGCGGTGCGGGCCTCGCCAGAGCGCGCGAGCCAGGAGGCGGCGGCGGCGGCGAGCTGAGCCTCGAGGTCGCGGAGGGAGGACTCGAGCTCCGCGCACTCGCGGCTCAGGCGCGCGGTGATGCCCGGCGCAGCGGCGAGGTCACCGGGAGATGCGAAATGGGAATCCAAGAAGCTACGCAAGCTCCGCCGCGGGGGCGACATGGTGGGTTACAAGTTTGTTTTTGGGACGTCGGACGGGGGAATGGTTTGCGTGAGACTGATCTGTTCTGTAGCAAGGGTCTGATCATAGATGGACGGCTGCGACATGATCACAGCACTTTTTTATAGATGGCATGGTCACAACACTAGATTGATTCCTAAAGTATGCAGTTGCTGCTCACATAAATTCATGGATTTTATACTGTTTTGATGAGCAAACATAAGAATTCCCAAAATATTATTTAAAATACGTATGCAGCGCATTAGTGATGAACATATTATTTATATATATTTTATCTTAAATTAGAGGTCGTTTTTTACTGTAGAGATCTCATCATTTTAAATATTTTTATTTGAGAATAATAATTTATTTTTGGGGTTTGATTCAATATGTTTTGGAGAATAAATATGTCAAATTCAGAGCACTTTTGACAGATATACCATGAGGAGTGAAATGGAGAATGAATCGAATGAAAATACGTGAAGAAATGAGAGGAAACGGGGCAAACAGAGGCCGGCATTGGTGGCAGCATGCGTGTGCCCACAGTGATAACACGACGTCTTGGCCTATGCCCACCTCTTCAAGCAATCAAAATTCAATTAATTACCTTGTTTGCACTAATTTCGAAGCAGTTAATTAGTTTTTATTTAGGACTCTACGAGAGAAGTTGTTTTGCCATTGCTCGAGGAGCTGTAATAATTGTTATGAAATGTGTTTATAAAGTATATAATATGAAGAAAGTATGAGAAAATGGAGAGAATGTTTTTTCTTTTTTATTCTTCTTTTAATATGTACAAATTTTTTATTTATAGACATACAAAGAAGATGAAGAGACTAGAAAAATTCTAATAGTCATATAAGTTACAAAAAATTCATAGTATTAAAATTACAAACTTTATGAAGTTACAAATTTTATAGACATTCATTAAGCATGGAATGTAGAAAGTTAAGAGTCTAAAAATATTGTAATACTCGCCCCAGATGAAAAATTTTAGTTTCCAATCTTGCTTAAGTATCATTCTGGGATGACCACCTCTAAATGTACTGCCTCAATAAAAACCTTGCCTGGAAAATCCAATGAGATAAAAATCAAGGTTAAAGGAAAAAAAGATTATAGTACAAAAAAACTCTCCTTGAATTTAGTTCAACTCTTTCAAGGTGCACATTCCTATGCCTTGATAATGATGTTTGAATACCCTTGTAGGCAATGATCTAGTGAACAAGTCTGCTAAATTTTAATCCGATCTGATCTACTGAACATCAATTACTCCTTCCTTCTTAAGCTCATGTGTTGAAAAAATTTTAGATGAGATGTGTTTGGTTCTATCGCCTTTAATGTTATCCTTCTTTGATTTGTGCAATACAAGCGACACTGTCTTCGTATATCATTGTTGAACTTATTGAACAACAATTGAGGCTACATGATTAGATGTGCTAGATTATGAATCTCAACCTGACACTCTCGCCCAACCTCATGAAGGGCAATTAGCTTAGCATGATTCGATGAAGTGGATACTAAAGATTGTTTTGTTGAATGCTAATAAATAGTAGTTCCTCCGTATATGAATACATAACCTAGCTGAGATTTCGCCTTATGTGGGCCAGATAGATAATTTGCATTGGCATAACCAACTAATCATTGAGCATTAAAATCTTCATCTTACTTGAAGAATAAGTTCATATCACTTGTTCTACACAAATAGCACAAAATGTGTTTAACACCATTCCAGTTTTATTTTGTTGGAGTAGCACTGTATCTCACTATCAAATTCATCGAGAATGTTATATCTAGACGAGTGTTATTTGCAAGACACATCAAAGCACCCATTGCACCAAGATAAGGTACTTCAATACCTAATAGCTCTTCATTATTTGCCCGAGAACGAAATGGATCTTTATTAATATTGAGAGATCAAAATACCATGGGTGCACTTAACAGATGTGTATTATCTATATTAAACAGTTTGAATTTTTTCAATATAATTTGATTGATGGATAAACATTCCATCTTTCATACGTTCAAATTGCAAGTCGAGACAATATTTAGTAGTTCTCAAATCTTTCATTTCAAATTCTTTCTTTAAATATTCGGAAGTTTGTCGAATCTCTTCAGGAGTTCCTACAATATTTAAATCATTGACATAGAGTGCTATAATAACAAATCCCGACTTTGTCCTTTTTATGAAAACACATGGGCAAACAGGTTTATTTATTTTAACAAGTATTCACTAAGATGATTGTATCACATTTGTTTGTCCTGATTATTTGAGTTCGTACAGAGACTTTTTTACTTTAATAGAGTATGTATTTCGAGATTTTGCTTTAAATGCTTCTGGAATTATATATATATATATATATATATATATATATACAAAACAATATCAGATTTTAAATGGTATAAAGACACATTCTTATCAAAACTTTATACTCTTCTTGATCCGAATCAAGAATTTTGGAAAGAGAAGTATATCTCTGGCTTACCTCTCTTATTTGCTAAGAAAATAAGAAATTTGTTAAGAAAAGAAGGAGGAGGAAGTCTCAACTATCAGTCTCTAGATATTGGAAGAATCACTCAAAATACTCAGCTTGTTGGAGTGATCTTTGTAATGATCTCAAAATTAAGGATCAACTTAAAAGACAAAAAATGTTGGGAAAAAGAGAACTAGGAGATTTTTGTTATCAGTTTGGTTTCCAACAAGATCTTTATAAAAAAAGAAAAAATCAAGCAAAAAACTTCAATAGTAGACGCCCAAAGAACGACAGATTTAGGAAAAGAAAACCTAAAAAGATCCACAACAGAGAAGATAAAAACAAAGATATGATTTGCTTTAAGTGTGGAGAAAAGGGTCATACTGCCAATAGATGTTACAAGAATGGTTTTAAAAAGAAGGTCCAAGCTTTACTTGAATCAGATCCCAAGGACCTTAAAGGAAAACTAGAAGAAATTCTAAATAACATTGATTCAGAGGCAATGATCCATATAAGTATGTTGTTTCCACATCCATAAGATTCATTTGGAGTTGCTCCACAATTGTTAAACTAACTAAAAATCTGAGGGTAATAGCATCAACCACAAGGGAATATGTTTTTATATAATTAATTCCTGGTTTTTGTGCGAAACCTTGTGCTACCAATCTGGCTTTATTCCTTGTGACTTCATTTTGTTCATTGCGTTTTTGCACAATTACCCATTTATAGTCAACTGGTTTTACACCAATAGGTGTTGGAGCTACTGGTCCAAACACCTCTTTTATTTAGAGAATTCAACTATGCTTGTATTACTTCTTTCCAACTTTCCCAATCATTTGTTTGTTGACATGCCTCTATTGTTTGAGGATCTTTTTCATTCTCATATGTGATTTCAGCTGCAATTGCATAGCCAAATGCAACATTGACTGTGATCTCATTTCGATATCATCCAATATCATTATTTGCACAATTGATAGATATCTCATAATTATCTTCGACATCTTCGTATTTATGTTCTGATTCTTGAGGTGAAAGCTCTTCAGTGGTTTTCTTATCAGAGATATTATCTATTAGGATATTAACAACCTTCTAGGTTGTCAATTTTGGTTCTCTTTTCTTTCATGGATCCAAATCTTTAGAGTCAAGTGGTCTACTATGTTTCTGACATATGTTTGACTCACTTGCTGTTAATTTTTTAGAGTCACTTTAGGGACTTCCAAATGAGCTAGGGCATTTTGAGCTAAAATATAAGATTCTGTTACTTTCTTGGCATCTATAAATGCATCAGGTAGCCTGTTTGCTACACTTTGTAAATGTATAATCCAATGAAATTCAAGTTTACTTTGATTTGATTTCGGATCCATGAAAGACATAGAAGAGATATTTCATGTAACCTTTTTCTCATCAACTTCCCTTTCTTTTCCCCCTAAAATTGGGAATGTTATCTCATTAAAATGACAATTTAAATATCTCGCCGTGAATAAATCACTAGTCATTAGCTCTAGATATTTTATAATTGAAGGAGATTCAAATCCCATACAAATTCCCAATCTTCTTTGTGGTCTCATTTTAGTTCTTTGAGGAGAGCAATGGGAACATATACCACACATCCAAATATCTTCAAATAAGATATATCTGGTTCTCTTTCGGAGACCAGTTATAATGACGAGTATTTATGGTAAGCAGTTGGTCTAAGCTGAATGAAAGCCGTTGCATGCAATATTGCATATCCCCATGTTGAGGTGGGTAATCTAAACTTTATCAATAGTGGTATAGCTATCATTTGCAACCTTTTAATTAACGACTTTGCAAGGCCGTTTTGAGTATGCACGTGGGCAACTGGATGCCCAACCATTATCCCAATCGATTGGCAATAATCATTAATGCTTGAAAAGTAAATTTACCCACATTATCCAATCTGATTTTTTTTAATCGGATGATTAGGATAATGTGCTCTTAATTTAATAATCTAGGCTAAGAGCCTTACAAATGCAACATTCCTAGTTGATAGCAAACTCACAGGTGATCAATGAGTTGATGCATTAATTAGCACCATGAAATATTTAAATGGTTCAAATGTTGGAGTTATTGGTCCACAGATTTCTCCTTGAATTCTCTCAAGAAACATAGGAGATTCTGCATCTACTTTCCTAACTAATTTCCTTTTAAACCAGTTTTCCAAGAGAACAAGTCGTACAAACTATATCACCAGTATGAGGAATCTTCTAGTTTCTCAGTGGGTGTCCATATGAATTTTCAATGATCTTGCGCATCATTGTTGTATCCGGGTGACCAAGTCTATTATGCCACAAGAGAATATTTTCTCGTCTACTAACTTCTAATTAGAGATGGTATGTGATTTGGCATAATTTATAATAATTCCATATAAATCAAGTGTTTGCATCGGCATTCTCTCTAAGACTTGCTTCTGGCCGGTCTTGAAGGATGTGAGACATAAGTATTCTGTTTCATCTTTTTGCATGGTTTCAATATGATATCCATTTTGTCGAATATCTTTAAAACTAAGTTTCTTTGTAAGTTACTTAAATATGAGTCATTTTTTTATATACATTCTAGTTCCTTGTGGCAACAAGATAGAGACTCTTCCGGAGCCTTCTATAATTGCTTGATATAGTATTTACACTGATATTTGTCATACATAGGTTTTTGAAAAATCTCCTATTTTTGATGATTGTGTGTGTGGTAGTACTATTAAAGAGACATAGCTCTCCCTCATTTTCAATGGGATGATCCATTCTTTCTCGTGCTGATAACGTGTTATAAAATATGTTTGTCAACTAACTACAAAATATAGAATAAGAAGAAAGTATGAGAAAATGGAAAGGGAATGTTTCTTATTAATATATCTTATTCTTCTTCTAATATGTAACAACTCCCTATTTATAGGCATACAAGGGAGATGAAGAGGCTAGAGGAATTCTAGTAATCATATAAGTTACAAAGAATTCATGGCTTGATAGACTATTAAAATTCATGATATTGAGATTACAAACTTATGGAGTTACAAATTTTATGGACATCTATTAAGTATGGAATCTAGAAGGTTCAGAAACTAAAAATATTATAATAATAATATTAATTTAGGACTTTTAGACTATAAAAGATATGTTTTTGTCTTAGTTTAGCATCCAGAAAAGTTTAGTTTAGTCCACCTCTCTAGTTTAAGTTAGTTTTAGTTTAGTTTTTAGTTGTTTCTTCGTTGACTATAAGCCGGCTTGGAAGGTTGTTCTTATTTCATCAATTCAATTCGGCACGTTTCTTTTATTTCTTGCGTATTTACTATTTTTCATGGTTATTAATGAGTAGTTTTTCCTCTAGGATTAGTGTTGACCTTGGACTTATGCTTCATCCATGGAATCGTTCGTACTCCACGAGAAGATTGCTATTCATATGTTAGGACAACATGTGACCGCTGCACTGTAATGCTAAATCTAGGGTTTGGAAGAAATTGTTCACCTAGCTAAATTAGAGCAGTAGGTGCGATCTTCTGTGATTGTTGATTGGAGTCGGAGTTGATAACTTAATTTGTCTTGTTAGAAATCTTGGAAATTAATTTGTCACTTTACTAACCTTTGGTACAAATCACACTAAAAAATTATGGAATTCCGGAAACTCTAGGTTTTCTCTCTATTTTCTCCAACAATTTTTGTACTTTTTAGTAATTTTAGGATTAACTCCCAACAAACAACACTCGTTCAATTTAGTTTAATAATTTCGATCCAAAATTGGCCTGTTTCATGTGTATTCGACCCTCACGTGCTCCATGAACAAACTAAACTCACGTTTTTTGGGCGTGCCAATTAAAATTACTAGTCGTTAACCCATACATTCGCACGAACTAATATTGTCAATACTTTTTACAACTGTACTACAATTAACACATATGCATGCATCTAAAACCAAAATCCAATATTAGAAAAAAAAATTACAAACTCATAAACTATTAAACTTACCAATATGATAGAAAAATGGCAAAATTACGAAAAGTTAATTGACAACTAATAAATCTACTATAAATTGAGAACTTGAGAGAGAACTTGGCAAGGCTCCAATAATTTCTTGGTTTACCTGTCTTTAATGGCCTTTGATAAAATGTTATTAAGTTGATTTATGATGACTTTGGATGACCATGAAGGTGTTCTTTTATAGGACACATTACAAAATGATATATCTTCACTGATTCAAATATTGACTCTTAGAAATAGCTTTTTTTCCTGAATATCTTCAGGACATAAAATCTTACTAACATAAAGAGTTTAATATTTAGCATTTAGGAAATTATATAATTTAAATCCAATTATCATTTTTTTATTATTTTTAATTTCTATATCCTAATTTAGAAAAATTATATTTTTGGTTAAAGATCTTGGTAAGAGACATTAAACCAAAGCTGCCATAACTCAGGACAACCACATACATGGCCAAATGTTTTTATTTTTCTCGATTAATGTGGGAATTTTTTGTATTTTTGGTTAACATAGGAGCTCATACGGCGCATATATTTTAATTCAGAATTTTAAATTTTCATTAACACTTAGTCTTAGAGTTTGTATTAGTAAAGATTTCAGATTTTAATAATTTTAATTCCAAATCTTTAATATTTTGTCTTAGAGTTGTATTAGTAAAGAATTTTTGTAAATCTCAGTAGTTATAACTAGGGTCCAAAGAGATGGTGAAATATTTTTCTTTTTCTTTTATTGATATGGGATTTTTATATTTTTCAGTTAACATGGGGTCCTTTCAGGAATTTCATAATTGTAATTCTGATTTTTTTAATTTTCATAATATTTACTTTTAGAGTTGCTATTAGTTTAGGTTTCAGAAATTTAATAATTTTAATTTCAAAATTTTAATTTTCTTTAATATTTTGTATAAGAGTTTGAACTAGATAAGGTTTCTAAAATTAATATTTTGATTCTGAATTTTTAATTTCTATAATATTTAATTTTATAGTTCGTATTAGTTAAGTTGTATGAAATTTAATAATTTTAACACCAAATTTTTAATTTTTTATCTTAGATTTATATTAATGGAGGGTTTCTTCTGTAAATTTAAGTCATTATAAGTGAGATTCACCAAATATATGGTCAAATATTTTTTTCTCGATTAACATGAGAATTTCTTAATTTTGGGTTATTGTTGAAGCTCCTACAAAGTCTGAATTTTTAATTTTCTTTAATACTTATTTTTATAGTTTGTATTAGTTAAGACTTTAGAAATTTAATAGTTTTAATTCCAAAGTTTTAAAAAATTTTCTTTAGTTGTATTAGTTAAAGGTTTTATTTCATAAATATAAGCCGTCATAGCTGTAGCCCAAAAAAGTATCAGATATTATTCTTTTTCTTGATTATCAGTAGAATTTCTTGTATTTTTTAGTTAATGTGAAAGCTCCTACAAAGTAATTCAGAAATTTAATAATTTTAATTTTTTTTAATACTTATTTTTAAAGTTGTTATTAGTTTATGTTTCAAAATTTTAATATTTTAAATTCCAATTTTTTGATTTTTTTAATATTTAGACTAATAGTATGTATTAGTTAAGGTTTTAGAAATTTGATAGTTTTTGTTTGGAATTTTAATTTTTAATTTTCCAATATTTAGTTTTATAGTTGGTGTCATTTATGATTTTAGAAATTTAATAATTTTTATTCTGAATGTTTAATTTCAAAAATTTTAATTTTCTTTTATATTTAGTCTTAGAGTTTCTATTAGTTAATATTTCAGAAATTTAATAATTTTAGTTTTAGAGTTGATATTATTTAAAGTTTTAGAAATTTTATAATTTTAATTCTGAATTTTTTGTTTTTCTTAATAGTGTTAGAGTTTGTATTGTTGAAGGTTTGAGACATTTAATATTTTAATTTTGAATTTTTTATCATAAAGTTGTATTAGTTAAGAATTGTTTTTGTAACTGAGCTATTATAACTCGAGTCTATCAAATAGATGATAGTCTTTTTTTTTATTAACATGAGAATTTCTTGATTTTTGGTTAATATGAGAGTTTCTACGGAATGTAATTAGTAATATAAAAGTCGTTAACCCGTACAATTATATGGAAGTGTTGAAATTCGTGAATTTTGGAAATTTCATAATTTTAAATTATGAAGTTTCAGTTTTTATCATTATGCCACCAAGAAACACTTGAATTAGAGTTTTACCAACTTATCACTCATATGTGGTCTGAGGTACCCCTTAAACGTGAACACCTAAATTCCCGGATTATAACCCATGAATGCCAGGACAGGCCGTTATAATTAGTCTTTTGACAGATGGTCAGAACTTTTTCTTCGAAAAGTGGACTTAAATTAGGCTGTCTAATATATAGAAGGTCAGATCATGTTAAAGTCTCTTGAAAGAAGATTTTAAATCTTAATTGTTATAATTGAGTCCACTGAAAAGATGATTAGATTTTTTTCTCCTTAATTAGTGTGGGGATTTCAACCTTTTCCATTTTTCTAATTAATATAGAATTTCTTGTGTTTTTTAGTTGTCATGGGAACTGCTAAAAAGATTTACAAAAAAAAAAAGAGAGATACACATATACTTGCCTCGATCCAGTAAGATCTTTGAACTTAAACTCCCATCTACATTACAGCGTAATAACCCAAGATTTTTGCATGTACATGATATCATGATCGGAGCAAGATGTTGTTATGTGACGCACATATTGTCTAATTCTGTACGCTCCTTTAAAAAAAAAAAATCAATGTGTAGATAGATAGAACCAACAACATAGAATTGATGCGAACCCTTTTAAAAGAAGAAATTAGCATGTGAGATATTTTCTTGTTTAACCTGTGGATTAAAGTCAACCCGATATTGTTGTTTTACAACACACGCAAGGTAGAAGAGAAAATCATCTGCTAGAATATTAGAACGTATTAGTGCTGAGGAAAGGAGAGTCGGCGGCTAGTCCACGAGGGACCTTCCATCTCGTCTCTGTCCGGTTTTTATTCGGTTTGACAATCCCGACTGGAAGTTGAAAACCAATCCAATTAAGCGTAAGATATGGAAACTAAACATTACATTATATATTTTTTTTAAAAGAACATTACACTATATCTAATAGTAGTGTTCAATTTAAACTAATGATAGACAAATATATGCATGTAAGGTATGTCTAAAGTTTATTAACTTATAAACTGAAAATAATATTAGTATTAAAGAATAAGTTGAAACTCAATTATGATTAGAAATGCTTAAAAAATAAGTGTAAAAATAATTATATCTATAATCTAAAACAATTTCTTTTATATATGAGATAGGATTACCTCTGGAGACTGGTGGTATGTATCACCCTTTGAATCTTGATGCAAATTTCTGCATACTATTGTAGTGTACATGTGGCTAGGGGTGGAACTGAGCCGAGCTTGAGCGAGTCAGTCCTAGCTCGACTTGAGCTCATTCAACCTGCGAGTTGGCTCGGTTTGGCTCGGCTCGGTTACCTCACCGAGCTGAATAGCCAGCTCAAACTCGGCTCGTTCCAACTTGCGAGCTAGCTCGGTTCAGCTCGCGAGCTAGAACAGATCTTTGTCTTCCTGTCGCGGTGCCGGGACGTCGGGGGCGAGGGAGGAGACTCGAGGCCAATGGAGACGAAGGAGGCGCTGCCGGCGGCCGACAACGACGGAGGAGGTGTGTGGCGGTGGAGGCGTCGCTGGGCGGCCGACAACAACGGCTGGGCGCGGGGCGGTAGAGGTGCCACTGTGCGGCTGGTAACGACGGAGGACTTGGGGGCGGAGAAGGGGTGCGGGCCGGCCGAGGAGGAGGAGGGGCGTGGGGCGACAGAGGCGCCGCGGGTGGCCGAGGAGGTAGGGGGGTGCGGGGCGGCGGGGGAGTTGGAGGGGCGCGGAGCGGCCGGGGAGGCGAAGGGGTGCGACCGCGCGGGGTAGAGGAGGCGGTGGAGGCGCGGGGCAGGGGAGACGGCGAAGGCGCGGGGTGGAGGAGGCGGCAAATGTGCGCGGCGGTAGGGAGGCGTTGGCCTGTTGGTGTTGGGTGAGCGAGAGCGACCGGATTTTTTATATATTTATATATACCGAGCCGAGCCCGAGCGAGTTAGAGTCGGGCTTGGGCTCGGCTCGTTTGTGAACGAGTCGAGCCTGAGCCAAGTCAAAAACTGGGCCGAGTCAGAGTTGCTTGCGAGCTCCGAGCTAAAATTCGACCCCTACATGTGGCACAACTGCATCACCTTTTCTCCTGTTAGTCACAACCAAGCATTATTTACTAAAGCAAAGAGAAAGAGGGTGGGCTTCGTTAGTACTGGTGTATGAGGGGCTTCCTGAATCATGAATTCCCTGTATAAAGTGGATGGGATTTATGGCATTCAAATTCTTTTTCTTTATTATATAAAATATAAAGAAAACCCAGACCATTTCTTTACTCTGTAGATACGGGTCCACTAAATTGATGAATCAGATCTTTTTCTATACAGCCTCCAACTAGTAGACAGATAGATATAGAATTGTAAATTTGTGAAGTTAAAATTTCTATATTTGATTTCTATTTTCTATTTTTTTATTTTTATAAATTAATTAAATAGAGGAAATAAAATCCCGAATTTAGTACTTTCTAATTTTTTAGTTACGAATTTATATATATATTGGAAATAAAATTCTGCTTTAATATTTCTACTTTTTATTTTCAATTCCGAATTTATATATTTTTCAAAAAAATGTAAACTCAAAATCTAAACCATTGCAACATGGGACCATCAGATGAATCAATTAGGTTATCATGCGATCTCATACAAAATCTTTCAAGAATTCAATAATTTTAATTCTCAATTTTTAGTTTCTTTAATATTTATTTTTGGAGTTGGCACTAGTTTAGATTTCAAAATTTTAATAATTTTAAATCTAAATGCTTAATTGTTCTTAATATTGGCCCTAAAATTTTGTGTTAGTTAAGATTTCATAAATTTATTTTGAAATTGTATTAGTTAAGAATTTTCTTTCGTAAATTTGAGCTATTATAGGTGGGTCCCCACATAGATGGCCATATATTTTTATTTTTCTTGATTCATTTGGGATTTTCTTCTACTTATTAACATGGGAGTTCCTATATATAGAGTCTTTCGGAGATTTAATAATTTTAATTACAATTTTTAATTTTATTAATATTTAGTTTTAGAGTTGATATTTCGTAAAAGTTTCCAAATTTTAATAATTTTAATTTCAAATTTTCTTAATATTTATTCTTAGAATTTATTTTAGTTAAGATTTCAAAAAATTAATAATTCTAATTGAGAATGTTAGATTTTTTTTCTTAGAAATGTATTAGTTAAGTATTTAATTCATAAATCTGAGTCGTTATAATAGGAGTCCATCAAATAGATGGCCATATATTTTTCTTTTTTCTCAATTAATGTCAGAACTTCTTGATTTTTGGGTTAACGTGAGAACTCCTACGGAGTTTATAATTAATAATATACTAATCATCAACCCATATACTTACACAGACTAGTTATTGCTTATGATTTTTAGAGTTTGTTTGTTTTATGTGTTCATCATCCTATTTATCATTTTTATGGCACTATGGTTTTGTATAATTTTTTTTACTATTGAGCATTAATTTGAGTTCCAATCTAACCCAACATATGCAACTTTGAGACACAGTATCGAAAGGTACGGTAATTAATGTTCCATTGAAATTATTTTATATATTACTTTTACTTTTCTATTCTGTTCAGAAAAATTCACTATGACTAATTATTCTAGTCAAATCAACCAAAATTATTCTTTTGCCTTAATAAACAATAGTTTTGATAATTAGTTTAAGTACTACTTTGTTTCTTGGAAAAAAAAACCAACAATTATTTGCTTGTATGAAAAGCTGCCAAATGTGTTCGTTCATATGGATTGGACCAATATTTTGAATTGTAATCCTTGCATGTTGGCAAACACTCTATATTAAGAATCTATGTTAATTTCTAAATTTAGAAGGTACAAATTTGTGTGTTTTGTTTCAATTGTTGTAATATATTTGCTTTCCATGTTTGTTTGAAAACTAACCCAAAAACTTAATAATTGAAAGAAATCATATAGTGATTAAATTGCTTTCCATATGTTGATGTCTATATTTATATTAGTTAAGTTTTTCATATGAACTGTTATAAATATTCGGATAGTTGAAACAAATTTTTTTAATATTTGAATCTAACATACTGATTTTTAATACACATTTAAATATTTTATTATTTATTTTTGTAATTTCAGAAATTTAATAATTGTAATTCTGGATTTTTAGTTTACTTAATATTTAGTCTAGAGTTTGTATTCATTAAGATTTTAGAAATTTAATGATTTTAATTTTTTAATCTTAATTTTACTTAATATTGAGTCTTAGTGCTTTTATTAGTCAAGGTTTAGGAAATTTTAATAATTTCAATAATTTTAGTTTTACATTTTTCTTAATATTTATCCTTAAAGCTTGTATTAGCTGGTGTTTTGGGTATTTCATGATTTTAATTCCAAATTTTAATTATTCTTTATATTAAGTACTAAAGTTTGTATTAGTTAATATTTCCAAAATTTAATAATTTTTATCCAAAATTTTTATTTTTATTGAATATTTAGTCTTAGATTTAATATTTTGTATCAGAGTTTGTATTACTTGATGTTTTAGAAATTTATGATTTTAATTAATTTTTTTTTAATTATTCTTAATATTTAGTACTAGAGTTTTTATTAGTTAAGATTTCCAAAATTTAATATTTTTATACGACATTTACAATTTTTAATAGTATCTAGTCTTAGTATTCGAATTAGTTAAAATTTTATAAATTTAATTATTCTTATTCCTAATTTTAATAATTTGTATTAAAGTTGCATTATCTGAGGTTTCATAAATTAAATAAATTTAATTCCAAATCTTTCATTTTCCTTAATATTTAGTTTTAGGATTTCTATTAGTTAAGTTTTAGAAATTAATAGTTTTTATTCAAAATTTTTATTTCACTAATATTTAGTCTTATAGTTTATATTAGTTAAAATTTTCAAAATTAATATTAATGAAATTAAAACTTTGGTGTGAGGTCTCATTAACAAAATTAATATTTAGTTTTAAAGTTTGCAATAGTTAAGGATTTATTTTGAAAATCTGAGCTGTTATAACTCAAGTCATCAAATAGATGGTCAGAATTTTTTTTTTCTTTTTCTCAATTAATATTGAAATTTTTTGATTTTTTTTGTTAACTTGCGAGCCTCTACATAGTCGGTAATTAGTGATATATATATTCTAGTTAACACAATAATGGCATTAAAGGGGTGTTTGGTGAGATAGGTTGGTAATATGGGGCGGAGAATAATTTAATCTGATATTGTTTTGTGGACATGAAAACAAAAGATGGATTGATAATGGGTATAAATCACCTCATTTCCCATCAATTTAACCTAAACGAGGGTGGGTTTATAGCCTAAGATGAGGAATTGAGAGACCATTTAAGTCAAATCCTACTATAAAATTATAGAATATTTTGGTCAATTAAAAATTCTACTCCTTAAATTATGGTTGGGAGTGTGTTGTGTTACTCAAACTCTGTTTATTATATCATTTTTAACTATAATTATTTACTAATTATTTGAATAACAATAATATCTTACATATATATGATAAATATTTTCAATAACTATCACACCTCACAACACAATATAAAATCACATAACAATCCCAAACACAATGTTAATACACCTTAGAATCACATTCAACACCAAACAAAATAATGGTAAAAAGAAAATTTCCAAACCAAATCTTGCTCACAAATGCCATCTCTGAACCCGCCGACCCATTCCCAATGGCAACGAAATGCATATTTGGCCCACTATAGAGAGTAATGTTCTTGAACACAGTAATGTAGTTAGTAATGTGAGAGATTGCAGTCCTGGTTGGGCTTAGGTTATGGGCCGGATGAGCATTTGATACGTCAAAGTGCCATCTAAGGAAAGGGAGCAGTTGTAGAGAGCATATTTTTTACCCGTTCTTTCTTCAAAGTATGAAACATCGGTGGCCTCCTTGTCGGACACGGGTTCGACAGATCCATGACTAGGTCACTGCTGCATGTCAACTTACACCGTGAGTGCCCGAGTGGACTCTGCGGGGCGCAAATCTTAATCAACGGCAAAAACGCCCTATCCTTAAGTTTGAAAATTTTCACACCCACACGAAAAAAGCTGTCGAACGTCCATTTATGTACAGTTCTCTACACGTGTACAGTCGGAATGGCGTTTCAGTTTGGGCTTCTTTCACCACATACTTACCATACCTTTCTTTCATGTTACGTAGCTCTCCATCCAGCCAGCCATATGTACTGTACCAGGTCATAGCTCCATCGATCGAGCAAAAGTCGCACAGGCTAATTAATCAACACACAAGTGCACAACAAGTCAAAATTCAAGAACAAAGTTAAAAGAGAAAGAGAGAGCTTACTTAACATAACTCCGGCTACATGATGCCCCACACCATACAATGTACAGCACGTACCCCCCTCCACACCACGACATGCTGTACATGTGCTAACCTCGCCTCCAAACAAACAAAGGTGCATCAGAACAACAACTACTACGTCCTAATTAATTAATCCAACGTTTGAACTCATAGCGGCTCGCTCCTCTCGTACATGACGCTCCACGAGTCCAGCGTCGGGAAGCACGGCTGCTGCTGCTGCAGCTCTGCCTCGTCCGGAGTGACGGCCGGCAGCGACGGCGCCTGCTCGAACGCGCCGCCGCACGGTGCAGCCAGCAGCATGGACGCGTCGAACGCAGGCAGGATGCCGTCGGCCGGCGACATGGGGTCGGCCTGGACGCCGGTGACCTGCTGCACCATGAGGCGGAAGTTGGCCGGGTCGGTGCTGATGTACGTGGTGGGCGCCCGCTTCGACGCGCGCGACCGCCGCTTCCCCGCGCGCCCTCCCGCAGGGCCGAGGCGCCCGTGCGCGCGCCCGGCGTACGGCCGGGGAGTTTCTGCAACCAGCACGGACTCGCAGGTGATGGGAGGAGCCGGGGCAGCGGCGCACGCGAACTCGACGAGCAGCGGCGAGGGCACGGAGGCGGGGGAGGTGTCGGAGATGGAGAAGTGGAGGGCGCGCGCGATGGCGGCGTCGGCGAAGGAGTTGGAGAGGAGGGCAGTGGGCGGGGCGAGGCAGGAGATGGCGTCCATGAGGCAGTGTGTGTACAGAGAGAAGCGAGTGGTGTGGTGTGGTTTGGGAGTGGGAAGAGGGGTGTGGTGGTGTGTATATAAAAGGAGGCGGGTGGGGAGGGGAAACCGCGTGGGGGCGTTGGATGGCGTGGGGTGGTGTCGGCGTGTGTGCATGGGCGGGGTTCAGCTTGTGTCGGAGACACCGCCAAGCCCCCTGGGTCCACGCTGCGCCGGACCTGGAGTCAACTCGACCGAACCGAACCTGCCTGCGGTCCCGGGCCCTCAGCCAGCCGAACGGGTTCCGATCCTTTGTGGTGTAGAACGATACTAGGACACAACAATTTTTTTTTTTTCTGATGGCATGCATCTGCAGCATTTTGCGCCTCGAGGAGCTGTTGTTTGAGTAGACATATGAGTGTTATTTTTTTTTTTGTCACTTTAGTGTCAGAGAACTAATTTTGATGAAATAGCTGAAAACTTTAAGATCATGTAGGATTATAAAGTCTTTTTGAGTTTTTGTTCAATGCTATGGTTTTTAAAAATTGTGGTATTAAAAATCAAAGAGATGTTTGATTCTAAAGTATTTTATAATTTTTGAAACCATAGTTTCTTTAAAATCATGATTTTTTCTCAGTTTTGCAAACTTTGGTTTTAGTCCAAAATTTTGACCACACACATACGCATGTCTCCTCCCTCCTTGCGCAAAATGGAGAAGGAGCCTGAGAAGCCGCCGCTGGTGCCGAAGTCGAAGGTCAGCGAAGGAGGTGCGGTTGGAGAGGATCTGCTCGCTGAGGTAGAGGAGGCAGGTGGCGGCAGCTGTGTGGGTGGAGACGGTTTTGATCTTACAAACCGTCTGAGATTATAACAGTCACCGATAATGACACTATCACAGATGGTTTTGATCTAAAAATCGTCTGTGATATCACACTATCACTATCTCAGATGGTTTTGACTTCAGAACCGTCTGTGATAAGGAAACAATCACAGACGATTTCAAGATTACCACCGTCGCTGATAATGACAATATCGCAGATGGTTTTGACCTCAAAACCGTCTGTGATACTCTAAATACACAGGCTGTTCTGAAACAACCGTCTGTGATAAGGACGCTATCGCAGACGGTCCTGAGGTCATAACCGTCTCTAATAATTTGAGTATCACAGACGGTTTTGATCTCAGAACCGTCTCTAATAATGTGAGAATCCCAGATGGTTTTAATATCAGAACCGTCTGCGATACTTATATTATTACTGACAGTTCTGAGATCAAAATCGTCTGTGTTAGTATGAGTATCTCAGATGGCTTTGATGTTATAACAGTCTGTGTATTAGAAATACCACAGATGGTTCTGAGGTTATAACCGTCTCTGATAATATGAGTATCACAGACGGTTCTGATGTCAGAACCGTCAGTAATAATGTGAGGATCACAGACGGTTTTGACATCAGAACCGTCTGCGATACTCATATTATTACTTACGGTTCTGAGATCAAAATCGTCTGTGGTAGTATGAGTATCTTAGACGGCTTTGATGTTATAACAGTCTGTGTATTAGGAGTATCATAGACGGTTCTGATGTTATAACAGTCTGTGTAGTATGAGTATCACAGACAGTTCTGATATTATAACAGTCTGTGTAGTATGAGTATCACAGACAGTTTTGATCTTATAACAGTCTGTGAAGGGAGAGATTACAGACGGTTTAAAGCGTTTAAAGCCATCTGTGATAGTACATGATTATCACTGACTCGAATATCACTGACAGGTAAGAACCGTCTGTGATGACTGTTTTGACCCGACTGTGATAATGAATTCTGTAGTAGTGACGGCAGCTGTGACTCCTGAGCCACCCATCGGACCACCAAAACAGTCGAAAAATTCCGAAATTTTCTTCCTAATCGACACCTCCTGGCCTCATAAACTATTCTGCTTAGACAGATCTTGAAGCTCTTACAGTGATCATCATCGCCGGCGAGCCCCCAAAATGAGCTTCTGTTTCCAGCCCCACACGGCGTGCTGTAGTTCAAATTAATTGCACTTGTTAGACCCTCTAGACCCCCTCTTGCACCCCACCAAGCGCCACCACCTCCGACAAAACTTCGCGGGAGTTCATCGTGCACCTCTTTCGGTCGTCGCCCAAGGAATTGAGGATCAATTTGAGCACCAAAATCAAATTAATCAAAATTAACCGAATTGGGACTCTAAAGCGTCGACCAGACTTGTTCTCTCACCGGTAAGCCTCGCCGGACAAATCCAGCGACGGTGAACCGGCCGCTCCCCCTGTTTTTGCTACAGTAATTTGTCTAACATATATAATTTGTTGAATAAAATATTATACTAAAAAGTGTTGGATATAATTTGCAAAAGGGTATTATATAAAATTGTTAAATATAATTTGTCTAACATATAATTATTTGAATAAAATATTATATTAAAAACTATGATATCCAAACACTAGTAGAAATTTCCCAACAATTATTTTTTTTAAATTTTCATAACAGCTAATTCATTTAAACACCAAAATGAAACTTTTAAAAAAATTATGTATCCAAACACTTATAAAAACTATAATTTTCTAAAAAACTGTGGTTTTGTAATATTACGAAATACTGTGGTTTTAGTTATATGACAATTCCAAAACCATGATTTTAAAATACTGTAATTTTCAAATAATGTGTTTGCAAGTAAACCCTAAAACTACATCCTTCTTGTATCTGGGATGGCAGCAAATATTAACCTACATTCCAAGTAACCTCCCATATATTACAAATGTAGTCATGGACGACGCTGAGGTACATCTCAATTCTCACCGCAGTTGTTCATGCTATAAGAAAAAAAAAAAAGGTCATCCATCTTCCACGAAAGGAGGGATTGAGGTTATGTCTCATTATTGCACGTACGTGCAACGAACCCTTCCTTCTAAAATTTCGGCTGTTCGTCGGTCGGCCGGGGCACAGCCTAGATTTGCATTGGATTGGACTGCCGAAGCGTAAAACTTACCGAATCATTTTGGATTTAAAACAAGCGTGATTTGAGGAGAGGGGAATGCTCCACGTCCAGTTCACGCCCCTGGTGCACCCAAGAGACAAATAACACTGCTCCTGCAGCAGCAGAAAGGAATCCCGGTTAATTAGCAGCTGCAAGAATATCAGAGTGGGCTAATTGTCGCTCTCACTTGGATTTTGATTTTGATTTCGGAAGATCTCAATAACGTGGGGATAAAAAAAGTGGTGGGGGGCCTTTCTGATGATTCACCCCACAGTGATGCTACCATCAAGCAAAGTTTTGGCTATCGTCTTTTTTTTTTCCTACTTAAAAAAACCTAACACAATCCATACGAGATCCTTTTGGTGCCTCCTTTTGAAAACTAGATCCCTATTTCTTTTACTTTTATGGAGATTTTCTGTCTGTTATAAGTTTTTTTCGAAGATTATGTTCTTATAAAATTTTTATAAACAATAGTATCTGTTCGTATGTATAATAGTTCTCTTTTTTTATAATGAATATATCAACTCACAAATAATATATAATGAGTGAAAATGACTGATAGACTATCAAAAATATTGATTGTGATCAAATCTGTTGCGAATTGTTTTCTTATCGTCCTCGTCCTCTTTTACTAAAAGGAGTGGTGAATCCACACCTATCTTAGTATAAGATATACCTTTTAGGAAGGTTACATTCAAATGCCAAGCATCCTTTTTATCTCATATATCAGAATCGAAGGAAAGTATCATATGCTCAATCGTGCTGTATGTTCTTCCTGTGAATCATAGAACACCTCGCTGATGTACGATTTGTTGACCTCAATACAAAGACCAAATGTAAAATCAAAATGCAAACAGCAGATTATTTTTTTATCTCTTATCCAACGCCTTGCTACAACGGATTCGCTAAAAAAAAACACGGCAGCACACAAACTGGAAGCATTTACGGACCTCACCTCACACACTGTGGACTACCTAGACATGCATACATGGGTTACACAAAAACTGAACAAGTTTGACAGTTTCCCGGGGATTTGTCAGCGTTGAAAACTTTCAGCAACCAACCGCTCCAATTAATTAAACTCAAACCCACTAGGAAATACAAAAGGGTAGCTAGTGTTGCATTGTTTGTATCGAGAGGCACAGCGCTTAGTTTAATCAAAACATCCCATGAGGCATTCTCTTGTGATTGAGTGCTTTCAAAGACTTTGGGAGCACCCAACACTTGATTACTTCCACTAACACCACCTACTTAATCAAATGGAGTCATTCCCTAAAAAAAATTGGATATATAGACCATTGTGTAGGTCATGTCCACTTGAAAGTTGAATCCAACTTTGACTTGGAAAAAAAAAGCTCAGTGATCTATCCATCCAGAACGAGATCTAAATAAATTAGAACTGATAAACGATCTGTTACAACCTCTTTATTAGAAAAATTTTTTTTTATGCCATTATAAAATTTTAATATTTTGTATTTGTCACTAGATGTCTTACTAACATATGAGTCTATTCCCATCTTATCACCCTCACAAACTATAATTTTTGAACTTTTTCAATTGTAACTTTTCAACACAAAAATCACTTGTAACTTTTGCTTTTTTGAAGAGTCTGCTAAGACTAAAATGAATTCTTTTGTCACTTAATTGTTTTTATCATTTCAAGAATGACTTTAAAATACCCAACTTTTCAGTCCTGTATTCCAATTTATACTACCTACCTTAAACAAACAAAAAAAATTTAAAGGTACCAATAAACTTAAAAAACGTTAATGAAGATATATGGTGATATCACCCTATGGTAACCACCTCTTGTTTATTTAAAAATCCCAGGCAAATCAGATGCTCCCCTAGAAAACTATTCCTGTGGTAGTACTCTCTGCTTGACTTGTTAGTACACACCTGCTCCTCATCCACTTGGTCCACTGCCTAAGTATCGATATACAAGTTTGAGAATGTACTGATATAAAACCCCACACAAATTAAAGATTTAATTATGCAAGCATAAAATATTTGTAACAACCATACATGATTCCCTCTGAATAATTAAACATTTGTTTGGAGCATCTCATTGTCTCTTAATTCCCTTTGACATGAAGTATCATGTATGGACTAGGAACATCTCTATCCATAGGTCAATGCCCCATAACATGCAAGGACAGATGGATGTTTCAGACCACTGGGTCATTAAGGCCCAGACATTTGTTTTTACATACTTGTTGCTAATGGTGTAAACCTCCCTATCCCTCTCTCCTGCTGTCCTGCCCCAAGTATCCACGTCAGCATGACGCCACCTAATTTGATAAAAAAGGGGTTGTGAGATAAACCAGGTATGTAGATATGGAAGGGTGTTCCTAGATTGCTCACAGAAGTTGTGTTTTGAGGTATATAGTGTCCATTTGTCACACAAATATTAGTATCAGTATATAATATATATATATATATATCACTAAATTATTACAAATAATATTAGAAAGAAAAATCTATTGAACCCCTTCCACATCTTCAAACAATCAGGACATTTTTCGTATTATTGTCATTTGTACTTGTAAATGTCAACAGACTCCGATTATGCTCCAATTATATCAACACTGATTTCCTTAGGGAAAAAAGTTATATCAACATTGCCATATATCCGAATAGAATTTTTACATATTTGTTTCGAACACTAGCTAGCATGTAGATAGTAGACTCCTCGAATGGGTAGAAATTCAAATCCTGTCTGTCTACTAATGTTAAAATAAAAAAAGTGCTCTCTGCACCTATGTGGTCACTCAAAGATGCTAAAAAATTGGAGATGTAGTACTAAACACTTTTTTCTGTTTGAGCTGTCAAGTTGCCAAGACAAGCTTTTTGGAAAAAAAAAAAAACTATAGATTGCACGAGAAACAAAGGGAATACACCATTGTGATTTGTTAAGGCAATGGCTTTTGACTTTGGCGAAGAGTGTCAACTTTACTTGTCTTTTCTTATGGGCCAAACAAGCAAGAATCTAATCGACTTGCTTGTTTGTATCCCAGAGGTCATATGCATGCGTTGATTCCTTACATTGAAACACTTCCGAACCGAACCAGTTGAAATTTGCCGCTGTCTTTAATGCCTTGCTTGGTCAATTGAACGGTTCGTCAAAATATGACAGATCCCCTTATCCATACTTTGGTGTTAAACGTTTTGTAAAATTAAAAGGAATGAGGACCAGGTTTTTGGTAAGTCCTATCAGATCATCGATTGATTTGGTATTCGACAAGATATCCAAAATAATATATATATATATATATATATATATATATATATATATATATATATATATATATATATATATATGTATATATGTAAATTTTTTTTAAAAAAAAACTTGAAACACTAAGAAATTTATAACTAATTGTCATAAATTTTTTAAATAAAATTTAATAATATTTTACCACAACAATTGCTACATTAGTCGATATGCTAACATAGTATGCCCAAAAATCATGTCAACTCATATTTCCATTTATTTCACTGATGGATGGACCTATGATATAAACATTTCCAAGTTTAGAGATCTATTAGGAAAATTTGAAAATTCATGACAAAAATGCTACAAGTTTAAGAATATGAAGTGCAAATTACTATGAAAAAATAAACAATATAAATGACGAGGAGACCCAGTGCATATGTCAATTGAGCCAATATGCTAGATGTGCATTGACGTACATTTAAGTGGGCTACCCTCTCGAAGACAAAAAATAAAAACAAAAGTGGGATACAAGGCCGTAACATCCCAGACCGTCCCATCAGCGGGGCTGCAGTGCACTAACATAAATCCTTGCACGACCTAGGACTAGACTAGGAGGACACACTTCTTTGTGTTCTCGGACCAAGTTGAGACAAAAGTGAGCTATGTCACGTAATCTCGTGGCACAAGTGGATTCATACGCCGAAGGGGCACTAGCCTAGAAGTAGTATTGCAGCCCAGGCAAAAAAAGTGAGTGCGACCCAATATGTGAAGAGGTAGGTGGCCGCCAAACTAAACCACGTGCAGACCAGGTTTGAGAGAAAAATGGGGAGCCGCCCATGTAACCTCAAGTGGCCCAGGTGGATTAGGAGGGGGAGTAGCTCGTGGATGATAAACTTGCCAAGCATTGGAGAAAAGGTGGTCACACACCAAAAATTCTTTGTGTGGTCCAAGTGGTGAAGAGGGCAGATATCCACGAGACAACATGTGAGGGCAGACCATTTTACAGTGTTTAGCCCAGGTTGGAATTGAAGCAGGTGGACTGCCCAGCAAGGATCAGTAGAAGTGATTTCTTAGGTTAATGAATTTTGCCCATGGGTTGTCTTTAACCGAAACACTTGGTTTGGGGCTTAATGATGGTATTTTGTGTCGCTTGATCAAGATTAGTGGATGTAGCCACTGGCCCAACAAACCCAATATATGGAGAATGGACTAACCTTCCGTCCCCACATATCAGAAGGTGAGTTTTTTTTAGAGAGATTGAAAAAACCACAAATGACAATCTCAATAACTTCTTTACGAGTTATTTTGTTACTTTAACCCACACAAATTGCATCCAATTTCAAACACCCCTCTACCATCACCATTCTTTTAAATTTTAATGAAAATAATTCAAAAATTTGAAAACAACCATCACTAGCATGTGGTGCGCTAGTAGTCACCGCTTAATCAACAGTCACGTGCACCACTAACTCTACCATCCAAATTAACTTGCCATCACCATTGACAACTAGTACTATCGTCGCCGCCATTGGCTACTGCCCCTAATGCTCCTACCACCAATCGTCGTCTCAACACTATTTCGACTAAGGCCCCACATGTCAGTGACTATTGTTTTTGAGTTTTTTTTAATTATTTCCATTTAAACTTAATGAAATAGTGATGATAGAGGATATTTGGAACTAGAGGCAAATTACAAGAGTGTTAAAGTCATAAAATAACTTGTATGATAGTTATTGAAGCTGTCATTGAATTATGAGGGGTTTTTGAAATTACTTGTTTTTCTTGGAGAAAATTAAAGAAGGCCAAAGTCATTGGCGGTTTTAGATTCTCCTATAAATTAATTTACAGTATTACCATATCTACAAGTGTGTGATGGTTTCAAAAACCCCGTTCTTGTCAAATTCTTGTTAAATTTAAAGAGAAAACATTAAAAAAATTTGAAAACACTATAACTAACATGTGGAGTTTGTATCTGTTAATATTTTCTTTTGGTTTGTTATCTTCTCTCCCCAACCTCACCTTCCTTCCTATTCTTCCTCTATGCTCTGGCTCTCTCTTTTTCTTTCCTATCCCCTCTCTCTCCTGTTGGACATATTCACATCACCTTACAACTATCATGGAATGACTCTAACGCTACCATTTCCTCCCTAATAGCACTGTCTTGTGGCCATTCATGCACTTAACAGTGACACCTTCGACCTCAACTGCAATATGTCTCTCGAGGGTTCCTCAAACATGGATGAAATCAACTTCGAGTTTATTAGGTGTGGCAAGTGCACTGTACAGACCAACTTCTATACCAGTGACTGAAAGTATATCCACCTCTCCCCTTCAACCCCTCCAATGGATTGCAGCACACCAAATGACCGCCATGGAGAAGGGATAAGAAAGGAAGAGAGAGAAAGGGAGGGATAAAGAAGAAGGGGAGAAAGGGAGGGGGAGAGAGGGGAGAGAGGGGAGAGAAAAAAATTAAAAAATCAAAAATACATTAACAATCATTGATATATTAATCTCACATGTCAGTGATTGTATTTTTCAAATATTTTAATATTTTTTGTCTAAATTTAGTGGGAATATGGGAGGACGGGGTTTTTAACCTGTGATGCACTTGTAGGTATAATTTTGTTGCAAATTGATTTAATAGAGGGACTATGAAACCTATGATTTTGGATTTTTTTTTTTCATTCCCTTAAGTTCATAGATAATCTCAAATCATCTGCAAGAAAACAAAGCGCTACTTCACCTCGAACCGAACTGAAACAGAAATCATTGAAATTAGTAGTCTCTGATCTAACAAAGACGAGAGTGAAACCATTTAGTCTAAAGGTGCGTTTGGTTCCCTGTACGAGGGTAGGCTGGCTCGTATCAGTGGGATAGGTTGGATGGAACAGGCTGTGAGATACAGTAGAGATGTTGTTTGGTTGGCTGAATTTCTGAATCTTGGATGAATGCTGAGTTTGTTTGGTTGGCTGTATCAGAGGCTGGTTCTGGTGGGTGGATGGAGGAGATGCTGTTTGGTTGGTTGTATGGGTTTGTATGTGGTTACTCTAGTGATGAGATTACCCCTCTTCATCTGAAGAGAGGGAATTGAGATTTGATTAAGTTTTGGATGAGAGGAGCGTGTGAGAGTATTGTAACGCAAAATATTTTTAGAATAGTTAAATTTAATTACGAAATAACTAGAAACTGTTAATTAGTGCGTTGATATTTTGAAACGTCACGACTGTAATTAGTGCGTTGATATTGATTCTAATCAAATTTCTTTTATCACTTAAAAAAAATTGTCTTAGTCACCGCGTGGTGATACTGATTCTGATACAACCGATACGTTAACAATGGATCAATCACCCCATTTCTTGCATATATTCTAGAAAATGATTTTATGTTGTTTAACACCTCTGATACAGGCGTGCAAAAAGAAGCAACAATGAAGAGCCTAGAATAGATCAATACATAGCACAAATTTGAAACAGTAGACCTAGATGGTAGCAAAGGGCATAGATAAATTCATGTATTCTGTATTGAATTGAGAATCCCACAAAATAAAGGTCTAAACCACAACCATAGCCGGAAACAAGAGGTATAAAGGAACACAAGTTTGCACATATTTGTATTCCAACATAAACAACCATCATAAATGTTTCATCGTAAACAGATATCATCTAAGAAATAACATTGATTTGGAGTTACGTAGCACAAAATATGACTAGGGCGTGTCCAGCTATCACAACTTACCACAAAATACAACTGTCAGTTAGTGAGTGTCTAGCTATCACAACTTGCCACAAAATACGATGGTGTTCAGCTAGTGAGTGTCTAGCTATCACAACTTGCCACAAAATACAGCTGTCAGCTAGTGGGTGTCCAACTATCGCAACTTTCCACAAAATACAATTAGATTGGGCCTGAAACTATCTTCTAATATTCTAAGACAGATTGCCTAGGAAAATCCTAAGCCAAAGGATACGATGGTGTTCAGACATAGCCACAAAGGCAATGCCTTGCGCCTTGTTATCCAACAGACGTGTGAAGGCTACCAGCAGGGCCTCCTCATCGAAGCCAGGTGTGCTCATGACAGCTTCATACAGCTCAGGATGGACTTCCTGTGGGATGGTGTCACGTATGGCCTGTGCAACATCACACACAGCTTATGTCATGTTGTTCATGAACATTAACTCCTCATTTGGCAAGGAGGCCCTCTTTCTCTTCCCCGAGGTGTTGGTGGCATCCTTGCTCTTCGATACAGTATGATCAAGACCGACGGTTTGCTCATCCACGTGCTCAAACTGCGGTTCCCCATGGTATGCGGAACTCTCGGGTGGTACATCGGATCTAGGACAAGGTGGGGCTGGAGGAGAGGGAGTGTCTAAGGCCTCATTAGAGCCCATAGCAAACCTCCCTGTGGCCTGTCCACTCCCAAATATAGTCATCATATGGGGGTAGTTCTCAATTGATTTGTTGAGATACTCAGCATCTTTGGGATGATCCTCTAAAGCATCGAAGGTAAATAATTAAATATGGGCACACCAACATTCACCATCAAAAATGGATAAATGGTATAGACAAACCTTGATATGACCCTTGCAGTGCTCATGTTCGAGCAGTATGGTGTGGTTAGCTTCATCCCACAAAACTCCACTTAGGTTTCTTAGCTTACAGATCTTCACCCATCTTTGACGCCACTTGTGTAGGTGGTTATACACCTGTGTGGATGTCACCTCAACCCCACTATACTCAGTCAAAGCCCTAGCAACTTGAGTTAGCCGGACTTCCTTGAAGCCCTTGTCAATTCTAACTCCAGAGAGTACTAGGTCACTCATGTGTCGTAAGACAAACCCCAACATAGAACTTGTCCAACGCATGGAACATCTGGATGAGTTTGTACCACCCCCCCTCTCCAGCACCCTCTGCACTAAATTCATCCATAGCCTAAATTAGGAGAAGAATACAAGTTAGTACATGGTGTGAAGCAAATGAAATGATCATATTGAAAACAACCAACGAAAAACAATCCCATATGACGGCAAGAGTAAACATAATAGAAAACAAACAACTTCATCAACAACACTCCAGAAGAACAACAATTGTTACACAATTCGCAAACCACAGTTAGGACATACATGCACAGCTATTGTTTGACATGAAAAGTAGGTACCAACTTGGCAAAGTCAAGATACTCTAATCTATACTCGAGAGGAACCTCTATTGTTCCACATCTTAGTAGCCATACTGTCCCTTTTTTGCGCCCAAGCATTGTTCGCAGCGTCAACCTCAGAATGTATTTCTGTCGCATCATGGTTCGGAGCCCAACTTTCCTCTGGTAGAATGACCTCGTCGTACCCGTGAGAAATTACCCAATTGTGGAGAATGCAACAGGCTAGCACTAGCTTCACCTGCGTCTTGTATGGGTAGAATGGTTTGTTGTCTAAGATACGAAACCTGCTCTTCAAGGCTCCGAATGCATGTTCGACAGTGACCCGAAAGGAGGAGTGTCTCAAGTTAAACAACTTCTTGCAATCACGTGGGTAGTTCCTTCCACCGTACTCCTACAAGTGATACCGAACAGCTCTGTATGGTGGAAGGAAACCTGGTCGGAGTGCATATCCAGCATCAACTAGATAGAACTTGCCTAACAAATGAGAAATATAACAATATAGATATAAGAGCTATCATTCAGTATGAAGTGTATGATAATTTTTTGGTGATATACTATACCTGATGGAACCGTTAATCCATCAAGCCTCTATAAAGCATCGGCAAGTATGAGAGCATCATGGGCTGACCCTTCCCAACCAGCTAGTACGTATGTGAACCTGAGATCAAAGTCCACAGCAGCCAGAACATTCTGCGTCGGGTAGTGCTTCCTACCCTTGAATGCGGCCACAATCTCTTTTGGGACTCTTGCATGGATATGTGTACCATCAATTGCACCGATACAATCCTATGTAATAATTTAAACAACTATTCGTAAGTGGTGAAGGTTACCTTCGTCTAAACTAAACGTGCAAGTAATTGCTTTACCTTGAAATAGGGGGACCATCTCGAACTGTTGGCAATCTTTGCATGGGTTTCAGTGGATGGGGGTTTTATCATCTTGTGTCTTAACTCACCGATGGCATAGAGTACCTCCCTAAAGTATCGCCTGATTGTTTCTATAGACCTTCAAAAGTTAATCTTGATCACTCTAAATCTTTGGTTATGGCCAACAACATGAAGAAACATTGCCACTTGCTCCTCCACCGAGCTGTGGAAGCTATCCTGTAGCAAGTTCCTCTCCCTCAACAATGAGCATAATTGGAAAAATGGAGCTTTTCTTAGCTGCAACATCTCTACGCATTGGATGTCGTCATATTCATAGATCCTACGCAACAGTTCCTGTCTCTCTAAATCTCTCTCAAGTAAAGGACCGTATGTTAGTGCAGGTGTACGATTCCGCCGCCTCCTAAGGTGTACGATGAACATAACATATGCCGCAATGACAAGAGCAGCCGCTTTCGCAATAAGCTGGCGTCGTCTACTCACTACATCCATCTAATAAAGAGAAGGCAAAAAAAATTACACACTTCATTAATACAAACAAATTAAATGGAGGCTGTCTCACAACATGGGTCATTTCCATACATATGTAAGTTAGAATGCACTAATTAGCTTAAGAAACAATTTCCTTAATAACAACAGCATCATCATATCAACTATCATAACTGAGAAGCGTCAATAGAACAAATACAATGTGAATGTACCAAGTAGTTCAAAATCAGCCGAGATATAAATACATTTCATGATCTACATAAAACAAGATATTTGAACTTCTAGTACCCAAATGACAGAATCCAAACTATATGATCTAACTATCATTCAGAATCCAATATTATAGGAGATTTCCAGTAATTTGATGGTGCCAAAACCAGACTAAGACTCGAATAAACCAAAGATAATCTCAATGATATTTAGTCACTCATATATATTACTGCTTCATATTACTACTACTACTGATCTAATCACTTACCAAGAGGACATTTCATAGCACATTGATACAATCTATTTGTAGTAGTATCTATGATGTTTTTGACACAATAGAAGTTGGAGAGCTATATGCAGAAGAAGCATAAATATTCTTGGATGACCCCCTTGTGGAAATATACAAGTAACTACTATGTTCATATGTGTGCACTACTGAAGAATGGATGCAGTTAGATAGAATAATTAACAGCATTTCAACTAATCCACTTCATACTTAGCCAAATTTCTCAACATCCACCTTGTCCCCTTCATCCAATTCTGTAAACAACCAAATAATGGATTGAATTTTCATAACTAAATCTGTAAACAAACAAATAATGGATTGAATTTTTATAGACAAATCAACAAAAGTGGTTGCAGAAGCTCATTCTGCTTACTAGTTTTGACATCAGGTGACCTTAAGGAAAATTTTAGCATCTTGATACCTATCTTGCAAGTTAGTGAAGTCTGTACATATGATGAACTGTTGCCATGTTAGATTTTCTTCTCATTTTGGTTCTTTACTAGGTAATTTTCATTTGTGGAAATCTCCAGTAGTTTCACTCAAGACAGAACACTTAAATGATGCATATATTTATATCATGTACATTATTTAATCACCTGGACAGTACTGCGTAGTTCAAGAGTTTATAAGTTCTGGTTACATACCCAAGTATTACTACAATCTTACTCAGCATTTGTTATTCAAGACCATCATAATTTTTTATGAATTGGTTCTGACCATTGCACAATTTTCATATTGCTTTCCCTACTCTTACCTTATTAAGATTTTAGTTACAGAACATCTTCACTAGTTCACCGTTTATCACTATATTCCAAGACAAATGGCACAATTATGTCACAAGGGCTCATTTTCTGAGTTATTTATTAAGTAGTAGTGTTCATAATCCTCATACATGCTGGCCCCAGCAACTTGGGCTGTTTGCAAAAGCTAGATTTAGAATCATATCGGCATATGGCTTTAGCTATTAGGGAACACAGAGGAACATAGATGGATCTTCAATATTTTGTTCATATACTACAATTTCATTCTTTTACCAATATCCAGACCTAATTCACAACAAACATTGGCCTCTGAACATAAAACTCTTACATACATTCGGACATCCATGGATCTTGCAAGGAATAGAGACTAAACATTGAAAAAGAGAGAGAGGCAGAGAGGGCACCTGGAGGGCAGGAAGAAGCCAAAGAGCACAACCCTCTTAGGAAGAGATCTGTGCAAAAACAGGACCAACAGACAAAAATTTAACCATGTGTTACCAAAAAGCAGTCAACTGAACAATAAAACAGGAAAATTTGGTTACCTCCTTCACGGCCTCTGTTGTGCGTCGTCGATGATGAGATCCAAGCAGGGAAGACGCGGAGGTGTCCCTTGTACTGGGAGGAGGAGGTGTGCGGAACAATGTGTGCGAGGGAGAGGCACAGGCAGAGGTAAGGCGATGGAGAGCGGAAGGCGGAGGCGGAGGTGGACAGTGGACACAGAGGCAACGAACAAACGAAAAATTAACCAAAAATTACCACAAAACGTTCAACTGAACAATAAAACAGCAAAATCTGCCTACCTTGTTCACGGGATCTACTTTGCTTCATCGACGATGGGATCCAACCGGGGGAGAGGAAGGAGACGATGTTTGGGGCGGCGTGGAGGCAGAGGCGGATGCGATGAGGTTTGGGGCGGTGCGGGGACGGAGGCGGAAGCGACGAGGTTTGGGGCGGAAGGGAGGGAGGTAACCCTAAACAAGTGCGAGGCATGCAACGAGGACACCAGGAGCAGATGAATGCGCGTATCCCACGGGCCAGGCCGACGGAAACGACCGCGTTTCACGTTTGCGCGGGCCAAACTGAGCGAGATGATTTGCACCGCGCGGGCCGGACTAGAACCACTAATGTAGGCAACCAAACACGAAGTTTTTGCATCCACAGGCCAAGCCGAGTCTTGGGCCAGGTAATCAAACACGCCCTAAAGTATCCCAAGTAAGGTAAAGTTAAATGCTTCTATTGCGATGGTGTCAGCTCCTAAAATAGAGAGATTATTGTATAAATATTGTATATTTCCACATGTTGAATCAAATAACAAGGTTCGTAATTGATATAAAAAAATATTTTTCTATGCTTTTTAATTTTTAAGATTGATCCACAATCTAACAGTGGAACGTCCTTGTCTTTGGAAGGAAATAATTCTTTTTGTTGAAAAGAAGAAATAACGCCCCAAGCGACCAGCGACGCCTTTAAAAAGTACCCGGTAACACAGAATTTGAGTTGGAGCATTTTACAATTGTGACTTGAATGTTTGACCTGTATAAAAAATCATTACAACAATCTAAGCTAAAGTGATTAGCCGTTACAACCTTGACTAAAAATCCTGCTGTCACATATGTTAACTCGTCCAGACTACATGCTCCTAATAAGATTTGCTATGCATGCAAAAATTGAATTACCCGAGCTTCCCAAGCTCCATCTTTTTCTTTATCGCCCGATGACCATAATATAAAAAGGAATCAATGATACCAGCAACAGCGAAAATGCCTGCGAGAATGAAGATGAACGATCAGATATTTTTCAAGAGAGTATGCTAAAATCAACAGTTTTTTGAGTATCTTGTCACGAGCATACTGATGCTACAATGATTAACACATAACAAACCTCCAACAATAGCACATATGTTGGTCAGGAAATGCAGCAGTGATGTATTTTCTTCAGTAAAATCAACCTGCAGAGCAAGAATCAGACAGGGCAGTCATATCAACATGCAAAATACTCACTTTGAAGTGTCACTCTGAAGACTAATGCGGCAAGAAGAATTTTGAAGTGCCACTTTAAAGAAATAGCACTCATAGAAACCCGAAGTAACCTTTTATTACGTCTGCATGTGCAGGCACCTTTAGAACATAAAACATACTATGCTCAATCATGTACATACAGGTTGATAGTAGATGAACTGTAGTAAATAATGCCAGACAAAGAAAGGTTCAATCAAGATGTTTAATCAAAATTACATAAAATCATAGTATCAATCTTTCCTCACCTTGATCGGCGAAAATTCAAAGATGAAATATACACCAGAAGGGGGCCTGGGGTAGCCATATGCTTCTCTGAAGTGTTCAGTCACTGAAAACTGCAAAAACAAAAAGGCAAGAGTTAATTGCAACTTCATGGAACAAAGAAAACATCGAGATCTGAAGTGTCACTTACCTGATTTGAGTGAATCCTCCTTCCCCTAATATCGGTATAGATCGTAGGAACAACCTGAAGAGAGTGCTTGATTTCATCAAGCAGGCAAGATCGGCATTTTGTTCATATATCTAATAGCACAACAATCTACAATCATCTCACCAATCTGTTACGAGGATGCCTCTCATCTCACCATTCCTAGTCCTACTCAAGTCAAGTCTTTAATTAGGTTTAGGATTGTTCTTTTGTTTCCTATGAGGATTAGCACTCCTAATTTTTGGCATAGAACTCTCCATATAAGCTTCGATTTGTGTACAATATTGTTCAAGCTCTTAAGAAATAAAAACCTCTTGTCATAACAAGATCAATGCAAAGCACGAGATTAAGAACATTGCTAGTTCTTATTGAAGCTGTACCTTGACAAAATATTGGTACATCCCAGCAGCCCCAGTTGTGTGCTGTTGCGTCCACTGCACACTGAAAAACTTGGGAAAATTAGGAAAATGAAAAAAAAAAAAAAAAGAACAAAGAGGACACGACATACTTATAATCTGTTGCCCAAAGTAAAAAAAAAAAAAAAAAAAAGAAAGAAATTTTCAGTAGCCAAACTTACCCATCAAGAGGATTGACAACACCAGGAAACTCTTTCCCAAAGGACAGTTTGTTTATCCTATGACTAATCTGGTTTTGTGAAATGGAAAAGGATGCAATCATGATAAGTTCATGGAAATATTTGTTACAGCTATACTATCACTGAAGGAACGAAAGTCATTCTACTTACGTTGTAATTTTCAGAATGAATGTTCAATAAATCTTGAAGGAAGTTGAATGGTTGGTCCAAGCTTTTCCCAGGGGCAAAGTGAAAATTTCCGGCTACTTTGTTGACATCTACGAATCCATGAATGTTGCAACCTTCCCCTTGTTCATCTTTTATCCTCTGAATGAAGCCCTCTCTCTTGCACTTAAGTCAATATGAGGTTCAATAACAGAAGAAACACAATAAGTACAACATAGCATGCAACAACACATCAATAAGAACAATGGGTGCTGTTCATTACAAGGATGCAAAGGTAAATTGCACCACTCCCCTTCCTAACATAAACTCATTAAAAAAGATACAGATGTCAAATAAGTCGGTTGCGTGATGCATGCATTAACATGTCTTCAGAAAATGACTAACATTGCATTTTAGGGAAAAAAAAGAACTTGACAACAGGTTAACATAGGTAGTTCAAAAAAACATATAAAAGTTATCTGAATGATAGCCTGAAGAGTAGCCACACACACTATATATGGGCACAAGATGGATTACCAATGAAATTGCACTAGATATAGCACACATCAGATATATGGAGTAGATACCAATGTAGTTGCTAGGTGCGTAGGAAAGATTATATACATCCCGGGTACACATAACTTGGCTTATGTTTAACCATGTATGACGTACCAAATATTATTAATCTATTATTATAAATAGTTGGTGACTCATTATTCCACATACTACCAAGTCAAGGACTAGAGGGGCAACAGGGAAGAATACAGGGGTAGGCATGTAGTATGCTATATCAAATGAGACAAACAAAATTAGGAAAATGCAAAATACCTGATCAATTAATTCGACATTAGTGAGCGCCCATCCTTTCTTCTGATATGCTTCACGAACTTCTTCACATGAGTTACAACAATGCTCATCTGACTATGAATTACAAGAAGTAAAATTTCTCTTACACTGAAGTAAAACTGAAGAAGAAAATAACAATTTCTAGTAGAGATTGTAATTGGAAGACAAAATTCATAAACAAAGCTGTAGTGGAAATCACAAGGCACAAAATAACAAAACCTAATGATATGAGAGGACAGGTACCTCTTCAGCACCATAGCAAGAACCACAGTAACTCTCATTATGGTCTAGCCTTCCACCATGTTTCTGCAATGGCCTTTCAATCTAAATAATTGACAGTAAGTTAGTTCAAGAGAATATTTTCTACTACCACGTGCCATGTTTGTCATTTAAGGAATAAATACACCTGTTACTTCATACCAACACCATACTTGAATTTGCAAACATATCCAATCCATCATTTGGTTTCTTGATCCGTTTGAGACCTAACCTTGATTTTCGCACTAGACTCGCCCAGATTCTAATATGCGGAATAACGGGATCTTACTCAGAAATACCGAAACCCAAAGGTTAATCGAAAACACAGTTCAAAGTAATTGCACAACTCTTTATTTCAAAGAGGGCTTTACACGTCAAACGTTAACTTGATCCGTTTGAGACCTAGCCTTAGTTTTCGCACTAGACTCGCCCAAATTCTAATATGCGGAATAACGGGATCTTACTCAGAAATACCGAAACCCAAAGATTGATCAAAAACACAGTTCAAAGTAATTGCACAACTCTTTATTTCAAAGAGGCCTTTACACGTCGAACGTTAGACACACTTACCTACATCAAAGAAACTATAAGCTGAATATATGATTCAAGGCTGTAATAATATTCGATGATCTAAACTAGACCTATTACAAGGTATTTATAGTCCAATCGTATGAGTACGTATCAGACTCAATAATCTAAACATATTAGACTCATATAACTAACTAACTAATCCTAAACAGATAAGCTTAGTTATATATATACGGATCGGATTACAATTCCGAACAAAGAACGAATTCCTTTTCATGATCGCGAACCAATCCATGGTCGCGGACCCATCCATGGTCGCGAAACCTTTCCGAACACGGTTAAAGTCGCGAAGCCGTATGCGATCAGGACTTGAAGATCCTCCCGGATCATGACTCCCTTATTGAGAAGGAGCCAACCCATGTTGCGACCTCTCGATCAAACTGGAGATGTGGAAATTGGGCTTGTCCATCTTTTCTGGTGTACCACTTTGCCGCACGTGCCCGTTGATCTTTCCGACCGATTCGAAAAGTCTCATTTATGCAACTGCGGGTGGTAGTCACCTTCTTCTCCAGAATCACATCTTCACGTAGAGATTCGTCTCGTTGATAGACCAAGTCTTCAACAGATGGTACTATAGTATCTGGCTCATCATCCAGCATTGAAGGCTCAAAGAATTTGAGGTGCTCAACATTGACAACCGAGTAAATATCCATGTATGGAGGTAACTCGAGCTGACAAGCACTATTACCCACCTTTCGCAAAATCCGAAAAGGACCATAACGAATGGGTTTGAGTTTCTTACCTTCACTTTTAAGTCTCTCCTTACTCAGATGTAACCATACCATATCACCTTCTTGAAATTGCGCATCAACTCGGTGCCGATCATGTCATGCCTTGTACTTGAGTTGAGCTTTCAACAAGTTCTATTCAACCTCACTATGAAGTCGTTGAATACCTTCCAGGAATTTTTGTGCTCGATCCTGATCAGATACTTCCTTGCTGTTCTGTGCTGAGGTAGAAATCACAAACTCCATGTCGAAAGGACTCTGTGGTAGAAATCCTAAACAGACCTCAAACGGCGACTTCCTAGTCGAACCATGCACTGCTCGATTAAAAGCAAACTGCATGTACGGTAGGCTTTCATCCCAGGTCTTCGAGTGCTTTGAGTTATATCATCTCAAAAGATGAACGACTGTGCGATTTACCATCTCGGTTTGACCATCGGTTTGCGGATGAAAAGCCGTACTCCTCTTCCGCTTGGTGTCCATCATCGTCCAGAGCGATCGCCAAAAGTGACTAAGGAACCGGGTATCGCGATCAGACACAATAGAAGTCGGCAGTCCGAAGTGTGTCCAAACGTGTTGAAAGAATACCCGAGCTGCTTTTTCTCCCGTGATAGTCTTTCGATAAGGTATAAGAATAATCATTTTGGAGAATCGATCAACGACCACGAATAGATAGTCGTTGCCACGTCGGGTCTTAGGCTATCTTCCCAAGAAATCCATGGATATGCTCTTCCATGGTCGCGATGGAACTGGCAAATGAGTGTACAAACCTAATTTTCAGTTTGCCAATTTCGAGATGCTGCAGAGACCACAGCCTCGAACAAAACTAGCCACATCTTGCTGCATACGCGGCCAGAACACATGTCGGTGAAGATTTTGCAACGTCTTTGTAACCCCAAAGTGGCCAGCTACCTTCGATGTGTGTGCTTCTCGCAACCATTGAATTCGAGGTGCTCCACGAGGTATGCAAAGTAAATTGCCATTGTACAAGAGTCCTCGACGAACGAACTCCGTAGGTTTCCCTGTTTCAAGCTCAATCAGTGCTGTTTGAAAATCATGGTCTTCACTGTACATATTGGCATAGTCATCATGACATGAGGGCTCGATCTGCATGAACGCTGATAAACAGAGGGTCGTAACTGGTGGTCTCGACAATATGTCCGCCAATTTGTTGTGTACGCCCTTCTTGTACTTAATCACCAGATTAAACTGCTGCAGATACGACATCCACTTCATGTGCCGAGCTTGCTGTAGCTTAGATTGAGTTTGCAAATATTGCAACAGTTGATGGTCGGTGTGGACAACAGTCTCTTTACCCAAGAGATAACACCGCCAATGTTTCACGGTCTGATGCAATGCACACAACTCTGTCATAAGTTGGGTAATTCTTCTGAACTCCCTGGAATAACTCGGAGTGATATGCCACTGGTCGACCTTCTTGCATGAGTACTGCGCCCATCGCATAACCTAAGGCATCGGTTTCTAGCTCGAACGGTTTCTGGAGATTCGGCAAAGCTAACACAGGCGTCTCGCTGATCTTCCTTTTAAGTAAGAGAAACGTGTCCTCATTTTCCCTGTCCACTCGAACTTCTGATCGATCCTGGTTAATGCATGCAATAGAGAAGCCATAATCGAGAAGTGTCAGATGAACTTCCGAAGATATTGGCATGCTCCCACAAAACTACGCACGTCCGTAACTGTTCGCGGTCTCGGCCATTCGCGAATCAATTTTACCTTATTCGGGTTGATTTGCAACGTACCGTTATCGACCACGAATCCTAGGTAAAGTAGAGTTTGCTGGCCGAACTCGCACTTCTTACGGTTGAGGCGAAGTCGATGTTGCCGAAGCTATTCGAACACTTTTTTGATATGAATGAGGTGCTCATCCCACGAACGACTATAGACTAGTATGTCGTCGAGGTAAACAATCACAAAGTCGTCGATGAACTGTCTCAATACGTCATTTATAAGACGCATAAAAGTTGCCGGGGCGTTGCAGAGACCAAACGGCATGACCAGCCATTCGAACAGACCTTGTTGTGTTTTGAATGCGGTCTTCCACGTATCCTCCTCTCGGATGCTGACTTGATGATAACCTGACTTAAGATCCAATTTGGAGAAGACAACGGCATGCTTCAGTTAGTCTAGCAAGTCGTCAATACGAGTAAGGGGGTAGCGGTTCTTGATGGTGATCTTGTTTAGTGCTCGATAGTCGATGCACATACGCCAAGTCTAGTCTTTCTTTGGCACTAACACCACAAGAGATCCACAAAGTGAACTACTCGGTTGAATGACACCATCGTTCAGCAACTCACCAAGTTGTCTCTTGATCTCTTCATTCTCCAATACCGAGTTGTGATACATACTTAGATTGGACAGTGTCGCATAGGACACAAGTTGAATTTCGTGCTCGACTGGACGTTTCGGCGGACAACCCTAGGTAGTCTCGAATAGATCACTATATTTCTCCAGCAGTCCCGACAAACGACCAGAATCCTCTCGGTACGCCAACGACAATACTGGTCGAGTACCCTCACCTTGACCAATGGGTCGAATCATGACAAGCACATACTTGTGACATGCATTAACAATTCGTTTGGCTTGATTTATGGTAATCAAGTTCGAAGTGTTGACGTGGATGTCTCTACTGATCACGAACTTAACTTCGTCTTTGGTGAGGTCGTACTCTTGCACTCGCCGATGGAAGTGAGTGTCTCGATCATACAAATACGGACTCCCAAAGGTCACCTGACAGATATTGATAGGAACAACATCGCATTGCACCTCATCGATATACCGTGCAGAGATCGCAAACTTCAACACACACTGACTCGTAATCTGTTGGTTCACGTCGGATGTAAACCCACCCAGTGGATATGGTCGTGGGTGTATGGTTGTCTTCAAACTAAATCGCCAAACCAGTCCGGCAGAGACCAGATTCTTCTGACTTCCGTGATCGAATATTGCTGCGACCACTTCGTGCTTCACCTGGATGTTGATGGTGAACAAGTCCTCCGTTGGGTGATGGTCGTTTGGTGGATCCGAACCCTTCTCCTTCGGCACTGCCATCAGAGACAAGGTCGTATCCGCCTCATTAAACGAATTCACTCGGACAACTTCGTCTGGTGAAGTCGCAGTAGCCGTGGTTGTTCTTTTCCCTGGTCCGTTTTTCTTTGGTCGAAGTTCAGGATGAAGCTTGTAGCATTTGTCCTTGGTATGTCCCGCGACTTAACAATGTTCACAAAAGACACCCGTGCCCGATTTTGAAACGTTCTTCTTCGGACTTGGCTTTTTCTTTGTCGAGGTCGCACTTTCCTTCGTGCTTTTGTCGCTGCGGGATTTGTTCTTCTCGATCGTCATAGCAGTTGTGCTTGCGGTCGCGATGTCTTGGACGCCGAACAGACTTAGCTCAATACTGATCGTTTTCTGAAGTCCAGATGTGTATTTCCGAAATACCTGAGGATCGGATAGCGATATGCCGATGACCATTGCTTGTCTCCGAAACTCTGTCGTATAGTCTTGGACGGTCTGGTCGCGCCGTTGATACAATCTGTGCCAACGCTCCCATCTCTCCTCAAGGTAACCCATCGGATAGAATTATTGTCACAGAAGTCGTTTGAATTGACCCCAAGCAAGGTCATCAGCTTCACTACTGGCGACAAAAGCCTTCCACCAAGTCTTGGGGTGATCCTTCATCTTCAAAGGTGCGAACTTCACCTTTTGAGCGCTACTGAATCCTTTCAGGTCAAAGTAGGTCTCAAGCTGGTCGACCCAAGAATCCAGTTTCTAGGCATCGATCATCCCATCATATATGGGTATATCAATCTTAGCGTCGACCTTAAAAGATTCGGCAGCTAAGGAGTTGTTGGCGAGGTCGTCGGTCTTATGGTCGTCTTCGTCTTCATTTTCGTCTGTCCTGCGCAAGTCTTCACCAGTCTTCACACCCATAACCTTCTCTACTTCAGGAGATACGATCATGGCCTGTTGCTTAATCCAAGCAAGCACGGTTTCTATGTCGGTAGAGAGCTTAGCCACTTGTTCGGCTAGGTTAGCTTGAAAGGAGGTATCGTCAGACATTGTCGGAGACACAGTAGGAACCGTCGATTGATCGCCTGGATTTTCACCGGAGGTTTTGTAACCCTGGCGAGTCTTCACCATCCACAGGATAGGAAAGTTGCTCTGATACCAACTTGATCCGTTTGAGACCTAGCCTTGGTTTTCGCACTAGGCTCGCCTAGATTCTAATATACGGAATAACAGGATCTTACTCGGAAATACCGAAACCCAAAGGTTGATCGAAAACACAGTACAAAATAATTGCACAACTCTTTATTTCAAAGAAGGCTTTACACGTCGAACGTTAGACACACTTGCCTACGTCGAAGGAACTATAAGCTGGATATATGATTCAAGGCTGTAATAATATTCGATGATCTAAACTAGACCTATTACAAGGTATTTATAGTCCAATCGTATGGGTACGTATCAGACTCATTAACCTAAACGTATTAGACTTATATAACTAACTAACTAATCATAAACAGATAAGTTTAGTTATATATATACGGATCGGATTACAATTACAAACAGGGAACAAATTTCTTTTCATGATCGCGAACCAATCCATGGTTGCGGACCCATCCATGGTCACGAAACCTTTCCGAACACGGTTAAGGTCGCGAAACCGTATGCGATCGGGACTTGAAGATCCTCCCGGATCATTTCTTTATAGTGTTTCCCATAAAAAACATAAGCTGTTTAAGTGGTCATTCAGTTAATTTCTATGCAATGTATACTGTATACATGTAACACCTTACACGAACAATATCAACACCATGCAATCTGAAGAAGCTCTAGCACATGACCATGCAATTACTGTCGTAAAAATTGTTGAAATTTATCAACACTAACTATTGTTGCTCTCAAGAATGCGGTCGCGTGACAGCATATTTAAGATTTAATCACATTATGAATAACACAATTGCAATAGATTTTGAAGTTCTATGGAAGGCCTGTCTAACAGGAAATAAACCGCTTCGATCATACACTAGATTAGGTCAAATTTTGAAAAGCATACCTTGGGGGCACCAATTCCATCTTGTCTTGACTCAATAACATTACCAAGATGGTCAATCCTTTTCTTTACTATGTCATGTCTCTGCAAAGTAGAATAGTATGCACCTTAGCTCAATGACACATGCAGCACATAATGTCCATCAGCAAACTTTACAAGAAGTAGATAACATCAAAACAAAGGAAGGAAGATGATGAGAACCCTATGCACATACTATGTCATGATGCTGCTCTCCACTGACATCTATGGTATCAACAGTGACGAGAGAACAGGCAAGAGCTGGAAAGGTAATATCAAACTGCAAAATAGAAGAAGCACTCCCATCACATGCAATGTTTTGCCTTTGGAAACTTAGAGAAACAGAATGACTGAATGAGCATTCACGTACTAACATTGATATGAAGTCTTTCACCTCTAGAGGTATCAACTGTCAGCTTGCTCTCTGTAGCAGCATATAGATACAATCCTACAGAGAATGCAACATAACCACAAGTTGAATTCACAGGACATGAATTAAATTGTGACAAAAAAAAAAGTAAGGAAGCAGATAGAATAAGAAATTTCAATAGTGGTAAGTCCGTCCACAGCACCATCTAATACAACAACCTAATCATTTAACCCTACATTGTGCATGCATATCAGAATTGAGCAGGTGAGAGGGGAGGAAGGGAAGCGTACTGATCTCGGAGAAGAGGAGGAGTAGAATGGCGAGGGAGGAGACGAGGGTGATGAGGCTGCCGGAGAGGGTGCGGCTGTAGAAGTCCTCGTTCACCTTCGGGTACGCGTCTAGGCTCCGTAGCTTGCTCCAAAACTCCATCTCATCCGCTATAGCCAGCGGTAAGATCGCCGGAGTCTGAGGACGAGCAGGAGAGCTAGGGTTTCGCCGTCGCCGTCGCCGCCGGGACCACCAGCCAGAAATAGGGAGGGTGTTTCTGTAATTAAGTTTGCTCCTTTTTTTAGTTGGTTTTTCCGGCCGTTTGGTTGGAGGCACATGGAGATAGAAATGGAAATTGAGACGGAGTTTGAAATATGATAGAGAGAGAATTGAAATGTGGGTAAGATTGAGAATTTGAGATAATTAATTTTAATTTTTCATCATTCATTATTTTGAGAGAATATGATATTTATAAATAGGAGCAGGAATTTTAATTTCTTTTTTGAACTCCCATCTACTTCTCATCTAGTTTCCACTCCAAATAGTGGATTGGTTTGAGAATATTACTTAAACTCTCTTTCCTCTTTTCAAATAAGAATTTCTACTTTATAATTTCTCTTCTTACTCTCATCACAAACTAAATGACTCTCGAATGGATAAGTTGCAGTTAACAAAAGAAAATTTGATTCCACTAATCTCATTCAATTTCTCATGAGAAAAAAACCAGTCTTTGTCCTTAAAAAATTGAACAATGTCATTAATTTGATGCGGAATTATAACTTGAAATTTGCTAAAAAATACATGTCATATTTTTTCTTGTTTTACATACAAATTGAAATGATCTATCATACCTGGTTTTGTAAGTGACTCAAAGGAAAAAAAAACTAATGCAAAAGATTATAAAAAAAAAAGAGTTGACCTTGCATGTATATTGATACTTTCACTATAATTAAGTTTTACAGAGGAGAAAAAAAAAAAGATATACCTACCATGATATACATCCATTTACAAGTCTAATTACCTACACCACATTTACACACATGAACAATATGTCTTCATATTCTATTATCCTGCCCTCTATACTTATTTTCCAACCCACTCTAAAGATAAACACTAAACCAATCGATAACTGCAAAATTTTTGACAAATAAGTTTACATAAGAAGCAATTTCCTTATTCACCTCTAAAGGAATTAAATTTTTATCCATCCCTCCAAGCTACTTCCATCCTCTCTCAAAAGCCTCCCTCGCTGCATTGATGTTTTTCTGCTAATCTATGTACTTCTGCAGTGAAACATCTGAAAAAGATTCGAGCTTCTCTAGGAATTCCTCCAGGCTCGACTGTAAATGAGTAGGGGGATCAGTCTTATGTTTCCCTTCCCCAATTTCACTATTTAGCATTCCGTTATGCGGTAAGAAGGTTGGTTTTGAACTATCATGGTGCTTCTCTTGGTGGTGGGGAATGGAATGGTTTGCATCTGCAATGAGACCTTTAATAGCTTCTTCCAAATCCTTGGTTGGTAAATCATCCAGTAACTTAATCCAGTCCTCGCAAGTTGTGAAGATAGGTGCAACTGCAAATTCTGTCAGTGAAACATCGGCGATGTTCCTCTTCCTGGAGCTCTTCCTCCTCTTCAATGGTTTCATGCACTTGTGCAACCACGAGTTTAAGCTATGTATGTAAGACTTGTGGGAAGAAATCCATTTCTTGAAGTTTGAGCACAAGGTGCTCAGCTCAACTTGAAGTAGTAGAGCAGCTTGGCATTGGGGTTCTGACTGAACTAAGATATTCACATTGCAGCTTTTGGATACTTGCTTAATAATCGCGTGCTGATGGAGATGGCACTTGAGCATCCTTTCCCACATTCGAGTCAAGCTGCAGGGATGGCACTTTATCAGATCTAGCAGTACATAAGCATTAAATTAGTGCAAAAATGTCTAAGGTGTTAGATGGAACGTATTATGTTTAACCACCGACACAATCATGCAATGATGCACAGCAAGCATACTATCTGTTACAAGAAACATTTAGCTATACTGTGTCAGTAGAAACTGAAATGGAGAAACATACCTTCCAATTAATTCCTCCAGCTGTGGTTGAAGCTCTTTATCTCTTAGATTCTCTATGTTCTTAGAAATCAAGTCTATTCTTTGAATGGCAACTAGAATTCTAGAATGCAAGTCCTTTACAGTAGCACGGGTAAAATCAATATTAATTTGACTTTCCCCTCTCGACTCCTGGTGTCTCAGTTGCTTACATTTCTCATCATATCGCCTGCAAATGGTACCGCTCGCCTGAAAGAATAATCAAGTTTATCGTTTGATGAGTTACTCTGGAGGATTTAGATATGTTTCTTTATCCACCCTGTGCACACACTTGCAGCAAATAGACATGAACTGCATAAGTTGTCAGTCATATCTGACAGTGCTAAAAAATCCAATAGTATAGAACAAGTAATTTATCCAAGAGATAGTGCAAAGAGTTCCAGCAAAGGAACCAGAAAAATAAGAGCTGCAGAATTAAGGTTATTGATGTAGGTAGTGAAAAATTACGTGATGCCAGAAAGGAACAAAAGCTATCTTGCTCTTACAAGTCATCAGATTATGCAGAATGGATCACTGAAATACATTAAGTTAGAACAAGTTAGAACAGAGAGCAGCCACAAAAAAGATATTACCTTAACTTCAGCATAAAGCTTTCTCTCCCATGCATACAACCTATCCAGTGTGGAAGCATGATTGCCAGCATTCATGTATACACTGCTGAAGATATTTCCAGTTAGGCCATCTACCTCCACTTTTGATGCTGTCCCAAAAATATCTCTGGATGAGAGTGTGTGTGATGACACTGATCTATGCCAGGTAAGGTACTTTATCTCAGCCTGAGGAGGAACTGCATTAAACTTTGATGTATTAAATTCTTTGAAACAGAAGGAGATAATAGCTCTAACATTTTATGACAAAAAAGTAAATGTGCTTAAAAGAACTGACAAGCTGCAAGGTCAAATTGCTTAGGAGCCATCTAATACTGCAAGCTTAAAATTTCTATAAATAAAAGGAAAAAAAATCACCATGACAAAAAAAAAATGGCAGTTAAATAAGGTAAAAAAAAATAGAATGTGATGATATGAATATTCACAGCAACTTTGCTGTTATGTTTTTGTAACACAAAGTAATAGTGCATTAGTGTATGCTAATGCTGTAGTAAAATAATGGTAGTAAGACAACACTACTATTTGTCTACTCTGGAGAAAATTGACTTACGTTGAGGAAGAGGAATTTCCTCACTGCAGCAAGCAAAGAATGTAGTAAGAAAACTCGATGCCTTTGATCCATGTGCTGCATCAAATTATTGTTATCCAGATTATAAGAGAAACTAGAAAAAGGTAAGTTATAAACAAGCATATTTGCAAATACAAGTCATGTCCATGGATAAACTAGAAAGAAAACAAAATAAGAAACTTCAAATCATTATTTTTGTCCATTCAAGAACCTATAATTCTTTCTGAAGTGAAATTCTAATGGAAATATTATGCAACAGAAAAGTCAATACTGCAGATCTAACCTCTTTCTTTGGGCAGTAAAGGGTGGAACTGGACTTTATCTGCTTCAAGCATCCTTAGGACTTCTTTTCCAGAATCAGATGCCTTAATAAATAAGATTTCAACCTCTTTCATGCATGTATGTAAGTCCTTCACACCATTTGTTACACCAGGAAAAGATTCCTCTGATTTCCCATTCATAGGAAGAACAACAGAAGAAGACATTGCCACATTCACTGGGGTCATCACATGAGTTTCATCAGTTCCATTTGTGCTAATAATATTGTCATCTTTTGGTCTGTCACTTCCAGAATGGGTATTTTTTGAAGCAATAATTTCTGAAGCAACATTTTCTGAAGAATGATTTGTGGGTGACTGATTTGTTACAGTATTTCCAACAGACACATCATTGAGGTTCTTGAACATCCGCACCAAAGATTCTGTGGATGGATTGTCAAAATCATCTTCTGACTCTGTAAAGTCACCCTCCCTTTCATTGGCAGGAGATTTCTCTTCTTCTTTCTCTCCTTCCTCTTCAAGATCTGGAATCCCCTCCTTTTGGAAGTGCCTAATATCATCAGCATTGTCAAAGTGTTGACCAAGTTTCTTCTCATCTTGAAATGAAAGCTGGTTGTCAACAGGGTGAAATAGGCCAAAATAGTCCCATGGTGGAGTCCCTGGAGGAGCTTCAAACATGGAACTGCTATCTAACTCTGATACCGCCTGTCTAGGAGTAGGGGACAAGGATTGCACAGTTGCTGTTACAGGAACTGGCACCTTCTCCTCAACAGTTGTTACTGAGTTCCCCCCAGCTTTTATACAGTTGCCATGAAAACGTCCTGAGGATAGCGGGGAAGGAAGAGGGGAGAAAGAATCACTGATGTTTACATGCTGCAAAAGAGATGGAGATAAGTTTAATATTGATTTCTGCCTTATGAAAGGAGGCTCTGGTGTTGCAGATGTTGATGCATATAGAAAAGATTCTGTTCGCACTTCAGGCTCCAAAAATTTCCTTAGAGCAAATCCTGTATGTCTTAGTGATTGAATATAACCGAAATGAGCAGCCACAAGTGCACATCTTCCATCAAGTGCTTCTCTAACAAATCTCTGTCTCTCCTGGCATAACACAAGGACCTTGTCATCCTCATTCTTAGAAGGTGCAGCCCCCATTTCAAAGTGCCACAATCTTTTAAACCTGCACAAAGATTACTGAGACGTGCAAATTTTCAGCCATCCATCGCAGTCTACAGGTATTAAGGTAGTATTGCCAGCTGCTTTTTGGAAGTAACAGTGCTTGCAGAACATAACTTTGCCTCAGATGCTGCAAGATTTTGAAATTATTGCAATTAAACCATATCCTAGAATTGACAAAATCAACCAGGGCAACAGATTCACCAAGTGAAACACATTGCCGTTTAACGATACATTAAGTTAGGGGCCTCCCCTCCCGAATTTCATCAAAAACACAAAACACACACACACACATTGCCATTGAGTTCATTCTTTACTGTCTCCAGCAATTTTGCAAAAATTCTACAATTAAGGGCCAAAAGAAAGTACTATATTAAACATGAAAGGAAAAATACTGGTTGTCACGCACATAGTTGAAAGATTGAAAAGCTGAAACTTTTTCAAATTGAAATGAGCATAATTGAACTATGTCAATTTCAATATAAAATGAGAGTTTATTAATCAGTGTCAAAATAACTACTACAAGAAAATCAGTGATAAACTTATTCTTATGATTAATCTGAACAAATCACTCCCACAAATTTTACTGTAGCACCAGTCTGCCAAATCACTCAACCCAAAAAAAAAAATCTCATATACAAGTATACAACACACTGTTGATGTATGACAAGTTGACAACTCACCTGTAAGCTGTAGTGTACCACTTCACCCAAGAAAAATTGGAAAGCCATATGCTGGAAATAAAGCATAATTAACTTCATAACATATCTATTATTACTAAGAAAGACTGCTTTACTAAGCTGCAATGACATCTAATGAAGTGCTCACCAATTATCCATCAGCTAGAAATAGAAACAAGAGGTGAGCAGCTCCAAGGAAACAATCAAACTGCATTGATCCTAAAAATATTCATCTTTTTCCCATAAATTCTCAAATGCCATAATAATCAAACTGGCTCAACAACCCACCGGTTCGTCAAATTCTCTGACACAGAAGTACAGAGAAACCCACCTAACGTACCCATAAATTTGCCATGTAGTCCTATCGACCGTACCCAACCAAATTTAACAAGCCACTTGGACCAAAAGATTTGTTTACTCCACAATTCTATAACAGCAATAAACCAAGCAAGTTGGATTAAGGTAATCCCATACACTCTAATTCTCCATCAACTCAGCATACAAACCAAAATAAACCACACGCGGGACAGGAAAGAAGTATATTTTTACGAATTATTACGAAATAAAAAGCAAAAATTAACATACTTCATCCACTGCCGGTACCCAAATTACCAGAGTTATCACACATACAAACCCACGGAACAAATAACGTTCTAAGAAGAAAAAAAATTCGCTCTTCAAAAACCATCAATAACCCGTAAGAGCAGCCGCAATTCGCCTAAATAACGCACGGAAACACAACAAAAAAAAATCGAGAAAAAATCACCTGGCTCGGCAGCAGATTGGACTAGGGAGGAATCCAATCCGGCGAGAGACTTTGATGCAGTAGTCGGTTAGGGATTCAGCAATTGGACGGAGCTCGTCGCCGCGCTGCGCCGCGTGGGGTGGCGTGGCGACGGAGAAGACGGACAGGGGAAGTGAAGAAAGAGAGGGTAATAATTATTGAGCATAGGGTTTTTTTAGAATTTATGTGTTCCGAACCATCTTAAAGATGAAGTATTAATATTTTTTTTTAAAGAGGTTCTTCGATTTCTTTCATTATCATTTCAGTTTTGTTCTTTCTGGAATTTCATGAAATAATTATTTTTTAAAAATAAACAAAAATAAAACACATCAACACTAAGAATAAACGCATGATCTAATATCAGCCTATTAGTTGGGGCCTTGTAATCTTATAGAAATTGCTTGACTAAGCTACTATTTGGATGGCAGTTTCAAATTTTAATATGAGATTAATCAAAGAAACTAGTAAAAAAATATTTTAAAAAATGTAAAGAAAATTTGGGATAGTTCTAAAATTGAGAGTAAATTTAAGACAACTAAAAATATATCTTCTAAGAATGAGATCATAAATCAAACAGTTTCTTGATCTCTTGATCTATGCACTCGCATGCTGCATGCCTTGTCCATTTAAATAAAAACCGTATCAGAGGCTAACATTGCAATAGACGATATTAAATACTCCATTATCTCACACCAAATTAGGAGCCTAACACTACAATCCTTGATAGTATACGCAATATCAATGGCAATGGCATTAGTGTTGACCTTTTGGATTCCTACCTCCATCCAAATATCTAACGCCAACCGCGTAACATTAGTCCCCGGACTTAAAATAGGTTCGTTCTTGCAATAAAAAACTAGGAAGCTACGATTACTACTACTGAAAAATAGGAGTACTAGTAAATTAAGCATAATTTTTTGTTTTAGAAATTGTTATGATCTTTTTATCATCCTCATAGTGATAATAAGACAGATTTATACATGTATTTTCCGATTTGTGTCATGAATCACAGGCTCTGATTAGCTAGATGCTGGCATAGGTGTACGAGTGAATTTATGGGGGAGATATGCATGACCCGAAGAATAGTGTGGGTATGGGTCTGTGTCGCCCGCCAATCTTTGGAGTTTGGATGAATCAATATGACATGGAACATTTCTGTACTTTCTTTTCAATCAGTCCTGAGATAAAAAGGTAAATATTTTTTTAAATAACCCACAACAAAAAATTAATTTCAAACCTGACCCACAGTGGCGCAAAATTACAATTTTGACCTGTCAACCTGTAGCGGCTCCAAACCACTACAAGCCGCCTTTCGCGGCTTAGAGTTAGGGCTAGAACTAGGGTTCGAGAGAGTTAGGGTTATGGTTTGTGATCAAGACAAAATTAGGATTTATAGTTATATCCGCAATATAATTATTTCAAAAATTTCATTACTGAATAGAGGGGATACAAACGTCTCCTAAAATATACCTAAACCAAACTATCATTTTATGCGCTTTTTTGCCCTAACGCTAACATAAAATATAAATGCATGTTACTTAAGTAAATTAATCAATAATCATTACTTGAACAAAATAACTAACCTAATCTTAATATAAATCTAGCCACATAAAATATAAATATATGTTATTAACATAAATTATACATTAATCGTGCTAACTCACTATGATAATCTTGTTATTATCAATCAAATTTTTTATTTAAATCCTGATATTCTAATTATAAATCAAATAATTCATTTGAAATGGGCACACGAACCAGCGGCTTGTTGCGGTTCGGAGATTATTAAAATAAATTATACATTAATCATAATACAATACTATCATAAATTTGTATAATCAATCAAACATTTAATTTAAATCCTAATTTTCAAATTAAAAATCAAATAATATAAATTAATTATCAAACAATTGGGGAGTCGAGCCAGCAGCTTGAGTTATTTATAAAAAAAAAATTATTTCTATCTATTCATAAAATTTAAACTCATAATCTATACAAATAAGGATTTGAACACCGGTATTCAACAAAAATCATGAAATAATAATCAAACTTGCAACAAAGTGAGCCGTAGGTGAAAAATAGTCAAGACTGTCACGACTCCAAACCGCAAAAGGACTCTAAGCCGAGCCGACACGGTGAGTTGAATCATCGAGACTTGTCGCGGCTTCAAGCCACGGCAAGTTAACGTGGTATTTTTTTTTGTCTTCTGTGGAGTTGGCTGAGTGCACTGAGTCATTGTCACAGTTTGGAGGGACAATAAGCCAATTGTCGCAGCTCAAAGTCATGACAAGCTGATGTGATAGATCAAAACTGTAATTTTGTTGAGTCAGTTTTGAAATTAATTTTTTATTGTGGGCTACTTAAAAAAAATTGAAAGGTAAACTGGGACAGTAGTTTCTTGAACGCTCTGCATGTATGGCTACTGGAATAAATAAAAGCTGCACTTTATAAAGGTTCGATTTATTTTACCTCTCTGAAAGAAGTAGGTAGATTTCCGATTAACGACTTGCACCAGCTGGTACAGCGACTTCACCTGCATCGTCGAACTTTTAGCGCTAAAGACGACCTTTTAGTTACTTAAGCTTTGCTAATACAGGTAAACTTTATGGTACGCCTGTCAATTTTGATGCAGTAGATGGTCGCAAAACCTGGTCGTATCTTTTGCACAATTGACCATTACTTGTGCCTTTTCGCTTTAGTATGTATTTATACTATGGATGTCTTAAGAGTTCCTCTTCCAACCAGATGCAGATAGTGAGGATACTAAGGGTACGTTTGAACACAGAAATTTTAGAAAAAAAAAAACACATATTTAATGAGAATAAACTCCAAATTTTCTAACAGAATTTCTATATTTTAGACGGAGCATTAACAAATTCAGCAAATTGAAAACATCTATACCACATTAATATTTAAACCGAGGAATATATTCTCATCTGGAGCCTCATGGGCTAAAGAAAATGTCATATTTTGGATGTTTGTTCTTCTTCTTAAGATTCGATCGGACGTGTATTCCGGGAAGACAGATTTACGCTAGCATGCGAAAAACACTTGAGCAAGGTAATACTGACATGAGTGCGCTGTGCAGAGAATTTTCTCGACATCTTGTCTGAAAAATTGGAAAAAGGACAAGAGTGTGGTATTAATTTTCTCATTTTGTTTTGGAAGGAAAAGCGGTGATACTTCCCTACTAAACCTGCGCATCTACACACAAAATTTCCTGAAGTCTAAAAGAAGATACCCTACCTTATAATGAACAAAACAACAGCCAAACTAAACCTTGCAGGGATAGACTTGGATACGAATTATATCTATCCCTCAAGTATGGAAAGATTGTTGCTTTTGTTTGTGTATCAAATTTAAATTTCATCACTAACATATTTCTATTTATTCATATTAGTTATATAAAAAAATTATACAAGTATACTTGTTGCAAAAAATATTTTATAATATTATAATTTAATAATTTTTACTGACATGTTATAGTAAAAAATAATTATCAAATTTGTATTTTGGAGTCATCGCAAAATAAAAAAAGACAATCTTGAGGGAGTGGTTTGTCTGATACTTGCATGTGGTTTATTTGGTGGGATTGGATGTTACGATCTCTTCTAATTGTTAAGTACCAACTCTTCCAATCCTAAAAAAAGAGTGTCTGATGCTCCTAGTTTTACTTCCCTCTCAGATTAAAAATATGAATATGAGATGTGTTTCCATCCTCTTCCAACATATGTTTGTACGAATTTTGAAGAAAATGAAAAGGTCAAATTAAATAAATAATTTCTCTAACACTCTTTAAAAAAAAAAGTATGTTGGAGATTTTTAACCCGCCCATATAATTCCAACCCATTCTCCCACGTTCTTTGACTACGCTGTCATCACCGCCTCTTCCCGCGGTCAACAAACATTGACTTCCACATGAGACAGGCCCCAACACTCGCAACCCCCCCCAACCACCTTCGCCCCACTATGCCCCATCACCGATCATCGACATGACAAAGCCCCCGGCGAGTACGATGCAAAAGTGCAAGAGTCAACGATGAGCTTCTACACGACCTACCCTTGGCCATGACATTAGGAATATAGGAAGTTTACTTTCTTTCAAAATTATTTTGAAAATCCTCTAATCCCCAACAGATTCAAAAAATAGAATGTGGGATGGTAGTTTGTTTGCGGATTTGGAGCTCGAGCCAGGTATTTGAAAATTTGCCCGAGTTACCTTATAGATAACTGATTTCATTAGCTTTGAGATTTGTGCTAATTTTTTTTTGAAGAGCATAGGAGCACGTCTCTAATTCTGCCAGTATCAGCCCATATCCAGCCGTCCCTGAAGTGTAAACGAGGACGGCCTGACGCCCACGCGGCCCACGCTGCCTTTGAGCGAAACTGTTGGGCCAGCTCGTATTGCTGGTTTTCTCTCTTCTTCTGATACGAGCCTCTGCATGGACCGGGCCATGTGGCGACTGACCGGACCACGCCCCACATTTGGCTCCCACTACGTCCACGATCTCCAGGCTCCCCTCCCGCTCCCCTTTTCAAATCCTTTTCCTTTCACCGGATTCCCGTGCCTTGCTCCCGTGCCTTGCCGGAGCTCCACTCCCGAAAGCTCCGCTCTCCAGTCTCCATCCTGTTGCTAATTGCAATCACTGCGTGTTATTGCCTGCACAAATCCCTCTGCTTCGGCTGTTACTAGGTGAGTACTGAGTAGCCTCCCGTCCTCGCAGATTGCTTCTTCTTTCTCTGATCTTCCTTTGATTTTTGCTGCTTCAAGAACAAGGTTTTTCTTTTTATAAAATTTCTATTTTAATTTTGGGTTTGTTTTGTTACATCTGGGTGCTCGGCCGTTAATCTCAGTGGGTTAGATTTTGTTGCTTTGCCTCCCCAAGGCAAGGAACCAAGGGTTAATCTTGGTTGCTCGATACGTTGTTAATGATGTCGGTAACTTGTTTGATCAATTTCCTGACCAGTACGTGTTAATCGGGAACCAAGTAATTAGATCCATACCACTTCTTGCAATGGATATTTTGGAATTTTATTGTAGATTTCTTATTGTTTTTGGGTCCCAATTCTCTGGTAAGTTGTGCTTGATTACTACATGAACAAATAATTTGGGATAATATTAGGCTTTTCTCGTCTGTTTTTATTCAGCACTCTCATGTGCTTCTCCAATTCTGTATGCTACGTGTTATCTTGCCTGCGTCATTTCTGTGCCATCGCTTGTGACATTGCTACTCTTTAAGCTTTGAGGTTTGTTTCTTCTCCTAAGCAACCATCCATGCAGGAATTCTTGGATGTTCTGCGGTTTTGAAGATGAGAAGATTATTTTCCTTCCGATCCTCCACAGCAAACGCTGGGAATGGTGATGGAGCATCCAGCCATGATGACAGGAATAAGCATAAGAAGACACTGGAGGAAGATGAGAGCAATGGCAGTTCCCGCGCTCCTGACATAAGGATGTTTAGATCAAGGAGCCGGCATGGAGAACTGAAGAATGAGGAAGCAAACAATCCGCAGCTCAAGAGGTGCCTGTCGTTCTCATCCTCGGCCACCAACCGTTGCTTGGAAGAACGGAGCTTTAGCTTCTCGTGTGATGTTCCATGTTCTGTGTCCACTGGCTCTCATGTCCCTCATCATGCTGGAGATGTCGAGTAAGTGGCTGGACTACCTGAATTACTGTTAACACTCCCATAAAGTCCAGAAAATTTATCATGACCAAATCCAATATTTGGTAGTGGCATCCTTTTGTCTTGTTGCTGTATGTTTGTCAAAGAAGAAAAAGAAAAAAAACAAACAGCTCAGGATATATCACTTATGTTCATCTACTATTATTATAGATGCTTAATCATTTGGCAAAGCCCACCTGATTTTGCTTAATTTTTGAACATACAGCTTTCTCGAGGCATCATTGAGCTGTTCATAGTGCAGGAAGCCACTTTCGTTACTCTCAGTTTACTTAATTGAGTTCCAGTTAAACTACTGCATTGTTCTGATATGTTGGTGATAAAATTGTGTGCATTGTGATTGTGCCTCGTTGTTTCAGCATATCATCTGAAGAATGCTAGCTACTAACAGAGGTATTAACTTGCAGTCACTATGAATGGTCACCAGAAAGGCATCCAGTCATAAGGGAATACAGGATAAAGGCCCCAAAAGCTCATGCAGTCCAGGAAACTGAGTCTCCTGGTTCAAAATGTTATCCGTGCACAACAGGACACTCTCCTGTTAGCTCTCCTATTGCCCCACGATGCAGGTCTGCAAGGCTAACCAACTTATTGAACAAGAATGAAGTGCTAGATCTATACATTGATGGAGAGCAGGAAGCTACAAGGCAAAATCAAAATCAGAAGCAAAACTCCCCCATCAGATCTGTGGTTTCTAATTTGGGACGGCCACCTCGACCCCAGTCTATAGTGCCATCTTCGCCAAAATCAACCAAAGAAATCCTTGAGACCTATCCGAATGTGGATATAAAGGACTCATGCCACCACCAACTTTCTCAAGAAGGTACAAGAGACACCTACAAGATTGCTTCCTTGTGCGATGAGAGTGGAAATCATGCAAGTGTATACTACGCATTTTCAGGGAAACTTTCACATTTAGAAGACTATACATCAGAAAGCATATCGGCTCCTGAAGATATTTATGAGGACTTGCAACATGTGCATCCACCAAATGTTAATGGCACCTGCACCTCCATGTGTCCTATTTCAGGTGTTACCTCATGTTGCTTTCTTGCAGACTCTCAGTCTCCCGATGGATATCATGGTTTTCATAAGAATGACTTGGATTTTGCACCAGATGGGCAAGAAACTGATGAAATGTTAATTAGAAGAGCTAAAGAAGTGGAAGTGAGGTTTATGGCTCCTTCTGGAGAAAATTATGAGCTTCATATGCTCAGGGATACGAGACTGAGCTCAACTGACATGTTCCAACTGATTCAGAGTTTGACTGAAGATAGGGAAAAATTGGCACTTGAACTGTCTTCACAGATTAAGGCACGCCTTACAGAGAGGTTTGCTGCAAAAGAGCTATACAAACAGTCAAAGATAAAGCTGGACATTAGAACTAGAAGGCTGGAAAAAGAGAAGATGGAGGTACAAACCACTTTGGAGAAAGAGCTGGATAGAAGGTCAAATGATTGGTCACTCAAGCTGGTAAAATTTCAATCTGAAGAACAGAGATTACAGGAACGAGTAAGAGAACTTGCGGAGCAGAATGTCTCACTTCAGAGAGAAGCTACTTTTCTTGAAGCAAATAAAATGGATGCTTTGAATAGGACTACAAGTTTGGAATCACAAAACAAACAGCTGAATGATGAGCTACAGATGGTCAGAAACGAGCACGATAATCTCCATAATTGCTCAATAGAGTTGCAGGCTCGCCTTACTAAGACTGCAGAGGAAAGGGATCATATCCGAGGAATATTGAAAGAAAAGGATGATGAAAATAAGGGATTGCACAAAGTGATTGCAAGGCTACAAAGGATATGCAATGAACAAGAGAAAACAATCACTGGGCTGAGACAGGGATACAATGATGAATTAGACAAGAAATCTGTTGAATGTAGTGACAACATCAATAGGATGCAAATGGAACTTATCAGACTGACAGGAGTGGAGCAAAACTTGAGAAGAGAAGTCCAATCTTGTAATCTTGATGTAGAGTCCCTCAGGCGAGAGAACATTGCACTCTTAAATCGTCTACAAAGCAGTGAGAAAGGATCAAACTTTTCCTCAATTCGTCTTGACCAGGAGCTTCATGCGAGAGTGGACAACTTGCAGATACAAGTTTTGTCCTTACTTGACAAGACTAGTCAACTTTGTGCCAAGTTGTTGGATCTGATCAAATGCAAGAGGCATGAAAATGAGTCTGTCAGTGAAATTGATGCATTAACTATCACTGATTACACTCTGAAGTACCAGAGCATCAAAGGAGGAATTGAGAGTCTAAAACGAAGTCTGGGGACAATTAAGTCTGTATTGGCTGAAAAGCAAAATGTAAAAGAAAAATCTAAAGAAACAGGAGGTGGTAGTTCTTGCAGACAGCAGGATGAGTTATCTCTGGTATGAAACCACCTTTGCCCTTTAAAATTCAATTATTCTGCATTCCACAATCATGGTTGTTGTTAGAGTGTGTTCACAACTTAGTTTTAGAGAGCAACGGAATATATAGAACATGTATTTATAAAACTTCTACAGTAAATTTTGCGCTAGCATGCCCCTTGTGAAATAATACTAATAACGTGAGCAATTGAATCTAGAATGACAAGTTGAAATGTTTCGGCAACTTCAGACGCTTGAGCCTATGTTTGCCATTATTTTTGTTTAACGTAGGATGACTTCGAACTCAAGCTGAAAGAAGAGGCTATGCTCAATAGAGTACTGAAGGAGATGCTATTATCAAAGGAACTTGATGTTGAACAACTGCAGTCGGATCTAGCATCTTCAATTCGGATCCAAGATGTCTTGCAAAATGAGATCCAGAGAGTTCAGGATGAACTATCTTGCCTCACCCACAAGTCTAAGCACTTGGAGCTTCAGGTAACATCACTCCATAATAGCAAATAAGCCAAGAGGATTTGGGCTGTGTCCCCCCATGCTATACTGTTAGATCATGAACTATTCCCATTTGAACACACAAGTTGTTTTGCTGTTTCTATTTAAAATCTGCCTACAAACAGCTACAGTCCAATGATGCGATTGCTATAATGTTTTGTTATCGGGTTTCAAATACTACTTAAGTATATGTATAATACTCCGTAAGCATCTGTATAATATTTAGTTTGTACGCTATGCCTTTTGACAAACTTGCTGCGCCTTGCAGGGTTTGAAGAAAGATGAGTGCATTAGCCTGATCCAGCTGGATTTCCAAGAATCTGCAAAGGAGCTAGCTGCTCTTCGGGGATCGCTCAAAACAGTAACAGATGAAAGAGACCTTTTGTGGCAGGAGGCAAAGCAGTTGAGAAAAACTATCAGCAGCATGCAAAATGATATTGCTTTGCTAAAGAAGAAGATTGAATCCCTTGATGAAGCCATTCTTGTTAAGGAGGGACAGATTTCAATACTGCAAGATAGCATGGACAAGCCATTCGACATCATATGCAGCCCTATGTCAATGAAGCAATTTGACATGGAGTGAAAACCTCGAACAGAAAGTTATAGAACTTGGTTTCTTGAATCACTTTTATACTTTTTTTTCAGCCAAAGGTAGATGTTTGTGAATAGGCCGTTCAATATGCTTCTAGTTTATCAAAATTCAAAAGTACACCAAAGCAATCTGTTTAGCAAATCATGTATTGGTTTCAATGCACTTGCTTATCATTTGATTTGGGTTCTCTTTGTTGAAAAATAGTGTGGAAATTATTTGAAACTGATAGAATTATTACAATATAATCTGGCAATGGATTACTTATTATGGTGCTTCACCTGAGAGACGCGTTGCTGCATGGTTTACGAAGACTATGTATCCTTCTCCACAAAAAACAAAAAAAAACTTTGAATGTTGTGCAGAAGGAAACCACATCGACCCTTGACAAATGACTAAAATAGCCCCCAAAATGCTTACCACGAAAAACAAGTTAATAACAGGGGAAAAAACAGCGAGGGGCAGGACAGTAAATCTACTGAAACAAACCAAAGGTTTTGGCCTTCGGGGGCTCGTTGACCTCACAACTCACCGGCGGCGACCACTTGGAGTCCGCCTCCCGATCTCTCCATGGCGTCGGAGAAGGAGGCGGCGCAAGCCGCCGTGCCCAACGACAGCCCCACCATGTAAGTTACCCTCTATCACTCTCCTCCTACCTCAAAACGCAAAGCACGCAGTTAAACGTTGGTTACTCGATTAGATTGCTTGGATTTGCAATATGTACCATTAGAACATAAATTAGTGATCAAAGTCTATCGCAATTGCAGTTTTGACAAGATCATCAGCAAGGAAATCCTCTCCACAGTGGTTTATGAAGACGAGAAGGTACTCTACTGTAGACAGTAGTAACGCTCTTCTAGGTTCCCCCATTTTTGGGTTACATTTGTATGTTAGATGTAAGCTTAAGAGAAATCTTGCCCACAGAATGATCTGTCCACTGGTGATAGTAAGCTGTAAAAGGATGCGTAGCTTATGTTGCTACGAGAAGAGTAAGAGGGACGGATTTGTGCATCGCAATCTTCGGCCCTTTTGTGAAGATTGCTCATTTTATCATTCCTGTAATTTGATTCTTTTAAAGAGGATGACTGAATAGTTAATGCCGTGGCCGTTAAGAGGATGGAGCAGACTGTATAGGTATTTCTGCCCTTGTATATGCATCTAACTTAACTATACTAGGATTATTGATTAACTATGCAGGGTATGATTTCATGTAATTATTCTTCATAGAGGGCCATGATGGTCTAAGCATCAGAGTTTGGACTAGTGTGGCAAAAGACGTGGTGTATGATAATTACCAAAACATAAGGTTTCAAGTGAAATGGATTCTTGGTTGAAGTCCAACATGTATATGTTTTCTCAATGCCTAGATCTACAATGGCCTTTCAGTTCTAACCGATTTATTTGTAGCCTGTGAACTGCAATGATTTGAAGTTTATCACTGGGCACTTTTACTCATCTCAATAATGTACAGAAGTTGCGATATTTGCTTATAAATGATATGAATCATGATTTCATTTGCCAGGTGTTGGCTTTTAGAGATATAGATCCTCAAGCTCCAACACACATCCTAATCATTCCCAAAAACAAGGATGGGTTAACTGGCCTGTCAAAGGTACAGTTTATTAATTATCAGAAGTTACAGTCCCCATCAATTTGAACTTTGAAGTTAACTTTTCTCAACAGCACCATCTCATCTGTAAAAGAATTCCTGTAATTTATAATGTGCTTGGAGAATCTCTTCATTATCACCATCTTCTTAGGCTGAGGAGAGGCATGTAGAGATACTCGGCTACCTCCTCTATATTGCAAAAGTGGTTGCAAAGCAGGAAGGACTTGAAGATGGCTTCCGGGTTGTCATCAATGATGGCCCTAGTGGATGTATGTACAATTTCAATATACTCAAGCCCTGTATATTGTTACACCATTTTGCCTTCAGCTGGTTGAGATTTTCCTTTGCAGGTCAATCTGTGTATCACCTCCATCTCCACCTCCTTGGAGGCAGGCAGATGAACTGGCCACCTGGCTAAGAAGCTCGCTTTCTTGGAGCAGCCTTCATGGTAAAACTCTGTGTGCATTTATCTTGAATAATTCAAAACAATGTTTGTGATCACCAGAACCATTAGTGAGCTGAACTTGGGCTTGAGATGTGGAATTACTGGAACCACCTTGCTACCAATTTGGTTGAGACCCTTGTACTTGGCTTGACTGGTCCTTTTTACATGTGCTGTGGTGTTACTACTAGTCCTTTTGCTATTTTTTCATGTCCAGTGGGTTGTTATTTGGATCATTTTTGGTCGGTGCTTCTATGGAAGCAGACTAATAGTTGGCACTTGGCAACATGTTAGCATAAGCTATTCTAAAACAAAGAAAAGGGTAAAACACTGAAAAAGAGTTCTCTTGGTGGCCACTTTGCAAGTAAGTGGAGAAAATAGCATGTCCATCCATCTCTTGCGAGTGTATTGTAATTTCCAGTTTGCTGCTTCCAACTTGCTTTGCTTGCCAGAAGGTTGGGAAGTTGGTAACAGGCAAGTGGTATTCTATCCATTTGCTTGTCTCCCACTGCTGGCCGTCTGGGCCATGGTTGATTCGACCGAATTCCATCTATATCTTATCTATTCAACCATCCAGGCAAAGAAAAGATAAACAAAAATATCTTATTGTCTTCCCGTTGCAATCCTGAAGAATTGTAGATGTGTTAGGGTTTGAGAGGAGGGGATGGAACAAACTTCTTAGATGAAGAACGGCGACTTGAGAAGGAACGACGTCCTCTCCTCTTTTTATCAATATGCAATTATGCAGACACACCCTTGTGTTTTAGACTATTACAACTAAGCATATATCTCAACAACATTAGGACCCCCATCTCTTTATAAACTAGATAAGAGTCTTATTCAGTTCGCGCTTTGTGCAGTTATCCTTTCTGCTTCAGCCTGTCTTGTTAAGCTTTGCGTAACTGCGTTGTTCGCTACAGGTGTCTGGCTTAAGGTATGGATGAACCTGTGGATGTGTGTCGTGTGTCTGTGTCTTGGCTATGTAGCCTTCTATTCCACAGGAGTTGCTTGGATAGAGGGCTTGAGAGACAGTTCACTTGTCCTCTTTGCCGGGATGTTTTGCTGCATTTAGAGTGATAAGATATGCAATGTCTGCACTATACGGTTAGTAGATAGCATTTGGTGATCAATGATCCAAGGACGGCTCATAAGGCTACCTCCAACGGCGACGGCAGCGCCGGCAGCGCGGGCTCGCGTCGACGGCGGCGGACGTTTGCTTGCTGCTTGCTCGACGCGAGTGGACGTGCGCGTGCTCCGGGACGAGGCAAATGCGAGCTCAGCTCGCGGCGACGACGCGGCGCCGTTGGAGAAGACGAAGACGCGAAGCGACGCGGTTCGCGGGCCCCACCGAGAACACAGACGACGAAACCTACCCGCGTGAATTATAGTCTGACATGTGGGACCAGAGAATAAAAGGGCCCACCTGTCATTGATTGAGGGCACGGTTAAATTGTCGCAGTTAATATCCAACGTGGGTCCCACGCACACGTTTCCCGTGCAGGTGTCAGATCCCACGTGCACCGCGTAAATATCGACCCCTTTCGCTGACGTGTGGACCCCATGAAACGCAACCCCACATGTCATAGAGGAGGTGAAAAGCTCCAGCCGCGTCGCACGGCATTTAAAACCGCGTGGGGCCCACCACTATCTGCCGTGCCGCGTTGTGGATTTTTGGGACGCCTACGCGTGTAGCTTCAGTCCATGACATGTGGGGCCGGGACATTTAGTGGCCCACCTTCCATTGAATGCTGTAAACGAATTAACCGTACAAGTAATAACCGCGTATATATTAAATCAAATATTTATATACCGAATTAATTAAGCCCCAGAGGCTTACATGTGGGGCTGGATTTCTGTTGGCCCACATGTCAGTCAGTTAATTAGGAAAAAGAGCCGTTGAGGAGAGAATAAATGTGGGCCCCACCTGTCAGCCTCAGAAAAAATAGCCGTTTTTTTCCAGCCGTTTAAAAATAGCCGTTTGAGTGATTTTTAATTCATTTTTGCCCTAAAAAATCATAAAAAATTCCAAAAAATTCCAAAAAATTCACAAAAAATCACTGAATTTTTTCTCAGCTCTCCCCTATATAAAGACATGCCATTTCACCATTTTCACTCACACTTCTTCATCCATCCACACCCAAAACCCCTCCAAAATTACTACGAAAATTTCCAAAAATTTCACATGGATTCTAATCCACCTGGCGGTTTTGTTAATTGGCTTGGCTCTTCCCAATCTCCCGGCGAAAACAATGAAACCCCAAACACCCAACAGCAACCCAGTTTTTCGCAGCCACCGACTTACCAGCCGTATCCACCCAATTACCAACCGTATCCACCGAATTACCAGCCATATCCACAATACAGCCAAAATTATCGTCCATGTCTACCACACGGCCACGCAATTCCACCACCCCCACAATATAGCCAAAATTTTCATTATGTCGGCATGCCACCGACATGTCCGCAGTTTTCCCCACCTCAACCGCACTCTGCGTCTGTCTCCGATAACGGTACTCCAGACTATGCTCCAGCCGATCTGGAGGCCCGACCTGTCATCGATGACACCAACACCAGAGATGTTGTGGATGCTGGCCGAAAGTCGAAGCGGTTACCGTGGTCCAACGATGACGATATAAAACTGGTAACATTTTGAATTTTCATACACGAGTGCTATGAAAGAAATATATTTAGGTCGACTTCGATATCCAAATTTTTTTAACTACATGCAGATTAGCTCTTGGCTCAACAACTCGCTCGATTCTATTGATGGAAACAATAGGAAGTGCGACATGTACTGGGCGAACGTAGCAGCGGCATACAACGACACAGTGCCGGCAAGTAGGAGAAGGGAGACCAAACACTGTAAGGACCACTGGCAACGAACCAATAAAAAGGTGGTCCAATTCAACGGTGTTTGGCTCCGACTTAAGGAAGTCTATGCCAGCGGTCGTTCAGAGGACCAACTCATGGCGCAGGCCCGCGAGATGTACAAGACGGAGATGGGTCATCCGTTTGTGTTGGATCATTGGTGGACGGCGGTTCGCGGTCAACCTAAGTGGTCCGCAGCTTATGTTGATCCTCCCAACAAAAGAAGCAGATTGTCCGAGTCGGGCGCATACACGTCATCGTCCAACAACGATGACGTGCCACCAGTGCAGACACGGCCGGAAGGACGAGACTCTGCTAAGGCGAAGCGCAGAGGTAAGGGAAAGGTTGATGACTCGCAGGATTCTACGTCGGCAGCGAGAGCAGATCTCGATGCCTTCATCCTAAATGAACCCAATTGAGCCGAGAAGAGGAAGGACATACTCCGTATGTCAGATAACTTGCGCGCCTTGGCGAAGGCGAAGGAAAGATCCGCCTTGTATAAGGCGTACACGAAAATGATGAGTCTCGACAAATCCATCTTCGACGATGCGCAAAAAGCGGAGTACGATGCAGGGCTGAAGATTCTAAGGGACAAACTTAATGCTGGCGATGATTAGTTATTTTATTTTCAATTATCTCTTGTAGCCAACCATGTATCCTTTGTTATTAATCTATATATGATTTTCTACTTAATTTTACTCTGATATCCAACTATGGAATCTGGCCGTTGCAAAATAGACGTTCAAAAATTGTCATTCAAATATAGTCGTTGGAATATAGCCGTTGCAAAATAAACGTTCGAAATATAGCCGTTCAAATATAGCCGTTCAAATATAGACGTTGGAGTATAGACGTTCGAAATATAGCCGTTGGAATATAGCCGTTGGACTCTTTGTCTATATATTCACCCCCTCCGCAAAACTTCTCTTCACTATCCAACTATCTTCTCAAACGGCGTAGCTCTTTAAAAACCCAGTTTCATTAGCCACTCACAAAATGTCTTCTAGCTTTAGTTCCAGCGCACATAGCTCCGAGGAGGATGCCATGAACCAAATCGAGAATTTCTTAATGGAATTCATAGAGGAGGAGGAGGAGGAAGATCGTATCATCGCCGGTCTTTACGCCTGACTTGATGCTTCATCATCCCGCGGACGCCGCCGAAGCAGCAATAGGAGATATATTGACAGAGATCGCGAAGAGGGGCATCAACGGCTTCTCGCCGACTACTTCGCCGAATATTCCGTCTACCCTGACAATATGTTCCGCCGGCGTTTTCGGATGGCGAGACCCCTCTTTCTCCGCATCGTTGAAGCTCTAGGTGGGTGGTCCCCCTACTTCACCGAAAGAAGGGATGCCACTAATCGCCGTGGACTCTCCCCTTTACAGAAGTGCACCGCAGCAATGCGTATGCTCACGTACGGCGGCCCCGCCGATGCCGTCGATGAGTACGTGCGGATTGGGGAGTCCACGGCGATTCAATGCTTGGAGCACTTCGTACAGGGTGTCATCGACATATTTGGCGACCAATATCTTCGCAGGCCCACCGTCGACGATACCCACCGCCTACTGCAACAAGGAGTCCCGTGGCTTTCCAGGTATGCTAGGAAGCATCGATTGCATGCACTGGGAATGGAGAAATTGTCCCGTAGCATGGAAAGGTCAATTCACTCGTGGAGATCATGGAGTCCCGACGATTATACTTGAAGCGGTAGCTTCGTATGATCTCTGGATATGGCATGCTTTTTTTGGTGTTGCAGGCTCCAACAACGACATCAATGTGCTAAACCAATCGCCCTTATTCACCGATGTGTTGAAAGGGCCGGCTCCTCATGTTCAGTACTCTGTCAACGGCCGACAGTACAACATGGGGTATTATCTCGCCGATGGTATATACCTGGAGTGGGCTGTCTTTGTGAAGACGATACCCCTCCCACAGACAGTGAAAGATCAGTTGTTTGCACAACAGCAAGAAGGAGCGAGAAAAGATGTTGAGCGGGCTTTCGGAGTTCTACAGTCTCGATTTGCCATCGTGCACGGTGCGGCACGATTTTGGCGACAGTCAACTCTCGCGAAGATCATGCGGGCTTGCGTGATCTTGCACAATATGATCATAGAGAACGAGCACGACGACAATGCCGCCAACTATGACTACAATGATCATCCGGACACATCCACGGTAGTACCGCCTGTGATTCACACTGGGGGTACACCTTTATTCGCAGATGTACTTCGAAGAAATACTGCCATCCGTGCTCAACCTACGCACACGCAACTCAAAGGAGACTTGATCGAGTACATTTGGCAACGTTTCGGAGGAAACACCGACGAGTAGCATCTTACCGGATTTTGTAGTACGCATTTGTTTGCAAATTTATTTTTTTTGTATTTCGCAATTATGTCATGTACTGCTATTCGAATTTTAATATCTATTTTTTTAAGTGTAATTTTTAAATCCAAAATGTCGAATTTATTTTTTTTGTCGCAAATATCGAATTTAATTTCGTAGGTAATATATTAATATATTGGTAATATTGAATTTAATGAATTAATACAAATTCGTTGAATATATAATTGTTTAATTGTATAGAGCCAAGCAAGAGCCAAGCCATTGGAGTGCTTGGCTCTTGCTTGGTGTTTGGTTGGTGGTTACGAGTGTGGGGCCCACGCTAAGAGCCAAGCAAGAGCTAAGCTGTTGGAGACTTGGTGCTTGTTTGGTGCTTTGAGATGGTGTTCGCACACGTGACAGGGAATATTCTGTTTAAGAGCCAAGTAAGAGCCAAGCCTGTTGGAGACAGCCTAATAGTTCCATTGTTCTTCCTCGAACTTGCCATGTTGGAAGCTGTCTTCCGGTCACATCTCAATCGAAGATATCGTGTGTTTTAACAGCGAATGCTCAGTCTTCTCCATCCATGTCTTTGCGACTTAATTGTGGAATGCTCCAGAATGTTGTTAGGTTGTACACACCTTGCAAGTGTTATAGTATGGGATTTGGATCCCTTGCCTTCGAAGTCAAGAAATACGGTGTGCTTTTTGCAGCACATGGGTAGTTCATGTCGTTCATTGAGATTTGAACGGTTGAGATTGAGGTGTGACAGAAGTCCGAGCATTTTTGTGAGAAATTCCAATTTCTAAGTATCTAAAAATTTTGTATATCTCTATTCAAATAGTTAATTTGTAATTGAACAGTTCAACCAAATATTTCTTTTGTGCCCTTCACTTGAAAGTCAACTGATCCAAATTTAAACTATGATGTGAGTGAGTAAAGTGACCAGATGCTAAATAAATGTGGTCTTGAGCTAGATCTGGATTCTGGCGACCAAATTAAACTCGGTCAATTGACTTGGTAGCCACCCGTGTGGCGAGCACTGAGCCAGACTTCTGCACTCCTCATCACTTATTTCTTGTAGTTATATCTTGCCACTTGCAAAGTTGCAATTATGAACAATCCAGCTCAATCAAACCTCAAAACAAACAAATTTTCAAAGGAAATAACCCTAATATGTGCCACAGTTTGCAAACAAGACCGCAAGAACTCAGATTTCACAAATTGTTCAAAAAGAACCCTGAATTTGATTGAATTCGCTGCGCACAGTCCAAAAATCACTCGAGACATCGTTTAATCTGCTGGGTCAAATCGTGATTTGCGGTGGCATGACATCCGTATGATGCCAGCACACCCCCACATCACATTAGCACACCTACCTTGCGACTAAAGTAGCCTTGGATCGAAAAGTCCAAGTCGGATGCATTGTTTACGAGCACACCGACTATGGATGTGACAAGCAGAGGAGGCAAGTCAAGGTTGTGACGCACGCCCACGCTGCTGATGAGATGCAACAACGAGGAGTAGGTGGCCAGAGTGTTATAAAACTAGGGTTCATGAGCGAGAAAGAAGACATGCACACACCCACAAGCGCGCATACACATATAGAAGAAGAAGGGGGAGGGCTCGGGAAACTTACTTGGGCTCTCAACGTTGATCTCGACGATGGTAGTCATCCCCGCTCTACGCCGTCATCACCTTGAGCTCCGACGACCGCGTCCGCACCTCACCGCAGCCAGGTTCGAGCTAGGGCTAGAATCGAAGTGATTTGGGGTCAGATTGGGTTAGGGTTTCGACATAGGGCACCGGAAGCGAGCCGCTGGTGATCGGAGGCTGTCGGAGGAGGCGTAAGTGAGGGGAATTTTGGTGGTGGCGGAAAATTTGGGGTTAGGGCTTAGGTTCGGCCGAGAGGGACAAGGGAGACAAAAAAAGCAGGGGAGAAATGAGGAAGAAAGAAAAAAAAGAACAAGAAAAGGGGGAGGGAAAAAGAAAAAAAAAAGAAAAAGTAAAGGGAGAGAAAAAGAAAAGAAAAAAGGGAGAAAAATGAGGAAAATAATATAGGAAATTGACATATAATAATAAAAGAAAATTTTGGGAGGGATATTAATTCAAGAAATTTTTAATTTCGCAGACACTTATTTTGTTTTGATTTTTGGGACGATTTCGGGCTGTAGGAAAATTATGGAAAAATAATAAGAAATATTTTTAAAGGATGAATTTTGAATTGCGATCGATTTTAGAAATTTAGGGACAGTTTGGCAAGTAGTAAAATTCCTAAATTCTTAGTCCTGACGCCAATTTTTCGGTTGTAATATTTTCTAAATGCAACACTGATTACATTTCTGAAATACTATCAATATATAGAGTTGGTTGTATATCTTTTTAGGAACCAAGATTGAAGGAATCAGAATGTTTGTCAAGAAATCTGAGTTGAGGACGGATTACACCACAATAGGCAAGTTTCCTTGATCAGGTTGAATGCATGAATTATTTTTGTATCAAATAATTTTAATCTAAATTTAACATTTCTATCTACATAAAAAATAACTATTTTCGGAAGTAATTAGATGGTTTTAAATGCATGAGAAATATGGATAATTATGTTGCAAGTAACTGGTTGATGGAGTAGTTGACGAACAACAATATGGTGGGTGGAGAGAGCTCGGAGAAAGGGTTCAGAGGATAGATTTGAACTTCTTTACGTACTGGTTAATATTTTAAGGTCACAATCAACTATCATTTTCTTGTATGCGCCGTACAAATGTATCAACCATAGACCTGATATGGGACAGGTCTAGTTGCATACCCTATCAAATAGCTAAGTCTTTACATAATAACTTATGGTATATGTTTGAGGCGCCACGGGTCACTTCGAATAATCTAAGGAACATCACTGATCACTCAAAATAATCTAGTGGGTTTTATGTGTCGCCCAAAAATACCCAGGAGCTATATGCTCAATTGGTGGAATAGCGGATATCCAACTATAACAGTATTTCAAGACGAATGCCGGGTGGAGATACTTAATATACGGATTCGCGAAAAACTTTGTTCACTCAATGAAGAGTTCATATTTAAAGAGTCGTGAGAATATACCTAATTTAGGGTTTCTGTGGGTAACGTCGTGTAGGATCAAGGATACTGACTAGAGGGGGGTGAATATGAGGTTTTAAAATTTTTCAAATTAAAACAACTTTTGCAAAGAAAGAACAAACAAATGAATAATAATTAAAATTAAATAGGAAGAGAAAACGAACACAAGGATTTTTTTCGAGGTCTCGGAGACTCGCCCGGTCTCCCCTACTCCTCGTTGAAGCACTCAAGTGAATGAGTCTTCACTACTACAGAATACAACATCACAGTCGGTTCAAAACAGTCATCACAGACGGTTCTGAACCGTCAGTGATATTCGAGTCAGTGATAGTCCGAGTACTATCCCTGACGGTTTTGAACCGTCTGTGATAATGATTATTAGTCAGTGATATTCGAGTCAGTGATAGTCCGAGTCACTGATAATAATTATTAGAGACGGTTTTGAGATCAGAACCGTCTATGATAATCGCGTCCAATTAATTTTAATCTGTCGCTGTTTAGTTCATTGTTTTCATCATATCTTCTTCATACGAACTCGGATTTTCACATTCTTGTACTTGCTGGAAACATCAGATCGTGCTCTACAACTTTTCTGTTGAGGTCGAGGTCAGATTCGGCATCCATCTATGAGATATTGGGCCGTTAATGTCAATGGCGTACAGTTTGAATCTAACAGATCTGTTTCGGTATTTTCATCATAATTCATTCATCCGAACTCGGATTGGGATAAATTTATACTTTCTGGAATCTTTGCGAGAAATACCACAAAAATTTTGTTGGGGTAATCTTCAAATTAGGCCATTTTCATCACACTAAAATTTTGGCAAAATTGTGTAATTTTCAAACTCTAGTCCAATTCGGATTCAAATTACTCAATCTGAGACAACTTCGGTAAAATTGCCATATCTTTTGATTTCCAATACCGTTTTTGACATTCTTATACTTTTGGAAAGATAAAAAACTTTGGTGTTGACCAGATCCTCTAATTCGGAGTTCTTGGGGCCCGAAATTGCTAATCATTATTACAGACGGTTTTTAGCTCAAATATAAATCACTGAATCATCACATAAACACTAAATTTAGAGTTCATAAGTCTGTTCACAGTTAATAGCCAAAACACAGATTTTAGATACCAAAGACAACACAGAGTTTTAAATTTGCAATCAAATTCACTAAGAGCTTCAATTAAACATAAAAAATTATCAACTAAGAATTGACAGCATTCAAATAGAGAATGAGTCAAACAGATTCAACATAAACAATTATCAACTAAGATTTAGTTCACACCAGATTTTAATTTTCACTATTCAGCTGTTCATCACACAACTACAAACTAGTCACTTTACAACATCTAGGAAACAAGGAGCAGGGGGAGAGGTGTTTAAGAGAGGGAATTGTCACCGAGGCTTGAAGGAGAGATGATGCCATGGTGCTGAAGAACGCAGCCGCATAAGAACTTGAGGAAGCTGTTGGAGGAGGCTTCGTAGCTCGACCACAACCGAAGAGGTGCTGAAACCGTCGGCTGTCTCGTGGCCGAAGAAGAAGAAGTGGTCGTCGGATGGTCGTTGTTGAGGGAGCTGCTTGTAGTCATCATCGGCCCATGAGACGTGGCCGACAAGATGATGGTGGACAATGGAGTGGTGGCGGCGTAGTCAAGCTCAGATCGGTGTGGATCTAGGGTTATAGTGTGTAACACCCTGTTTTTGCCAAACACTAAAATAGCCAAAATCCACAGCTTGACCCCAAACCCTAATCTGCTTCAGCCATTCCCATCTAAGTGTTGTTCAGAACATTTTTCCCTTCGGGATCATCTCCAAAATCCCATCCTAAAGCTGAGTTTCAACCCTTGCCATTTTAAAACCCTAATTACCCTATTTTACCCTAAACTGTTTTCCCTAATTTTTGTCGAAACCCTTCAGATCTTGCTTGATCTTACCAAACTTTGGCCAGACGAGTTCTAATAATTTTATGCAACTTATCTGCGAAATCAGATTTCAGATCGGACCCTTAGATCTCCAGATTTGCAAACAAGTACATTTCCTATTCAACTTTTCCTCGCAGATCAGTCCCTGGAGCAAGATTTGAAATTGCAAATCAGCCCCTCTAATCTTTTCGGCTGTTTTCGACCAGCGCCTGGTCGTTGGCTACGACCAGCGCGTCTTCGCCGGAGCCGCGCCGTGTTTTCGCCGCAGAGCTCGCCGCCGGCCATCCTCTCCGGTCGCCGCGCTCGTAATCGGTTGAGCCACCCCGCGCGCACGTGATAGCCACCGTGGCATCGCCCAGCCCAGCGGATAAACGCCCTCGCCCCAGAGCCGTGTCTTCGCGCGCGCAACCGTTGCCGTGGCATTTGCATGCGCGTACGTGTCGTTGCCGGAGCTACGTTGTCGCCTCCGCATCTGCGCCATCACTGGTGAAGTCCCAATGCAACTGGCAAAGCTGCAGCACCGCCTGAGCGCGATCACATCGCCGTCGCCGTCGTTGCGCCTGCGCCCGACAAGCTTCTCCCCGGCGCAAGCAACCACTGTCGCTTAATCCCTCGCTAGCTTCGCCCCTGGACCTATTTAAACCCCCTCAGTGCTGTGAAGAAGCACAACTTCAAGACTTAGCCAAATTCCCAGTTTTTCACTGTTTCCCTTTCTTCTCCGGCGAGCTGTTTCTGGAGCCACCGTCGCCAGAGCAAACCGTAGCCCATCTCTCCAATCCAGGTTCACCAATAAGTTCCCCACACCCATCTTCCCGTGCCCAAGCAAGCAATTGCATCATAGTGCTCCCCATCGCCGGTGATTGCCGGAAAACCAGAAAACCCCTGTTCCCTCAATGATATCCCATTCAGCCCAAATTAGCTCTCGATTCTGTAGAAGAACTTGATCAGTGAGCTTAGTAGAGCAAGCCTGTTGAATCAGGATCCCCAATTGCGCTCAAATTGAAGAAATCCCAATCTGGAGGTCCACCAGTTCGCCGGACCTCATCGCCGAGCCCCTCTGGCCGATCTCCAATGAAATTAACCCATCCAGTAGCCTCCTCATACCCCACAGATCGCCCTCAAGCTTGGAATTGAGCTCATTCGCCCTGAATCAAAAATCCCCGAGCTCCAGTGTCATCTTCTCCAGCGCCGGTCGCCGGAATTCGTTCCCGGCCGATTCAGCCGACACCACTTTGTCCCTTAGCTTCGCCTCACCTCCCTGAGCATTTTATTCCACTAGCTCGACACCTGGATCTGCCTAGATTGTGAGTTATGCCTTTGTCAAGCTCTTGTCCAGATCAATGTCTGTGCCGTGTCGCCACCGCAGTTCATCGCCGGATTTGGCCACCCTCCGGCCACTTTCAGCCCTTATTCCTGTTGAGTATTTTATTCCTGTTAGTAATGCTTACCTCCCAGACAAAGTGTTGCATCAATTGGAGCCCTGGATCAAAAGTTAAGCTTTGCCCTAGTTTCTGGCCACGTCCAGCACTATGTCAGTGCATGTCAGCCACTGGCATTGACCTTGTTCAGCCCCTTCTGGTTGAGCAATTGAAATGCCACCTTGTCCTTTAGATTCCTGGAGTTGAGATCTACATCTTTCCCTTCTATCACTTCTCCAGAAAACCATCCTAAGATCAGTTTGAAGCTATGCCAAAGCCGTGAACCGAATGTCGACCCTTCGACGTTCAATCCTTTTTAGCCGTTTCTTCGACCAGAGCCCTTGTGACCTTGCCCTAACCTTTTCCCCTGCATGCATGACTTATTTACTTAATAATTTCTATAGAAACTATTTTCTGTATGCTTATGGTATGTGTTTGTGTGTTGGTTGATTGCCGCAGAGTCAGAAGCTGAAGGAGCGGAAGAAGTCTTTGAAGACCCGTCTGAGTATTTAGACCCAACATCGCAAGGCAAGCCTCATTCCTTTGATCATGTCTCACCCAATATTTTCATATGAAGTATATTCACTGTTTCTTACTATGCATGCTTATTTGAAGTACAAGTTATGTTTGAATGACATGAATAGATATCACCTAAGGGATCATGAAACCCCTTTTTGTTATTGAACTTTCATATATATGCTTTTGTCACCATAGGACTCATATACTGAATATTCACATTAAACTTGAAATGGTCAAATACATGAGAAGTTATGATCAAAACCGTTTTGTCAAGAAAACTGATAAAAGGGATCAGTAGTGAGGATTGGTTTGTATGGAGAGGGTGCGGTGCGCACCAGGGAATGTGAATGTTCCTCACTATTGGTTCATAAGGACGAGAACCTTGTGCTGTGTCTCTATGCGAATTGTAAACGTACCAACCACTTGCCTGGTATGGGACAGGCACAACTTAGTAGCTTTTTGGTATTAGCAGGGCCCTGCATGGTTTGTCGATCTAGTTTCTCGCGTGGAAACTGGTAGGCCAAGGTTTGGCCATGAGTGATGTGAGTTCAGAAAAATAATGAGAGGAAAAGGCGTAAAAGAAGGAAGGCGCCCTAGACCTGATTAAGCCGTGAGCGGTTGTAATCTTAAATGGTCGTATGTCTCGCGTGGACATAGACCAAGGCTATGTGTCCTGCGGGAACATAGACCAGAGAGGCTAGGAAGTAAGGCAGTGGGGAAGACCCACAACGGTACTTGAGACTTAACTGTCTATTTACCGGGCGGGGATACTGTTAATACTGAACTGTAAAAATGTTGTGTGTTCGGTACTTGGATACCGATTCTGGTTCTGATAAACTAGTTATTTTCTTAGCAACTCTACTTAGCGCCATTTTCGGTGCTTTGGCTATGTAATATTGGCCATGTTGGCCTGATACTTGTTTAATGATATTACTATGCTTGTGTGGTTTGAGCTCATGTGACATCCTGCTGTGTGTAACCTACCTGGGCGGTTACCAAGGTGATCCTCAAATGGGGGTCTCACATAGTGGAGCCGCGGTGTAGAATGGTGGAAATGAAGTGAAGTGTCGCAAAGTGTGCCGCTTTGAGTTAGGGCAAGTGAAGTGAAAAGTCGCAAAGTGTGGAAATGAGCGGGACAAAGTCCGCCTTAAATTTTATAGTCACAAAGTCTGATAATCATTATCAGAGACGGTTCTGAGCCCAAAACCGTCTCTGATAATGATTATCACAGACGGTTCTGAGCTCAAAACCATCTCCCATAATGATTAGCAATTTCAGGCCCCAAGAACTCCGAATTAGAGGATTTGGTCAACACCAAAGTTGTAGAGGATTTTTTTATCTTTCTAGAAAGTATAAGAACGTCAAAAACGGTATTGGAAATCAAAAGATATGGCAATTTTACCGAAGCTATCTCAGATTGAGTAATTTGAATCTGAATTGGATTAGAGTTTGAAAATTACACAACTAACTTTGCCCAAATTTTAGCGTGATGAAAATGGCCGAATTTGAAGATTACCCCAACAAACTTTTTGTGGGATTTCTCGCAACGATTCCATAAAGTATAAATTTATCCCAATCCGAGTTCGGATGAAAGAATTATGATGAAAATACCGAAACAGATCTATTAGATTCAAACTGTACGCCGTCGACATTAACGTCCCAATATCTCATATATCGATACTGAATCTGACTTCGACCTCAACAGAAAAGTTGTAGAGCACGATCTGATGTTTCCAACAAGTACAAGAATGTGAAAATCCGAGTTCGTATGAAGAAGATATGATGAAAACAATGAACTAGACAGCAGCAGATTATCAGAGACGGTTCTGAGGTTAAAACCGACTGTGATAGTCCAGCACTATCACAGACGGTTTTGAGCTCAGAATCGTCTTTGATAATTAGAATATCACAGACGGTTCCAAGGTCAAAACCATCTGTTGGACTATTACAGTCGGTTCTGATATCAAAACCGTCTGTGATAACTTAATATTTTCTCCCGACAGGCCTTCAAAGACAGTTTTCTATTGAAAAGTTCATAATCTTCTGTGATGTGCCGTCCTGGATGTTTGTTTCTGTGGTAGTGCTTGCTTCAATATCCACGAAGGATATTTCTCACTAATGGTTGCTCCTTATCCACTCCGGAAAGACGAGCACTAATGCCTTTTACAAATATGCCGAGCTCCTTCAACAAACTCCAAACTGGAGAGGTCAACAGCCACGCCACCAAACCGTCTACGTGAGGGCGTTCACCAAGACTAACAGGTTGCAAGGTCTCTTCATGACCTCCAACATGCAATGAGAAACTCTAGATATGCAGAGATGATGCGAACAGAACACTCGGTGGATCACAAAAGCTCTCGACTTGATCAACAAATCAAGATTTTAAACTCCAAAACAAATACTCAAGTGTATGTATGAGAAGAGGGCTGCTTGATGTATAAAACAACTGCTCAAAGCCTCTATTTATAGCCTCAACAATCAAAAGAGCCGTTGGAGCTCGAGCTGAAAATCAACAGTACAAAATGACAGTCAATTTAGGTCACGACCAGAAAGAAGTAAAATCCGGAGAAAACTCAGTTAGCCGTTTGAGGTCGTATATGGAAATAAAACAGTGCAAACTGACAGTCAATTTGGGATACTGACAGTCAGTTTCAAACTCAAGGGCTGACAAAATTTACGGATAAAACTTTTGCTAGTCGTTTGTGTTCATATATAGAAACTGACACCTCATACTGACAGTCAGTATCACAAACTGACAGTCAGTTTCGACCACAAAAACGACCAATTAAAACAGAAACTCAAACGAAACAGCTCGAGATCGAACTTCATATTGACAGTCAGTTTAGTTCAAAAAATTTTGGCTCAAAAAGCACCTTCTCTGGACAGCTGCCAGTTAATAAAACTGATAATTTAAACTGACAGTCAGTATAGCAAACTGATAGTAAATATAGATAGAAATAGCTATAACTTTTAATCCAGAAATCCGATTTAAGAGTTTAATAGCTTGTTTGAAAGATAATTAAAATGGCTATCTTTTTGTTGACAGAAGCAAAAGCCAGATCTGCCTATATCTTTTTAGAAAATGCAAAAACTCTTATACTGTCAAAAACTTATCTTAAAACCAAATCTTTTCAAAACAAATCCAACCGAAAAGAATGCAATGCAATGATCTAAGATTGATCCGGGAGGATCTCCAAGTCCTGATCGCATGCGGCTTCGCGACCAAGTCCTGATCGCATACGGCTTCGCGACCTTAACCGTGTTCGGAAAGGATTCGCGAACATGGATGGGTCCGCGACCATGGATTGGTCCGCGACCAGGAAAAGGAATTCGTTCCATGTTCGGAATTGTAATCCGATCCGAATGTATATACCTAAGTTTATCTGTTTAGGATTAGTTATATGAGTCTAATACGTTTAGCTTATTGAGTCTGATACGTACTCATACGATTGGACTATAAATACCTTCTAATAGGTCTAGTTTAGATCATCGAAGAGTCATAGAACTTATTTGAGTTTTAGACACTTATAGTTCCTTCGACGTAGGCAAGTGTGCTTAACGTTCGACGTGTAAAGGTCTCTTTGAAATAAATAATTGTGCAATTATTTTGAGCTGTGTTTTCGATCAACCTTTGGGTTTCGGTATTTCCGAGTAGGAACCCGTTATTCCGCATATTAGAATCTGGGCGAGTCTAGTGCGAAAACCAAGGCTAGGTCTCAAACGGATCAAGTTGGTATTAGAGCAACTTTCCTATCCTGTGGATGGTGAAGACTCGCCAGGGTTACAAAACCTCCGGCGAAACTCCAGGCGATCAATTGACGGTTCCTACAGCCGCGTCTCCGACAATGTCTGACGATACCTCCGTTCAAGCTAACCTAGCCGAACAAGTGGCTAAGCTCTCCACCGACATGGAAACCGTGTTTGCTTGGATTAAGCAGCATGCCATGATTGTACCTCCTGAAGTAGGGAAGGGTATGAGTGTGAAGACTTGTGAAGACTTGCGCAGGGCAGACGAAGATAAAGACGAAGGCGAGCACAAGACCGACGACCTCGCCAACACCTCCTTAGCTGTCGGATCTTTTAAGGTCGACGCTAAGATTGATATACCCATATATGATGGGGTGATCGATGCCGAGAAACTGGATTCTTGGATCGATCAACTTGAGACTTACTTTGACCTGAAAGGGTTTAGTAGCGCTCAAAAGGTGAAGTTTGCACCTTTGAAGATGAAGGACCACGCCCAGACATGGTGGAAGGCCCTTGTCGCCAGTGGTGCAGCTGACGACCTTGCGTGGGGTCAATTCAAACGACTTCTGCGACAAGAATTTTATCCGATAGGTTACCTTGAGGAGAGATGGGAGCGTTGGCACAGATTGTACCAACGGCGCGACCAGACCGTCCAAGACTATACAACAGAGTTTCGGCGACAAGCAATGGTCATTGGCATCTCACTATCCGACCCTCAGGTATTTCGGAAGTACACATCTGGACTTCAGAAATCGATCAGTACTGAGCTAAGTCTGTTCGGCGTCCAAGACATCGCGACCGCAAGCACAACTGCTATGGCGATCGAGAAGAAGAACAAATCCCGCAGCGACAAAATCACGAAGGAAAGTGCGACCTCGACCAAGAAAAAGCAGTGTCCGAAGAAGAATGCTTCGAAATCGTGCACGGGTGCCTTTTGCGAACATTGTCAAGTCGCGGGACATACCAAGGACAAATGCTATAGGCTTCATCCTGAATTTCGACCAAAGAAAAACGGACCAGGGAAAAGAATAACCACGGCTACTGCGACTTCACCCGACGAAGAAGTTGTCCGAGTGAACTCAGTTAATGAGGCGGATACGACCTTGTCTCTGATGGCAATGCCGAAGGAAAAGGGTTCAGATCCACCAAACGACCATCACCCAACAGAGGACTTGTTCACCATCAACGTCCAGGTGAAGCACAAAGTGGTCGTAGCGATATTCGATCCAGGAAGTCAGAAGAATCTGGTCTCCGCTGGACTGGTTCGGCGACTTGGTTTGAAGACAACCACACACCTGCGACCATATCCGCTGGGTTGGTTTACATCCGACGTGAATCAACAGATTACGAGTCAGTGTGTGTTGAAGTTTGCGATCTCTGCACGATATATCGATGGGGTGCAATGCGATGTTGTCCCTATCGATATCTGTCAGGTGATATTTGGGAGTCCGTATCTGTATGATCGAGACGCTCATTTCCATCGGCGAGCGCAAGAGTACGACTTCACCAAAGACGGAGTTAAGTTCGAGATCAGTAGAGACGTCCACGTCAACACTTCGAACTTGATTACCGCAAATCAAGCCAAACGGATCGTTAATGCATGTCACAAGTATGTGCTTGTCATGATCCGATCCATTGGTCAAAGTGGGGGTACTCGACTAGCATTGTCGTTGGCGTGCCAAGAGAATTCTGGTCGTTTGTCAGGACTATTGGAGAAATACAGTGATCTGTTCGAGACTACCCAGGGTCGTTCGTCGAAACGACCAGTCGAGCACGAAATTCAGCTTGTGTCCGATGCGACACTGCCCAATCTGAGTATGTATCGCAACTCAGTATTGGAGAATGAAGAGATCAAGAGACAACTTGGTGAGTTGCTGAACGATGGTGTCATTCAACTAAGTAGTTTACCTTGTGGATCTCCTGTGGTGTTAGTACCAAAGAAAGATGGGACTTGACGTATGTGCATCGACTATCGAGCACTGAACAAGATCACCATCAAGAACCGGTACCCCCTTCCTCGTATTGATGACCTGCTAGACCAATTGAAGCATGCTGTTGTCTTCTCCAAATTGGATCTTAAGTCAGGATAGCATCAAGTCAGCATCCGAGAGGAGGATACGTGGAAGATCGCGTTCAAAACACGAAAAGGTTTGTTCGAATGGCTGGTCATGCCGTTTGGTCTCTGCAACGCCCCGGCAACTTTCATGCGTCTTCTGAATGACGTATTGAGACAGTTCATCGACGACTTTGTGATCGTGTACCTCGACGACATATTGGTTTATAGTCGTTCGTGGGATGAGCACCTCATTCATGTCGAAAAGGTGTTCGATCAACTTCGGCAACATCGACTTCGCCTCAACCGTAAGAAGTGCGAGTTCGGTCAGCAAACTCTACTTTACTTAGGATTCCTGGTCGGCAACGGTACGTTGCAAATCGACCCAGACAAGGTAAAAGTGATTCGCGAATGGCCGCGACCACGAACAGTTACGGATGTGCGTAGTTTTGTGGGAGTATGCCAATATCTTTGGAAGTTCATCCGACACTTCTCGATTATGGCTTCTCCATTGCATGCATTAACCAGGATCGATCAGAAGTTCGAGTGGACAGGGAAACATGAGGACACGTTTCTCTTGTTGAAAAGGAAGATCAGCGAGGCACCTGTGTTAGCTTTGCCGAATCTCCAGAAACCGTTCGAGCTAGAAACCGATGCCTCAGGTTATGCAATGGGCGCAGTGCTCATGCAAGAAGGTCGACCAGTGGCATATCACTCCGAGTTATTCCAGGGAGCTCAGAAGAACTACCCGACTTATGATAAGGAGTTATGCGCACTGCATCAGGCCGTGAAACATTGGCGGTGTTATCTCTTGGGGAAAGAGACGGTTGTCCACATCGACCATCAACCATTGAAATATTTGCAAACTCAGTCCAAACTACAGCAAGCTCGGCACATGAAGTGGATGTCGTATCTGCAGCAGTTTAATCTGGTGATTAAGTTCAAGAAGGGCATACACAAAAAATTGGCGGACATGTTGTCGCGACCACCAGTTGCGACCCTCTGTTTATCAGCATTCATGCAGATCGAGATCTCATGTCATGATGACTATGTCACTATGTACAGTGAAGACCCTGATTTTCAAATAGCACTGACTGAGGTCGAAACAGGGAAATCTACGGAGTTCGTTCGTCGAGGACTCTTGTACAATGGCAATTTACTTTGCATACCTCGTGGAGCACCTCGAATTCAATGGTTGTGAGAAGCACACACATCGAAGGTAGCTAGCCACTTTGGGGTTACAAAGACATTGCAAAATCTTCACCGACATGTGTTCTGGCCACATATGTAGCAAGATGTGGCTAGTTTTGTTCGAGGCTGTGGTCTCTGCAGCATCTCGAAACCGGCAAACCGAAAATTAGGTTTGTACACTCTTTTGCCAGTTCCATCGAGACCATGTGAGAGCATATCCATGGATTTCTTGGGAGGATTGCCTAAGACCCGACGTGGCAACGACTATCTATTCGTGGTCGTTGATCGGTTCTCCAAAATGATTGTTCTTATACCTTGTCGAAAGACTATCACGGGAGAAGAAGCAGCTCGGGTATTCTTTCAACACGTTTGGATGCACTTCGGATTGTCGACTTCTATTGTGTCTGATCGCGATACCCGGTTCCTTAGTCATTTTTGGCGATCGCTCTGGACGATGATGGACACCAAGCGGAAGAGGAGTACGGCTTTTCATCCACAAACTGATGGTCAAACTGAGGTGGTAAATCGCACAGTCGTTCATCTCTTGAGAGGATATAACTCGAAGCACCCGAAGACTTGGGATGAAAGCATACCGTACCTGCAGTTTGCTTTTAATCGAGCAGTGCATGGTTCGACTGGAAAGTCGCCGTTTGAGGTTTGTTTAGGGTTTCTACCACAGAGTCCATTCGACATGGAGTTTGTGATTCCTACCTCATCACATAACAGCAAGGAAGCATCTGATCAGAATCGAGCACAAAAATTCCTGAAAGGTATTCAACGACTCCATCGTGAGGTTGAACAGAACTTGCTGAAAGCTCAACTCAAGTACAAGGCGCGACATGATCGGCATCAAGTTGATGCGCAATTTCAAGAAGGTGATATGGTATGGTTACATCTGAGTAAGGAGAGACTTAAAGGTGAAGGTAAGAAACTCAAACCCATTCGTTATGGTCCTTTTCGGATTTTGTGGAAAGTGGGTAATAATACTTGTCAGCTCGAGTTACCTCCATACATGGATATCTACTCGGTTGTGAATGTTGAGCACCTCAAACTCTTTGAGCCTTCAATGCTGGATGATGAGCCAGATACTATAGTACCATCTGTTGAAGACTTGGTCTATCAACGAGACGAACCTCTACGTGAAGATGTGATTCTGGAAAAGAAGGTGACTACCACCCGCAGTGGCACCAAGGAGACTTTTCGAATCGGTCGGAAAGATCAACGAGCACGTGCGGCAAAGTGGTACACCAAAGAAGATGGAAAAGCCCAATTTCCACATCTCCAGTTTGATCGAGAGGTCGCAACAGGGGTTGGCTCTTTCTCAACAAGGGAGTCATGATCCGGGAGGATCTCCAAGTCCTGATTGCATGCGGCTTCGCGACCAAGTCCTGATCACATACGGCTTCACGACCTTAACCGTGTTCGGAAAGGATTCGCGAACATGGATGGGTCCGCGACCATGGATTGGTCCGCGACCAGGAAAAGGAATTCATTCCCTGTTTGGAATTGTAATCCGATCCGAATGTGTATACCTAAGCTTATCTGTTTAGGATTAGTTATATGAGTCTAATACGTTTAGGTTATTGAGTCTGATACGTACTCATACGATTGGACTATAAATACCTTGTAATAGGTCTAGTTTAGATCATCGAAGAGTCATAGAACTTATTTGAGTTTTAGACACTTATAGTTCCTTCGACGTAGGCAAGTGTGCTTAACGTTCGACGTGTAAAGGTCTCTTTGAAATAAAGAATTGTGCAATTATTTTGAGCTGTGTTTTCGATCAACCTTTGGGTTTCGGTATTTCCGAGTAGGAACCCGTTATTCCGCATATTAGAATCTGGGCGAGTCTAGTGCGAAAACCAAGGCTAGATCTCAAACGGATCAAAGAGTTTCTCGGTTTATGTTGGAAATGTAGAGAGGATTTGCAACCCCTCTTTATAGTATAATTAAAAACTAAGAAATAATTTCCTAAGCCGATCAACCTCCAAACACCGAGATCGGTAAAAATAAATACGCATTTTACCTTAAGTCTTTTGTAGCTTCATTTTTGGCAACCTCGCGCTTGCGACCATAGCTCGCGACCTTGGACTTGCAACCTCGGACGACAATGCGACCTTATGCTTTCGACCTCGGCTCGTGACCTTGTGCTTGCGACTTGCAGATCCTCCAGATAGTTTAGGTCTCTGCAGCTTTCTACTTGCCGACCTTGTGCTTGCGACTTTGGCAATACTGCGACCTTAGACGAAATAACTTTTAGGTCTCTGCATACATATAACTCAAAGACATGATTAGATTAAAACACTTAATGTCATCAATAATCAAAATTCACAATAATAGAGGCCTAGATGCAACATGGTACGCCTCTACATAGTAAAATACGTGAATATTTACTTCGACTTTCAGAACAAGAAGTTGTATCTGCATTGTAAGTGAATAGTAGTTTTCTTTAAATAAGAGGAACTGATATTTTTACACATCCTTGATTTAATCAAGAACTCAGGTACTAATAACAGATTATTGTGAGAATCACCATGCATTTACATTTAAGTTAAATTCTTGCTGAGTATAATCATACTCATTTATGTATATATAAAAAGAGATGATTGATGGTGACGTTTGCGACCTAGAAGAAGAAGCGTATTCTGAGGCACCAGCTGACGATCTCGACTGGATCGGGGATTGAGACGAGTGATCGACAAGAAATGATAGTTTGGAATAGAGTTTCAATTGGTTCAATACTAATGTGTATTTTATGGATCCATCATCTATGTATTTTACTAAGTTCTCATGGGTTTTTGTGAATGAAATACTTTTGTCCATATTATTGTTTTGCTAAGCTACTCTGTAGTAGGAACTTTTCAATAAAATATCATTTTATCCTGATAATACCGAAAATTAGTGTCGTTATTTTGATAATGATGAAACATGAGTCGTCACATACTCCACCCGACGTTTATTATAGACAGGTGTGAAGATAGAGCAAATTTGAGTGATATGAATTGAGATGGATAGTAGCAGATTCAAATGATCCGGGTAATGTATTTGGATATGGGTCAGATTTTATATCATTTGGGCCAAATTTCAATACTTGTCGGGTGTTACTGGCGAGTTTTTAGAATTGCTTCAATTGAGTTTCATCTGTTGTTATTATTAGATTTTTGTATAGTTTGTTAAAATTAATAGATTTTTGGTAATTTTTAATGATTTTATGGTTCTCTTTGGATTTTTATTTTTATTTTTTATTTTTGCCTTTGTCCAAGTAACGACTGTTGCTGATGGGACATAATCAAGCAAACTTAAAAAGAGATAATAGGGATTAAATAGGATCATTCATAAAAATTCACGATACAGCAGTATCATTTTCACACCTACAACGGCTGGCTGGAGTTTACCGCACCTTCGTGGCATAATTTTGCTTTGCTATCACTGAAAATTAGATGGTTTTGAAAAAAGCACACGTATTGAACTGCATAATCAGTTGAACCGTGTTGGCTATTATTTTCATGTCATTAATCTTGAAAGGGAATGAAGCAACGATAATTAAATGGGAGGAACCCCAAAGTCAAAACGACGTTTCGCGCTGAGTTGGTGCTTCACCAATAGAGTGCTAATCAAGACCCTGAAATCAAAGTTTACTTTTGAGAAGGGGATCTCCCTCCAAAAAAATAAATTAAATAAATAAATAAATAACTTAATTGGGATCACTGCAGATGTACAAGCAATTCCAATAGAAACCAAGTGCCTACTTCCACGTTTCGTGACCTAAATACAGATTTAAGTGTCAAGTTTGAGGGTTTGGATCTACCATGATGGTGTTATTGTTGCATTTGCGTTCAGATTATTGGATAAAAATTAATATTCTAAAGTATTTTGAATTGACCAGTGGGAAGAATAGCAAAAATAATTTTTTTCTGATAATTTAATTTAAACTGCAATAAAGATACTTGATGAAAATGTTTCTTTGCGAGAATTCCCGTCAGTACAACGTAGGAAATCAATAGTAAATCCGTTTTACGTTGGGTCCTATGAGGGTACGAAGCTACTAACGAGTTTCTGTTAGGTATAATTTCTTTTACTTACAGTGATGTGCAGATCTACATATGATCAAAGAGTCTTTGGTCAGGATCAATCGTCCTGATTTGAACACGCATCTCTGTATAAAGTAATCCGAAAGTTGAAGGAAGAATTCTTAAAAAATGACAGTGTTGATAAAAGTTTTTCTTTTTTCATACATGGTCCACGTGTAGCCGAAAGAGCTAACGAGACAAATAGACATGGCCGTCTGTTTCAATATATGGTGCATGTGTGCCAAATACGACCTGTTCTAAGCCTCCTCGACCAGGACGCCCACGAGCACTTATCGATACTATGCTGGTTTTCTGGGTCCATACGATGAGTACCATCGACTATTTATGCCGACGCTGCTCTAATATGGGCGCTCCAGCGAGCGTTCGCGAGTAGAAGCGGCTCAAGTTGGGATGACTCTAGGCGCGCGGGACACATGCTCAAATGGTGAGGATATGAGGTTTATAAGGTTGTCTCCAACAGATTTGACTCATGATTCATTTTTAAAGAAAATATTTCTTGTTATACATATGAGGAGAATCTTAGAGAACCAATCAAACGGGTCCCACATTCTTCAAAACCAAACAAGAGTTAAACACTACAATGACTTGACTCTTACTTGATTATATGTGATTTGATAATTATATATTTAACGAATTTGTATTAATTCATGAATTTTATTATTAATAATATATTAATATTATTTAGAGAATTAAATTTGATATTTCTAACACAAAATAATAAATAATAAAATTTAATTCAGAACTTGCACTTAACGAAAAAATAATATATCATAAAATTCAAAATAGTAGTACATGACATCGATGCAAACTAAACTAAAATTAAATTTACAAAAAAGTCTACCACATTTGAATATCAAAAGATAACAATAATATAATTTTAACAAACTAAGAAATACAATAAGATACTACTCGTCGTTATGTTCTCCTCCGAAACGTTGTCAAATGTGCTCGATCAAAATCTTTTTTAGTTGCGTGTGTAGGCTAAGCACGGATGACAATGTTTCTTGCGAGTACATCGGTGAATAAAGGTGTAAGCCCACTGTGGATTACAGGCGGTATTACGGTAGATGTGTCTGGATGATTATTGTAATCATAATTTTCAGTATCATAGTCGCGCTCATTCTCTATGATAATGTTGTCTAAGATGATGCATACTGGTATGATCTTAGCAAGGGTTGGCTGTCGCCAAAATCCTGCCGCAACGTACACGTTAGCAAATCGAGACTGTAGCACTCCAAAAGCTCGCTCAACATGTTTTCTTACTCCTTCTTGGTGTTGCGTAGACAACCTGTTTTTCACCTTCTATAAGAGCGGTATTCTCTTCACAAAGATAGTCTACTCCGGGTATATACCATCGACGAGATAATATCTCATGTTGTATTGTTGGCCATTGACAACTTGAGGAGCTTGCCCTTTCAATACATCGGTGAACAAGAGCGATTGGTTAAGCATATTGATGTTGTTGTTGGAGCCAGCAACACAAAAACATATCATATCCAAAGATCATAGGAGATCACCGCCTCAAGTATAAAGCCGGGACTCCATAACCCCCATAAGTAAATTGTCCCCTTCATATTACTGGGTAATTTCTTTATTCCCATTACATGCAATCAATGCTTCTGAATATAACCGAAAAGCCACAAGTCTCTCCTTGTTGCAGCAGGAGGTGGATATTCTCAACGGTGGGCTGCAAAGATATTGGTCGCCAAACTTGTCGATGACATTTTCTATGAAGTGCTCCAAAAATTGAATCACCGTGGACTCCCCTATCTGTACGTACTCATTAATGGTATCGGTAGGGTCACCATACGTTAGCACACGCATTACTGTGATGCACTTTTGTAAAGAGGAAAGTCCCCTATGGTTAGTGGCATCTCTTCTTTTAGTAAAATAGGGGACCACTCACTGAGAGGTTCGACAATGCGAAGAAAGAGGGGTCTCCTTATCTGAAATCTCCAACGGAAAATAATGTCGGGGTAGACCAGATAGTCGGAGAAGTAGTTCACGACAAGTTGATGGGCATCTTCGTGGTCTCTCTCAATATATCTCCTATTGCTGCGTCGGTGGTGTCCGCGGGATGTAGAAGCATCGAACCGGACATGAAGACAAGTGTAATACGATCTTTTAATTCCTCTTCCTCCAAAAAAGTCCACCAAGAAATCTTCTATTTTGTTGATGGCATCCTCCTCGCAACTATGTGTGCTTGATGACATTTTGTGAGTGGTTACCGAAGATAAGTTTGTCAAGAACTATGTTGAGCCATATGCTAATCTGCATGTTGTCGACAAAAAAAAAATAATGCCTTCATCCGTGAATACATTATCCTCAAAGCACTTATGTACGGAAATAAAATTATTACCAGCTTTATGTCGTCGTCCGTCAATCATGGTAAACGCTTCGCCTTTCCTCCAGCATCAGTGGCAGCAATGGTCATCGTCAATGACGATTCGCGTTGCCAGATCGGTTGGAGTAGAATTTGGAGTGCCGTTGTCGGACGCCGACGTAGAGTACAACTGTGGTGGAGAGAATTACGGATAATTTGGCGGCATACCCACAAAATTAAAATTTTGACCATATTGGGCAGTTTGCGAAAATTTGTGGTCATGTAGTGGATAAAAAGGATAATTTGATGGGTATGGAGGATAATTTGATGGATATGGATGGTAGTTTGGGGGATATGGCAGCTACGAAAAATTGAATTGTTGTTGGTTGATAAGATTTTCGGTGTTTTCATCGGGAGATTGGGAAGAACCTAACCAATTTACGAAATTGTCAGGTGGATTTTAAAAAAAAATTGTAAGAATTTTAGAATGACTTTGAAACTAGATGGATGAAGATTGTTGTGTGACAATGAAAAACAACATGACATTTATAGAGGAGGGAGTTGGGAAAATTTTCTGGAATTTTTTTTGCATTTTTTGCTATTTTTTTTACAAATTTTGAGAGCAAAAATCAATAAAAAAAATAACTCCAACAGCGATTTGTAACGGCTATTAATCTAATAGCTATTTTTTCTGTCACTGACAGGTGGGACCCACTGCTGACAAGTTTTTCAAAATTTATTTTAATATAAAAACAATGTTTCTGTCACTTATAGGTGGGACAATATAGTATCGGGCCCACCTGCCATTGTCTTTTAGTGCAGAGAGATGAGTACTTTACTTGATTTTTTATTTAAATCAACAGTCATTTTTCGTCTATTTCACTAACAAGTAGGGCTGATAAATAGAGGATCCACCAGTTAGTCACTTTAAGTCGAACGCACGTGCATGGGCGACGGCAATGAAATAGGCGCACTTACCAGCTCGTGGGCACCACTTTCCTCGAGTATTGTGCGACGCGGCTTGTAATAACTTAGTAACTAATATTTGGGGACACGAACTTTGGGATCAAGCTGTCAGCTGCACGAGTTTATTTTCACGTGGTGCATGTGCGCACCAACAAGGGCACGTTGCTCGTTGTCGTGGGGCCACATAAGATTAAAGCATTGACGCATGCACCTAAAACTTAGGGACTAAGAAGTCGGCCTTTTTATTGGCTGGACTCACATGTCAGATTTAGTTTTTAGTAAGTACGTTTAATAGATTTCAATCTTTGTGGGCCTGCAAACTATTGACAAAGCGTCCGCTTCGTCTTCAACTGCGACCACTCGATCAGTTTTTACCGCGGATGGCGTCAGAAAAATACTTATAAGACGCAATAAATCGTCCTATCGTAATTTGGGTCCGCGATAATTGACTTATCGTATCCAATCAGGTTATTTTTGTAATTTCGATAAATTGTAGGTAATTTTTCAAATTATGTTTTTATTTTGGGTTATTAATAAAAAAAAAATCTTTTACAGTCCACAAGTCACAGCGACCTCCTCAACCGTATGCAGTCACCTTCTGTGATCTTTTATGGGCCATCTATTATTATTTTGACTGAATCCATCCAACCTTTATTGTGGTCAATGGTTAGGCCAATTATTTTGCAGGTTAGACAAAAAATGATGAATGCATAGATATGCAACCCAAAACATGTGTTCTGAAAGTCCCTATCCACAAATTATTGTCTCAAGTACCCGAACCCCGTCATGACTTAATATTTGTTAAAAGAAAGTAATCTCCCGCTGCAAAAAGATAGAGTATATTTGTATCATTTATATTATTAATTAAAAAGATCTCAAGTTTAAAAGAGCACTAATAAAAAAATGAGTGAATTATTCTTACTAATACTAGGTATAAGATGAAGAATGTGCATTACGGAGGATTAGTCATAAACGCTGGAGAGAGAATAACAAATAAGGTAAAATGAAAAATAAGATCAATAAATTTGTATATATGCTTTACGTTTCGTACAAGAGTTGACAATTATGTCTTTTGTTTTGAACAGTGGATAGATGCATGGTACTATTCCTTCAATTCTTTTTTATACATTGATTTAGACTTTTCATAGTCTTTAAAACATAATTTTGATCTGTAATTTTTATAATTATACATAAGTAAAAATAATAATAATAATAATAATAATATAAAAATAATATAGTGATTCTTGATATTTTTTGTATATAAGCGATCAAAATTTTAAAAATTTGATTTAAGGGCGGGCAATTAAATACGTAGTACGGGAAAGTCCACCCCTAATAAAAAGCCTATAGCTGCAGCTGATCTCGAAGACATGCGTGAACTTGGTCTAGCTTACCCTTATCCTGTAAATTGTTCTCTCCTTTTGGAAAAGCAGCTCATAAACCCTTGCAAACATCACACATTAATCCGATAAACCCCCTCCGATGGACTTCAACTTCCCTGTGTTACAAGGGATCGAGATTTTATTTTGATCCTCGGTAGACTTACCTCTGCCTTTTAAGTTTCAGAGAAATCAGAATCGTATAATTCAATTTTAAATAAGTTAGAAGTTAGAGTTTTAAATATGTTTGACAAAAAATTTCAATTTTCCCACTTTATGTCTTCAGATAATATTTATATCTATAAGTAAAATTTAATATTAATTGTATTTAATGACATAGATATGTAATTATTTCTAACTTCATAAATAAATATGACACAAACTTGAAAGTTAGAATACTTGAAACACCTCAAACTCTATTCAACCTTCTAGCATAAAACTGACTTCGGTTTCATCTCAACTCTAAAGAAGCCAACACTTAGAGCCGCCTTATTTGATTGAATTGCTCCAATTCTAACTCATAAATTAGAAGTCAAAATTTGATCAAACAGAACCTTAAGTTATAACTCCAACAGTATTGCAATACCCTATCTATAAAAAAACATAATGTGTGTGATTTTTTCCGGTCTATAATGAACACTTTTTTAGGATCATGGAAGTTTAATTACAGTTATGTTATTTTCATATGATCAAACTAAATATTTCTATAGTCAAAATTAAATAAGTTTAATTACATATAGGACTTGTTTGTTTTGACTTAACTTAAACTTATAAAAAGATTTAACCTTATAAGCTTACTAAACCAGTGGACTAAATTTTAAACACATTTGAAGTTTCTAATTTAAAGATAACTTACATTTAAAAGATAAGTCCTAGTTCCAAGCTCCTCGTTTAATCAATTTTAGCTTATCTAAAATTTGAAGGTAAACTAAATTGAGCCTAGCATGTCTATATACTGTAGCAGTATGTTTCAATGCATAGAGGGAGTAGTTAACTTAGCTCTGCTTTTTCACCGGTTGGGCTGTAGACGTCAATCCTGACAGTGCAACGAAAAGAAAGATTACAAAAGCTACGTGCAGCTTAGGAAAAGCCTAGTAGATAGCGCAGTGTATTATATACCTGCCTTTCTCCTCTCGTACCCGTCTTGCCCTCATACACAAATTGCACCACAAAAATGTCAAGCATCAAAGCACTAATCCTGCTCCTCCCTCTCCTCTCCCTCCTGGTCGTCATGGCGGCGCGAAGCCTTGGCCGCCTATCCGGGCACGGCGTGCGCATGTTCGTGCGCGCCAACTTTGCATGGCCGGTAGGCTCGTCGTTCCACTTCTCCGTGCAAAAGCACGCCAGGAAGGTGACGCCGGAGCAGTGCGACCTGGAGCTGCCCGTGGCGAGGTACAACAAGCGACCGGGAGGCGGCGACCCGCAGGCGGTAGACTGCGTAGTCTGCCTGAGCGGCATCGAGGATGGCGAGGAGGTCAGGTTGCTCAAGTGCCGACACTTGTTCCACCGGATCTGCCTCGACCAGTGGCTTGCGCGGCCGCCCGCCACGTGCCCGCTGTGCCGTTGCCGGCTGCTGACGGCGACGTGCGTGGGCACAGGCGAAGGGGAGGAAGACGACGATGTCGACAGCGTCGAGGAGATGGGCATGGTAGTGCTCATGGGGTACGTGCAAATGAGTAGCAGTAGCTGGTTCCGGTCAAATAGCTGAGCTAGGCAGCTCGCAGGCGTCCATCAACCGACCTGCACGTGCCGTAGCGGGATTTGCCTTCTGTCTATCCATAAATCTGTTTGTGTTCGTCTCTATTTTTTTCCTTGGTGTGTTTGAACCGCAGTTCTTGTACAGATCATGAAGAGCGTGTGTGGTAAAAAGAACACAAGAGAATATGTAGAAAAAGAACAGATAATCCTGAGGCGCATGTGCCGATGGATGTACAGTTTTTCTGTAGGTAGTCAAATGATGTACTGTTCTGGATCAGGAGCTTTACAATTTTCTTGTTGATCCATATGTTCCATGCCCTGGTGAAAATGTAGGCCCCGGCACGTACGCCACGTGGCACGTTTGCTTTGACATGTGGCCAGGAAAGGTTTTTTTTTTTTTCTTGTTAAGCGAAAGTTATAAATAGATGGATATCGCCTTTTCTTTTCACTTCCTCTCGCTTTGTGGAATAAGCATCGATCAAAACTCGTGGTTTCCAAGACTGGTCACAAGTTTCCAGTGCATCTCATCGCTCTTGCTTTTGTCCTTTAATTAAGGTAGTTTCTTCTTTTGGCATTTTAGGTTTTTTCCATGCCCTCTATGGACTATGGAGTGTGATATTCTGAAATTCTCGATTCTGGAAATTTGCAAAGCAAAAGAAAGAATGATGGGTCATTCTACTGGGCCTGGATACTTTTCCAATTCATTTTATTGGCCTATTTAGTCGTCGGCCCAGGTTTTTTTCGCATTTGGATTTTGGCAAAACAAAATCCACAACAAGAGAACTGGGCTTTTGCTAGTTCCCCGCTCCTTTCTTGGGTTCTCACTTCTCGATTTGGGCCAAGAAGGAATACTCGATACACATATTGGAAATCGGTATAAGCCTGGAATGGATCAAGGCCCAGCCCTAACCCAGTTCAGTTCTATTTCAATTCTATTAAACTGAGTTAAGAGTCCAATCCAATCCACATCCTCCAAAAAAAAACTCAGTCCGACCTTGGTCCAAATTTAACCCTTTGAGCCAACCAAACATGGCTCCCCTAAAATCAACTTGGTATCAGAGCTATCGCCGCTCAAGTGCCGCCACCGCGTTTACTTACCTGACTTCATCGGTCGTCCACCGCCGCGCCTCTGCACCCACGCGCCGCCCAAGCCCAGCCGCCTGCGCCCGGCGACGGCGGCTAACGCTCTGCGCCCGTGCGCCGCGACCACCGCCGAGCCCGTGTCGGGCACGTCACCTGCCGAGCCAACGCCCCACCGAGCCCACTTGCTGATTTTTTTTTACTCACTGATTTAGATGACTCCAAGTCAAGATCTTCTATGGCAGATCTGAATCTTATGTATATCAAATCTTCTGTGGCGTAAAAAAAGAGAGAGAGAGAAAGGGATTGTGAGTGCATGAGCTCAATTTCTTTTTGGGACATGTTGAGATGACAACTATAGTTCCAATCATGGAGGAGTTTATGGCGAAGATGATGGAGATGATGACAATGAGGACAAATGATATCTCATCATCGGACAAAACTGTGATGACAGTGTCATATTCACAGATGGTGAAAAAGATAGAGCTCATGCCAAATGATGTGAAACTAGAGAGAACCAAAAACTATTTGAGTTGGTCTAGGAGGGTGATTATGATTTTAGAGGCAAAGGGGCTTGCTAACTGTGTGCAGGAGACATCTGTTGAGCCCCTTAAAGATAGTTCGGAATGGCAGAACTGGAAAACCACTAATTCTCTGGTGAGAGCGTGGTTGCTAAACTCAATGAACCCTTCTATTACTAGGATGGTAGAAGCCACTCCAACCACAGCCGGGATGTGGGCTGTACTAGTTAGACTATATTCTAGAGTTGGCAATGTCATGATGATGGCTGAGGTGCATGGGAAGCTTCGAGGGATGACTTAGGGGGAGCGGACTGTATTCGAGTACTACAATGAACTCCAGCGACTGTGGACAGATTTGGACCACTATGATCTGTTAGACATTACTCATGCTGAACATCTGACTATGTTCAAAAAGTGGGTGGATCGCAAGAGAGTACTTAACTTTCTGTAAGGCTTGAATGTTGAGTTTGAGCCTAGAAGAGTTCCTGTTTGCCACTAGCCGCATCTGCCCACCATGGAGGAGGCATTTGCTACTATAGTTGTGGAGGAGACCCGATTACGAGTCATGACATCGGGTCCCCTACCACCTCCTGCTAGATCTGCGTTGACTGTTGCAGATAACCGCGAGTGCTTTACTTGCTGGAAGATTGGCCACATTAGCTGAAATTGCCGACAATCACGCGATTTTGGGCGTGGCAGGGGTGGTGGAGGACGTGGTAGTGGTAGGCGCCAAGGTCCTAAAGTCAATTTTGTCGTGTCTGATGATGGATCGGTTGCGCATGATAAAGAGAAGCTTTCTGAGTTGGAGGAGCTACGACAGTTCAAAGCAAAGGTTGAGAGTTCTACTAGTAAGTCCATGGCCACCCAGGAGATCCCTATGACCACTACATTTGGTACTTTTGCCAATTATGCCTATGCAGGCACAGGTATTGAGGCACAGGCTTTTGCAACCTCACATACTTCTCCTTTAGATTGGATAGTCGATTCAAGTGCATCTAGACATGTCACTGGTGCTTCTAGTGAGTTTGCATCATATTCTCCATATTCTTCCATGCATCGTGAAATTGTTCAAACTGTTGATGGGACTACACAACCCATCAAGTGAATTGGCATAGTTCAGTGTACACCTACCATTACACTTTCCTTTGTTTTGCATGTTCCATCTTTCCCGGTCAATCTTCTTTCTGTGAGTGCTTTGGTGAATCAAATTGATTGTGGTGTTTATATTGATCGAGATGTCTGTCATATTCAGGAGAGGCAGACAAGGAAGGTCTTGGGGACTGGGACTAGGCGTGATGGACTATGGTATTTGGATCGAGGGACCGTGGATGCTGTGAGTGCTGCTTTGACTACTGCTGTAGGTGAAGAAAAGCCTGAGTGATGCTTTATCACTATCGTTTGGGTCATTCATCATTTGACCGACTGAGGAGTATGTATCCGGATGTTATGAGTCGAGTGCCCATGAAGAAACTCATGTGTGATGCTTGTAAGTTTGGCAAGCATGCACGATCATCTTATGGTAGTATTGGGCTTGGTAGTATTGAATCATTTGTACTTATTCACTCAGATGTTTGGACCTCTCCGGTTATCTCTATTCATGGTTTTAAGTACTTTGTTATTTTTGTTGACTGTTATTCCCGTATGACTTGGCTCTATATGCTGAAGAATAAGAATGAAGTTTTGCATTGCTTTCAAGATTTTTGTGCACTTGTGCAAAGACAATTCAATACTTATATTTGTATTGTTAGAACTGACAATGGAACTGAATATGTTAATAAGGAGTTTGCGACTTTTCTTTCAACTCAAGGGATCTTGCATCAGACAACCTGTCCAGATACATTGGCACAAAATGGTGTGGCCGAGCGAAAAAACAGACATATTTTGGAGACTGCCAGCTCACTCATGTATGGGATGAATGTGCCAAAAATTCTGTGGAGTGAAGCCGTTATGACAGCGGCTTACTTAATTAACCGCATGCCCTCAAGAGTGTTAGGCATGAAAACTCCCTGTGAGCTGCTTATGGGAACGAATACATTTGTTGTCTCTCCGAAGGTGTTCAGATGTGTGTGCTTTGTTCAGGATTATCGACTTTCTACAGGAAATCTGGACCCTCAGGCTTTGAAGTGTATATTTGTGGGATATTCTTTTCGACAAAAGGGCTACATGTGTTGGAGTCCTCAGGCCAAACGGATGTTTGTGAGTATGGATGTCACTTTTCGGGAGTTTGAGCCCTTCTATGGTAAGAAAACTGAACTGACGCCTTTATTTGGTGATATCTTTTCTCGTCTGCCTAGTGTTGATAGAGATGGGGAGAATGATGAAGTGAGTAGTAGTGACCATGGAGTGAGTAGTGGTGATCATGGTGGATGTGGCGATGTTGTTGTGGGTATAATTCCATGTCCTGTTGCGGATGAGGGGGTATGTGCCAATGGAGGTGGAGATACTGGAGTTCCCAAGATGCAGCGTTTTCGTGGCATTGGAGTTCAGGGGGAGCAGCAGCAGTTCCAGTCTCCTGTGATTGAGATTGACGACCAGTCATCCACACAAGTCATTGTCCCTGACCCCTCCTCAGTTGTCTCATCTTTGACCTCGTCTCCCTCTGAAACATGTGGTAATGTATCTCTTGATCTTCCTATTGCGCGCTCATCATAGAGAGCGCCGAGTCAATGCCGGTAAACCTCCAACTAGGTATGGTTTTGAGGGTGATCTTTCTCATGTTGTCTCATATTCTTCTTTGTCTCCTGCATATAAGTCTTTCATTGCATTATTACATTCTGTGCCCATACCAAAAGATTGGAACGTGGCAATGCAGGATCTTTTGTGGTTTCGTGCTATGCATGAGAAACTTCAGGCATTGAAGAAAAATGAGACTTGGGAACTAGTCTCTCTTCCAGTCGGGAAGAAAGCTGTTGGATGCAAATGGGTGTATACCATAAAGCAAAATGCAGAAGGCAAGATTGAGAGATATAAAGCGAGATGGTGGCAAAGGGATATAGTCAAACGTACGGGATTGACTATGACGAGACTTTTGCACCAGTAGAAAAATGAGTACAGTAAGAACTTTAATCTCGTGTACAGTAAACTTCATCTGGCCCCTACATCAACTTGATGTGAAGAATGCCTTTTTGCATAGTGATTTACGGGAAGAGGTATATATGGAGGTCCCACCAGGTTTTGGTTACAGTAGAAAGGTGTGCAAGCTGAAGAAGTCCTTGTATGGCTTAAAACAATCTCCGATAGTTTGGTTTGATAGATTCAAACATGCAATATGTAGTATGGGTTACAAGCAGTGTAATGAGGATCATACTGTCTTTTTCAGGCACTCTGGAGCATTCATTACAATACTTGCTGTTTATGTCGATGATATTGTCATTACAAGTGATAATGCTGAGGAGATTGTCCGTCTGAAGAACAAGTTAGGTAAAAAATTTGAAGTGAAAGATTTGGGTCATCTCAAATATTTTCTTGGCATAAAGATTGCACGGTCTAAAAAGGGTAAGTTCTCTCACAAAAGAAATATACTCTAGTTTTGCTGAATGAAACTGGAATGTTAGGATATCGTGTTCTCTCTACTCCCATTTAGCAGAAGTACAAGTTAAGTGATCAAGGTGGAAACCCGACTAACAAGAAGAGCTATCAAAGACTTGTTGGGCGTCTTATTTACCTTTGTCACACAAGACCCGATATTACTTATGCAGTGAGTGTGGTAAGTAGATATATGCATGATCCAAGAGTGGAGCACATGGAAGCAATATATAGGATTCTAAGATATCTGAAGGGTAGTGCAGAAAAAGGTCTCTGGTTCAGGAAGAATATGAATCTTGATATGGTTAAATTATCAAAGACTTGTTGGACGTCTTATTTACCTTTGTCACACAAGATCCGATATTACTTATGCAGTGAGTGTGGTAGGTAGATATATGCATGACTCAAGAGTGGAGCACATGGAAGCAGTATATAGGATTCTAAAATATCTAAAGGGTAGTCCAGGAAAAGGTCTCTGGTTCAGAAAGAATATGAATCTTGATGTGGTTGACTATTGTGATGCTGATTGGGCAAGTTGTTTAGATGACAGGAGATCAACATCATGGTATTGTGTTTTTGTGGGAGGCAACTTGGTGTCATGGCGAAGTAAGAAATAGAATGTTGTTTCTCGATCTACAGCAGAAGCAGGGTACAGGGCTATGTCTTCTAGCTTATGTGAAATGTTCTGGTTGAGAGGTTTGTTGTCAGAGTTACGATTGTTTCGAGGTGGAGCTTTGACACTGTGGTGTGACAATAAGTCAGCAATCAGTATTGCTAATAATCCAGTGCAACATGATCGTACCAAACATGTGGAAATTGATCGTTTCTTCATTAAAGAGCGCTGAGACGAAGAAAACTTGAAACTAGAGTATGTATCTTCTGGAGAACAACTTGCTAATTGTTTGACAAAAGAAATTAGTCCCAAAAAGTTTGCGTTAGTTTGTAACAAGTTGGGGATAATTGATATCTATCGCCCAACTTAAGAGGAAGTGTTGGATAGAGTATTCTATTAGGATTCTTAGTCTATTAGAATTCGTATTAGTTTTTCTATTAGAATTCTTATTAATATTTTGTTAAGGATTATAAAAGAAAAATAATTATATCTATTTTTACAAGCAAGCAATAAAACCCTAAAATCAACTTTTAATGTCTGGTATGATGAGAGTTTTGGGCGTTCATGGATTACAATCCGTCATTATTTTGAGTTCGTGAGCGTTTGGTGACACGATTGGTATGATAAGATCTTGTGTCTTTCTTCAGCCCGGTTCAGCCTAACTTCAATTTCAATTTCAGTTTATGGATAATTTGCTGAAGGTAGGATCAAACATCTAACTTATTTTGGGTTTATTCCATAAGTTAATGCCTTGATTTCACTGTGAATCCCTTATAAGACTACTAGGATGGTTGGAGAGGGCTTTAGAGTTTAGTGAGATCATAAATAAAGTCCCAATAAACTGACTTACTGAAACCCGGTAGACCAAGCAGGTTGCTATCCATACTTGTTCCTCTGCAGTTTAAGAACTGTTACTCTTGACCACAGGAATCAAATGATAATTACTTTGAGCATTTCGGAATCATTAGTATGCGTAAGACCCGTAGATCAAAGACCCACCTGGTACGATATGTGAATGACTGGTCCCCGACATTCAGCACTGACGACCATATACCTAAGCTGCTTACTAGGACTCTGAACAAGGACAGGGCTCATGTATGTCTGTCAGAGAGCCTGTGATCTTTTGCATATGGAGTAGTACATAATTTGATGAGGCAATGACTGACATTGCTCCATCAGTCATTGCTGTTCATGTTCTGAAGTCTTAATGGCCACCTTTTGTGTGTAGTAGCTTGCTCCGGGATGACATGGGCTTCTTTGCATACTAGGCTGCAGCTTTGGTACAGGTCTTAGCTCTTAGGTGTTTGCTCACTTGCAAGATTTGTGGGTGACCTGAAACAATCTCATGCAATTATGAAGGCGCAATTGTGCAGGGCACAACTTGGAAGAAGGCAAGGTTGCAGCAACAACCCACAACATGATGCATTGTATTTGCAAAAAGCCCGAAAATTGCAAGCCGGAGACTGTAGAAAAAAGAGTTCGTTTTAGCTATTGTTTTCAGCATCCAAGGTACAAGATGAACCCCTTAAACATCCTAGAGAGTTTGCTATAGACATGATCAGAAAGGGGCCGAATTAGTTCGCCTAAGCTGGTGCTTTGGCTCCGGTTGGGGCACGTACTGCACTACTGGTTCCAACTTCTGCATCAGACAGAAAACAGATGACACATTAATTATGTAAAGATAGGATCAGTATCTAGGAAATCAAATTAAGGAAAGAAAAATTAATGTGTGAGAGATGTTAATCCATGGACAATGTCTATCAAATTGTTCCTTGAAAAGAGACAATAAAGCAGTTCAGCTTCTAAATTCAAGCATAGTTTGCATGCACCACATACGGAGGGAGAAAACATTCATACTAGTACCACTATCCTTCAAAAAGATAGCTCGAATTTCTCTGAAGCTGGTTGCTCTTGAAAATAGACAGGACCAAAACGCAGTACCTAAAAGGGTCATTAATTATCTCTCTGGGAAGCATACTTTTGGAGTGTGGGCCAAAATCCTACAGTGGAACAGTGATGTCTCAAAATTTGACTTAAGAATCTAAATCCTGACTTTAAATCAAATTGAGAATTAATTGAACTCGATTGAATTCAGACTCAAACACAACTGACTTAATCCAAATTAGGAAAAAAACAATTTGAAATGAGATTCAAATTTGGAAAAAAAAGAAGGGAATTTGGAAAAAAAAAAAAAGTGATCATGTTTATATAGAAACCAAGAATTGGAATATGATTGAAAAAGATTGATCTCATGAATCTATAAATAAGAGAATTTCAACCATTGAGAACACAAATAAGAAATTCGAGATGAATCGGTTGAGAGGAAAAGAAACTGTCATACACCGGAGTCGCGCCAAGCGGAGCCACCGCCACCTCTTCTCTTTCCTCAAAGTGTGTGTTGTATTTTGCTCTCTTTAGGAAGATGAGGATTAGATTAATTTTAAAGACCAAAGATATTTTTATAATTATTTTATTTACAATTTAGTCTATAAAGTGGTTTCTTATTAGTTTTTAAGTTTTAGATCTGCATATTGAAGTATAAATCTGAACCATAGATATCTAGCAAGTTTTGAAACCTTAGATTGAAAACTTTTGTAATTTTATTTAATTATTTAGTAGTTATTTATTTATTTTTGTCTGAAATCGTCATATTTGTAGCTGGACGTCGGAGCAGCTTTCGAGGAAGAGTTTAGATCCAACAAACAATCAAAACAAACTGTGTACACCACTCTTTATGCATATTTTACCTATTATACATTATATATTTTGATTATAATCTATTATTATTTTATACACTGAAAATTGCATATTTTTGGTGAAAAATAATTAGAAGTGTGTATAAATTGATTTAGTGGCATTTACATGAATAGTTATTTGGATATGTAGTCAAGATTTGTTGTTGAGATCCGTGATCAAAATCTATTGTGAAGATCTGTGGTTTATATCTATTGTTGCAAGGTGATATATTGCTTAAGTTAATAACAATTTGGTGAGTATTCAATACTTGTACGTAATTGTCATAGTTTTGGGATGGGGCGAACTGAGTTCAATAACCCTATATGAAATATAACCCGCATGATTCTCTGGTAGTTGTGGTTGAAGTCGAAGTAGTACGGCTACGGCTCACTACAACAGCTTGTGCATAGTCAGTGTATACGCCGGGTGGGCTCTATATTTCTCCTATACGGCTAAAGACTTTGTTTTTTTAATGCCAATCATGCGTTAAAAGAAACACAGAAAAACGCGTATAGCGTCGACTGTTGTACCTAAAGGATATTGTGGTATGGAATTCCTCTTTAGAGTAAATCAAGTGTGAATATTCACCAACAAATACGATAGTCTCAACAATAGAAGTTCAAACTGTTAAAAATTGGTTTTTACATACTTACTGTTATACAAAATTCATGTGCATCTTCAGTTATGGAAACTTGATACTTAATTGCATTGACTGTTTATGAGTTGTTCCGGGTGTATAATTATAAATAAATAAATAAATATATCTTGTCTTGTTAAGTCTCAAAGACTCACGGCTATAGTTGCACGGTAGTGTATGCAGACGCTTTATAACCATACCAAGCGGTGGTGAGACCAGATGACGAAAGTTTTCAAATATATGAAGGAGAGGATTTTTTCTCGGAGAATGTTTAGAATGAAGAGTATCGACACTTAGCTTTTGGAATTTTATTTCTTTAAATCTTATTTCAATAATTTTTTGTAAGAAGTTTTTAAGCTTTGAATAAAGAGTTTCATTATCCGCTGTGCTAATATATTTGTGTTTCCACTCTATATCAGAATGCATACGATTATGAACTCGAACGTGTTCAAAAGATAATCTCTCGGACCCTCGATTCAGGGTGATACAAGAATGTCATGGAACATGGTTCGATTGGTTTCTAGGTAGACTTTGCTTCATTATAATACTTTATTTGAAGTCCTAATTCCACTTATAGTGTAACTTCCTACATTTCTCCGAAGATGCGTTAGGAATTCAGGACAGAATCTTGCGGATTTATACAATTATACTGTCCTGAGATTGCAGTACATGACAAATGGACAGGAGCTTAAGACAACAGGCCAAAGAATGAGCAAATCTGAATCAAATGAAGTTTGAGATAGATGAGAAAATTCCTACTCCATTGATGGTATTTGGCACATGAAGGCGAACTAGATAGTAGATAGACAGATAAATTATTCATTGCCAGGAAATAATCACCTCAGGCAAACAATAACTACATGGTATGCAGGAACTCAACCTGGAGATATAGATAAACCTATTGAAAGCAGACCACAGGCTTAATTTAATCCATTCTGTAAGTATAGACTAAAGAAACCAACGACAATAGTTATGTCTGTCCTATAAGAATGCATTAGACAATAGCAAGTACATTGAAAAAAATATCTGATAGCAAGATAAGATATAGGTGTGCGTTATCATCCACAATCTCATCTATGAAAAGTCAAACAATTGTTCCAAGTTTTGTAATCTAACTATGCCTCTAAACATTCCAAAAAAAAAAAGGCAAATTGAGACAGAAGAGGCTATCATCAAGACGAGGATGTGAACTATACTACTTCACCATGACACTACAGTGTCATTTGGTTCAAGATTATAATCATAGTCATAGAGAGTTTCAGGATCCATTGGAGCAGTGGTGGAGTGGATTACAAATACATGCCACTTGGATGTATTGAAAATTCTAGTTTTCCTTTGAAAGTAAAATATGGAGCACATTCTCCGAACCAAATGCCCCTCGTAGTATCCATGGAACACTTGAAGCCTAGTAGCATACACCTTGTAAATGAGGTGCCTTTCTAGTTCTGGCTAGAAGAAGCTCACAAGAGAACCATAACTGAACAAGAAGGCAAGGCATTTGTATTACCTGGTTCCTGAGCCGCTCGTTCTCCTCCTCCAGCCGCGAGATCTTGTTCTCGAGCTCGTTTGTATATGCCTGTATTAGTAAATCCAAACAACAAACAAAAGTCACAACCTTACAAATCCAACAATATTTCACCTGAAGATTCCAAATATGGTCATCTGCAACCCCACCTGCTTCCTAGCCCGGGACCTGGCCGCGGACTCCCGGTTCTTGATCATACGCTTCTGCCTCCGCTCCACCGTCTTCTCGACCACACCGTCCGCGGTCGCCGCGGCTCCGCGCTTCCGCCCGGCCACAGGCGAGTGAAACCCCCCGCCGACGCCGCCTCCCCCGCTGTGCACGTCGTGGTACACCGCGTCCAGGACCGGTCCAGCGCTCACCCCGAGGGGCCGCGGCACGGGCCGCTCCACGAACTGCTGCTGCGTTGGGTACTGCAGCCAATGCGCACCGGCGCAGCCGCCGTCGGCGCCGTCGACGGCCACGCCGGCGCGTAAGAGGAAGTCCTCCAGCGTCATTTCGCCCATCGTCGGCTGCCGGCCGCTGCCGGCGCTCTGGATGTCGCGCCACACCTCGTCCACCGTCTTCTTGCCCGCGGACGCCGTCGCCGCCGATGCCGCGCGCGGCTCGGCGGCGGGGAGCACCGTGCGCAAGAGGTCGTCCAGGTTCATGCTGCGCAGCGGCTCGCCCAGGTGGCTCTCCACCTCGTTCAGCGTGAGGCTGTATACCGAGCCCTGCCGCGAGAGGGCCCCACCACCGCCGTCGGCGCCGTGGGACGACATTGTCTGAGCTCCCATCCACACACTCACCAGCTATCCGTACGTGCGATCAACTGCAACAAATCAATTAATGCACAGAAACGCGTAAAGAAGCAAGAGGCAGTTCACAAGATTAGAAAGAACAGCAAGTACGAGCTCAATCTTGGTGTATGCCAAGAAAAGAGGGGTGCAGTTCTTGCTTCTTTTACCTCAAGGGTCCAGATCAGAATCAGGCTTGAGAGGCAGGAGCAGGATGGGGAACATTAATTTAGGATTGCCACAAAGAGGAGGTGGGCTTGGCCACTGGAGGTTAGTGTGGTGTGTGGGAGAGGGTCCTAAAAGGGAAGGCAGAGAGAGGCAAGGAGGGAGACGGAAAGAGGGCATACCTTTCTGCAAGGCCAAGGTTCCTGGCTTTTGCTGTGCTCCATTTTATTTTGTTTATGGTGAACTCAACTGTGGTGGGTAGAGAGAGAGAGAGAGAGGTCAGTGAGTAGTGAGTGACTGACTATACTGACTGCCTCCTGGACCCACACATACAATGGGGCCTCATTAATTAGAAAAGAAGTTGTTTGGGGTTTTCTGCTCTCGTGTGTGGTTTCCTCCAACAACAAATGTCCTTTGTAGGGAGTGCATGAGTGAAAAATGCCAAAAGCCAATGTTGTGCTCTACCGCCGAAGATTTTTGCTCACCCTGCTAAAATTTTCCGAGTAGCATACATAATATTACTGGTATTGTACATAAGATCCATGAAAGATGCAGATAAGATACGTAAAAGAAAAGAATAACTACCGTAATTAATAAATGATGATACTTACTACCTGTGACAATTACGTGGAACTCGCATCTCAGTACCGTATGAGGCTCATAAAAAACAAAATGTATATAGTTGACAATTATTGAACAGGTGGAACATACCATCTAGGTCCTTTCTTGCTAGTACTTGTAGTATGTAATTTATAGCTCTCAATTATGCAAGTCTTATAAAACCATAAGTCAAGTTTAAAAAGAATTTAGGAAGCTAGCAGTATTACGGAGGCTGCTTTTCTTTTTGTTCTTAAAAAAACATGGAATAAGTTCTGTTAGCCATGCCATATATAATATAATATTCTGAATCAGGAGTCTAAGAGATTTGAACATCTCCTGAATATGTATAAGTTCAATCTTATATGTGTTCTGATGCAAAGTGAAAATATAGATGTATTAACATTGCGGACAAAAAAAATTCTTTTTATTCAAATATAATAGTTTTACAAAAATGAAAAATAAATAAGTAAAATAAAGTTTTGCGAAATAAAATGCCAAAAGCAAAACGTCAATACTTTTCATGCTAAGCATTCTCCGAGAATAAATTCCCTCCTTCGTCATCTGGTCCTACCTACTGGTACGATTCTGAATTATTTGCATACACCACCATGCAACTATAGTCAGTAAAATAAGATATATATTTGCACACGGAACAATTCATGAACAGGTGCTGTAACAAAGTTCGAATTTCCACCATTTGAAAATGCATATGAATTTTGTAAAACAGTAAAGAAAAGACAAAATCAATTTTTATCAGTTCAAACTTATATTGAGAAGACTATCGTATTTGTTGGCAAATATTCACACTTAGTTTAGTTTGTAGAGGTGTTCTATACCATAACATCCCTTTGGTACAATAGTCAACGCCAGACATGTCCTTTTGCTTTTCTTTTAACACATGATTGGTACTAAGCAAACAAAACATTTGGCCATATAAGAGTCTGGCCGGACATATGCACATATACTGACCATCCACAAGCCGTCATAGTGAGCTGCAACCCACTATGTCAAGTTCTACCATAACTACTAGAGAACAATGCGGGTTACATTCTCTATAGGGTTACTAAATTTTGTCTGTTCCATCCTAGAACTATGGCGATTAGGAACAAGGACACTCACCAAATTATTATTAACTTAACAAGTTTTGCAAACGACTACCACAACAACGACCGTAAATCAACTTACAACAATAGATCTCAACCATGAGTCTAAACCACTACTCATGCATATGTTACCGGATCATCTTATACCCACTACATGCTTCCAATTATTTCTAAACAAATCATGCAATTTCAATTTATAAAACAATACTAGCTTAAAAATCCAAAATATTTAAATGCAAAATCAGGTCAAACATGCATTAAAGGTCGTATATACAACTTGCCTTGATTGTCAGTTGCATCTGAAAACTCTTCTTCAAAAGTTGCTCCGATGTTTGGTGCATGACAGATTTGATGATTTCAACTAAAAAGCATATACATAACTACTAAATTCATAAAATAATTAAATAAAATTATGAGGCTCCAATTTAGGGTTTTACAGCTTGTTAGGGGTCTACAGCTCAGATCTAAAATGCAAAATGTTGATCTATCAACCAAAAACTAATTAAAATTGCTCTAGGGACTAAACTGCAAATAAAAATAATACAGAAGGGTTCCTGACCTCTAAAACTAATCTCTCTCTCTCAACTCTCTCTCTCTCTCTCTCTCTCTCTCTCTCTCTCTTACATGCCTCAAAACACACAAACACACACATGCACCTACGGATGGAGGAGGCGGCGACTCAACTTGGGTGAATGGCAGGGCAACTCCGGCGACGGTGAACAACGCAGCTTCGGTGGACGGCGGTGGACGGCACAAGTCCAGCAGCTCCCAAACAACGATGGCTTCGCTTCTTCTTACCCAATTCATCCCAAATTTCTTGCTTGTACTCTTAAGGATTGAATTCCCCTCTAATTATAGCCTCAAGAACACAATCCTTGTTGATGAATTCGGATCCAATCAAATCCTTGGTTTTCTTTTTTGTTGTGATTACTTTCTTTCTCCAAAATTCGAATTTATGCTCAAATTTGATCTTTCCTAACTCAAATTGGCTCGATGGTGTCCAAATCTGAGTTTAATCCCGTCCAAACAAGTCCAATTAAATCCCAATCTGGTCTAGAGTGAGAGATTTGGAGGAATTTGAGAATTAGGTTTCCAAGAAAATTATGGAGCATCACATATATTCTATGCCTCCATCAACTGGCCTCAACATCAGCATTTTTTCAACAAATGATTCAAACTTACATGTAAGGATCCCTACATCTACAAAATATGTCGCTATGGTATACGTGTGGTCAAATTTTTTTAACTTTAATTATTAATATATTTATAAATATTTAAATTGGTCACGTAAAAATAAAATTGTTAGATTCATCATAAAAAATATTTTCATAATATTACATTTTAATATTTTTACTAACATATTATAATAGAAACTAATAATCAAGAATTAATTATTAGAGATTATGAAAAATCAAACACAACAAATTTTGTGGACAGAGAAGCAGTTGTTTGGTTTCTTCTTTCACGCCGTCACTTATTCAACACATTCATTAGTAGCAAAGTAATAGGAGGAGCGCATCATGCTGAGAGTTGTAGACCACCAAACACAACACAGACAGAAAATACAAAAACCTACCAATATGCTACAATGCTACTAGCACCATTCTGGGGTTTTCCATTTCCATCAACCGTAAGCAATAAAAAGGGAGAAAATTTTAGGAAATGAATTGCCTTTCTTCAAAAAAGAAATCCCATACAATCCTTTGGGATAATACTTGAGTAACTCAGTCCTAGTGACTAGGGTTGTGATATAGGTGGTGGGGGGATTGTAGTCGCTGGATCAATTCGATCCAATGGTTCTTACCTATCTCATTTGATAGAAGTGAGATATTTTTATTTTACAGTTGTTTACATTACATGATAATGATATATTTTTTTACATGACAATTAAAGTTAAGCAAAAAATTGTACCAAACATACAATTCCTATGTTTCTATGAGCAAACTAATGGGTACAAGGTCCCCTTCCCTCGTCTTGGGTAGATAGATACTAATGAAAACTTGATGGCCTATCTACTAGCCTATCTGAGGGTGCTTAAGTCTTCCATGAGCATAATTTTTGTTTGTTTATTTATAATGTCAAACGACATCACCTTTGCCTTCACGAATGTCATACTTGTTTCTTGGTCCCATCGGAGATCAGAGACCCAAAAGATCAAAAATCTCTCCTGTAAGCAACAGTTTTGATAAGATTTCTAGCAAGTTTATCTGCTAATGGTGGTAATTATTACATCTTTGTATGAAAGTAATGCCAATTGGAATGCACAATTAGTTAAAGGAACAAAAAAAAATGTTGCAAATAACTAAAGTAATTTCTGGATTTTATGGGTTGTTTATGTGAAGGCAATTGCCCAAGTCCCATTCGATGTTACTTTTGTGACTCTAGATTCCTCTTTGTTAAATTGACAGAAGAAAATATGTTCGTTCCATTAAAATTTTCATATGTAGACCCACCTGATGTAGCTACTATTGGCACCTACTGTGCAATTCTCGCTCGGAAGTTATTGGCTTGTCTCCTGAGGCCGAAGGAAATTAACTGGCCTTTCTTGCATTTCAGACTCCATAAAGTGATTGTTATTAGGCTGAGTCCAATGCAAAGGCGCTTCGCGAAGTGCTTCAACAGAATATTCTCCAGTATATTCTGTGTCACGTGTGCGAAGCACCACCTGAAGCACCCCCCTCTCCAATATACCGACCCTTCGCAAGGCGCCATCTCTAGCGCCTCCTACTCCAATGCAAAGGCGTTTCAGAGGCGCTTCGTGCGAGGCCCGCGTATATAATATGTATTAAAGATTATAAAATCGCTAAAATGAAATTCGGATAATTCGAACACAACAAAATAAAAGACAAAAATTATAAATAACATTAAAAAAATTTAAAGATTTTTTTAAAATTTTTTATTTAAGAAATGGCACAGATGAAAATAAACAAGACACATACTTAATTAAATTTCGAATACATTTTAAACAAGACTCCGCACAAACTACTACTCGTCGGTACCATCACCCCCGAAACGCTGCCAAATATGGTCGACAAGATACCGTTTTAGCTGTAGATGCGCTGGACGAGCGCGGATCGCATCGTTTTGAGCTAGCATATGTTCGAAAATTGGCGGAGCACTCCTGTGGAGAGTAGGCGGTGTTACGGTAGATGTCCCTTGGCTATTGTACGACTCATCGGTCGGGTCATGAGAGTGCCGCTCATCCTCGATTATCATGTTGTGGAGGATGACACACGCTTTCATAATATTGGCAAGAGTTGATCGTTGCCAAAATCGACCGGGCCCGTGAACAATAGCAAATCGACTCTGCAAAACCCCAAAGGCTCGCTCCACATCCTTTCTTACCCCCTCTTGATGCTGTGTGAACAACCGTTGTTTGTTCGTTTGTGGCAAGGGTATGGTCTTTACGAAGACAGCCCATTCGGGGTAAATACCGTCGGCCAAGTAGTACCCCATATTGTACTCTGTTCTATTAACAAAGTACTGAACAGTAGGAGCTTGGCCGCGCAACACATCCGTGAAAAGGAGGGATTGGTTCAGCACGTTGATGTCGTTGTTGGATCCGGCGACACCAAAGAAAGCATGCCATATCCACAGGTCTTTGGATGCGACCGCTTTAAGTATTATTGTAGGGACTACTTGATCACCACGGGTGAATTGGCCCCTCCACGCAACTGGGCAATTGCGCCATTCCCAGTGCATGCAATTGATGCTTCCCAGCATCCCTGGGAAACCTCGGTCCTCTCCTTGCTGGAGCAGACGCCGGAGGTCATCGACAGTAAGTCGACGAAGATATTCCTCCGTGAAGCAATCAATGATTCCTTCGACGAAACGCTCCAGGCACTCAATAGCCGTCGACTTTCCAATGCGTACATACTCATCGACGGCATCGGCGGGGGAGCCGTAGCACAACATGCGCAATGCCGTCGTGCACTTCTGCAAGGGAGATAGCCCCTTTCGATGGATGGCATCTCTCCTCTCACTGAAGTACGGAGACCACTCCCCAAGAGCTTCGACGATTCACAGAAAGAGAGGTCTCCCCATTCGGAATCGTCTGCGGAACAAGTACCCGGGGTAGACCGGAACGTCGGTGAAGTAATCCGCGACAAGACGATCATGACCGCCTTCGCGATCTCTATCGATGTATCTTCTGCTACCTCCTCGACGGCGGTGCGAGGTACCATCGTCCATGCTGGCTTGAAGGTCTTCAAGAACGCGACGGTGGAGGGTTTGGACCGTCACGAACTCCGCCACAAACTCTTCTACTTGGTTGATGGCTTTGTCGTTGGCACTACTTGTGCTTGAGCTAGACGACATTTTTTGGGACTAGGCAAGATCTCTTGGTGGTCGAAGAAGAGAGGCCTCGGTTGTGAAGATGAGATTACTGAGTTTTGAAGATGAGGGCTCGAGGGGTTCCGATATATAGGGGGAGAAGCAAAGCAATCATGTGCGTCACTTGTAACGGCTAAATGCAAAGGCATCCATCACATGCAGCGGTTCTAACGGCTACACTCCAAAAGCATCCAGCAGATGTGCCAGTTCCAACAGCTAAATTTCAAAAGCACCCATCACATGCGTCGGTTCCAACGGCTACATTCCAAAAGTATCAAGTAGATGTCTCAGTTCTAACGACTACATTCCAAAAGTATCGAGCACATGCCACAGTTCCAACAGGTAAATCCAAAACGACTTAAATTAATAATGCGAGTACAATTTTACAAAGGAAAAGTACATCGTTCAAGCTACTACTTATTCTTCATTTCCTTAATCATGTCGTTCACATACTCTAATGCGGCCTCATGCGCCGCCTTACGAGCATCCGAGAAATTAGATGTATCCCCCATAATCAGTTTCGTCAACGACTTCATAAATGTGGCTTTTTCCTTGCTCTTGGCCATCTCTTGCAAATTTTCGGCTGCAGCAACGGCTTTGTCGGCCACCCTATCGAGGTCGGCATTGGCTTGGCCGATGCGCTGTAGGGTCTCCTCGTACGCCGAGGATGTTTCACTCATTTTTGTCTTACCCTTCCGCTTGTTCTTTGCCGCATCCCGCCCTTCCGGTCGTGGAAGCTCGACAGGTTCATCGTCGTTGTTTGATGATGACGTGTGGGCACCTTCTTCGTTGAGGCGAGCTCGTTTGGAAGAGTCGAGGTAGCTTCGGCACCACTTCGGTTGACCTCGTACGGCACTCCACCAGTGCTCCAAGATGAAGGGATGACCCACCTCTTGCCTATACATGTCCCGCGCTCGAGACATTAATTGGTCGTCTGAACGGCCACTGGCGTAGGCATCCCTCAACCTGCAATAGATGCCATTGAAGTGAACAATTTTTTTATTGCTCTTTTGCCAATGGTCTTTGCAGTGCCTGAGGTCCCGTCTTCGATCGGGCGGACTGCTCGCGTTGTATGCGTCAGTGACCTTCGACCAATACATGTCGAATTTTTTGTTGTTCTCCTCGACCGGGTCCAGGGAGTTATTCAACCATGCACTGATCTGGAGGACGAAAAATTCAAATTTTGGAAAACTAAGTAAGATAAAAACCGAGGAGCAAAAATCTACAATGCCAATATATAATATTTAGATGAACACTCACAAGTCGCATGTCGTCCTGTTGTGACTAGTTCAATCGTGTACGTCGCCGTGCAGCGGTTCGTTCGCCTTTGTTAGCATCGTTGTCGTCGTCGACAACGTCCGGGGCTGTGCTATGCGGACTTCCAGTATCTGATACAGACGTGGAGCGGGAATTCTTTGCCGGTGCTTGCGGAGGTGACATTTCCGCGGGGATGGTCGGAGCTCCGACGAAATGAGGATTTTGGCCGTAAGGGCCGTAGGGGGGGTTGTGTGTACGGATGTGCATACGGATATGGTTGACCGTATGGAGGGGGTTGGCCATATGGAGGGGGTGGGCCGTATGGTGGATAGCACATCGGGTATGGCGGGGAGGAGGCTGAAAACTGGGCGGATTTTGACTGTTTGGCGCTTGGGAGTTCTCCTCATCGAAATTGGGCTCACCAAACCAATTGACGTAACCGCCGGGGGGAGTGTTGGCCATCGGGAAATTTTCTGGAAAAAATTTGAGCAAAGAGAGGGAGAAAAATGTGTGCTTTGTGCTTGTGTTTGGTGCAAATGAGCTGAAATTTGCTCATATTTATAGCCATACGAGCATGCAATTTTTCTGCAATTTTTTGTGATTTTTTGTGATTTTTTGGTATTTTTTATGAATTTTTTGGCTCAGAAATGAATAAAAAATTCAAACGGCTAGTTTTAACGGCTATTTATTTGTGTCTCTGACGTGTGGGACCAGCCGGGAAAACGAGGCAACGGCTATTTTTTGCCACAAAAAACGTACCCTCAGGCTGACATGTGGGGCCGCGAATCATCCGGGCCCACCCATTAGCGGCACAAACAAAACAATAGCGCGGGTGCACGAAGCACGGCAAACACGCGGGCAAATCGCGTCACCACGCGTTTTGTGGGCCCCACCAAAACGCGTGGCGCACTTTCCTACCGCATGCACCGCCGCCAACATGTGGGCCTGAGCGAGCATTGGGGCCCAATTGTCAGTGCGTGTGCTGCTAGGGTGCAGGAAACGCCCGCGCGCGACAGGTGGGGCCCACAAAACGCGTCGCGGGGCGTCACGTGGCCTCCAACGCGGGACGTTTCGGCTAGGTGGCGTCGGCGGGCCCACCTGTCAGAGCTCAATTTTCACCGCTTCGCCTGGCGTCTCCTCTCTCTTCGCGCGGTTTTTTTATTAATTTTTCGCGGTGGGGCCCGCCTGTCAGAGCTCGTTAGCGGTGACGTTGGACTTAGCCTTACTGGTATTCAATGTTGACTCCTAATTTAGTATTCTCTTTGTTATAAAATATAAGACATATTTTGATCATATATAAAGATTAAAAAAACTCTAAACTAAAAAAGAACATTGAGTGAAAATGACTAATGTAATGCTTGAAAATAAGAGAGTATTAGTGTAAAAGATTAGTCATATATAGTAGAGAAGTAAATAAGAGTAGAAAAAAAGATAGTAATAAATTCGCATGCATATCTTATATATTATAATAAGACTAAAAAATTATATATCTTATATTTTACAACAAAGAGAACAATATATTATATACACAATCAATCCATCTTAAATTTTCAATATAAAACTAAACTATACTTCTTAAACCACTCAAGCTGTCCAATTGGGCCGGGTATCATAGTGGTACATTTTGTTTAGTTTATTAGTATGCATTTTAGACATTTAAACTGATTTTACACATATAAATGGATGAAATATACATATTTATTTTTACAATAATGCACAATGCTATTTGTATCTAATGTTACCATAAGAACTATATTAGTGCATTATGTGGTATCTTAAAATAGTCAAGGCAGCCTATGGTTGTACTAACGTGAAACAACCCTAAAATTTGCTTAGTCAAATCAAAACTTAGAGAAATTTTGATCCAAATTTATGCCTCAAGTTCAATTAGGGCTCAAAATTTGCAAATCTGCAAAAAGAATCCTAAAATTTATCGAATTCTGGGAGCACAGTTCAAAAACCAACGAAACACTCTTTTAATCACTGGACCTCACTGTGAATTATGGCGGCCCAACAAAAGTACAACGCCAATACACCCTGCATCACCCTGGCACACCTAACCCACGACTAAAACAGCCTTGGACTAAGAAGTCCAAGCCGGATGCGTCGGCTATAGCCACGTTGGCTATGGATGTAACTAGTAGAGGAAGGGAGTCAAGGCCGTGACGCACGCACATGTTGTGGATAGGACGCGATGGCGAGGAGCAGTTGGCTGGGCTCTATAAATTGCAGCAAGCACCGAGGAAGAAGCATGTGCACACACACATAGGCACACACATATATTCACACACCTACATGCATAGAGGAGGTGGGAGGACGACTCACGGACTTATCTAGGCTCTTGCGATGGTAATCTTGATGCCGGCAATCATCCTCACAACACGCCAACATCATCTCAATTTTCAAGCTCCAGTGACCCTACCTGCGCACCCGTACCATCGATTGCAGGTACAGTAAAAATTAGGGTTTTAATTGGGGGCAATTCAAGTGAAATTGGGATGGGTCTTAGGTGTAGGGCATCGGCACCAAGCAATTGGGGGAGGCTCAATCGAGGTGAATTAGGTAGCGGTGGCATTAGGGCTCGAACTCGGGCTCAAGTGGAGAAGAAAAGAGAAAAGAGGAAAAAAGAAAAGAGAGAAAAAGAAAAGAAAGAGAAGAGAAGAGATAAAAAGAAAAGAAGAGGAAAAAATGAGGGAGAAGGAAAAAGAAAAAGAAGAAAAAAATCAAGAAATTAACATAAAATAATAGAAGAAGGGTTTGGCAAAAATATTAATTTCCAAATATTTTTAAATAAATAGGTACTTATTTTGTTTCTAGGTTTCTTAGATTTCGGGACAATTCAAACTGTAGGAAAATTTTAAAAAAGAAATAATTGGAAATATTTTTTTAAAGGATAAATTTTGAAGGGCAATTCTTTTTATAAATTTAGGGATAGTTTAGCAAGCAGTAAATTTCTAAATTCTTAGTCTTGACACCAATTTTCAGACTGTAGAATTTTCTAAATGCAACACTAAACATATTTTTCAAAATTCCATCAATAAATAGGATTGACTGTATATCTTTTCAGGAACTACGATTGAAGGAATCGGAGCATCCATCACAACATCTGACTTAGGGAACAACTACAACACAACAGGCAAGCTTTCTTGACCATACTGGATGCTCAATTTATTTTCATATCATTTAATTTTAATCTAGGACATTTAATATTCCTACTTGCATAGAAAATAACTATTTTTAGAATTAATTAAATGTATTTAAATGAATGAGAAATATGATTAATTATGTTCTAAGTAACCAGTTGATGAAACAGTTGGTGAATAATTATACGGTGGGTAGAGGGAGCTCAAGGAGAGTTCCGAGACTAGTTTTAAGCTCCTCTACATACCATTCAACATTTTAAGGTTATAACCAATTATCGTTTCCTCATATACACTGTACAAACATATCAACCACAGACCTGGTATGAGACAGATCTAGTTGAGTACCCTATCAAATAGATAAATCTTCACATGGGAATATATTATATGTATTTAGCATCAAGGGTCACTTTGAATAACCTAAGAAGCGTCACGAATTGCTTAAGAATAATCCCGTGGGTTCTATGGGTCGCCCGAAAGTACCCAGGAGCTATGTGCTTGACTGGTGGAGTAGTGGATGGGTTCGACTAAATGAGATTTAGGATGCCGAGTAAAAATACTTAGTATATTGGTTTGGAAAAACTTTGTTCACTCAATCAAGAGATCATGTTTAAAGAATCATGAAAATATATCTGATTGAGGGTTTCTGTGGGTAATACGGTACACCTCTACAGAGTAAAATATGTGAATATTCACTCCGGCTTCTGAGACAGGAAGTTATGCTCGCATTGTAAGTGAATAATAGTCCTTCAATAAAAAGAAATAAAAAATTCTTACACACTCTTGATTTAAAGGAAAATTTAGGCATTAACATCAGACCATTGAAAGAATATTTACGCAATTGCATTCTCGCTGAACAATTGTACTCCCCTTGCTTTTATAATATATATAGGCTAAGTATTCAGCACATCCCACCTCTTCGGTGTTTCTGTGCATCTCATCTCAAAAAATTATGTAAATAATCATGAATAACTCTATAAAAATTAGAAAATGTGTATATTGGGTTGTCCAATTATCCTACAAAATTTTAACTTTAAAATTGATGTATATTAGGAGAAAAAATAACAAATTTCAGGCAATAATAATTTTTTATCTTTTTATTTCGGATTTATTTTTCAGTTGAATTTGTCTTTTCTGTTTCTCCTTGTGTAGATTAAATTTGGATTTAAAATTTTGTGGGATGGTAGACTGATTTTATATCTACAATCTTATATTTTTTTGAAATTTTTCATAACCATTTATATAGTGTTTTGAAGAGGGATTATATATATATATATATATAGACACACACACATAAATACAGGGATGATATATGGTGATGTCTACGACCTAGAAGAAGGGGTGTATCCCGAGGCACTAGCAAACGATCTTGACTGGAGCAGAGATTCAGACGAGTAATCGTCAAGAAAACAATAGTCTGAAATAGAGTCTTTAATTGGTTTTGTACTAATGTGTATTTGATGATGGTTGGAGTCCATCAACTATATATTTTGTATTTAAGTCTTAGTAGGTTTTTGTAAATAAAGTTTTCTGTCTATTTTTATTACTCTATTATACTACTATGTTTTAGGAATTATTCCTATAAAACACCATTTTATTAGAATAATACCAAAAACTAATGCCGTTATCCTGATATTGATGGGACGGGTCGTCACAGTTTCAATTCAACTCACACCAAAAAGTTCATTGAATTTAAGAATTTTCTAACGCTACCTCCAACGGCGACATTAGGCCCCGCTCGCGTCGACGGTGGCGGAGTATTGCTCGCTGTTTGCTCGGTGCGATGGGACGGCCGCGTGCTACGGGCAGAGGTGAGCAGGAGCTGATCTCGCTGCGAGCGCGGCGTCGCCGTTGGAGAAGGAGACGTGAGCGGACGTGGTTTGTGGGCCCCACCGAGAAAACGAACAGCCAACCTTACCCAGTTAAAAAATTTCTGACAGGTGGGGCCAGGGAACTAAAGGACCCACATGTCATTGAATAAGTGCACGGTTTAAATGTCGTAAACATTTATAGCGTGGGCCCACGCCCACGCTCACCGTGCCCGTGTAAGGAGCCACACGCACCACGCGTAAAGGGGAATAGGTCACTGACCTATGGGCCCGCGAGGGAGGCGTCCCCACATGTCATAAGCATTAAATTAATTAGCCGCGTCACGCACTTTTAAAGTTGAGTGGGGCCCGCGCTATGGGAGTGCGCCCGTGTTGATGACGTTGGCGACGCGCTGGCGTGCGAGCTCCACTCACTGATCCGTGGGCCCAGGGAAAATCAGGGCCCACATGTCCTTGACTGTAGGGTAATAAATGGCAATACAAATTAGTACATGCACACATTTTTAAGTTTTTATTATGCACGTAATTAATTTTGGCCGTCGAGTGTGACAGGTGGGGTCATTCTTTTGCTGGCCCACCTGTAAGCGAGGAGAGACTTGAAAATAACCGTTGGGGAGGTAATAATGGCGGGTCCCACCTGTCAGCCTCTAAATATTTGATCGTTTTAATCTACCCGTTTAAAAATAGCTGTTGGATCAATTTTTTATTCATTTTAGCCCTAAAAAATAATAAAAAATTCACATATTTTTTCCAGCTCTCCCTTATATAAAGACATGCTGTTTCACCATTTTCAGTCACGTTTGTTCATACATATACACCCAAAACTACTCCATAATTGCTGCAAAAATTTTCAAAAATTCCACATGGATTCTAATCCACCTGGTGGTTTCGTTAACTGATTTAGCTCTTGCCATTCTCCTGGTGAAAACACTGAAACCCCAAACACCCAACAACAACCAAGTTTTTTGCAGCCATCGTATCCCCCTAACTACCAGCCATATCCACCGAGTTACAGCCAAAATTATCGTCCATATCCACCACACAGCCACGCAATTCCACCGCTCCCACAGTATAGCCAAAATTTTCATTTTGTCGGTATGCCGCCGACCTGTACGCAGTTTTCCCCACCTCAACCACACTCTGCGTCTGTCTCCGACAACGGCACTCCAGACTCTGCTCCACCCGATCTGGCGGTCCAAGTTGTCCTCGATGACACCAACACCAATGCTACCATTGACGCTAGCCAGAAGACGAAGCGCTTACCGTGGTCCATCGATGAGGACATAAAACTAGTAAGTCGGTGATTTTCGTACAGCATCGAGGGAAATGCATTTACGTTCGACTTCGACATTCAATATTTTTTTTACAACACAGATTAGTTCCTGGCTTAGCAATTCGCTCGATCCTATTAATGGAAATAATAGGAAGTGTGATATGTACTGGGCAAATGTGATCCGGGAGGATCTCCAAGTCCTGATCGCATACGGCTTCGCGACCTTAACCGTGTTCGGAAAGGATTCGCGAACATGGATGGGTCCGCGACCATGGATTGGTCCACGACCAGGAAAAGGAATTCGTTCCCTATTCAGAATTGTAATCCGATCCGAATGTGTATAACTAAGCTTATATGTTTAGGATTAGTTATATGAGTCTAATACGTTTAGGTCTCTAAGTCTGATACGTACTCATACGATTGGACTATAAATACCTTGTAATAGGTCTAGTTTAGATCATCGAATACAATCGAAGAGTCACAGAACTTATTTGAGTTTTAGACATATATAGTTCCTTCGACGTAAACAAGTGTGTCTAACGTTCGATGTGTAAGCCCTCTTTGAAATAAAGAGTTGTGCGATTACTTTGGGGTTTCGGTATAAGATCCCGTTATTACGCATATTAGAATCTGGGCGAGCTTAGTGCGAAAACCAAGGCTAGGTCTCAAACGGATCAAGTTGGTATCAGAGCAACTTTCCTATCCTGTGGATGGTGAAGACTCGCCAGGGTTACAAAACCTCCGGCGAAACTCCAGGCGATCAATTGACGGTTCCGACAGCCGCGTCTCCGACAATGTCTGACGATACCTCCGTTCAAGCTAACCTAGCCGAACAAGTGGCTAAGCTCTCCACCGACATGGAAACTGTGCTTGCTTGGATTAAGCAACAGGCCATGATTGTACCTCCTGAAGTAGGGAAGGGTATGGGTGTGAAGACTGGTGAAGACTTGCACAGGGCGGACGAAGATGAAGACGAAGGCAACCACAAGATCGATGACCTCGCCAACACCTCCTTAGCTGTCGGATATTTTAAGGTCGACGCTAAGATTGATATACCCATATATGATGGGGTGATCGATGCAGAGAAGCTGGATTCTTGGATCGATCAACTTGAGACCTACTTTGACCTGAAAGGGTTTAGTAGCGCTCAAAAGGTCAAATTTGCACCTTTGAAGATGAAGGACCACGCCAAGACATGGTGGAAGGCCCTTGTCGCCAGTGGTGGAGCTGACGACCTTGCGTGGGGTCAATTCAAACGACTTCTGCGACAAGAATTCTATCCGATGGGTTACCTTGAGGAGAGATGGGAGCGTTGGCACAGATTGTACCAACGGCGCGACCAGACCGTCCAAGACTATACAACAGAGTTTCGGCGACAAGCAATGGTCATTGGCATCTCACTATCCGACCCTCAGGTATTTCGGAAGTACACATCTGGACTTCAGAAATCGATCAGTACTGAGCTAAGTTTGTTCGGCGTCCAAGACATCGCGACCGCAAGCACAACTGCTATGGCGATCAAGAAGAAGAACAAATCTTGCAGCGACAAAAGCACGAAGGAAAGTGCGACCTCGACAAAGAAAAAGCCGAGTCCGAAGAAGAACGCTTCCAAATCGGGCACGGGTGCTTTTTGCGAACATTGTCAAGTCGCGGGACATACCAAGGACAAATGCTACAAGCTTCATCCTGAACTGCGACCAAAGAAAAACGGACCAGGGAAAAGAACAGCCACGGCTACTGCGACTTCACCCGACGAAGAAGTTGTCCGAGTGAACTCAGTTAATGAGGCGGATACGACCTTGTCTCTGATGGCAATGCCAAAGGAGAAGGGTTCGGATCCACCAAACGACCATCACCCAACAGAGAAATTGTTCACCATCAACGTCCAGGTGAAGCACGAAGTGGTCGCAGCGATATTCGATCCAGGAAGTCAGAAGAATCTGGTCTCCGCTGGACTGGTTCGGCGACTTGGTTTGAAGACAACCACACACCCACGACCATATCCGCTGGGTTGGTTTACATCCGATGTGAATCAACAGATTACGAGTCAGTGTGTGTTGAAGTTTGTGATCTCTGCACGATATATCGGTGAGGTGCAATGCGACGTTGTCCCTATCGATATCTGTCAGGTGATATTTGGGAGTCCGTATCTGTATGATTGAGACGCTCATTTCCATCGGCGAACGCAAGAGTACGACCTCACCAAAGACGGAGTTAAGTTCGTGATCAGTAGAGACATCCACGTCAACACTTCGAACTTGATTACCGCAAATCAAGCCAAACGAATTGTTAATGCATGCCACAAGTATGTGCTTGTCATGATTCGGTCCATTGGTCAAGGTGAGGGTACTCGACCAGCATTATCGCTGGCGTGCCGAGAGAATTCTGGTCGTTTTTCGGGACTGCTGGAGAAATACAGTGATCTGTTCGAGACTACCCAGGGTCGTCCGCCGAAACGTCCAGTCGAGCACGAAATTCAGCTTGTGTCCGATGCGACACTGCCCAATCTGAGTGTGTATCGCAACTCAGTATTGAAGAATGAAGAGATCAAGAGACAACTTGGTGAGTTGCTGAACGATGGTGTCATTCAACCAAGTAGTTCACCTTGTGGATGTGAGACCCCCATTTGAGGATCACCTTGGTAACCGCCCAGGTAGATTACACACAGCAGGATGTTACATGAGCTCCAAACCACTCAAGCATAGCATTATAGATAACCAAGTATCAGGCCAATATGGGCCAATATTACATAGCCAAAGCACCGAAAATGGCACTAAGTAAAGTTGCTAAGAAAATAATCAGTTTATCAAGACAAGAAGCGGTATCCAAGTACCGAACACACAACATGAAGCACAAAGCAACGACAAACAGCTTGACTTCAATCAGCAGCGGAGTTGGAGAGGCTTCTCCCACATCTGACTTGACTTGGTGCGTGATCCTTCTAGAAAGTGGGCTCGTCCGGGGTGCTTCCATCTTCAGCTGAGTACTCATAACTGAAGGAATCGGGATCCTCGAATCCCTCTTCTACAGTGGGATATAAATGCAAGGGTGAGCACTTGGTGCTCAGCAACACTCATTCCAGGGGTTAATACAATTGTACTTACATGAGGGTGAAACATGTGATTCCGGGGTTTAGTTTCATATGGATAGAGATATATAGATTTTCAAGTCATTTGTTCAGTAAAACAGTACTTTCGTCATGAAAATGATACTTTAAACATTAAACAGGTTTTCAATAAGACATTAGATGTAGTGGTCTCCCATGAGTCACTACTTTGTTAACCGCATTATGAAAACATTCCAAAACATTACTTGTGCTATAACCCATGGATAACATCCACTACAAAAAGACTCCTAAACCTGGGAGTACAGAGTATCTGATACTTCTTTTACACTTTGCAAAGGTGTACCTCTTTTTAAATCCACTGGTTCACTCGGCTTTCAAGTCGGATCAGCTTCATGTGACTTATACACATGTGACAAGGCCGAGATCACACAACGCTTTTGCAGTTCAGTATTAACAGTTTCCCCGCCCGGTAAATAGACAATTAAGTCTCAAGTACCGTTGTGGGTCCTCCCCACTGCCTTACTTCCTAGTCTCTGGCTTATGTTCCCGCAAGACACATAGCCTTGGTCTGTGTCCACGCAAGACATATGACCATTCAAGATTACAACCGCGCACGGCTTAATCTGAGGCGTAGGGCGTCTTCCTTCTTTCCACCTTTACCTCTCATTATTTTTCTTAACTCACATCACTCATGGCCGAACTGCGGCCCACCAGTTTCCACGCGAGAAACCAGACCGACAAACCATGCAGGGAACTGCTAATACCAAAAAGCTACTAAGTTGTGCCTGTCCCATACCAGGCAAGTGGTTGGTACGTTTACAATTCGCATAGAGACACAGCACAAGGTTCTTGTCCTTATGGACCAATAGTGAGGAGCATTCACATTCCCTGGTGCGCACCGCACCCTCTCCATACAATCCAATCCTCACTACTGATCCTTCTTATCAGTTTTCTTGACAAAACGGTTTTCATGTAACTTCTCATACATTTGACCATTTCAAATTTAATGTGGATATTCAGTATATGAGTCCTAGGGTGACAAAAGCATATATATGAAGGTTCAATAACAAAAGGGGTTTCATGATTCATTAGGTGATATCTATTCATGTCATTCAAACATAACTTGTATCTCAAATAAGCATGCATAGTAAGAAACAGTGAATATACTTCATATGAAAATATTGGGTGAGACATGATCAAAGGAATGAGGCTTGCCTTGCAATGCTGGGTCTAAGTACTCAGATGATTCTTCGAAGACTTCCTCCGCTCCTTCAACTTCTGACTCTGCGGCAATCAAACGATACACAAATACATACCATAAGCATACAGAAAATAGTTTTCATAGAAATTATTAAGTAAATAAGCCATGCATGCAGGGGAAAAGGTTAGGGCAAGGTCACAAGGGCTCTGGTCGAAGAAACGGCTAAAAAGGATTGAACGTCGAAGGGTCGACATTCGGTTCATGGCTTTGGCATAACTTTAAACTGATCTTAGGATGGTTTTCTGGAGAAGTGATAGAAGGGAAAGATGTAGAACACAACTCCAGGAATCTAGGGGACAAAGTGACATTTCCATTGCTCAACCAGAGGGGTCAAACAAGGCTAATGCCAGTGGCTGACATGCACTGACATAGTGCTGGACATGGCCAGAAACTAGGGCATGGCTTAACTTTTGATCCAGGGCTCCAATTGATGCAACACTTTGTCTGGGAGGTAGGCATTACTAACAGGAACAAAATACTCAACAGGAATAAGGGCTGAAAGTGGCCGGAGGGCGGCCAAATCCGGCGAGGAACTGCGGTGGCGACACGGCACAGACATTGATCTGGACAAACGTTTGGCAAAGGCATAACTCACAATCTAGGCAGATCCAGGTGTCGAGCTAGTGGAAAGAATTGCTCAGGGAGCTGAGGCAAAGCTAAGGGACAAGGTTTCAGGGGCTAGATCGGCCGGGAAATAATTCCGGCGACCGGCGCTGGAGAAGACGACACTGGGGATTGGGGGTTTTTGACACAGGGCGAATGAGCTCAATTCCGAGCTTGAGGATGATCTCTAGGGCACAACAAGGCTACTGGAGGGGTCAATTTTGCTGGGAGATGGCCGGAGAAGCTCGGCGGCGAGGTCCAGCAAACTGATGGACTTCCAGATCGGGATTTCTTCGATTTGGGCTCAAATGAAGATTTTGATTCTACAGGCTTGCTCTACTAAGCTTACTGATCAACTTCTTCTACAGAATCGAGAGCTAATTTGGAGGGAATCGAACGGCATTGGGGGAACAGGGCAAATCGGGAATCCGGCGATCACCGGCGATGGGGATCGATCTGGTGCAATTGGCTGCTATGACACAGAGAGGGAGAAGGGAGGAACTCACTGATGAACTTGGATCGAAGAGAGGGGCTGTGAAATGGGCTGGCACCGTGAGCTCTCTCACTGGCTCGCCGGAGAAGAAGGTGAAAACGGCGAGAGCTCTGGAAAATGGCTAAGTCCTGAGATGAGGCTTAAGCACAGCGCTAGAGGGTTTAAATAGGTCCAGGGGCGGAGCTTGCGAGGGATAAAGCAACAGCGGTTGCTTGCGCCGGGGAGAAGCTTGTCGGGCGCAGGCGCAACGACGGCGACGGTGATGTGATGCGCTTCAGGCGGTGTTGCAGCCTTGCTGACCTTGTCGGTTGCATCGGAACTTCACCTGGAACGGCGCAGATGCGGAGGCAACAGCAAAGCTCCGGCGGTGACACGTACACGCATGCAATGCCACGGCAACGGGCATGCGCGCGCGAAAACGCTGCTGGAGCGCGGCCGTTTAACCGCTGGACATGGCGAAGCAACGGCGCTGGCACGTGCGCACGGGGTGGCACAGCAGCTCATGGGCACAAGCGACAAGAAGCGGTGACCGGCGGCGAGCAAACACGGCGAGAACACGGCGCGGCAACGGCGACTCGTGCGCTGGTCGTGAGCAACGACCAGGGGCTGGTCGAAAACAGCCGAAAATAATAGAAGGGCTGATTTGCAATTTTCAGAACTTTGCTCCAGGGATTGATCTGCAAATCTGGAGATCTGGAGGGCTGATCTGAAATCTGATTTCGCAGATAAGTTGCATAAAATTATTATAACTTATCCGGCCAAAGTTTGGTATGATCGGGTAAGATCTGAAGGGTTTCGACAAAATTGGGGAAAAGCAGTTTAGGGTAAAATTAGGGTAATTAGGGTTCTGGGACGGCAAGGTTCGAAACTCAGTTTTAGGATGGGATTTTGGAGATGATCCCGAAGGGAAAAATGTTCTGAACAACAGTTAGAAGGGAATGGCTGAAGCAAAATAGGGTTTGGGGTCAAGATGTGGATTTTGGCTATTTTAGGGTTTGGCAAAAACAGGGTGTTACAAATCTACCCACCTTAGAAACAATCTCGTCCTCGAGATTGGGGCAGGTCAGAGAATAGGAAAGGAAATTTTCGGCGGAGATTTTCTTCTTTTTCCCAAGTCGATTCTTCCTCTGAGTGATTATTCCATTGGACTCTGTAGAATCGGAGGGTTCTTGACTTCAGCACTTTCTCTCTGGTTTCCAGAATTCTAACAGGGTATTCTTGACAAGACAAATCTGGTTGAATCTCAATCTCTGCAGGAGATATCTGTTCCGTTGGTTTTCTCAAGCATTTCTTCAGCTGGGACACATGAAAGGTGTCATGAATTCCGCTCAGTTCTGGTGGCAATTCCAACTTGTATGCCATTTCACCTTGCTTTTCCAGAATTCGATATGGTCCAACATATCTAGGTTTTAATTTTCCCTTCATCTGGAATCTGCGAACTCCTTTGTATGGCATAACTTTGAGATACACATAATCGCCCTCTTCAAATGATAGCTCTCTTCTACGATTATCTGCATAGCTTTTCTGTCTAGATTGAGCTGTTTTAAGTTTTTCTTGTATGATCCTGACATGGGCTGTGGCTTCTTCTACCAACTGGGGTCCTAGATGTTGCTTTTGACCTATTTCTGTCCAATACAGAGGCGTGCGGCATTTTCTTCCATATAGAGCTTCATATGGTGCCATCTGCAGGCTTGTTTGGAAGCTGTTGTTATATGTGAACTCTGCATACGGTAGAAATAACTCCCAAGAGTCTCCATAATCCAAAACACATGCCCTCAACATATCTTCCAAAATTTGGTTTACCCTTTCAGTCTGACCTCCAGTTTGAGGGTGGTAAGCGGTGCTGAATTTTAACTTTGTACCCAAGGCTTTCTGCAACTCTTGCCAAAATCTTGAAATGAACTGCGCTCCTCTGTCGGAAACGATAGCCTTCGGCACTCCGTGCAGTACCACTATTCTGCTGAGATACAGCTCTGCTAAGTCCTTAGCTGTATATAGGGTCTTTACTGGGAGAAAATGTGCTACCTTTGTTAATCTATCTACTATGACCCATATAGAATCGAATCCTTTTCTCGTCCTTGGCAGTCCCACAAAAAAATCCATTCCGATTTCATCCCACTTCCACTCTGGGATTTGTAGAGGTTGTAGGGGTCCCGCAGGCTTTTGATGTTCTGCTTTCACCCTTTGGCACGTGTCACAAGCTGCGACAAACTTGGCGATTTCTCTCTTCATTCCTTTCCACCAAAAATTATTTTTCAAATCCTTGTACATCTTGGTGCTGCCTGGGTGTATGGAATATGGGGTTTGATGAGCTTCTTGCATGATCAAGCCTTTGATCTCGTTGTCATTTGGAATGCAGATACGGTCATCGTACCATAGAATTCCCTGTTCATCTTCTCGAAAGTTGGTTGTATCTTTGCTCCTCATGTCCTCCTTCATCTCTTGAAGGTCTGGGTCAATCGCTTGAGCTTGTCGGATCTTATCCTTCAACTCACATTCCATCTTTAGGGTAGTGATGGTTCCTTGGTCCACTAATTCCAATTGCAACCTTTCGAAATCCTTGATTAGCTGTGTTGGCACTTCTAGCTGTGTTATCTGGTTGCAACGAGACTTTCTGCTCAAAGCATCAGCCACTACATTGGCTTTTCCCGGGTGGTAGTGGATCTCTAGGTCATAGTCTTTGATCAGCTCTAGCCATCTTCTCTGCCTCATATTCAACTCTTGTTGTGTGAAGATATACTTTAGGCTCTTATGATCCGTATAAATTTCGCACTTGCTGCCCAATAAGTAGTGTCTCCATATCTTTAGTGCATGTACGACAGCAGCTAACTCCAAATCATGTATTGGATAATTCTCCTCATGAGGTCGTAGCTGTCTTGAAGCATAAGCTATCACTTTCCCTTCTTGCATCAACACACATCCTAATCCTTGTTTGGAGGCGTCACAGTAGACTTGAAAATCCTTTTTGACGTCTGGCAGTATAAGGATTGGTGCAGTTGTCAGTCTTTTCTTCAATTCCTCAAAACTTCTTTCGCACTCCTCGGTCCAATTAAAAGAGGCGTTCTTCTTCAGTAGCTGGGTCAGCGGTTTGGTGATCTTCGAGAATCCTTCCACGAATCTTCGATAATATCCCGCTAATCCCAAGAAACTTCTAACTTCTGTTGCGGTTTCTGGTTGTTTCCAATCAGTAACAGCTTGGATCTTCATCGGGTCCATAAATATTCCTTCGCCTGAGATGATGTGTCCTAAGAAAGAGATCTTCTTCAGCCAAAAAGCACATTTGCTGAACTTGGCGTATAGCTGGTGGTCTGCTAGTTTCTGTAGCACTATCCTCAGGTGGTGTGCGTGCTCCTCCTCTGTCTTGGAATAGACGAGGATATCATCTACAAATACAATGATGCACTTATCCAGGAATTCCATAAGGATTTTGTTCATTAAATTCATAAATACCGCGGGTGCATTAGTTAATCCAAAGGGCATCACTGTAAACTCATGCAACCCGTATCTGGTCACGAAAGCAGTTTTAGGAATGTCCTGTTCTCGGATCCTTAACTGGTGGTATCCCGATCTCAGGTCTATTCTTGAGAACACTTTCGCTTCTCTGAGCTGGTCAAAAAGGTCATCTATCCTTGGTAAGGGGTATTTGTTCTTAATAGTCATGTCGTTTAACTTACGGTAGTCTATGCAAAGTCGCATGCTACCATCTTTCTTCTTAACAAAGAGCACTGGGGCTCCCCATGGTGATGAGCTTGATATGATGAATCCTTTTTCTTCCAATTCAGCTATCTGCCTCTTCAGTTCCTCTTGCTCATGACCTGTCATCCAAAACAACTTTCTAGCATACGGAGCGGATCCGGGTTTCAGTTCAATAGTGAACTCTATATCCCTATCTGGTGGCAATCCGGGAAGTTCTTCTGGAAAGACTTCTGGGTACTCATTGACAATCGGTACCTCTTCAAGCTTCACTTCTTCAATGCAGTTCAATCTCTGCAGGTGGTCGCAGATTGGAGTTCTGTCTGCATGGAATGTAACTTGCTTTCCAATGGCATTTGTCAGGGTGATTGTTTTCTTCTCACAATCCATTAATCCCTTATGCTTGGCCAGCCAATCCATTCCAAGAATGACATCCAATCCTTGAAGGTTTAGAACTAGCATGTCTGCCAGGAATTCTAGATTGCCGATACAGAAGGCAACATTTCTACAGATGGAATTAACAATCATCCTAGCACCAGGTGACTGAATGATGATAGGATGCTCTAAAGCAACCACAGGCAAGTTATTACTCAACAAGCGATCTTTTGACATGAATGAATGAGTTGCACCGGGATCAAATAAAACAACTGAAATCTGAGAGGAGATCAAGAGTCTACCGATCACGACGTTAGTTGCCTCTCCTGCTTCTACAGCAGTCACGAAGTTAAGTCTTCCTCCGGCGGTTGATGTTCCTCTCCCTCTGCTGGGTTGGAATCTTCCTCCTCTGGCTTGTGGTGCTCCTCTGGCAATAGTTCGTGAAGGTGCAGGGAATTTGGCTGCTTGAGCTTTAGCAACGCTGGGAAGTAAATGTTGAAGTGGACAAGTCTCTCTGCGGTGTCCTTTTCTGCCACAATGGAAACACTCTGTATTTTTCAGCGTACAATCTTTATAGAGGTGACTCCCTTTGCATCCTGGACATGTTGGAGTTGTTGGTGATGAAGTCCTCTGGGGTCTTGGAGGTGCGGGTGCTCTGAAAGCGGCTCTGGCATATGGTGCTGGTCTCCCTCGACTAGAATTGCCTTGAAATGGATATGCTATACTTTTCCTCTTGCGGTCTTCTTCTACTATGCCTCTCTTCTCCTCCATCTTGAGCACTCGATTCACAAGGACTTGGAAGTCCGTGAACTCGTGCATTGACAAGTGATACTGATATGAGTTTTGTAGACCTTCGCAAAATCTGTCGATCTTCCGCTCTTCTGTCATGATATCTTCAGGTGCATACCTGGCCAATTTGATGAATTCATGCAAATACTGCTTCACCGTCCTTCCTCCTTGCCTTAAATTCAAGAATTCTCTGCGTTTGGCTTGGATGGCTCCTTTGGGGACATGGTACTTACGGAACTGTTCCTTGAATTCATTCCAGGTAATGGAATTCTGATTAGGGTGTACCGTCTTGTAATTTTCCCACCATGCTGCAGCCGATCCTGTGAGCTGATGGGGTCCATACAGCAACTTCTCTTCATCATTACACCTGACAGTGTCCAATTTCCTCTCAATTTCTCTTAACCAATCGTCTGCCACAATCGGGTCTTCAGTGCAGGAGAAAGTCGGAGGACGCGTCTTTTGAAAGTCTGTCAGTCTTGCCCCAATGTTTGAACCTTCCTCGCGTCGTGTTGCGGAGTTTTGCATCAACTGTTCCAGAATTTGACTCTGTACCTCTGCGGATCTCTGTCGGTTTTGTTCCATCCATATTAATATTTCTGTCAGATTTCCCCCTTGCGGTACTGAGGTCGATGAATTTGGCTGATCTGAGGTATCTCTAGTCCTTCTCGTTGATGTGTTCCTTGGGACTTCTTCCGAGCCTTGGATCCTGCCTCTGGTGTTCACCATTCTGTTCTGACAAGATAATTGAGAAAAGACTACTAATTCAAGAGAGCACAGATTGAACACAAGCTGAAAGAAAAGATCAACCCAAGAGATGGGATTGGAACATGCAATTGCTATTTTCAAAGGTTTTCAAAAGATACAAGGTTTTCACCTTCACAGCCTTAAAGTTACCAACAACAATACAAGCAAAGAAACTACCACACCAAGAGCTAAAGACTAACGATTACAAGGGTTAGAGCAGAAGGGTCAAGCTGAAGAGAAAACTAGGATCTCCTGTCGGTCCTGGAAGAACTGCAAGGCTCCACTTCTTCAGGGTCTTCCTCTTCTTGATCTTCGTCGGCATCCATAGGGTCCCATTCCATATCATTGTCCTCTTCTTCCTCAGATGAACCGTTGGTGTCGCATGTAGCAATCTCTTTTCCTTTGCCTTCAGGAATTTCCTTCCCTTTCGCGAGAGTAGGATATGCTGGTGCAGGGGTGTTGATCACAATGCCACGCGAAGCAGGCGTGAAATAACCCAGGTAATCCCTAGGTCTTCCCACACTCTTGCGGGCTGTGAGTCTTATCTTCAAGCGGTTCTTCTTGTTCACCGACCCTTCGTCTTCGACTTCTCGCGCTCTGCTAGGTTCAGCCAACTCCTGAATCTGTGTTTCTCTCTCTTGGAGTTCTGGGCGAACCTTCGCAAGCGCTCCTTCAAGATAGTGACGGTCATCCCGAGCACTTTCATGCTCCCGCAACAACCGAGTGTAGCTTGACTCCAAGACTTGGACTACATCTCTGGTTTTGGTCAGGATGGCATCTCTCTGGTTGGTGGAGGGATGAACAGCTCGACGATCCGATCCGAGGACTTGGTAGGGCACGAAGCAGAAAGGAGAACCTACAAGGAAATCATCGTACAGCTGGCGGATGGTACCTATAGCGCGACGAGCAGCATCTTGGATGGCATCTTCTTCTTCTTCTCTACGAGCTTCCTTTCTTGTTGATCCTCTCCCGATCTCTGGAATCTCGTACACAATCACCGAGGCACGGAAACCAAAAGGTCTGCCATCCACTTCTTCACGACAGACGTAATAGACTGGTCGTTGATTGTCTCTTGCTCCCAGAAATTGCAACATCATCCAAAGCATCAACGCCCATGATCCCAACTCGTCTCCATGAATTAGCTTCTTGCCAGGGGCCATCTGAGATGATGAGACACGGAACACTTAAAAGTAGGAAAACGGTTTTGAAAATTTTCAATTAACACTCAATACGCTTTTCTTAAACAAATTAAGTTTTTCACAATTAGGTTTTTACCAAATAATCTAGCGATTCTCTACTTTAGGGACGCCCATTCTAGTAAGGGTCACGACCTACAGTCAAGCTTCATGCTCTGATACCATTCGCTGTGAGACCCCCATTTGAGGATCACCTTGGTAACCGCCCAGGTAAGTTACACACAGCAGGATGTTACATGAGCTCCAAACCACTCAAGCATAGCATTATAGATAACCAAGTATCAGGCCAATATGGGCCAATATTACATAGCCAAAGCACCGAAAATGGCACTAAGTAAAGTTGCTAAGAAAATAATCAGTTTATCAAGACAAGAAGCGGTATCCAAGTACCGAACACACAACATGACGCACAAAGCAACGACAAACAGCTTGACTTCAATCAGCAGCGGAGTTGGAGAGGCTTCTCCCACATCTGACTTGACTTGGTGTGTGATCCTTCTAGAAAGTGGGCTCGTCCGGGGTGCTTCCATCTTCAGCTGAGTACTCATAACTGAAGGAATCGGGATCCTCGAATCCCTCTTCTACAGTGGGATATAAATGCAAGGGTGAGCACTTGGTGCTCAGCAACACTCATTCCAGGGGTTAATACAATTGTACTTACATGAGGGTGAAACATGTGATTCCGGGGTTTAGTTTCATATGGATAGAAATATATAGATTTCCAAGTCATTTGTTCAGTAAAACAGTACTTTCGTCATGAAAATGATACTTTAAACATTAAACAGGTTTTCAATAAGACATTAGATGTAGTGGTCTCCCATGAGTCACTACTTTGTTAACCGCATTATGAAAACATTCCAAAACATTACTTGTGCTATAACCCATGGATAACATCCACTACGAAAAGACTCCTAAACCTGGGAGTACAGAGTATCTGATACTTCTTTTACACTTTGCAAAGGTGTACCTCTTTTTAAATCCACTGGTTCACTCGGCTTTCAAGTCGGATCAGCTTCATGTGACTTATACACATGTGACAAGGCCGAGATCACACAACGCTTTTGCAGTTCAGTATTAACAGTTTCCCCGCCCGGTAAATAGACAATTAAGTCTCAAGTACCGTTGTGGGTCCTCCCCACTGCCTTACTTCCTAGCCTCTGGCTTATGTTCCCGCAAGACACATAGCCTTGGTCTGTGTCCACGCAAGACATATGACCATTCAAGATTACAACCGCGCACGGCTTAATCTGAGGCGTAGGGCGTCTTCCTTCTTTCCACCTTTACCTCTCATTATTTTTCTTAACTCACATCACTCATGGCCGAACTGCGGCCCACCAGTTTCCACGCGAGAAACCAGACCGACAAACCATGCAGGGAACTGCTAATACCAAAAAGCTACTAAGTTGTGCCTGTCCCATACCAGGCAAGTGGTTGGTACGTTTACAATTCGCATAGAGACACAGCACAAGGTTCTTGTCCTTATGGACCAATAGTGAGGAGCATTCACATTCCCTGGTGCGCACCGCACCCTCTCCATACAATCCAATCCTCACTACTGATCCTTCTTATCAGTTTTCTTGACAAAACGGTTTTCATGTAACTTCTCATACATTTGACCATTTCAAATTTAATGTGGATATTCAGTATATGAGTCCTAGGGTGACAAAAGCATATATATGAAGGTTCAATAACAAAAGGGGTTTCATGATTCATTAGGTGATATCTATTCATGTCATTCAAACATAACTTGTATCTCAAATAAGCATGCATAGTAAGAAACAGTGAATATACTTCATATGAAAATATTGGGTGAGACATGATCAAAGGAATGAGGCTTGCCTTGCAATGCTGGGTCTAAGTACTCAGATGATTCTTCGAAGACTTCCTCCGCTCCTTCAACTTCTGACTCTGCGGCAATCAAACGATACACAAATACATACCATAAGCATACAGAAAATAGTTTTCATAGAAATTATTAAGTAAATAAGCCATGCATGCAGGGGAAAAGGTTAGGGCAAGGTCACAAGGGCTCTGGTCGAAGAAACGGCTAAAAAGGATTGAACGTCGAAGGGTCGACATTCGGTTCATGGCTTTGGCATAACTTTAAACTGATCTTAGGATGGTTTTCTGGAGAAGTGATAGAAGGGAAAGATGTAGAACACAACTCCAGGAATCTAGGGGACAAAGTGACATTTCCATTGCTCAACCAGAGGGGTCAAACAAGGCTAATGCTAGTGGCTGACATGCACTGACATAGTGCTGGACATGGCCAGAAACTAGGGCATGGCTTAACTTTTGATCCAGGGCTCCAATTGATGCAACACTTTGTCTGGGAGGTAGGCATTACTAACAGGAACAAAATACTCAACAGGAATAAGGGCTGAAAGTGGCCGGAGGGCGGCCAAATCCGGCGAGGAACTGCGGTGGCGACACGGCACAGACATTGATCTGGACAAACGTTTGGCAAAGGCATAACTCACAATCTAGGCAGATCCAGGTGTCGAGCTAGTGGAAAGAATTGCTCAGGGAGCTGAGGCAAAGCTAAGGGACAAGGTTTCAGGGGCTAGATCGGCCGGGAAATAATTCCGGCGACCGGCGCTGGAGAAGACGACACTGGGGATTGGGGGTTTTGACACAGGGCGAATGAGCTCAATTCCGAGCTTGAGGATGATCTCTAGGGCACAACAAGGCTACTGGAGGGGTCAATTTTGCTGGGAGATGGCCGGAGAAGCTCGGCGGCGAGGTCCAGCAAACTGATGGACTTCCAGATCGGGATTTCTTCGATTTGGGCTCAAATGAAGATTTTGATTCTACAGGCTTGCTCTACTAAGCTTACTGATCAACTTCTTCTACAGAATCGAGAGCTAATTTGGAGGGAATCGAACGGCATTGGGGGAACAGGGCAAATCGGGAATCCGGCGATCACCGGCGATGGGGATCGATCTGGTGCAATTGGCTGCTATGACACAGAGAGGGAGAAGGGAGGAACTCACTGATGAACTTGGATCGAAGAGAGGGGCTGTGAAATGGGCTGGCACCGTGAGCTCTCTCACTGGCTCGCCGGAGAAGAAGGTGAAAACGGCGAGAGCTCTGGAAAATGGTTAAGTCCTGAGATGAGGCTTAAGCACAGCGCTAGAGGGTTTAAATAGGTCCAGGGGCGGAGCTTGCGAGGGATAAAGCAACAGCGGTTGCTTGCGCCGGGGAGAAGCTTGTCGAGCGCAGGCGCAACGACGGCGACGGTGATGTGATGCGCTTCAGGCGGTGTTGCAGCCTTGCTGACCTTGTCGGTTGCATCGGAACTTCACCTGGAACGGCGCAGATGCGGAGGCAACAGCAAAGCTCCGGCGGTGACACGTACACGCATGCAATGCCACGGCAACGGGCATGCGCGCGCGAAAACGCTGCTGGAGCGCGGCCGTTTAACCGCTGGACATGGCGAAGCAACGGCGCTGGCACGTGCGCACGGGGTGGCACAGCAGCTCACGGGCACAAGCGACAAGAAGCGGTGACCGGCGGCGAGCAAACACGGCGAGAACACGGCGCGGCAACGGCGACTCGTGCGCTGGTCGTGAGCAACGACCAGGGGCTGGTCGAAAACAGCCGAAAATAATAGAAGGGCTGATTTGCAATTTTCAGAACTTTGCTCCAGGGACTGATCTGCAAATCTGGAGATCTGGAGGGCTGATCTGAAATCTGATTTCGCAGATAAGTTGCATAAAATTATTAGAACTTATCCGGCCAAAGTTTGGTATGATCGGGTAAGATCTGAAGGGTTTCGACAAAATTGGGGAAAAGCAGTTTAGGGTAAAATTAGGGTAATTAGGGTTCTGGGACGGCAAGGGTCGAAACTCAGTTTTAGGATGGGATTTTGGAGATGATCCCGAAGGGAAAAATGTTCTGAACAACAGTTAGAAGGGAATGGCCGAAGCAAAATAGGGTTTGGGGTCAAGATGTGGATTTTGGCTATTTTAGGGTTTGGCAAAAACAGGGTGTTACAGTGGATCTCCTGTGGTGTTAGTACCAAAAAAAGATGGGACTTGGCGTATGTGCATCGACTATCGAGCACTGAACAAGATCACCATCAAGAACCGGTACCCCCTTCCTCGTATTGATGACCTGCTAGACCAATTAAAGCATGCTGTTGTCTTCTCCAAATTGGATCTTAAGTTAGGATATCATCAAGTCAGCATCCGAGAGGAGGATATGTGGAAGACCGCGTTCAAAACACGACAAGGTATGTTCGAATGGCTGGTCATGCCGTTTGGTCTCTGCAACGCCCCGGCAACTTTCATGCGTCTTATGAATGACGTATTGAGACAGTTCATCGACGACTTTGTGATCGTGTACCTCGACGACATATTGGTTTATAGTCGTTCGTGGGATGAGCACCTCATTCATGTCGAAAAGGTGTTCGATCAGCTTCGGCAACATCGACTTCGCCTCAACCGTAAGAAGTGCGAGTTTGGCCAGCAAACTCTTCTTTACCTTGGATTCCTGGTCGGCAACGGTACGTTGCAAATCGACCCAGACAAGGTAAAAGTGATTCGCGAATGGCCGCGACCGCGAACAGTTACGGATGTGCGTAGTTTTGTGGGAGCATGCCAATATCTTTGGAAGTTCATCTGACACTTCTCGATTGTGGCTTCTCCATTGCATGCATTAACCAGGATCGATCAGAAGTTTGAATGGACAGGGAAACATGAGGACACGTTTCTCTTGCTGAAAAGGAAGATCAGCGAGGTGCCTGTGTTAGCTTTGCCGAATCTCCAGAAACCGTTCGAGCTTGAAACCAATGTTTCAGGTTATGCAATGGGCGCAGTGCTCATGCAAGAAGGTCGACTAGTGGCATATCACTCCGAGTTATTCCAGAGAGCTCAGAAGAACTACCCGACTTATGATAAGGAGTTATGCGCACTACATCAGGCCGTGAAACATGGCGGTGTTATCTCTTGGGGAAAGAGACGGTTTTCCACACCGACCATCAACCATTGCAATATTTGCAAACTCAGTCCAAGCTACAGCAAGCTCGGCACATGAAGTGGATGTCGTATTTGCTGCAGTTTAATCTAGTGATTAAGTACAAGAAGGGCGTACACAATAAATTGGCGGACATGTTGTCGCGACCACCAGTTACGTCCCTCTATTTATCAGTGTTCATGCAGATCGAGCCCTCATGTCATGATGACTATGTCACTATGTACAGTGAAGATCCTGATTTTCAAACAGCACTGACTGAGGTCGAAACAGGGAACCCTACAGAGTTCATTCGTCGAGAAGGACTCTTGTACAAGGGCAATTTACTTTGCATACCTCGTGGAGCACCTCGAACTCAATGGATGCGAGAAGCGCACGCATCGAAGGTAGCTGGTCATTTTGGGGTTACAAAGACGTTGCAAAATCTTCACCGACATGTGTTCTGGCCGCGTATGTAGAAAGATGTGGCTAGGTTTGTTCGAGGCTGTGGTCTCTGCAGCATCTCGAAACCGGCAAACCGAAAATTAGGTTTGTATACTCCTTTGCCAGTTCCATCGCGACCATGGGAGAGCATATCCATGGATTTCTTAGGAGGATTGCCTAAGACCCGACGTGGCAACGACTATCTATTCGTGGTCGTTGATCGGTTCTCCAAAATGATTGTTCTTGTACCTTGTCGGAACATTATCACGGGAGAAGAAGCCGCTCGGGTATTCTTTCAACACGTTTGGACACACTTCGGACTGCCGACTTCTATTGTGTCTGATCGCGATACCCGGTTCTTTAGTCACTTTTGGCGATCGCTCTGGACGATGATGGACACCAAGCTAAAGAGGAGTACTGCTTTTCATCCGCAAACTGATGGTCAAACCGAGGTGGTAAATCGCATAGTCGTTCATCTCTTGAGAGGATATAACTCGAAGCACCCGAAGACTTGGGATGGAAGCATACCGTACCTGCAGTTTGCTTTTAATCGAGCAGTGCATGGTTCGACTGGAAAGTCGCCGTTTGAGGTTTGTTTAGGGTTTCTACCACAGAGTCCATTCGACATGGAGTTTGTGATCCCCACCTCAGCACAGAACAGCAAGGAAGCATCTGATCAGGATCGAGCACAAAAGTTCCTGAAAGGTATTCAACAACTCCATCGTGAGGTTGAACAGAACTTGCTGAAAGCTCAACTCAAGTACAATGCGCGACATGATCGGCACCGAATTGATGCGCAATTTCAAGAAGGTGATATGGTATGGTTACATCTGAGTAAGGAGAGACTTAAAGGTGAAGGTAAGAAGCTCAAACCCATTCGTTATGGTGCTTTTTGGATTTTGCGGAAAGTGGGTAATAATTCTTGTCAGCTCGAGTTACCTCCATACATGGATATCTACTCGGTTGTTAATGTTGAGCACCTCAAACTCTTTGAGCCTTCTATGCTGGATGATGAGCCAAATACTATAGTACCATCTATTGAAGACTTGGTCTATCAACGAGATGAACCTCTACGTGAAGATATGATTCTGGAGAAGAAGGTAACTACCACCCGCAGTGGCACCAAGGAAACTTTTCGAATCGGTCAGAAAGATCAACGAGCACGTGCGGCAAAGTGGTACACCAAAGAAGATGGACAAGCCCAATTTCCACATCTCCAGTTTGATTGAGAGGTTGCAACAGGGGTTGGCTCCTTCTCAACAAGGGAGTCATGATCCGGGAGGATCTCCAAGTCCTGATCGCATACGGCTTCGCGACCTTAACCGTGTTCGGAAAGGATTCGCGAACATGGATGGGTCCACGACCATGGATTGGTCCACGACCAGGAAAAGGAATTCGTTCCCTGTTCAGAATTGTAATCCGATCCGAATGTGTATAACTAAGCTTATATGTTTAGGATTAGTTATATGAGTCTAATACGTTTAGGTCTCTAAGTCTGATACGTACTCATACGATTAGACTATAAATACCTTGTAATAGGTCTAGTTTAGATCATCAAATACAATCGAAGAGTCATAGAACTTATTTGAGTTTTAGACATATATAGTTCCTTTGACGTAGACAAGTGTGTCTAACGTTCGATGTGTAAGCCCTCTTTGAAATAAAGAGTTGTGCGATTACTTTGGGGTTTCGGTATAAGATCCCGTTATTCCGCATATTAGAATCTGGGCGAGCCTAGTGCGAAAACCAAGGCTAGGTCTCAAACGGATCAAAATGTCGCAGTGGCATTCAACGACACGGTCCGGACAAACAAGAAAAGGGAGACCAAACACTGCAAGGACCACTGGAAATTGAGCAATAAAAAAGTGGTCCAATTTAATGGTGTTTGGCTCCCACTGAAAGATGTCTACGCTAGCGGTCGTTTCGACGACCAACTCATGGCGCAGGCTCGTGAGATGTACAAGACGGAGATGGGTCATCCGTTCGTCTTGAATCACTGATGGACGGCAATTCGCGGGCAACCTAAGTTATCCGTAGTCTACCATGTATGTTTCTTTGTTAATCTATGTATGATGCTTTATTAATCAATGCATGAATTAAATTTAGCATTGTTGTTAGAATATGGCTGTTGGAATATAGCCATTCGAAACTAACCGTTGGAACCTACCCGTTGGAATATAACCGTTGGAATATGGCCATTGGAATATAGTCGTTGGAATATAGCCGTTGGAATCTACCTGTTCGAATATAGCCGTTGGACTTCTTCTCTATATATTCAACCCCCTTAATTAAGAATGTTCTCCTCACAATTTACCTTCTCTTGCAAAACAGCATAGCACTTCACAAACTCACCTTCCTTGCCACTCACAAAATGTCGTCTAACTCTAATTCGAGCACAAACAGCCTTGAGGAGGATGCCATCAGCAAAATAGAGGATTTCTTGATGGACTTTGTGAAGGAGGAAGAGGAGGAAGATCATATTATCGCCAGTCTGTACGCCCGATTTGATGCTGCTTCGTCCCGTGGACGTCGCCGACGCGGCAATAGGAGATATGTTGAGAGAGACTACGAAGATGGCCACCTACGACTCGTCGTGGACTATTTCTCCGACTCTTCGGTCTACCCCGACAGTATATTCCGTTGGCGATTTCGGATGAGGAGACCCCTCTTTGTTCGTATTGTCGAAGCGCTCGATGAGTGGTCCCCTTATTTCACTGAAAGAAGGGATGCCACTAATCACCGTGGACTCTCCCCTTTATAGAAGTGCACCGCAGCGATGCGTATGCTAACATATGGTGGCCCCGCTGATGCCGTTGACGAGTACGTGCGGATAAGGGAGTCCACAGCGATTGAATGCTTGGAGTGTTGGATCAAGGATGCCGACTAGAGGGGGGGTGAATAGGAGGCTTTTAAAAACTTAAAGCTTAAAGCAAATAAATGCAAATCAAGAACAAATAATATAAGCAAGGGGAGAAGAGAACGGACACAGTAATTTTTACCGAGGTATCGGAGACTCACCCAGTCTCCACTAGTCCTCGTTGAAACACTTAAGTCACTTGAGTTTTGCCTCAATACTCACGAAGAGTATTATCTACTAACGGTTGCTCCTTGTCCACTCCAGAAAGGCGAGCACCAATGCCTTGTACAAACTTGCCGAGCCTCTCCGACAATCTCCAATCTGGAGAGGTCAACGGCCACGCCTCCGAACCGTCTAGGTGAGGGCGCTCACCAAGAGTAACAGGCAGCGAGGTCTTCTCTTGATCTTCAAACACGCACCGAGAAACTAAGTGAATGCAAATGCAAATGAACTGAAGTGCTCGGTGGATCGGAAAACACTTGACTTAATCAAAAGATCAAGATTTTAAGTAGAAAACTAAAGCTCAAGAGTGTATAAGAAAATGCTACTGCTTGTTGTTAAAACTCATGCCCAAAGCCCCTATTTATAGCCTCACGAATCAAATGAACCGTTGGAGCTAGGGCTGAAAATCAGCAACTCAAACTGACAGTCAGTTTAGTACACAACGGCCGACAAAATTTACGGATGAAAATTTGCTAGCCGTTCGTGGTCGTTTATGGAAAGCTGAAACCCACAACTGACAGTCAGTTATGCAAACTAACAGTCAGTTCGACCACAGACACGACCAAAATCAAATAGAAACTCAGTTAAAAACACAGTGGTCGAATCCCCAACTGACAGTCAGTATGGACAAACTGACAGTCAGTTTAGTACAAAAATTTTGAGCACAAAATACACCCTCTCTGGACAATTGTCAGTTAACACAAATTGACATTCAAACTGACAGTCAGTTCAGCAAACTAACAGTCAGTCTGAACAAAAATAGAGATAACTTTAAATCTAGAAATCCAAAAGAGGTGTTTAATAACTCGTTTGAAAGATAATTTCAAGGGCTATATTTTTTTCAAAAGAAGAAAAATCCAGATCTGCCTAGATCTTTCTGAAAATTGCAAATACTCTTCTGCTATCAAAAACTGAACTAAAAATCCAAATCTTTCAAAACAAATTTAAATCAAATCCAACCAAAAAGGATGCAATGCAATGACCTAAGTTTCTCGGTTTATGTTGGAGATAAAGAGAGAACTTTCGCCACCCCTCTTTATAATACGGTTAAAAATCTAAGCAACAAAGTCCTTAACCGATCTGTCTCCTAACTCCGAGATTGGAAAATAAAAACGGATTACCTTAGGTCCTTTGCTTTTCAGGCTTGCGTCTTGTCTTCATTTTCGTGACTTGTGCTTTTACTTCTTTTGCGTTGGGTTCGTTTTGTTCATTTCAACAATCTTCCCAACGGAGCCCTGTATTAATCAATCTCAAAAAGCACAGTTAGTCCTAAACACTATGTTTTCATTAATCATCAAAATCAGGGTTAGGCATGAAGGCCTAGATGCAACATGGAGCACTTCGTGCAAGGCGTCATCGACAAGTTTGGTGAGCAATATGGGCTTGCGTCAACCCTCGCGAAGATCATATGGGCTTGCGTCATCTTGCACAATATGATCATAGAGGACGAACGCGATGACAATGCTGAGAACTACGAATACAATGATTATCTGGGCACATCCACGGTAGTACTGCCTGTGATCCACACTGGGGGTACGCCTTTATTCGAAGATGTACTTCGAAGAAATGCTGTCATCCGTGCTCAACCTACCCACACGCAACTAAAAAGAGACTTAATCGAGCACATTTGGCAACGTTTCGGACAAAACGCCGACGATTAGTATTTTATCAAATTTCGTAGTAGACATTTATTTTCAAATTTAATTTTAGTGTATTTCGCAATGATGTCATGTACCACTATTTGAATTTTAATATATATTAATTTTTTGTCATGTGCAATTTTTAAATCCAAATTTTTATTATTTATTTTTTGGTCGCAAATGTCGAATTTAATTTCGTAAGTAACATGTTAATATATTACTAATATTAAAATTCATGAATTAATACAAATCCGTTGAATATATATTTGTCAAATTATATAAAACCAAGCAATAGTCAAGTCATTGGAGTGTTTGGCTCTTGCTTGATGGTTTCTTGGTGATTAGGAGTGTGGGCCCACACTAAGAGCTAAGCCTCCAACAGTTTGGCTCTTGCTTGGTGGTTAAGGATGGTTCTCGCACGCATGACATGAAATATTTTGTTTAAAAGTAAGTAAGAACTAAGTCTGTTGGAGATAACTTAAAGAGATAACTTTCAAGGTCTAATTAAATTCAGAAATAATAATAAAAATAAAAAAAGATAGAAGATGTAGAATTTGACTATGTGGAGGTTATGATAGAATTTGTCTACGATGGACAGATGGAGATTCTGAATATGTACAAATATACTCTTTGCATTACAATTTCACATACAAGTAAATTTTATGCTATAAAAATAAGTCTTAACTCAACCTTGTTTACCACGTTATAACCTACTTTGATTTGTCAGTTATCAAAATTTACATATATTACCTACGCTATTGGTTCATTGGGTTGAATCAGAAAAAGTTTGTATGCTTCGGATATAATCATTCAGTGATCATATTTGGTTGTTTATGTCTAATTTAATCAGATTCACTCATACAATATTTTTGTAGGATTTTACGTTATAAGATGATAGAACATTAGATCTAAAATAGATAATCAAAATCTAATTTCAATGGATGGTTTTATCCTTAAAGTCACTAACTCGGGGGATATGGATCCTATGTGGAGCGCAGCGTAGAATTCAGCATGGTGCGGTACTCGCACCAATTTCTCCATGTAATTAAATTAGAGTTTGTATTGCTGTACAGTTGGCTTTGTATTTTTATATTAATCAGTCATTAGTAACCTGTCAACATTATTTAGTGGGGAGCTTAGGATTACATGATAGCATGAGAAGTGTGTGTTGAGTCGATTCATGTGATGGCATGATGGGAATAAAGCACTCTTTCTTTTCCCAGCTTTTGTGAAAGACTTTACTCCTGGTCTAGGTTAGGGTTATTATCCTTTTTTTTCAGCTAATTCGCCCTACTAATTACATCCTTTTATATATTGGCATTTGTACAAATAACAAGCTTACAGCATGTAATCTCCAAAATTTTTGTTTATTTGTTTATGTGGTTGGCCTTTCTCTTTTTAAAAAAAAGATCATATACTTTATTCATAAGTACCATCTGATCCCATCAGTTTAGATGGCTGATGATCTGTTTGAGCGTTGATTGTCTCACCAATGGCTTAGATTAATCGAGGAGTTTGAAAGGGCTTGCAACACATTGATATAGTTATGTTACACAAATTTAAACACAAAATATGGTACAATAGCCCAGATAGTGATTGGCTAATGTTCTGTACTTAATGCGAACTAGCTAATAAATCAATTGCACGATAATTTTATAAAACAAAGTTTAAATTTACAAATATATAATAATATTAATATTGCAAACTTTTTAATACTAATTTCTATATATAGATAGAGTCATATTTGTATTCATTACAGAGTCCAATTTTCTAAAAAAAATTTGTGTAACTATATGTAATTCTAAATAAATTCAGAGTTATATTTTTACGGATTTTTAAAACTTATAAAATTAATCTATATCATTACAACTTAATATCATTAATTAATTAATGGTCATATCTTCTTTTTCTAAATTTTTTTTCAATGACAATTTCTAGCTCTCTCGGTTAATATGGTGCCCCATTGAACATGGTGTTTCTAATATTACTTGTATTTATTATATATTAGATTATATTGAGATAATGACTCGTACATTTCTTCTAAAAAATTTCTGCATTTGAATCACTATCTATACAGAAAACAAGGTGATGACAGGAATATATTTTTGAAGCATACTGTAGGAATATATTCATCTTTTTGTGGACATGTCTTCAAAGCTTTCCTTTTTTCCCTCTTTATTTGTATCAAATGAATGGGAAGATAAAGAAGGGCTGTGGCAAAAAGCACCTGTAAGATACGCCCACAACCAATGAGAACTACCCCACACATTGGTGGGAGAGCAAAACTTTTTTTTCTTTCAAATAAAATATCTGAATCTTTGGTTCCTTCTTTTTTTAGATGAACTTTGATTCCTTCCATACACTCTCCTCTTGCATTGCACCCCAAAAAATAAAACTTAGCTGTTGATCTCCAATATCCTAATTACAGATTTGCATGCCAATAAAACTAAGCTCCTGTTATTTTACTTCATAAACCTTTGCCAAGGTAGTTGTTATTTATTTTTTTTATACTATCAAAATAACCTTAAAAAAACAAAAATGAGCAAGAGCGTGGTTCTAGATCACTTCGATAGCTGTTGCACACAACTTTTCAAACACTGTTTTATATACGAATGATTTTTTTATTATTATTGTTACACAATGTCTTCAAATATACATATAAAAGTTGAAAAATCTATCCGTCGGTGAACTGAATACTATAAACACTTATCTTAGCTTTGCTCCATCTAAAAATTTCTCTTTTACAGGCAACCTATGGATGTACTCATTGCTGCCTCTCATTCCGAAATGGGTAAAACCTATGGATGAAGTGGAATGCTGTTATTTTAAAGCAATCTCTCTGGAGAATGGTTTTTTAAACAACTTGGCTTAAAGATCTCGATGTTTGAGATACAAGGGAAGGTGATAGGCCAGTCAAGAACTCAAGTTCCAACATTTGTACTCCTTCTCATTCCTTTGTCTCCCTACCTAGCCATCTTCCGTTCCTTTTCTTTTCTTTAATTTTTTTTTAAAAAAGGGTCAATGCGAAACTCCAAATGCTTGCAGAGTTTTCTTATACCACTATATCAGGTGGAGGATTAATTAAAAAAATATATAGAAGACAAAAAAAAGATTATAGAAAAGTGGGAATTTGCTATGGTTACAATAGATATCAGTATAGATGTAGTATTTGTTGTAATCATGGGAATCATGTGCATAAGCACTATCATAAATGCTTGAGCAAAACATATAACTAACTAAATGTGTGTTTGTTCTAATTTATTTAGTCTTCAGTTTCTCATATAAATTGAAGTCGGACCAAACATATCTTTAAATTTCAAATTTATCCTTTAAACCAAAACTCCTTTTGAACTAGAAATCTCAAATAAACTTAAACCTCTTTATCCATTGACTTATTGAGTTATATATTTAAGCCGACTTATAAATTTAAACTAAATTAGACCAGCTAAAACTGATACAATTCATATGAATTTGATAGTAGTACCTAATTTTGCACTGAAATGGAGCCCAAATGTAGCTACTGGTCTTGGTGACATTGGTGGTATATTCCTAGAGGAGGGCAATAGCTAACCTGAATCTTTGATGCATATGAGAATACAACTATTTTGTAAGATGGTGGGTCCATGGATACATTTGGGGGAGTTCTTTATCCAGCTTCCAGACTTGTGTCTAATTACGGGTAGACACTATTGAGACCTACGAGGCATAAATTTTATCACAGCATCACCACTCTCAGATTTGTGCAATCTCATCATCGCATCACTGTCATTCGGATATAGTAGATACATGTACATGACTTTTCCATACACAAAATGCATAAACAAAACTAAACACAAGGCCATGTGAAAACATATAGACCCTTTGATCATTGATGCCTGGATCCTAGTGGTTGTACATGGAATTCAGGAACAGCAACTGCAATGCTAATTCGTTTTCTCTCTTTTTTCCTAGCAATACAATATCAAATTACACATTTCACTGAAAGCAAAGAAACTATTATAGAGGCAAGGACTAAAGACAATGAAATACAATCAAGAAATATACCGAACAATTATGCACCATACAATATTATATGGCTATCTATACATAGTTGTGTTATGGGTGCCTACTTGGAATTGGTGTGGCATGAAAATGCATGCGGTTAAGTGTTAAATATAGAAGGCCATACATACAGATTCGGCATCGCATCTTATTTTATCCTGTACTTCTAGAGATGCTCACAGCTCTACTGTTTTACTGCTAAAAGCCACGCACTGAAAAAATGAAAATATTGGCCAGCCAGTGGTAAGAACTGCTCCGTGTTCAACAAAGAACAGTGTAACCCTGTGTAGTCTGTACTGAAATTCGCATTATTTATTGCTTGATATGAGTCCTCGAAAGGGATCTTCTGTGATCTGTCATCAGGTTGACCGTAAGGTCAGTAAAGAGATCAAAAACTGCTCTCCAAGTTGGACCAAGAATTACGTACAGCAAATCCATTTACATACAAGCATCAAAGGAAGGTATTTTCAGGACATCATCTTAAACATGGAAAAGTTGATCGTTTGAAAGCAGAGCATCTGTCGCTGTTACATTGATAGACTATTCCTGTCGCCATAAAATGAACAGGAAAACTTTCGATCACTAAAAGCATCTTGTCTCGGCACCAAAAGTAAGAAAACTAATTAGAATGCAGATTCTTTAGAGAATCTACCTGTTGTATTTCGTGCGATCTTGGTTTTTTGTTTTTTTTTTTTTACTTCAGAGTCAATTCTCATAATTCTACCGTATCTTTCCAGACAATTTTTTATTTCGAGGATTCTTGAAAGTCAGTGGACGTCGGATTTAAAATGAATTATCTGAATCGAAATCAGCAGGTGGATTTACCTCCTAAATCCAGGAGAATCAAACCCCATTAATCACTGATCACCTGCTGGATGAATTCAGCTCACCTGTCACCTCTACTGCAGGAGTAGCAAAGATTTAGATCAAGTAAACATCCTAACAATGCCTTCTAATAGGGGGAAAAAAAGAAGCAAGTACCTAAGTCGATTCCCTTAGTGGGCGTCATGAAGGGAGGGTTATATTCGGGCCATGAACCGAAACGTAAGGCCGGGCCGAGGCAAAACAATCCAAGCCCAATACACTTTCCTGAGAGGCCCATGCAAGAGTAAATATGTAGTGGGCGGGCGGCGCTCCTGCAAGAAGCGGGCGCCCATGCAAGAAGCGGCGCTCCTGAGAGGCAGGCAAGCAACTCGTTTTTGTCCCACATCGGTACACCATCTGGCGATGCAACGAGGGATGGCTATAAAAGCGCTGGCTTGGTACATTACAACGCATACCTTTCTCGGCCTTTTGGCTAAGATCAAGTGTAGTATCTGTTCTTATCAGTTTAATATCTGATATGTGGGTCATGTGCCCACTACGATATTAAATTTATTTTTTGTGGGGGAGGATCCGCCTACAGTGGCTTGCTACTGGGGTCCTCGGGCGTCGCCCAGGCGTTGCACTATTGCCCGGGCCTGGCGCGCCCCAACCAAATCTAAGTGTAATCCTTTTTCGTCTGACGAATGTGGAAGGGCCTACAGTTGAGCTAAAGTTTCAGCTTTTTTGCTGAATTATTCATGCATGGAGTTTAAATGTGCAACAATATTTATGGTGGTGGGTCATCTTTGGGAGCTGCCATACTATATGCTTAGCCAGATATTGTAGGCTTTCAATTTTTCTGCTCTAATTTTGTAAATCCTTGAGCATTATGCATTATGAAGACATTCTTCGAGAATGAGGAAGTAATAAAAATTCAGGTAGGGGCGAATTAAACCTTCCCGTAGTTTCACTTCAAAAAAATAGTCTTTGGTGCAATTTTATTTTCCACTATTCCATACTATTTCTTCAATACATTTCATTTAAGTATCGACTGTTTCTTTTCAAAAGAGTAAATATGTAGTTTATAGCTTTTCTTTTTCTCATTACTTGCTAGTTGCTTGTGGAAAAAAAGTTATCTAAGAACTGTTTTGAGGATCAATTCTCCAATCATTGGATCAACTGATTTATACTTATCCAATAGTTAAGGGACTATGTCCTCATTGTAAGGATGGTCCTTAAACAAATTCCTTTCATTGATTACATCCACAAAATCCTAAATGCCACAATTAAATTCATAAGATGCAAGGGACATTAAACCAAATCTTAGTCAAATCATATTTCAAATATCACATGATGCACTGTGCTTTTCCTCAATCTTCCATACATGTTTTGACACCAGATTATGTTAACGGGTGATATAGTTCATTGAACATATGCTCAGGCCAACTTGTCAATGACCGTGGGGAAAAGCCTGAACCATTTGTAAGGACGTCACAGGTGAAACTAAGCACCACCCTACTCATCAACTTATATATACACAAACCCCTTCTCAAAACTAGTCATACAATTCTGGAAGTGTAAGTGTTGTGTATCCTAGTGTGGTTGCATATAGTGACAGACAACCGCGGTGCGTCGGGGGATGCCAAGAATCAAAGGCAAAAGGGCAAGAACATCATTGTTCAAAGGTGTCACCAAGTAAGAGATTGGATATATATCCGTTTCTTGGCTTATATAAGAACAATATGCTCTTGATTCACTTTGTAATAGATTTATCATATATGCTCGGAATGTTGTTTAGACACAGGTGGTCAGGGAAGTACGAGGCTCATGTCTCAGATGGGGATGAGTGGAGCAAAGATCACACCAAGAAAGGCAGACAGAGTAAAAGGATTACATCTATTCTGATCTTTTACATTCTCTGAATTGTTGTTTGTTCCTTTGTGATGCTGATGACCATCTGTGCATCTGGGTGTTTCTGCAACTCCCTGTGCTGCATAGGCTATATGGGTAAGTTATTCTGTTCTTCCAGGGAGTAATTGATTTGTTTCAGCATAATGATGTGAAAGGGCTTCTATTGGCACATAAACGTTTCACGATGAAGCAGCAGCTGCCCACACATATGATCTAGCTGCCATCAAATTGTGGGGGCTTCAAACCATTCTCAATTTCCCAGCGGGCACTGGAACCAAAAGGCTGCATTTCAAAGGATTGTTACATTCTTTTGAAAGTATTAATTGTTGTTATTAGGAACTCAACCAATAATTTGTATTAGGATTGGAACCAAATATATATAAGCTATACAGAATAAATTGGTATTGTGGGCCATATGTGCATATATATACAGAACACCCCCCCTCAACGTCAAAATGGATTTGGAGGATTGAAAATATGAGTTTGGAGAGATGAAATCGATGCTGCTCACAAGTTTGAGTCTTGGTGAAGAAATCAGCAACCTGAAACTCAGACGGTACACACTGAAGGGTAATAGTGGATTGCTAACAATGATAGCTCTTTTCTGACGATCTTGTACAAAGCAAATAGAGTTATCAGGTCCAACAAAGCGGTTCATATCAGTAATCTGTCTAACAGACATAAGATTCATAGATAGCTGGGGCACAAGAGACATATCCAGAACAATAAAATGAGGAGTGACAAGAGAGCCCTGATGGGTAATTGTACAGGAGGTGCCATTTGCTATCTGAACACAGGCACCATCTGTAACAAGTCGACATGACACTAGCTGAGAGTCATCTGATATCATATGAAAAGAAGCTCAAGAATCCAAAACTCAAGTAGAATTAGTACCTAACGCAGAAGTAGATGTAGCGGCAAGACTAGCAGACCAACTAGAAGGGGTATCAAGGGAGGTACGCTGTTGAATGAGAACCTGAAGAGTACTCATCTGAGTCTGAAGATGATTGAGCTGAGTAGCAAATGGTTCTAAAGTACTGGCAGAAACTGGGGAAGATGCAATAGCAGTACCACGACAATACGATGATGCGATGGTTTCAACTCAAGATGTAATTTGAAGAACTGATGTACACAATGACCAGGTTTCTTGCAATGAGAGCAGATAACTTGGGTAGAGGAAGATGCTAGAACAACATGGGATGAATCCGTCTAACAGGAAGCCGCCAAAATAGTATGCTGCGACAACACAGAAGAACTAGTAAAGGATCGAAGTCGAGTCTCCTCAACAATCAAAGCAGCTAGAGCCTCAGCCATGGTGGGAAGTGTAGTACGCCTAAGTAGTTGAGCTCAAATAGGTTCAAATTCAGTGAAAAGGCGCATGACAAAGTCAAACATGAGGTTAATTTTGTTCATCATATCACTCCTTAGCTACACACTCAGTACAACCAGAACAAGTAGAGGGCATCATAGTATACACACGAAGGCACAATTCCTTGATGGACTGATCGTGCTACTGCATAGCTAAATATTCTATCAAAGAGAGAAGCGAAGTGCCTCACTGTTCTACTGGTAACGACGCTGAAGATACTCCCACATTAGTCTAGAAGAGAGAAGATCAATGGAGCTCATCTGAACGGAAATCTCAGCGTTGTGACACAATATACCTATAACACGATCATCACTTCGGCACGGTGCACGCAAGAGATAGATTGACGATGACACACGAGGCTTCAATGACAGGGGACAGATCCACGTGGGGAATTCAACGACGACTCGCGGGGATTTGACGGCGACATTGAATCCGACAGCGAGAAACAGATATGAGTTGGTGAGTAGATTTTGGGTGGTCAAAGTTGGCTGACCTGCTCTGGGATTGGGAGTAGTGGAAGACAGCTAGGGTTTTGCTCTTAGCTCTAATATCATGTTAGTGTTGGATCTAGGTAGATCTTAGTATCTAGGTTTTGATGATTAATGACGTTTTGGATAAATCCATGATGATTAAAGTTAATCTGAAGATATCAGATTTGATGATTAAATGACAATTTAGATAAATCCTGATTTAGCACAAGTATATTGAATTGATTATCGATAAACCATGAATTGGATGTTTTCCTCGATTGCGGGTTTGATATTGATGCATATGTAGAGGATGAGCTCGGTGGTTGCATCAAGCTTGTGCTAATTGATTGATCAAGATGTTATATGTTAAATCTTGAGATTGATGACTCCAGTTGTGGATTTAATATCGATGCACATGTTGAGGGAGAGCTTAGGATGATTAGTTATCCATGTTTATGCAAAAGGTTGATGACTCCGTATTCTGGATTTGATATCTCTATGTATGATTGAGAGAGAGCTCATGATGTTAGTCATCCATATTGATTGATATCATAACTTGAGTAGTATGGATCGTGTGCGCATTTCTTGTATCATATATGGATCTATATGATTGTGAGATTCATCCATTACTCATTTGTTGTTCATTGAAATTGGTTTCGTCATTTTACCGAAGAAAGAAATTAATTGTTGAATGAACTCCTGTGTGGAGTGATTTATCTGGTGGTGATTAATGACGAACTGCAAATGAGACTAACGTTTGCGCATTTAGTGTATATGTTCTAGTCTCAGAATGGTTGCAGGATGAAAACAAGCAAGGGGGTAAAGAGGATGAAGACGATATGAGACATCCCGAGCAAGGTCAAGCTTAGCGAGGACAAGCTTTGCGAAGACAGGCGTCGAGATGTCGAGCTTCGCGTGGTCAAGCTTAACGAGATCGAGCTTTGCGATGACAAGCGTCGAGCGATCGAGCTTTGCGAGGTCAAACTCCACCTAAGGTAAAATTCAAGATTAAGAATTATTTTCTTAGGGTTTTACCGGTCTCGGTGTTTGGAGACAGACCGAGTTGATAGGTTTCTTTTTACTAGTTTGACCGTACTATTAAGAGGGGTCGGAAACTAGTAGCTTGAATCTATTTAGTGCGGAAGCTCAGATGCATTCATATCATCTTGCACTAGTGTCTTGGATTGCTAGTGAGTCTAAGTGTAGTTCATGTGCATTAGATTAAATGTTTTGAAAACTACACTTAGTCGTGATCGCCAGCTGTTTAAATTGGTTTATTTATCTAGAGCTGGTCGTGGTCGTATTTGCATATTCTGATCGTATCAGTGTTGATACGTAGTCGTGGTCGTGGTCGTGTTGTTTGTTTGCCGGCTTTCTGTTTAGGGTTTGGGCATAGTCGTAGGAGTTCGGACTGGTCGTATCAGTATTCGACTCGCTTACGTACGCTCGACCAAACCCTATCGACCACCTGTTTTCGATCGGATGTCAAGACCTGTGTGGTCGTGGTCGTTGCTAAGTGACATAAATCACATCCGCGAGAAAACGTCAAATCCGTATGTGCAAATACTCTAAAATTGCACTTGAGATGATTTTTGGATTGGATATTTTGACAGTAGGAAAGTTTCTGAGTTTTCTAGAAGTTTCTAGACCTTTCTAGGTCTTGCTTCTGTTGAAAAAATTGTAGAGCTCTGAGTTATCTTTCTAACAAGCCAAAAATCACCTCAATCGGATCTCTGGATCAAAAGTTATGCTTGTTTTACTGTCAGTGTGCAGTGGCCGGACAAATGCATCCGTCCGGGGCCATCTGTCCGAAGTGGCCGGACTTTGTCCGAAATGACCGGACATTGTCCGGCCTGTACAAAATTTTTGAGCCAAAAAATGAAACGGACAAATGCATCCGTCCGGGGCTATCTGTCCGAAGTGGCCGGACTTTGTCCGAAATGACCGGACATTGTCCGGCCTGTACAAGTTTTTTTTTTAGCCGAGAGTTAGCAGAGACATATCCATTTGTCCGGACTTTTTGTCTGGACAAATAGTATCCGTCCGGCCTTCACAAATTTCGCCCAATGGTCACTGACACATTTGCCACGGCTGAAATTTTTGTACTGTCCGGACAGTGTCTGAAGTAACCGGACAATGTCTGGCCTGTACAACTTTTGGCCCGGTTTCTTACAAACGGCTAGTTTTTCGTTGAGGCTATAAATACTTCGTGTTTAGCTTCATTTTTGGGTGCTCAAAGAGTTCATTCTTCAGCTGAAAATCTAGCCAATTGATTTGCATTTGAGTTATTGCATTTAGAGGCTAGAATTGAGCCCAAATCTTGAGTAAACTTGAGAGAGAGCTTGAGGGAGATTGTGTGAGTGTTTAGTGTACTTCATCTCCATTAGATTGCTAGTGCTAGAGTGTTGAGCATCTCATTTGCATCATTGAGCTTCTAGCACGTGGTTAATTCAAGTGAAAGCGCATCCGGCTTGTTACTCTTGGCGATCGCCTTCGCCTAGACGGTGCCGGAGGAGAGCCAAGATCTCTCCAATTGAAGTTTGTCAGAGAGGCCAGCAAAGGATTGTGAAAGGTGTGGTGCTTGCCTATCCGGTGTGGAGAAGGAGCAACCCTAGTGAGATATCCTTCGTGGATATAGAAGCGAGGCTCCGAGAGAGCGCTTCAACGAGGAGTAGGGGAGACCGGGCGAGTCTCCGAGACCTCGGTAAAAATATTGTGTCAATTGCGTATTTCATACTTGCTTTATATTTATCTTGACACAATTGTTAAATTCATCATTCTTGCCTGTCATATTGAATAGTTCATTTAGTTGAATGCAACAAATTGTTTAAATTGCCTTTAAGTCTCATTGTATAATTTAACTCAAACAATTATCGTGATTAAAATTGCTTAGCGGGGAAGAAAATTTAAAAGCCTCCTAATCACCCTCCTCTAGTCGGCATCCTCGATTTTACAGTTAGGACTCAACCAATAATTTGTATATATATAACAGTTGTATTTAAACTTGATTGAGTAAATACATATGAAATATAGGCAACAACATATGCAGCAGAATGCAAGGAGATGGCAACCATGTCCAAGACCGAGTACATTGCTATGCTGCGGCGTTGCAGCGGTGGATTTGCAAGGGAAACTCAAAATACAGGGTAGCAACGCGTAACTATTGTTTCCACAAAAACAGGTCATTTTTTCAGATGGTCCATTATTCTCTAGGGGTGTATCTCCTTGTATTCCTAGTGAAACAAGGTTTAAAACCAATCATGATTAGATAGAAACAATGTGCAAATAAAACTGTAATAATTTCCATCAATTCTAATCGTAATTGATCTGGTAGCCAAAATTATAATTCCCACATATCCATCTTTCGCATTTTGAACTAACTGTGGTTGGCATCTTCACTTGAATTTGTCACACTCATGAAGGGGCCACAAGGAAGGCCAGTGGGAGTCAAGAATCAATGGGTCTATAAAAGGAAAATACCTGTATCTCAGATCATTCAATAAGGGCCATTCTTTTCAACTACCTTTCTGACCTCCAGTTTACCATTTTTCTTATGATCAATTCTAAAAAATACAAATATGTTGGTTTGGTATGCAAGTTTCAAGTTTGAATCCGACTAAACGAGCAGTACCAGGTTAGCTCATTTCATGCTTTATTGAAGCTCATTTAAGCTTCACATCTGTCATTGTTCATAGTAGCACATGGGCACATCATGCATATTACTTCATCTGGCAAATTATATAAGTCATCATATTTTGTTAGTATACCATACAAATTAGTGAAAAATTTAGCCTTGCAACTCAAAAAATACATATTTTTGTTTATGCCTAAAAAAACTCTTTCCTTTTTACCATGGTCACGTTAACTCCTATTTTATTTTTATTATCACTGTCATGTCTGTTCATATTATAGGCCGTTAGAGGTTCAAATTAGCATTGCTCTAGTCATAATTTTTTAGAAAAGATAAGTATACCCTTGTCAGTGAGCCAACGGCTGGCTTTAAGCGATGGTGAGGCTTCAATGTTACAGTGAACTCTGATGAGCCATGATCGGTGGTAAGTGCTTCAGTGGTCATGCCTAAACACAAGTGACACATGAGTCATGTTGACGACGATAGTGGTAGCTGGACGCAGCAGGACAGTGGCAGCGACCGCGCTTAGACGTTGAACCCAAGCAAGGACAAAAGGAGAAACGACGATCTGGTCGCCAATGGTGACGATAAACTTGTCAAGCTTACATGATAGAGGTGGAGGAGTGTAAAAACAGTGAGTATTAGGGCCGGTGACGACAGAACAGCGGCACACTCCATGATAACAGCAGAATGCAACCATTTCACCATTGTCGGAACATTGTAGGTGGTGAGGCGAGGGATAGCCATATCTGGGAGGTTGAGGATGGTCCCGAGATGGATTGTCGATGGGGATTGGATGACAGCAACGAGATTTGGGGTGGCAGTGATACGCTTGTATGTGCGCCACTTTTTTCGGTGAGCGCCGTCGAAGGAAGCGACGGCCGGAGGTAAGGATGAGGGGGGCTAGGGCAGTGCTGGTGATGTGGTGTTCGTCGATAGTGAACAGCGAGGCATGCTGGTGGCTGTGGGCGGTGCTAGCAAAAGGGAAGATGCACCAACAGCAACACGGTTGCGAGGCTGTCGGGGGCAACTATCGGGCAAGTTCAGAGAAGTATAAGGGGAATTTCTTGTATAAGGATCAACGGCGAAGGTGATTGAGAAGTACTTTGATGGGAGGAATAGGGAGTTTCGGCTAGCGGAGAAAATTGTCAATTAAGAGGCAATTGACTGGGCTGAAACTTGAGACATGCACAAGGAGTCTAGGGCCACCATTTGGGCATGTTGCTATGGGCAGTGATGGCTGGTGGTGATCCAACGACTATGGCCTCCACGCTCGCCGACTCTGCAATGCTACAAGACGGTGGGTGGGAACTACGACAACAGTGATCGCCGCCGTTTTGGGCAATGCCTTCAATGTGAGAGAACCTCCATTGTGAGGGGCTGCCAATGATGCAAGTGGCACTAGCAACAAGATGACAAGCTATCTTTAGCCACATTGGCTAGAGGTGATCAACGGGAAGCAAAACCAAGTCAACAAAGATGGTGGTGACAGGCCGGTAGCAGCTTCGGCGAGGAATCGGCCAGTGGCAACCAATTCAATGGTGAGGCGAAGCGACAGTTGGAGAAGAGATTGATCGGCAAAACAAACAAATTTCCAGTGACTTTATCGAGGAAGAGGTAGGAACAAGTTGGGGGCACTTTGGGGAAGCATCTCCAGCATTATGAACAACGTTGGAAAAAAAAGCGCCGAAGAGTGGTGGAAGGGGCTATCGAAACAACACATAGAAGAGAGCGTTGAACTGAGTGTAAATATATCATTTGTTTGTTTCATTATCCTTGACAACTTTGAATTGACGGTAATAGTAAAAACAAAATAAAAGTTGATGTGGCAGAAGTAAAAAAGAAAAGAGATTTCTTTTAATGATAGAAGCAAAAATATGCATTTTTTTAGTGATATGGGCAAAAATACAAATAATGAGGACAGCTGACAACAGAACCGAACACTTCGTGAGAAACTGAACAGTAATCAGTACTCAACTATTGTTTCGGGCACAGAAGCAGCAGCTGCAGAAGCATATGATCATGCAGCCATGAAAGCTCAAGGGCGCAAGTGTAGTGACCAACTTCCCGTCAAGCCATTACCAGCTTCCCCCGCAACCACAGCAGAAGCCTGCTCCAATACCATGCGCTTCTCTGGATGACTTGCCTCTGGACAATGCGATGGATGAGTTCTTGGTTGATGACTTGTATCTGGAAAATGCGATCAATGAGTTCTTAGCCAATGACTTGTCTCTGGATCACGATGCTGTCGATGAGTTCTTCGCCAATAACTTGTCTCTGGACATTGCAATCCATGCTATTTGGGGATGATTTCTTGGTTAATGACTTGTCTTTGGACGAGGACAAGGGAGTAACCGAGTAACGTCTAATTCGTCTAAAGAGTCACTTCTCATTGGATGAAACATACATCCAGACATGTCTTTGGTGGTAGTTTCTTTGAGCAATCCATTGTTTAACTTCTGTTTGTTTCACTTTCTTGGCAACAATCCAAAGTTTGAGATGATGTTAGTTATTCGAAGGAAGCATGCCAGATCTATAATTAGATCTTGACTCCAATTTTTGCTGCACAAGATATTCTCGTGTTCAATACTGGTTTAAATGGCATAATAAACAGCGAGATCTTTAAACTTCCTCATGGTCATGGGAAATTAGAAGTTCGTATAGTCAAGTGTTTGAGTAATCTTTGTAAATTTTGGTGGTTGATGATTGTGTATATATGACATGTGAACAAACCAAACAGACAACAGATCACCACAGTAGGGAGGTGAAGATTACTGGACATAAGAAAAAGAATACGCATGCACGTCCACGTCTATCAAGGCTGGCGTAACCTTCGCGGCGACCGGTGGCCAAGTCTACTGTCGGCCACGATCGGGCTACGCACGACATGCTTCCCGGACACCCAGCTAAGGCTGCCTTCCACGACCTCTTGCTGCACGTTGTGGCTGCTGCTCACCGTCACGCTGAACGATCCCGGGACGAGACGACGCGATGGTGGGTGCCGGACCAACACCGAGCATCGTGTTATTGAACGCGACGGCGGCTGTCGGGTTTCTCGCCGTCACCGCGTGCTCCGTGATGTTGGCGCCGTCGGACGTGGTCACCTGAACCACGGGGAGGCCGAAGTCCTGGAGAACTGCGGCGTAGCCGTCCGATGAGCTGTTGATCAGCACCATGCCGGCTGCGCCGGCGCTCTTGATGCCATCTAAGATTCCCGGATTACTGATATCCTCCTTGCACACCACCAACTTTCCTGCGGATTCGGATGCGCGCAAGTAGGAGCAGGAGCCCTGGTCGTGGGAATAGTAGAGAGGATACGTCTCGGAGGTGAGGCCCTTGTTCTGGACAAGTGCCTCACCGATCCCGCGGCGACTGTGCGAATCCAAGGCGCGCCGTTATCAGCCACGCACACCACGACGATGCCCCTCGATGCCGCGCCGAATGCGCCAATGGCGATGGAATCCTTGTCAAAGACAGTGGGGTCGCCGCCGAGGGAGAGTGGGAGCACGTCGACCCCATCCCCGACAGCCGCCTCCATCCCGGCCAGTTTGTCCGTGGTCTTGCACCTTTGAGAGGAGCACACCTTGTACATGGCGCGTGCGCGCCTGGAGCTATCCAGGCCGCAATGCCCGCGCCCAGACCAAAGGCCGAGGCACCCGTGACAAATCACCCAGCCGCCGTGGCCGAGGTGTTCGTCCCGTGCCCTACAACATCTCCAGTGCTGCTGTAACCAAACGACTTCGCGCCGATGAGCTTGTTGTTGCACCGAGCAGGGGCACGGCACGCCCCCTTCTACTTCGCTGGGGGTGGGGACACGCCGTGGTCGTTGAAGGAAGGGTGCGTCGCGTCGATGCCGGTGTCGAGGAGCCCGATGACGACGCCCCTACCATAGCCAGTTTCTCTCCAGAACCCCCTGCCGTTCCTCAGCCCGAGAAACCCCGGCGTGTGCGTCGTCATGAGCTGCAGCGTCCGCTCGGGGAACGCGCGCACGAACCCCAGCTTCTTGGACACCGCATCGAGCTCATCGTCGGTGAGCCTGGCGGCAAAGCCATTGAACACCTCTGTGTACGAGTGAACAAGGCGTGGCTTGCCGGAGTCAGTGAGTGAGGTCGGCAAGAATGACTCGTGCCACCGGTGGTGTGCGTCCTCATCGGCAGCCTCGGCATGCGAGGGTGGCTCGACAAGCACAACGTAGGTCCGAGAACTCGTAGGTTGTGTGCTAGTTTGCTGGACGTTTGCACTGGTATTTATATAGCACAGTGCAAGAGAGAGCGTAGAGAATAGAAGAGGCGGGAGATAAGCTAAGGATGCCATCGTGTAATACATGGCGTATCAAAAAAAGATTAGCTTTTGATGAAAAGGAAACAGTGAAATGGCGTCCTTTAATACATCCTGGATGATCTCCTCTTTTTGATAAGCACTATAGATACGGAAATCCAACGCAACGATATAGTCTGTATGTTAATTTTTGCCTGAATAGAAAGCAATTACGTGGGATGAGATGTTGATCCGTCCAGGAACAAGAGTAATGTGCAGTTGTGTCTGATAATACTGTTTATCCTTCAATTTTTCTGATATTATAAAGAGCAAACATTTTTTAAAAATCCACTCGTAAAAAGAAATCCATCTAATATTTCGGACACATAGGTTCCGGGCTTTTATGCATGGAAAGACGATGTTTACACGTTTTTTTTGTATATTTTTCTTCCTTTTATGAGGACACTATCATCTCCGTTTTTTTTATTTGTCATTTTAGATTTTTCACAATTTTCAAGATACAAATTTGATAATTATTTTTTATATATACTCATAAAATTATAAAACAATTATCATATGAAAATAAATTTGATGATGAATATATTAATACTATTTTCATAAGATGAATTTTGTTTTTTTAATTAGTTGTTAAAGTTTAAAAGGTTTGATTTGAAGGTATATTAGATAATAAGTATAAAAAAAATTGAAGGGAGTAGTAATGGAGCATGTGTGTAAGACAAAATCTATAATGTTTTAAGACAACAATCGTATTTGCGTGTTTTTTCCACTAAGAAGTGCTTTATTGCTCACCAAAATTGTAAATTACAGAACTTTTAAAACAAATATCGACAACTCTATTACTAGCGAAGGATTTATATAATTTAGTTTATGTAAAGCATAAAAACAAAAAGGAGCTCAAGGCGAGCTATAGGTGATAATGTTAGGAAGCCACATACATGCACAACCTGTAGAAGATGGAGCACCAACAAGTTATGACCCACGACTCACGAGTCGTGACCAACTTAACATAAAATATGAAGTTGACATTGCAAGAGCAACAAAAGCGTTTGAGTGGCCTGACGGCGAAGGCCTTTCCTGGGCTCCCCCGCTATCTGAGCAAGTGACACCATTCCTTCTCCTGCCGGGCCAGACCACAAAAAACGCAATTTTATCGGCCCGTTTATACCTGTCCGGCTGTCCCAGACCACCGGTTGTGGGCATGCCCAACTGACGCTAGCACCGGCTGTACCTGGCCCATCTTGCCCACTGGCAGTGCTGTCCTTCCACTCGTTTAGCTTGTTCTTGCTTGCCACCTGTCTCGCTCGCCCTCTGTGCACTGCTGTCGTACTCTCATTGCTTGTTCTTGGTGGCGTCCGCCCGCCTTTGCCGTGCTGTCCTTGGCGCTGCCAGGCGTGCGACTTCAGCGGCGTCGCCGGCCCATGGTTGCGAAAGTACTGAGAGTCAAATAATCTAATATATGATTTTTTGAGAAGAAATAGTATGTCATATTATCAAATACAATATTTATATTTTATTTAAATTATTTTATTTAAAGACAATCAAGTAAACCAATAAAAACAATATAACAATACATATTAGACTGTCATATGGGTCAAACAACTCTAGACCCACTTGCCAGCGTCTTTGATCTTGTTACACATGAGGCAATTCCACTCACCCGTACACATAATTTATGGGACTATTCTTGTCACCTCACACACCTGCATTCATTTACTACTGTTACCACTAACACATAGACCCCACTATATTTAACCCTACTTGATAGTCAATGTGTGCAAAGGGTGTTGGAGTGATGTGAAACGCAATGCTGTGGGCCCGAAAACCGTGTTGCTAATAGCCAAAGCACACTTCAACATAACTGCTTGTGTTTCTACGCCACTCGTGGGGCCCACCTGCACGATGCCGTGCAATGGCTGTCTCAACACGCCTTGTCGCACACTTTGCACGCTTATGCTCAGTCAAATTAGATCTAAGTTGCATTGAATTTAGCCTACTTAAACGTTCACATTGAACTCAGCCTAGGTCTTCATGCATTAGAAGCAAACACGTGCACTTGTGGTATGTTTGGTTGTCTGTATGAGTATATGTTGGTCCGTATCAGTGGGACAAACTGGATAAAACAAGCTGTGAGATGCAGTAGAGATGTTGTTTGGTTGGCTGAATCTGTGAATCCTGGATAAGTACTGAGTTTGTTTGGTTGCCTGTATTAGAGGCTGGTTCTAGTGGTTAGTTGTATTAGAGGCTGGTTCTGGTGGGTGGTTGGATGTATCTGTGGGCCAGGCTATGAGAAACGACTGGATTGTATGTATCCCTAAGCCAGGCGGAGGTAATTTTGCATCACATGAGCCTGACTGAAGAGATCAATACAGACAATCAAACACTCAAAAAATGCATCATCTTTGAGTCGGACTAAGCTCAAAATCAGACAACCAAACACACCATTGATGATTTTTAACTCTTGCATTTGGTGCCCAATTGAAATACTACTATTGCTTATATGACTATATAATAGGCGGTAAACTAAATAAAATAAAAAAAATAACATCTCATATCCCTTATTTTTCATCTCTGCTTACTTGCTTTCAATTGATTTAATTCTAAAGATATGACTCCTTGGCTTCCTTTAAACATATGTTGTCACCTTATGTTTCATTTCTTCGGTTGTTCGTTTGCCTTCTCTATTTTATAAATATCACTAGATCCACCGTGGTACCACAATAGCAACATCATTAAATAAAATTTACTTGTAATTTTATTTTTTTCAGAATGATTATGATACAAACATTTTTATTTTGCTTCCACTTTTTTTTAATCTAAGAGTTATAAATATTTTAATCTTACCTAAAATTTTTTTGTTATATAACAATTATGAGTATCTTAACTGCACTTCTTCTTCATCTTCTTTCTTTCTTTCTTTTTTTTCTTTTTTTTTTCTTTTTTTTGAGAGTTTGATTGGTTTAGTTCCAAATTCACAATGAACTTTGAAGATCATTATTGGGTCAAGATAGCTAATCATACTCTAGAGAGTAATCTTTTGCAATTGATAATTCACAATACAACATTACTCGAAAGTTCAGACAAGTAATTAACATATTACTTGAATTTTGTGTGTGAGTAATTAAGAGATCATATTAGTTGTTTTTCTATTTGTATCGTATTACTTGAAGTTGTACAAGAATTTGACCTTGAGATCCTAGCAGATCTTCCTGGGAGATTAAATAGACTTTTTAATGATGCTTGTGAGAAGTACATGATGCTTATGATCTATTCTTGGAAATTTTAACTTTTGTTAGCGAAGGCTCAGTGGTATTATAAATGTTTTATTTTTAATTATAAAATTTGAATTATTTAAAATGTATATTGATAAGATCTTTATTATATATGTTTGAGTGAAGAGACTTATGTGTATACTTCAGGGACAAATTATCAAGATTGATCTTGCTTATATTGCATGTCTGACTTCTCCCAACACGATCTAAATCGAAGATTGGTTACAGTGGAGAGATAATTGTATAACGAGGGTACAAACCTAATAACCTCGAGATAAATACTAGATTAAATATTTTTTAATAAGCAAACAAATCCAAAACCTTTAGATCAAAACAAACACATCATATATTCAAAGTGCCAGACTAGATCAAATATCAAAAAATAAAAACCATCTCTAAAAACGTGAACTTAATATCCTCTATAAAACCTTTAGACAATATAAAGAGATCATTTGAAACACAAAACTTTCATATAAATTTCTTTAAAAAAGTAAAAATATTTTTTTCCTTCCTTTCAAAATTTCTAAGGGGTTCCCATATTTCAAATGTATCAAAACCAATCAACCTTCTTACTGACCAAAACATGTATTTTACATGTATGAGAACACGCATTTTTATGACAAGAACTGGGTGGAAACCTACAGCGGGGCCAGATGTCAGAAGCTATTTCCGAAAGGAAACCCTCCCAAAACCCACACCGCGCTGCAGCCACAAAAGCTTGGTAGAGAGACGGGAAGACAGCAACTTCCACACAAGCGACGGAAAAACAACCAGCGGAGGGAAAAATTTCTTCGGTGCCTCGCTCTCCTCCGCCCGCGTCGCGAGGTGGGAGACGAGGCCCACTTTGCTAAGCTAGGCTGTCGCCATGGGTTCCGGCGTCTCCCACGCCACAGCGCCTCCCCCTCCCCCGCCCCCGGCCGCCGCGCCATCGTACGTCGCCGGGCTCACCGGGATCCTCCCGCCGAAGCCGCCGTCCGGGGAGGAGGAGAAGGTGGACTACCTCAACCTCCCCTGCCCCGTGCCCTTCGAGGAGATCCAGCGCGAGGCCCTCAGTACGTGCCCCTAACCCCACTCCAATATTTCCTTCACTGTTTTTTTCCTCGATGACTGCATTAGCGAATTGGTACTAATTTATGCCTGTGTTGGTCATGAGACCTCCCTTGGAATCTATTGCTTGATGTCTAAGTAGTATTTATTATTCTGCTGTTTCATTGATTAGCCCAATCTATTGTTCTGTTAATCTGTCATTGGTGACTCACCACCAGGTCATGGTTTCTGTTGAACAAAAATGCTCTTTTTATTTGTTTTGGGTAGGCTAGGAGTGCTCTCAAAGTTCCTTTTTTTACCAATGGGTTCTCCCAAATCTGCTGTTGTCACTAAAAATCTCGTCAAACTTCCTGCATTCGTATCAACATAATGAACAACAATAGCCCCATAGTCTAGCTTGCTACCATCCCTGACCTTACTCACACCCATGCCTTCTACCTTGCTCTCTGTACCTTCACAATCAACTAGAACAATTGCAGACATCTTCCTTTTAGTAGCTAGCTTGCTACATTGCTTTCTCTGCCAAAGACAAAGTCCATCATCTACTGGTGGAAGTAAATGTTAATAGAGAAGTACAGGAATTAGGGAGAGAAGAAGAGAACTGGGCGGAAAACATAAGAAGATTCAATGGAAAAGTTGCATGATAAAATAACAATAGGAGTAAGAAAAAGTGGGAGAAGAGAAGTCAGGCAAATGAAAGAATATGGAAGTGCATTACCATAGGAGGAGGGTGGGATGGGCCGGATAGGATATGACTGTAAGTGCACTATTGTCTTTTCATGTCAAATTACTTGACTATAGGGCTAAATATGGGCTCTTATGAGATTTTTCTGAAAAAGAAATGTGATTGTTCCTTTTGTCCCATTGGTGCCTTCCATCTACTCTATAATTCATTTGTTGAGGAATGCTGTGTTGAGGTGTACTGACATGCTACATTTTGCAGTGTCATTAAAGCCTGAACTTTTTGAAGGATTGAGGTTTGATTTCACAAAAGGGTTAAATCAGAAATTCTCACTTAGCCACAGGTAAGACAAATGCAGATTGCAAGTGAATATATTTCTTACCATTTTTCATATATTTCATGTATTCTGACAACCTCGACAGTGTTTTTATGGGGTCCTTAGAAGTTCCATCCCAGTCATCTGACACTATAAAAGTTCCAACAGCACATTATGAATTTGGTGCCAATTTTCTGGATCCAAAGGTTTGTTTCCATAACACCCTGTATTGTGACATCCAAACTTGGCAGCATGGCGGATTGCTAATTGGGTTTCAAATTGTTTGCAAACCTGTCTGCAGTTAATGCTCATTGGAAGGGTGTTGACTGATGGAAGGCTGAATGCCCGTGTGAAATGTGATCTAACGGACAATCTTACGCTGAAAATAAATGCGCAGGTTGATGGATTAAAATGTTGTGCTACTTATTTTGTTTGCTTGCCTGAAATTTATCTTTATGTGACTAGTGATTGCACATTTCCAGCTTACCAATGAGCCACATTTTTCTCAAGGAATGTTTAACTTCGACTTCAAGGTCAGTACTTCTGAATTCTGATGGTGCTTGTTTAGCAGCAATATTGTTCAAAGCATTTCTGAGTAACTGGCTCCACATGTTTTGAGTAACGAACTGTTCTTTTTCTTGCTTGGTTGTTCGATTGTTTCTGTTGTTAACATTATACGTGTTTATCTAGGGCACAGACTATCGAGCTCAATTTCAAATTGGAAACAATGCCTTCTATGGGGCAAATTACATTCAGGTAAAAAGGCCTTTATGATTTAGTTCATCTCAACTTTTATTCATTACCACAGAAAAGAAATACAACTAAGCTTCTCCATAATTGTCATTTTGCCTCCTTGAATATCTTTTTACATTTTAGAAATAAGTCAATAACTTGGTCATTGTGAAATATATGTCTGTTAGTATATCGGTGTAGTTCTTGCTGGTGTTTTGCACTTCCTTTGATGGCCTTCATTTACATATTGACTATGCAATGTAATTGTATGGCTCTTTGCAGTGTGAGGCACATTTTCTGTTCTTTATTTACTCTTGTTTGACTCGTCAATGTGACATACCGACCTTTTGGTTTTCCAGAGCATTACACCAAATCTATCGATGGGAACCGAAGTATTCTGGCTGGGTCACCAAAGGAAGTCTGGAATTGGTTTTGCTTCTCGTTATAACACAGATAAGATGGTAAGGAGCTACTGCTATCCTAATTGTTTCTTAAAGGTATAGGTTGAGCCTTCACATAACACTTCAAATACTCAGCCCACCCAGTCACCTTTGTTGAGGATTGAATTGAACAGCATGGCTCTCTGAGTTGTTTTGACATTTAGCTGATTAGTTTGCCATGCCTGAGAACACATCTTCTTATTTTATTTTCTTTCTGAAATGCTTTCTAAGACCATTGTTAGAAAAGGTCAAGATAACCTTTGTCCTCTCTACATTTTTGAAATGGAAAATAGTTCCTGATATCATTGAAGATGATAGCTAAGAAGTGGGCCTCCCTGTTCATTAGAAAAGGGACAGGAAAAGCACTATGTATTCATTTGTTCAACAGCTTTACTTAGAGTGCCTTACACCTACATTGTTGTTGCACGTCAGAAATTGTTAAGCTTTCAGAATGCAAGGTGAACATTGTTTTCTTTCTGACCCTTGCAGGTTGGTACTCTACAAGTTGCCAGCACTGGTATAGTTGCCTTGAGTTATGTTCAGAAAATTTCTGAGAAGGTTAGTCTTTGCCAAAGCTGTCAAAAGGCAAACTTCCATGTGCTGTGTTAGCTTGATTTCAAGGATATTTATGTGCAGGTTTCCCTTGCTTCTGACTTCATGTACAACCACATGACAAAAGATGTGACTTCTAGCTTTGGTTATGACTACATTCTTAGGCAGGTCAGTACTTACAACCCCCACCCCTCCTCATTTCAGTGCAATTATTAAATTGTGTGTTTGTTGATTTTTTTAGTGTTGAAGTATGAGTAGAATGATTGTTTTTTCTCAATAATTTAAATTTTTAAGTTAATTGATTAATAAATGAAACTCAGCATAGTATCAAAACTTAAAGATCTTGGATTTAAGACCTGACTGCGGCACAATTTATGAAAAAAAATAATTATAAGAGTTGAAAGGTCCGGTGGTGAGATTAAGAAGGTCCCAAGAATGGACTATGTCTCAGTTTAAATTGAGTCCACATGGTATGTCTGATGAAGTCTAGGTATAAAGAGAAGTGTTAAAATATAAATAAATTGATTATCTTTCTTCAACGATTTAAGTTTTTGGATGAATTGATTAGTACATTTAACTCAATATCTGATAAACACTGCATGTTTTATCTTTGTTATTAAGAAAAGTTTATCATTCTTGTGTCAGCGAGGAGCTAGGAATGCAATCTTTTAAGATATTACCTTTTTCCTGCTTCTCACCTTTCTTTTTTTTGGTAAATTTTCAATTGACAATGAATTCTGTTGCAGTGCCGTCTGAGGGGTAAAATTGACTCAAGTGGTGTCGTTGCAGCATATGTGGAAGAGAGGTTGAACATGGGTGTCAACTTCCTTATATCTGCAGAGGTTAGAGTTACAACTACACAGCAGATATTTGTCTACCCTGTTGATGCATTTGTTTCATTGATAAGAAACGATGTTTTTTGTGGTTCAGATTGATCACTCAAAGAAGAACTACAAATTTGGTTTTGGAATGACAGTAGGAGAGTGAACCTGTCCATGACAAACATCATGGCGGTGCATGAGGTGCATTTGCAGCTGTTGGTTCCTGCCTGGGTATCATGATACAGTCTCAGTTTCAAGCGAGCAAACTGCTCGGATGGTTGACAGAACATAGGCACGTTACTGCCTCTTCTTTTCGAATTTGAGTTAATATGGTGCATTTTTTTTTTTTTGGGTGGGGGTGGGGGTGGGGGGTATTCGTTGTTCATCTTTGATGGAGCAAGCTGAATGAGATTGCAATAATGTTGCACCGTGTGCCTGCTGTCTGCACTCTTTGGGCTGTAGGTATTCCAGCACGAGTTGTCTTGTGGAGTGACCGTTTTACACTTGGTTACAAAAGATAGTTTGCATTTGCTGTGTTAACTGTTCTCATTGACAACGCTAGAGAAGATTATTCATGTCACTGCACGGACCTACGAACACCAATGCAAATAACTGATCCTCAGAAACTAAAATAATGAAAACAACTCTCTGCATCAGATGTGCCATGAATCACCAAATGATTACTCATATTTCCTGCATTATGTTCAAGAAAACACTGAATTGAATGTGAAGCTGCACAAAATTTGCCTCCGTATGCATGCTCTACCTAAAATCTTGACACATTTATAATGTATCAACCAACACAGATATCACACCATAATTATCACAATTAGAACACCTCTTATTATCACCACCAGTGGATTAGGAGTATGCCATGGGCATAGAATAGTTTGAGGGTACACAAAACTAAAGTTGTTCTGCCTTCTCACGCAATCTGAAATATGACGTTTATCCCATAACTAAACGATAAGCCATTTGATCAAATACTACCAAACATTCACCATATTTGTCTGATCAAAGTAGCACCCAGTCGGCCCATCCTCAGGGAGCAGAGCCAGCATAACTGGTCCTTTAGCACCTTGTTCGGGTGTGAGGATCCCAGTATTCCAGTTGATGTCGGTCTTGACAAAGCCTGGGCGTACACAGTTGATACGCATCTCTGGATGCCTTCGTGCCAGAATCCGGGTAAAAACATTGATGAGCATCTTAGACACACTGTACGCTGGTAGCATCCTTGGCCACCCACCTGCTTCAAGCTGTCCATTCTTCAGGTCCTCCAAGAATGCATTCAGAACTGATTCTATACGCTTCTCATCCCAGATTTCAATGTTGCTCAACTCATTTCTCAGCTTCTCATTTGGCAATCTCTGGTACCAAAATTGGAAATGAGGAGTAAGATGTACTAGGCCAACCAACATTTATTTCTCTTTCAATCAATGCAGTCTAGGAGGGTCTTGAAGGGAGATTATGTATTGCGCACCTTCGCCTCTGACGCAAGAGAGGAAACATTAACAATCCTTGCCCCTGATGTGGACAGTTTCAACAAAGGAAGGAGACCTTCTGTCACCCGTTCACATCCATAGTAATTGGTGTCGAAGCAGGTAACTGCCTCCTCATAGGTTTGTTGGATCACATCTTTGATCAGATTGACCGCATTGCCAGATGTCTGTCAGAAAAATACATCACTGTGCTTACTGTTGGTACTAATTATGATTGAAAAAAAACCAGGTGATCCCATAAGCATGAATTCAGAAGTGCACATGAACGTATAGCAGAAGTATTGAAATCAGGTGAAATCATGCATCAATACATCTGAGGAAGATGGATACTTCTTACACCATACCAGGGACCAAAATTGGAAAAAAGAAAGTAAAGCAAAGCTGCACAAGCCTAAATAAGTATAAATACCCATGTCTCTGCATCAATGTTGAGAGCTTTCAGGCCATCTTCATCTGCTGCAACTCCTACAACAGCTGCATTGTTAATCTGCATTACCCAATCAAAATTCAGCCATATGTTATCAAAAAAACATAAGACAGTGCTACTCAGTGCTTCAAAAAATTCCAGTTTACCAAAATGTCAAGCTTGCCATATCTGTTATCAACATATCGGGCTAATGAGGCAATGCTATTGGTATCTTGAACATCAAGCTGATGAAAGATTATGTTGGCTAGGTTACTCTCACGGCAAAGGGACTCCATGGCATCTTTCCCTCTTTTTTCATTCCTCGCTGTAAGAATAACAGTGACTCCCTGGAGAGCAAGCTGGCGGCACACCTCTAGGCCAACTCCTTTGTTTGCACCTGTGACCACTGCAAGCCTACAAGTATAGACTAAATTTATAACATCCTTCATCATCAAGAGAATAAGGGCCTAGTTACATATATTATGGGATGATAAATTACCTTTCAGGAATTGCTTCATGGCTATGTCTCTCCTCATCATGGCTGTAGAGTAATTAATGTGAGTTCTTGTTGCATCAGATTAAATAGAAAGAGCAAAACCATATTCAATTGTGCTGAAAAGTGGAAAATCTCAATGTGAACATGCACAACTCTCCAACTGATTTTCTTTCCATGAATCTTTCCTAGTTTTTTTTTTCATTTAATCACAGAATAAATTGAAATGCACGAACAACCTGAAAGGACCCCAAAACCTGAATGCTAAACTAATTAAAGGGATCTTTTAAACAACTTATAATTTGTTCATAGTTCTTTACAGCTTGACCTGCTCTGTCTTGCAATCATATATACAATGTGACCAAGATTGCAGATGATAGAAACTGTGTTGCTAATGCTACGGAATCATATACTTACTCAAGGAATCAGTAACTTCAAGGCTGCAAGGACTTAACTGCCATCATACTTATATCAAAACTAATCATTGTAACCAAAATCATAGAAAATATCATCTACAGCATCAATAAAAGCACCAACAATTACTATGCAGTGTACCCTAAACACTGCAAACTACAAAGTCACAAGAAACGCAAGAATATTTCTTGTTTCGAGTCACACACACTCACACACACACACAAGAGAGAGAGAGCGCGCGCGCTCTGTAATAATCTGTAGGAAGGACACAACCTTTGATGAGGTGATGTTTGCATGGCCGCGGCAGCTACCGGCGTGGCTTTCTTGGACCGATTAGGGGTGATGGGTACACGGTGGGAACGGGTTAGGATGGATGCTTGTGTTGAGGAGGAGATTGGGGTTAAATTGGATTGGATCTTGCAAGATGGGTCCGGAACCACTGCGAAGTGACGCATTTCTTTTCGGGAGGGAGATGGTGCCAGCCAGAGAGGTATGCAGGTGGTGGACCTCGTGGGAGGTGAGAGAGACTGACCTGAGTTTAGATTAACCCTAGTTACTGTCATTACCAGGGAGCTTTTCTCTATAAGCTACTTTTTTAAAGCAAGTAGCGACACACTGCCCCAAACCCAAAACGTGGCCATTTGAGAGAACACATTGGTAAAGAAAATTAAACAGATTTACTACAAGACGAGCAATATTAAATGTATAAAAAATTGTTATAAAATCTTTACATTATGACAGTTCAGATCAAATGTAGATACGTGCAAATCAAGATATGGATATAAGGAACAGTGGAAAGTGTGGATCCGTTTTTGACTTTAGAATTTTTAGAATATTGGTTTTTTTTTCTGAAGTCTCGGAAAACTTGTGGGTACATCAAGTCTATGCCACATAAGATCAAGATGTAAGAAACACATACCCCACTTGGCTACTTCTCTGGGTCTTCATTGGCTATGAACTTAGGGTTGGAAACAGGGTGCGTAATATCCGCCCTTCGCAGGTATTCGAATCAGCAGGAGTGAGTATGAAAAAAAATAATACCTGCGTATATCTTAGGATAGGATAAACTGATTCAATACCCGAATCTGAAAACCTGCCCCAACCCGAAAATTACTGAAAGCCCGCCCCGATCCAAAACCCTACTCCCTAGATCTAAGTTTCCTTCGCCGCCCTCGCCACTCGCCCCCTCCTCCCTCGTCATTCTCACCTCCCCCGTCGACTGTCGCCCCCGTCAACCTTGTCGACCCTCGCCTCTCTCATCGCCCTTGTGGACCTTGCGGCCCCCGTTGACCTCGTCGACCTTGCCTCCCTCACCACCCCCGTCGACCTCATCAACCTCGTCGCCCTCGCCTCCCCCGTAGACCCCACCGACCTCGTCACCCTGATCGCCCTCGTCCTCATCAACCCGGCCGCCTCCCTTGTCACCTCCGTCGACTGTCGCCGCCCCCATCGACCCCATTGATCCTCGCCTCCCTCATCACCCCTGTCGGCCGTCGTTGCCCTCGTAGACCCCGCCGCCACCCCCATCACTTTGTCAGTCCTCGTCTCCCTCATTGGGGTATCAGAACCCAACGGGGGTGGGGGTATGGGGCAGGTATTACTTGCAAGGTAGGGATGAGGGCTGAGTTGGGGGCAGGGGTGGAAGCAATTACTATACCCCCCGCCCCGAACCCGCTCTGTTGCCATACCTATATGGACTGCACTAGTCCAGCTCGAACTGATAACACAAGCCACTCTTTGCTAGTGTATAGTGCTAAAACACCACAGAGTAAATTGAGGTAACATGTCTCTAAATTTATATGTATATATTAGTTTAAGTCTTTAAATTTATATTCATTAATCAAAATAGGTATAAATACTGATTTTATGATGTAATTTTCATATATGAGAGGATAATAATACAATGATGTCCTATTTGCCTAGTCAAATTATCAATATGTGTTGGGATCGAATATGGCAATCAAGAAGAAAAAATATATTAATATGCAGTGGAAATAAAATCAAGAAGACGAACAAACTGATGTTTTACGGAGTTCAAATTATGCATCTAGTCCTACCATCTATGGCGAACATATTACGCTATTAGATTCCACTATTCCACTATTCTTATTTTTATCATGCTCCAAACAAACAACAGTTGGCTTTTACAACTTTAAAAATTGATCCATAACATACATACACCGTGGAATCATACTCGTGACCAACCCCAATCAACACTTAGAAAGAAATAACAATTTCTTCCTCAAAGATATAAATATGGAAACCTAGTTTTAATTTCTTCAATGTACAGAGGAAATGAAAGGATTAGCGATGATCAAACCTTAGGAATTGGTTCCTATTTTTAGCCTTACATCGCCTAAATCTGCAAGTTTAAACTAGCATGCTCCACTCGTCAAAACGATTTGATCTGATTTACATCTTGATCTCCGGTTGCGTGTAGATGCATGTGATCTTACAGTAGCCAAACTCCTTTATATCTTCTATGCCGATATGTAACTGAGAGAAGTGAACGTTTAATCTTGTCCAAATACACCTAACACAAGCAGTTAGGCTTATGCATTATTCATTGTTATCTCGGCCTCCGTGCAAAGTCCTGTTACATCAAATCTTGTATTTGTTGATTTCCTGATTTTAAACTATCACATCTCTTGAACCAGATATCTCGTTTATAATCCATTTGCAATATTGAACATTTGAAGAGAAAATGTTTAAAATTAGATCAATATTGAGAATCTATCAGAAATCCTAAAACACATTTACAAAAATATCACATAGTACCGTTTAACTTTATAATTATATTGAAAGACATATTTTCTTACAATGTATCAATCATATGCAAATGAATCATGAGGTGTGATTGAAACGTTTTTAAAAATCCCCAGATTTATCAAATTCAATTCGATCGTTTCATCTTTCTCACTAAATCTATAACAGCAACATACTCACGAAAAAGACATTCACTCTTTGATGTGCTTATGAAGGAGAATGAGAGTCGAGTGAAGTGATAGATTATTCTAGATAACAATCGCAATCATCTCAAATATGACACTAAAGTTTCAAAGAGGTATCCCACCATATAAGTACGGTTAGTATTAATATGAACTCTATTGTAGATTTTATTGAGATAATTTACTTGTTTAGGATTAATGTGTGATCATTGATTAAGCAAATTTTAATATTTTGATCACCACATAAGAACTATCACAAAATCATCGTTTGGATCTGTTTTGATTAATAAACACAAATTTAAAGACATATTTGATGAATTCTCAAATTTAGAGATTTAAATGATACACATGTGAAAGTTGAGACATATAAGGTAATTTACCCAAAACCAAAAATACTAACACGGGTGCTCCACACTACACCTCCTCACACTCCAACGAAATTTTTTTTTATTCCCACAGCCCAGAGATGCTTCTTGAGACATTTAGCACCCAATCATTTTTTTTATTTGGTGCGGTCTCGATCTAGGTGTTAAATCTTCTCTAACTCTTTTACTCTCTCTTTTGATATATACTAAATATTTTTAGTCATTCTCTCTTCTCTAAAAATCTTTTCAAACATCAAGTATATTGAAACACTTAGTTTTCTACATAACCTACACACTCTTTCTCCACAAAAACCTCCTCTTACATTAGACATAGTCTAATACTCCATTACCTGGCCTCAACTAGATCTGTTACAGTTATGATAAAACAAATAGTTCTGTTAGTCATAGATTAAAACATGATTCATAATATATATAGTAGGACTAATCTATACCTATGTATAAATTAATTGGTTTATATCCACCTCATCTACCGTTGGATGGGTCTATCTCCTAACTTAATCCAATAGTAACTACCCAATAACTAACTCCCACCAAAATAGCTTCCCACACCATACTGACATTATCCCATGTCTACCAACCGTCTCCAGTCTAACATTGGCCACTTCTCTCTTTGTGTCTGTCTCTAAAAAATTTGCTACATTTTGTATGTCTGATTACTATAGTTTAAACATATTGTTGACAAACATGAACACAATTATAAACCAATCTAACATTTTATATATTTTATTTTTATTTTTTTTCCCCCATAATTATACTGTCTTTTATATAAAGTTATCATTTTGTCACAAAGTTGCTATATTTTATTTTTTGTATTGCTAAAACTCATTAATAGAATATATCATATTTATTGTTCTTTTTTATAAAATTACAATAATTTCTCATACAATAACTACATGTCATTTATGTAGTGTATTAGATATCTCTGGTTGTAAAAAAAATTACTACAAAAATTTTTACCACAACAATAATCCAGTTGTTATTTGCTACATATTGAAAAAAAAAATTACTATAGAAGCCTTATGATATTTTCAAAAGAGATTATAGACACAAATAATACAATTGCTACACCTTAAATACATAGTTGCTACATATCATACAAACTTGTTTCAACTTAATGAAAAGTTGCTACATATATTGCTACAGATGGAGTCAGAATTTTAACGAAAATACAAAAACATATAAAACAAAAAAATTGCAAAATGTTTTATATCTATAACTAAAAACACCACCATTAATTTGCTCCACACTTAATAAAACATGTTATATATGTTTAATGTGAAGAAATAAGAGAAGACGACACTTAATAGCATCAGCAAGAGAGGAGAAAACATCATCCGATAATGTAGAAAAGACGGCAGTTTGTGACGGCGTTGGAGTAGTAGATAAGGGTATTGTCATAGAAGAGGAAGATGTGTTGGCATAGATAAATGAGAGGAAATCAGAAGAGGAGAGAGAGAAATCTAGGGAAAAAGAAGAGAGAGAGTTCACTGACGGAGAAGAGATAACAGTGTTAATTTTTTCAAATAATAAGGGGATGGGACATAAATTTTGAAGTATGTGAATGATAAATGAGGTTGATGTATATTAAAAGTTTTATATTAAGAATAAACTAGTTATGCTATTTGTGTGTGTGTGTGTGATGGGTTCAGACCAAAGATTTTTGATCGGAGCGTGCATACAATATAACAGTGTCCTGCTGTAGTTAATTCGGTTCCGAACAACTGCAGCACCCGCATGCGGAGCCTTTTTGTCCTGCGTGAGTTAGTGGGCAGTGGCAGCCGCCGCGTGGGCTATGCGGCCTCGGTTAGCGCTGCGGTGGTCCATTTGTTTTGCTGTTATGGACCTATGGTGCAGCTGTGCGGCCCGTGCAGGCCTAGTTTCTGTTTCTCAGGCGTCACTTCTACAATCTTACACGAGCCGAAATAGGCCGGTTAAAGTATAGCCTTGACGGTCTCGATATGGCTTCACGGTTGAGCCCATGCAAGCTTGACTGGCCCATTGGGTCTAACAAGAGTAGAAAAACCGCTGCTGTGGCCCATGGGAGTACGATTTGCTTCTTCCGTATCTACACTCCCGTTTGTGTTCATATATCAATCACATTACTTCATATAGATTAGAGAGGTTTGTGTATTATAGAGAAAAAAATATAGGAAGATAAATAAAAGAGAACATACAAATCTTGATCGGCCCATGCTAAGTAGAGGAGAGATTTTTTTTCTTTAGAAAGTACTAAAACCGTTTTTTTTTCCAAAAAAAATAAAAGGTGAGAGATAAGTGAAACATGGATCCGATCAATTTTGAATCAAATATATTAATGTAATCCCAATCTCAAGATAGTATTTTCCATTTAATGATGAGATGAGAATACAAAATTGATAACAAACGTGGATTAAACTAATCATCGGATACAATTTAGACAATAGATTGGAACCCCATGCAGATTAACATGGGAAGTTGTTACAGCCCTGTGCAATGAACCCAACTGATAAAAGAATTGCTCCCGAAATCTGCAGAGGATCTATCAAGATATGAAGTGATCCACTGATATTGCTGTCTAATCACAAGGGAGCATCCTTGTCATTAGCAATTATATGTGCAGCTCTTGTAACTTTGCTGCTCTATGTGACATCCTACACATGCAACTGTCTCCGTTAGTTGTTCAGAGAACCTGTACACTTTGGAAAAAGAGGATGGCATGTAGTATACTTAACAAAGAGCTTTTGGGTCATTGAGCCACGGAAGAGGCCTTAATTGCTACCTTGCTGGTAAAATCATCATGGAGCTATTGCAAAACTTGGCACGCGTTGTTGCTTTAAGTTTACTGCCTTTAATTAGCGCATTTCTTTCTGCAGCTACAAACACTTAAAACTGGAAGCTATACCTCCTCCATCTTAAAAATAATAACATTATAATTTTAACTGCAAATTTATCAACGTAATCGATTTCATATTTTTATATATATTAATAGTCAAAGTTGACAATTTGACTACTCTGACTACAATATTATTTTTTAATGAAAAAATTATAAAATACTGTTAATGAAGTATATCAACTTGCACATTGTAAACTCTTATATCAATATATCGAAGGAAAGAGACGAAAAGAATGCATTGACCTAATAATTGCCGCTCTTACAGAAATGTCCGAACCAATATTTTGCAAGTTGCTAGTTGACTTCCATATGTTTCTAATAAATCATCAAGTACAAAAGATAAGTAGACACGTAGTGCAATCCTTTTTTTTTTCTTTTTTGTTAATCTTGTGGACTATAAGTCCATAATCCAAGAGAAAACGTAGAAAAGGTCCAAGGACGAAAAATTCAAATGAATGGATCATCTCATCCGAAGGTATTATTCCATGGTTAATATATATGTTCCCGACGCCTGATAGCAACATCTGCATTAATTGAGGCTATGATGTGGAGTATAGTTTGCAGTAATTTTATTTTGAGAAAATTGCAAGAAAAGACTTAAGATATTTATATTCTATTATTGTAAGAAAACTCAAAGTTTTAAAAATACTGACACATAATAGGGATTTTTCAATTAAAAACTGATAAATGCGATAAAAAAATGACATATGGGATACACCATCTGCTTAGTTCGACAAGTGAATTGCTATCTTGTATGCCGAGTTAGATTTCACATGTGGATCCCACCACGCATAACTTAACTCTAGCTTTTGATGCTGCTGCGCCTGCTCAACGACGGCCGCGGCAACGGCAACGGTGCCGCTCCGGGCTTCCCGTTCCGGACGCACTCCATCGACGCCTTCGGGCCGATTGTCTTGGCCGAGGGCACCGACCCGGCCGGCGGGCTCTACTGGGTGCACGCCTGGATGGTGAGCCCGGACGGCTCGTCACCGAGGTACGCGAGGTCGCGAATACTGCAACACGCCAACACCGCGCTCGTACATGTTCCCAACTCGGGTTTACGAAATATGAAACTCCAAGAAAGCTCTTTGTTCATCAACTAAAATCGGAAATTCACAACACAACACATGAGACACATTGCAGGAAGACTTGGCTTTGAATAATGTACAAACAAGAAAGAACTAATTCAAAGGGAAAACTAATTTCATGGCGGCGATGTTGATGACCCACAGCGGTGCGAAGCATAGCAGCATGAACATGACGGCGTGCACGCACATGTTCCCGAAGCCCAGCCGCACCATGTTCCACCCGAACGAGCAGAACGTGCAGAGGCACGAGAGCCAGCACGCCGCCGGGTCGTTGCCGACGTTGAGCAGCCCGCCCGCCCCCTCCGCGACGCCACGTCCACCCTCTGCTGCTGCACGGTAACCACCTCAACAGTGGCGGCGTCGTCGGAGACCTGCTCGGCGGGTTCTTGGTGTACACTTTGCTCATGTATCCCCAGTGGGCTGAAGTACGCGTAAAGGCTGGCGAGGTCCGGCGTCGCGGTCCTGACGACGGCGAGCGTGGTCTCGGCTGCCTCCGGCCGGGTCCTGCGGGAGAACGCCCAGTAGAGGCCGCACGTGACGTACAGCGCGAAGCAAGTGAAGTGCACGAGCACCACCACCACCACGGCCATGTGAAGCCGGTCGTGGCGGCCGCCGCGGCAGAGTGCGCCGCCGTTCTTCCTGCAGTAGACCTTCCTGAGATCGTTCGCGTCCTCCGGCCGCCACCGGATCAGAAGAACAGAGTGGTGGAAAAAGCCGGGGTGCCGGTACATGCTCATGAGGGTGAAGAGCGCGTTAAGGATCTGGTTGTTGATCTCGATCCACCTAGTGCGGAGGGACTTCTTGGGGAAGGCGCCGTCGAGGAGGCCGAGGAGGAGCAGGCCCAGCCCCCAGCATGGTCGCCGACGGGGTCACGCAGAGCGCCCAGCATGTGTGAGTGGTGGGCCCTGATGGAAATAAACAGATCTATACACATGATCCCATGTATGCTAATTAGAACACCAAGAACTGAAAACTAACTTTACTTGTGGAAGCCCATCAAAGCAGCCTTTATTGCGGAAGCGTACCAAAAAGCTGAATCGTCATGGATCAGATATGGAGTGATAGATCTTTTGGATTAGGTCCTTCAAGACACAACTCTTTTCGTCCTATATACTAATGGAATGTTGCTTTGGAGATCTGACCCATGTCTATAGACTATTTATTGATTAGAGTATTATAATTCTGCCCACCAATAAAATTAAAATTAGTCCTAGATCTCTACACATAGAATGAGCCACACACTTTATTATTATTCAATACTTAAGTTCAACGTCACAATTTTATTTGATCACTTCATATTTCATTCAACTTTATGTAGTCATGAAAGTGTAGTATGAGATACGGATCTATATAATAGAAAATTTTATCTAACAATCTCCTACTTACACTATATGAATAACCGTTAGCCAAAATTTTTGGTTAATTTAGTATTTAGTATTTAGTATTTAATTCATTTTTTATTTTCAAAAACTAAATTTTTTGCAAAACCAAAATAACCAATTATACTGAATTATCTTTCATTGTCTCCAATAATCTACATATTGTTTGAATTAGTATATTATTTACAATGATAAAAATACAATTTTATTCAATAAATCTTAGATTGCGAGAGTATAAGGATTATAAATACTTTCATCTTACTATTATAATATGTGATAATTTAAACTTTACTTTGAAAATTGTTACATCATCTATATGTAAAAATAGTAGTTTGATAAATTTGATATTTATCGAACTGAACCGAATTGTATTTGATATTTATCGATACAGAACTGAATTATAGTGTGATTAACTTGGTATCAGTTTTATATATCTGAAATTTATAAAAAAAACTGATATAACTGAACCGAATAAACCAAAATAACCAAACACACATCCCTAGTCTTTATGAGTTCAAATATGCTATCATCATAAAAACATCTCTGAACAATCCCATCCATCAACTACATTAACATAGGATTAAAGCGGCTTTGGTTATACTTAGCGTAACTAGACTCATCAATGCTCACATATATTAACAAAATTAATGACATAGATCAAGTTTAGATATGTAGCATGAAAATATATATTATGTGATCATAAAATGCTTATTTCCAACTAGTCCAACTTTATTCTTTAGCGAGATCAAACCATCACTTTTAGAATTTTATGAGATGAAACATAATATGTTCTGAGTGAAAATGATCAACAAACTTTATTTCAATAGAAAATATAACTGTATATCTTTATACTAAAAACTGAAACTAATTTTTATAGAGACATCAAAACTACAAACTCCCACTAAAACTGAATTTCCTTAATGGTAATGACCCCCATAACATATGAGAAAAGTGCTCAAAATACTTTTTGAGTGACATACTCTTAATAAGTGGATATGCATACATAGAGTTTGTACCAACATATTCTATCTCTTGATCAAAAGATGCCGATTAGTCGGTTTTATAATTTTAATTTTAATTTATAATTTCAAACTAAAACAATAATGTGAGATTATCGCAAACAAGTATAATTGTACAATTTTGGGTTTTGCTTTTCTAAAGTGATCAAGACAACATTAAATATATCTAAATATAAAATTTGCAAGAGAAAAAAAAAACCGATGACACAATCGATTTTTCCCGAGGTATCAAAATTTGTCGATTTCCATTAATTCTCGTTGAAACACTTTCTGCTCGAGTATTGCCCCAATTTCACTAGTGGTTGCTCTTCTACTCTCCGAATAGGCGAGCACCGAGTATTCACACCCAAACACTGGGCCTCTCCAAGAAACATCATCGATGGAGAGATCGTTGGACTCCCGGAGTCATCTAGGTGATGGCAATCACCAAAAATAACAAGCTAGCACTTTTGCTTGATTAAACTCGACTATTGAAACTCAAGATGCAATGCAAATCTCTCTCGGAGTTAGCTCTTCAAAGCAATAAGAGAATTTAACACACACTAGCTCTAAATGCAAGAATTATGAGTTGAAGGACTTGGCAAGCAATAGCAATGAATTCTGAGTACTTAGAGAATTAAATGAATGTCAAGTGTGGAGTATATATAACCCATGATCTGAAACTAGTCGTTTGAGAAATTTCAGATAAAGTTGTACTGGCCGAACACATCAGACATAATCCGACTAGTACAAGTGACTAGTGATCGTTGGGTAGTTAATACACTTGTCAGTGATCGTTCAATACAATTTTGTGAAGGTCGAATCGATACATACCGGCTGAACAAATAGTCCAAACAAATGTCTTTGTATCTGGTTACGATTTGATTGCACATACATTGTTTTTGTATTAGCTAGACATTGTTCGGCCATTTTAGACAATTAGGCCAGACCAATGTATGTCTCTGGTTACATTTATGCTAAAGCTTAATACAACCAAGTGTTTTATTGGTACAACTAGGTTTTGTATTAATACAACAACGATCAACTTATACTAATACGACCAGGTTTTGTATTAATACGATCATGACTAGATCTTGTACTGATACGACCAGATTTTACTTTACTAAAACAATCAGATTTTGTTTTACTAACTTGACCAGGTTTTTTACTGTCACGACCTAGTTTTTGTACTAGCCAGGCATTGTCTAGTAACATCAGACTTTGTCCGGCCATATCAGACAAGTTGTGCCCGAAAAAAATTCATTTGTCTCTGATGAACTAGTGCACAATTAGGGCTCAATTTGTATCGACCGGACATTTTTTGCTCAAGACAGATTCTGTCCGACAAATGCAGACTGAAATAGTTTTTATCTCTGAAATTCACACTCTACTCTAATGAGCTCCTTACTATGTGAGTATGCATTTGAGTTTCGAAGTATTAGATGGATCAAGTTATTAGGGCTACACCCCTCTTAATAGTACGACCGATAAATTTAGAAAAAACAGAAATTAAATCCTATTGATTTCTATACCAAAATCCGGCAAACGACAACGAAACTGATCCTCAATCTTCATTTTACGTTGGCCGTGCTTTGGAGAATTTTAGGGGTCTCCGTTTGTCGCTTTCATGTTGCTATCATCATACTTTGACCTGAAATTTGATTAACTCTAAATAATCGTATTAGTTACATACTTTTCATTCATCATTAATCACCGAAACCTTAAGTAGAGTCTAGATTCAACACTATTGATAATTGTCTGCTTTGAACTCTTTAATTTAAATTCATTTGGCATCCAATAAAATCAAAATCATAATACCTAATGGAGAACTAATGTTCTCCAACTGATCCAATTTCTGTATGTGAGCATATAATCTCTCATTATTTGCAAATGCCACAAAATTTATTTGGGTGCTGCCAAATGATCCATTCTTGGATCCCTTAGCACCTACTTAACACTCCAAAAATATATGTTATATATGGATAGGTGCAAAAATTTAGCACAAAGGATTTGTGCATTTCCTTAATATAAAGCTTACTTTCGAGGCATTAATCGAAATTAAAATTTCTCCCACTGAATTTATGGTATGCACAATCGTCCATAATATTCATCTCAAAAACAAATGAGATTATAATTACATGAAATTGTAATACCGGTGACAGGAAACCTTCTTAATCCCATAGATGGGTTTCTTTATTGCAAGACATTTTCTTTGGTCATGAGACACAAAGTTTTTCAACATGAATTGTCGCATCAATGTTTGCATTGAAAGATGCAGTCTTTATATTCATCTAATCCAAACTCAAATATATCATGTGTCATGATGATTGTAAAAGAGACTCCCAAAGAAATTAAAGAGAAAATCTCTTTATAATCAATACTTTTTTTTCTGGTATAAACTTTTGGGACAAGACGAGATTTATATCTTTTTTACATTACCTTTTGAATCTCTCTTAAATCAAAATAACTATTTTCAACCAATAGGTTTCACACCTTTTGGCAAAAGAACAGGATCCCGAATGTCATTGTCTTTCATGAACTTTATTTTCTTATTCATTGCATCGATTCACTTTTGTGAGTTAGAATTTTGCATGACTTGATGAAAGTTGATAGAATCATCTTCCATCGTCAATATCAACCACATTTTCCTGGAGAAAGGTAATATAATCATATGGAATTACACTTCTTTCTCTAGTGGATCTCCTTAATGGCACTAGTTCTTGAGTTTATTGAGTTTGTTCTTTTGGAATAGTTTCTTAATTTAAAGGAGAAATTCGTACACATCTGAACTCTACTCAACAATATCAAGTAAAATGGCCAAATTTTGATCATTGTCAAACATAACCATAGTAAGAGAATCAAATTCCTCTTCAAAAAACAATGTCCCTAGGCTTATCTCCCGCACAAACTTAACACCTGGGCATTTCCTAATTTAAAAATTACTATATTTGTGAGAAAAATTTATTAACAAACAAATTAATATAGGTTATCATACCAAAAAAAATCCGTACCAACAATATTTGAACTTTGAAAAAGACTAAACTGACCATTTCTAAATGAACAATTATAACCAATTTTATCATTTACAAAAATAGAAACCAAATTTCATCGAAATGACAGTACAAAATTTCTCTTTCAAATCCAAATAATAACATTTCTTCAGAAATAACCTAAATGTCTCTATGTCCTTAACTCTCACCGATTTGCCATCGCCCACATGGATGAGTCTTTCGGCATCAATTGGCTTTCGGCAATTCAGGCAACCCTGTATTAGCACATTGATGTTAGAAGTTGCACCGGAGTCTAACAATCAAATCCATATGGTATAAAAGTTTATCCACAGAGCAAACCAAAATAAGAAGTGTGATAATCGGCACATTCTTCTTTAAGTAACCACTTCTCTTGCAAAAGCAGCAGATCAATTCCTCATTCTGCTCATTTTGTATTTTCTTGACAGGTGGATCAAGTGCAACTTATGTATTCTTTCTTTTCTTGTTCTTGTCCTCAGAGGATATAGACAAATGAGCACTTTCTATCTTTTCTTGCTTTATCCTTTTGTTCTTGCACACAATGTGGGATGAGCTCATTGAGGGACAATTTGTCCTTTTGACATTTATAACTCACTTCAAAATTGCTCAGATTCAAAAAAATATGCTTGAATTGTCAAATAATGGTATTCCCCATCACAAGATACCTAGCACAACATTAATATTTATATTGTGTTTGGGAGTGTAGGGTATCTAAAAAAAAACAGGTTTTGTCTAATCTTTCTGTTTAGGAAATAGTTTTAAGTATGTTTATTATAAAGCAACAACAAAAATTAGCGACCCCGGAAAAGTAGAACCTGACATATTTTTTCTAACCATGGTGGAACTAACAAAAAAATCTCAAATTTTAAGTTATCTTTGGCCCATCAAATTATCAACAAACCACATGAAACTAACAACAATCTTTATTTTACCAAACAGATAAAATTTTATTTATAATAGTTTTTCAAAAACAACTTTTAAAATACTTTATTACAATATTTATTGCCACATCACTGTAATTCCAAATGCAAGTTTAGTCTTTGGACAGAAATATTAATTTACAAGTGGTACTGTTGGTGTAGTAATCAAATATTGACAATAAATCCTATCAAGCAATAAGCTGCCCTTTGCACCGACTAATTGATCACATTGAAACTTGATCATCGTCACATATTTATTACCATAGTTGTTTATGTAATTCACCCAAACATTGTCTTTCCTTTAGGCCAAGCAATAAATGCATGAATTACATGTTCTAAAATAAAATTAATCTACACAATAGAGGCTGCTTTGGCAACATATTGCTTTAATTAATTTATTCCGAACACTAGTCAAAATAATATTGTAGCAAAATTTGAATAATTTAGTGATCCAAAGAGAACCCTTTTGTCGGTATGTAAAAATTATGTCCATAATGCTGAAGATTCTCTATTCTCATAAGTAGGAAAAAAAAAAATATGATGAGCAATAGGAAAAAAATCCTCATCCCAAAAGTAGGCACCAAATAAACGACACTATGGTAAAAACTTAATGGCACATAAATTTTCCATAATAAAATTGGGACAAATTTGTCATAATTTACGCAGTTCGGCTCCTTAAAAAATTCTTCACGAGACTTTGGCATGGTCTCATGTATATTTAAATAACATGCATACTTATCTGAATATCATAAATGTGTTAAAAACAAATATGAATTAGATCCATATATCAACATGGGACACCAAGAATTAATAAACAAACATGACATTCGATTTTACAAGAAGGTGTTAATGTGAAACTAACTGATCAAGCATATAAATACATGCATGTGTCTATCCAAAAGAATACCAAGCCCTATGCTTTGTATGGAGCAAATTAAAACATTGAATCCATATGCAGGTAATAACAGATATGTTTAACTATGTAATCCAGAAAATTTTGCTCCTTTAGAAGAGTTTGGATCAAATGCTTACCACGTACAAATCAAGAGCAATAAAAGATACATAAGTGCAAGATCTAATTTCATAGCATCAGACCAGATCTAAACACCTAGTATAAACCAAAAACCGAATTTCATCTACAATATGAAGTGCTTAATTACGCTCACTTTACTGACTCCAAAAATAAAGAATAGATAACAGAAATCCGAACCACAGCACACGCAGCAGAACTGACATATCCAAATAGCATCTGATCCAAGCAATTGATCTATACGCGAAAAAAAAACAGACCGGAGAGAAATTTCATATCATCTTTTCGAGAAACTTTAAGGTTCTAACTTCACATATGCAAGACTCCGATATCACTTGTTGGAAATAAATAGATTTACATACAAGATCTCATATACGATAATTAGAATATCAAGAATTGTATACTAATTTTAGTCCTAACGTCATCATGGACGGTCGTAGATCAGATCTATAATAGTAGATCTAAACATTTAATCTTCGAATGCGATAGACAAACATATTTTCCTCCTATCTACTAATGAGATGCAGATTTGATTAATGTGTCATGTCTTGTGGACCTGATTTGTGTTTATAAACTCCTTATTGGAGTATTTCTATTTCAACCCATCAATAAAACAAAAATTAACCTCACATCACTACAAATATAATTAGCCCCCAATTTATTATTATTAAATACTTAAACCCAATAATACAATTTTATTTGATCAATCTATATTTAGGTTAACTTTATAATAACCATGAAATACAGTATGACATATAGAATGGTACAAAAGAGAATTTTATCTAACAAGATCAATATATCAGATCCAACTGAGCATACAAGGTGGCAATTCACTTGTCCAACTAAGCAGACAGTGGGTCTCATTTATAAGATTTTCGTTGCATCTAACAACCATTCGACATAAGACCTTCTCCAACAGAATTGGATCTCTATACCCTCATATACATATCTCTGTAAAAAGATTCCATATCTATATTTCTACTTTCTCCAACAGAATCTCTAAACCCAAAAACATATAGGTAGAGGAGAGAGAATACCTAAATTTACTAATTCTCTGCAGTAATATCTAAAATAGGAATCGAGATAGGTATTCTGTTGGAGCAAGAAAGATATTACTGATACCTAAATTTTAGGCTATCAATCCTTTTAGATATTCTGTTGGACAAGGTCTAAATGGGCTAAGTATAAAAGAGAGCCAAAAAAAAAAGTTGGTGTTATGTGTTAGTATTTTTTAAACTTAGGGCTTTCTGATAATAGGGTACAGATAACCGGGGTATTCAGCAATTTCCTATTTAATTCTTTTAGACTTTTGTATTACTATACTGAAGTGCACTCTCTCGAAAATTCTTCAACCTGATAATTCGAAGTACGTAATATTTGGTGTAACAATGAGCAGCTTTAAGAATGCGATCGTGTCATGTCATGGTTCGGAAATAATGGAAGACACAATGTTTTGACCTTTAGGAAATTTGGGGACAAGTATGTCGTGCACATTCGGATGTTTTTGCAGCTTCTTGATAAACCGATAATTACACTTTTTCATTGTACTGAATCACTAAATCCTACATAAGTAATATTAGCAAAAGAAAGTCGCATAAGGCTGAGAGACCTGCCGACACCCAGAAAGTCCACGTTGTGAATTGATAGTTGATAAAAAGGGTGAGCAAACAAATTAAATATGGTTAACATTGCACGCGTCATGGGGCTACGTGTATGTTTGTCCCTTTGAAATCTTCTTAGAGAGAAGCAAATCGTAAAGATGGGGCTTTAGCCATGAGACGAGGCAAATTAGTGTGCGACTTCACTGGAGATTTCCCCAACAAATCTTGGTGGTCCATGTTAATCCTATAAATCATGTGTGTGTGTGATATGGCTAATATTGGTTCTTAAAAGATATCTCTCTCTTAAATTTGAACTTGTAACCTATAGCTTCACCTCTTAGCTAACACATATGTTTGGTCCTCCTTTAACCACACATATTTGCTTGTCATAGTTAAAACGGAACTTTGTTGAGAAAAACTTAGTTTACTTTAAAACTATGAATTTATTTTCCAAATAACCCAAAAAAAAAAATAAATTACAAAACTAACCCCTAACTTTTAAATTTTACAAAAATAGCCCTCTATCACGAACCGAGCCGCGCGACTGATCTTCAATCGCTAGCCCAGCTAGCGACTGATGACGTGGCACGGCCCAACGCTCCACTGGCCCAATTCACGTGCCACGTATGCTTTCAGTCGCTAGCCCGGTTAGCGACTGAAAAGATATAAAATTATGTCATACCAATAAGTTACAAAAACTGGTTGTAGTCTAGTTGGTTAAGACGTTCTAGCTGGGCTAGCAACTGAAGATCAGTCGCGCGGCCCGTTCGCGATAAAGGGTTATTTTTGTAAAATTTAAAAGTTAGGGATTAATTTTGTAATTTATTTTTTTTTATGGATTATTTGGAAAAAAAATTCTAAAACTACTATGGTTGGCGTCTAAATGCCTAAACTCCTGTCCGATATCAAATTTAAAACAAATAGTATCAAATTCTCAATATAGCCCTGCGAGATAGATTAATCTCTTGTAACTCTAGTGGATTCGTCTGAACTTACAGGTGGGCCCATGAATTGTGGTGGAATTTACCTTTTTAACTGCATCTTCTTTCCGCGTCGCGGCGAAGACCCGGCCGGCACTCGCACATGCCCGTATGCTGTAAAACGTCAAGGGTTTAAGTAAAATCGCAGTTAGTAGTACGTGGCCAAGTGCTGTGTGCAACTTGCCAGCAATTATATAAGGGCCCTGTCGCTGTTTATTCCAAGCACCCACTTGTTTCTTACTTTCTTCTTCTTCCTCTCGTGTGTTGTCTCTTGGTACTCTCCCCTCCTGTACTTATCCCTTCATCTCTCCAGTCATGGCAAGCTAGAAACAGCAGAGGAATTGGAGGATCACATAAAGGTGTGATCTTGTTTTCCTTTTCTTATGGTCTTGTTCTACACATGTTTGAATAAAAATTGTATTTTTACTATTTATTTATTGTTATTGTCTGCCTTCTCTGCTCTGTGTTTTGTTTAACCAGATTTTTTTTTCGTTCTTAGGTTTGGTGGTCTTGTTTCAGTTGTTTGGATCATCTTTGCTCTCCTGTTTTCATGTTTTACGTTTGACAGTATTAGTTTTGTTGAAGCTGTGTGGTCTAAATGTTTAACTCATGACATAGTTCTACTAATTAATGAAAGCCCTTTTGTGTATGTATAGGAACAGGCTAGGCTGTTATGTCTTGGAGAGATGCTTTGCTTTTTATTTTGGATCAGAAAAAAATATACTATATCTTCTGATTTTTTTTTGGTTCCATTTATCCTTGCACATTCTTCCCCATCTTGGTGTGCGTGTGAGAGAGAGGAGATGCATTTTTGTCTTCATTGTTCTTTGTCATTTTGAGATGACTTTGATCCATTTATGTGAGTAAGGCGCATGGGCACATGTCCTTATTTTCAACTATATCAATATCCATATGTTTTTGTGGTTGCTATAAGTTATAAATGAATCAATAAGAAAGCTTTTTTCTCCTCAAAACGGATCAGTCGTTATGCTCCGAGGTAAGCTCACTTTCACCAATTTCAAGTCATAAACACACCAAAAAAAAATGCACAATTGCGCCTTCTGATTGATGATCAATACTCAGTAGAGACTAAAAAACTTTTCTACCTCAATTGGTTTGCCTTTTATGTCATACAAATTATCATTTGACTATATAAATTTGCAATTTAAGCTCATAGGCCATATTTCAAGTGAGATATATATTATTAGTATAATATATACTACAGTCTGTGAAATAATTTCTAAAAAAATATTCTGCGTGCCGCCTATTCGCCACCACCAGATACGTTTAGCATCTCTTTCCAAATTATTACCATGCCATTTAAATTTCACACGTTCACACATAATATACGCACAACCGAACTCATCCATCCCCTCGAGCGAACTTACTTACTTTGCTTCTGTCCAGGTGAAACAAATACTACTTGGTTGTGAGTGGCCATGATGGGAGGCGGGCTACTGATGACGATGGAGCAGGGCATGGCGTTCCCGGGCGCCCGCAACCTCGCGGAGGCCAACAGCGACAAGAGCCTCATCGGCCTCGGCGGCGAGTGCTTCACGGACGAAGGGGACCTTGTGAACCCCGTGCCGGAGAGCTTCCCCGAGGATGAGAGCGACGATGAGATAGAGGACATTGAGGAGCTGGAGCACCGCATGTGGCGCGACCGCATGCGGCTGAAGCGGCTCAAGGAGTTGCAGCAGAACCGCAACGGCAGTGGTGGCAAGGACAGTGCGGTAGCCGGAGACGCGTCGAGGCAGCGGCAGTCGAAGGAGCAGGCGCGGCGGAAGAAGATGTCGCGGGCGCAGGATGGGATCCTCAAGTACATGCTCAAGATGATGGAGGTGTGCAACGCGCAGGGGTTCGTATACGGCATCATCCCTGAGAAGGGCAAGCCGGTGAGCGGCGCCTCCGACAACCTCCGCGGCTGGTGGAAGGAGAAGGTCCGCTTCGATCGCAACGGCCCGGCGGCCATCGCCAAGTACCAGGCGGACAACGCTGTGCCAGTGCGCGAGGGGGAGCGCGGCACCGTTGGGAGAGCGGCGGCCGGCCCGCACTCTCTGCACGAGCTGCAGGACACCACTCTGGGGTCGCTGCTCTCGGCGCTCATGCAGCACTGCAACCCGCCGCAGCGGCGGTACCCACTCGAGAAGGGCGTGCCGCCGCTGTGGTGGCCGGACGGGAGGGAGGAGTGGTGGCCGGACGTGGGCGTGCAGAAGGAGCAGGGACCGCCGCCGTACAAGAAGCCGCACGACCTCAAGAAGGCGTGGAAGGTCGGCGTGCTCACCGCCGTCATCAAGCATATGTCCCCCGACGTCGAGAAGGTCCGCCGCCTCGTGCGGCAGTCCAAGTGCCTGCAGGACAAGATGACCGCGAAGGAGATCTCCACTTGGCTCGCTGTGCTCACGCAGGAGGAGGACCTCTACCTCAAGCTGCACCCCGGAGCCTGCCCTCCGCCGTCCTCCTCCGTAGGCGCGATGTCGTTCACCGCCAGCTCCGGCGAGTACGACGTCGACGGCATCGAGGACTACAAGGTCCCCATGCAGACGCCGATGAAAGAAGAGGTCAGCAACGTCGAGTTCATCCAGAAGAGAAGCGCGCCGGCCACCGTGGAGCCCGAGCTGAATCTGAACAACAACCGCGTGTACACCTGCGACAACGTGCAGTGCCCGCACAGCAACTACGCGCTCGGGTTCCTAGACCGGAACGCGCGAAACAGCCACCAGTACAACTGCAAGTACAACTCCACCCTCCCGCCGAGCACCACCGAGAACAAGCCGCCGACCGTCTTCCAGACGCTCGGCGACATGGACTTCGGCCTGCCCGTCGACGGCCAGAGATCTATCGCCGAGCTGATGTGCATGTACGAAGCCAACATGGCCGCGAACAGGAGCCTAAGCAGTAACACTGTCACTCTAAGCATGCAGATGGATGGCTCGCATTTCGCGCAGAGCAATGCCTTTGGGGGCATATTGTTTAGTGATGTCAATAATATGATGCAGCAACCGACTACGCCGTTCTTGATCCGCCACGGCATGACGTTCGGAGGCGACATCGCCGCACCGCCGCCCGAGTTCAGGTTCAGTTCAGGTTTAAGCATGTCAGGAGGCACCGTCGATTATTCCGGCTCCATGCAGCAGCCACCGCAGATGAACAACGGACCGAACTGGTACTACTGAAGAATTTGAATAAACCATGTAGGTTGCATTAGCGTTTTTAATTCATGCTGTCTTGTAAGGACTGGGTAAGTATACAGGTCTTTCTCATAGGTTTTGCAGCAGCTGCAGAAGGCTGGGAGAACAGGAGTGTTGCTATGCTTATGTTCTTCCATCAAACCTCTTATGGAAACTTTGATGTTACTCTAGTTTAATCTTTTTTAGCTTCATGTTGTCCATCATATAATTATGTGTTGATCGGTATGCACGTTAAGGGCTTTGCTCTGACATGATTCTGCGGAGTCACTCCAGATTTTTGTATCTTCAGTTCAGTTTAGGGTAAAAAGATCTGTCTTTTAGATCAAGATGTTGGAAGTGGGATTAACTCCTTCCAAAAAGCCAAGACATTGCAATTTTCAACATAGCCTAAAGATGCTTCTGCAACTGCTCATAGATTGTTCTTTCTTTTGTCTAATTAAAGCTGCCTTTTCCTGATCTAGAAAAGCAAAAGATTGACCCTTCATGAACACGAGGGACCTCTATGCATGATTTATTCCTTCGTGGTGGCAATCTATCATCTATCATGTATTTTCACTTGTGGCCACACACATGCTCACTAGGACTCCCAAATCACGGAGCAATGTATGAGCATGACAAGGACTGTTTACTTGACGGCCCATGCGGGCCAGCAGTACAGCGGCGCCGCGCCGGTAGATGGGCCACACCTAGATAGTAGTATACAGGTCATATTGCTAGCGGCGCAATTTCTCCAATATTATTGATTCTAGAAATTCGGTTACTAATAATTGGAGTAGATCTATAAATATGTCAATGTTGTGTATGTTAGCACTTTCTCTTATTTTATTCATAGGAGTTTGAATCAAATAGAAAATTATTAGGATTATCTCTTTTTTTATTTCTAAGAGTTTGAGTCAATGTGTTGTCTCTTAACTTATTAATGAAAATTTGAGTCGAATTCTAACTAGAGTCTTAATTAATTTCAATTTATGCTTAGTTATATATAAGAGTTGATTTTTTAATTTGATTTGCTTTCTCCTAAAATAAAGACTCTTTTATCTATAACAAATGGTATTAGAATTTAGATTTCTCAAGTCCTAGATTTAACCATCGCCCCAAAGGCGACGTATGTCTTGGGAGCAGGGTGGTGCCAATCATTCTCTTTTTGTTCATTGGTCCTCCTTGTTATCTACTCTTTTGAAACTCTAAAACCCATCTCAAAATAAGATCTTTTGTCGCCTCATGCAACAAACCTATTCTCTATTATGTTGCTATTTGTCGAGGGATTGCTTTGACACGTGAATTTATTTATATGTGGGGGAGCATGTGTGAGCGAAGAAGATTGTCGAGAACAACAAAAGATTGCAAAGTACAAGGGGTTTTCACATGTTTGGGTAGAGCAAATTTGACCCTATGTCCTAGGGCGCGACAGATCTAGCACTCTATAGTAATGCGAAAAGGTCCAGGAGGCCCTAACTATACTGTAACAGAGAATACAGCGATAGCTAAGCACCAAGCAAGGAAGCCAGTCTTTCGCCAAGCGTTGACTATGAGTACTAGAGTATTGAAAAGTACTAGAGTATTGAAACAAACAAACCCTATTCTCGAGAGATGAAAAACTATTATTAGATTTGTTGCTAAAATATCGGTACTAAGCCCGAAACTCCCAGCGGATGGCCAGTGACCCAAAAAAACGAAAGAATGGGAAGTTTCGGGAAGAAATTGGAATGGAATAATATCGATTCATACAGAGGAAAATGTTCACTATTGATGCAAACACTGTACCTAGAGGATAGGGATAGAGAAAGAGGGAAAAATCGAAATGAAATAAATAAAGAATAAAGCCAAAAAAAATAAGTCGAAGATAGAAGAGCCCAGATTCCAAATAAAGAAATTGAAACTCGAAAAGGATCCTTCTGATTCTCAAAGAATGAGGGGCAAGGGATTGATACCGAGAAAGATTTCTTCTTATTACAGGAGATTTCTTCTTCTTATTATAAGACGTGATTTGATCTGCATATGTTTGATAAAAGAACAATCTTCTTCTTTAATCATAAATGGAAAGTGTTCAATTAGAACATGAAAACGTGACTCAATTGGTCTTAGTTAGTCTTCGGGACGGAGTGGAAGAAGGGCGAAGATTCTCGAACGAGGAAAAGGATCCCTTCGAAAGAATTGAACGAGGAGCCGTGAGGATACCTAAATTTGATTAAGTGATTATTTTTGTCCCTCGTTCTCCTCTGTTTCACAGTCGTTATTTAAGATAGGCCGTAGTTGCCCTTATCTCCTGAACAAATGGTATTTGATTTGGCGGGATTGTAGTAGTGCCCGTTAATTCTGTTGAGATTTATCTAGATTCTCCTGAACAAACGAGATTTGATTTGGCGGGATTGTAGTGAGACACCCATTAATTCTGTTGAGATTTTTCTAGATTTTGGTGCCGAATTAGAAGTATATGGCAGCAAATTTTATCTACAATGGATCCAAGGATTTGAGTTGATTTATTGGGCTGACGGTGGGAGTGAGACCGTACTGTCAATGACCCAATGGCTCATTTGGTTGGATATTCACCACATGTGTAACAACGATGAATTTTGTCTGGGATTCGTGTGTTGATGCTGCTTGAGATCCATATCCTCTATTGTTGCTCTCCATTGTCTGTGGTACCACGCTCCCATCTGCCTTTCTACCTTAGCCGTTGTCGACAAATCTTTTTCTGCTACCCAGCTCTAGATCAAATCTATTAGACTACTGATTCTACTCTAGATAGTTTGTTGTTGTCTTTGTTTCCATTGGTATGATATCCGTTTTCTTTTGTTAGTGGTTCATCAGCACAATGTTTTTTTTGGAGTTCTATAGATACATTCTTTGTGTCTAATTTTGTTGGCCTATTAGTATGGTTATTTGTCTTGTTGGTTAAACACTAAATCGTAAGAAATTGTTTTCGTACAGAGGAGTTTGATTGAGCACGTGACATGTATTCATTATGTGTTTTCTAGTTTGGAGTTTTTTTGGTTTTAAGGAGGTATATTGGTTCATGAGTTTTTTCTCTACTGTTTTGAGCTATTTGAAATTTTCATTTAGATCATGTTGTATTTGGACCGATTCATATTTAACAACATCAACAAAAATCTATACTTCATTCTTTACTATGTCAAGTACATATAGTGTCTATTTCGTCCAACCAAGAAGCTAATCCAACTATATTTGGACTTTGTAGTGTCTATTTAGAGTTCATTAATTTGCTACTGTGTCAGGAGATAAAAAATAGGAAGAGCTATGTAATTTGGAAGAAGTATATACATTTGAAATTCAGCTATTATGCCAAATTGGCATATTTTGATTTTGTTTTTGTTTTGGATGGGATTTCGAGTTAATAAAGAGATTGTTAGAGTTGACTCTTATATCAATTCTACAGAAATTTAAATCAAGCAATAAATTATTAGGATAATGTATTATCTTATTTGTAAGAGTTTGAATCAAACTCTAGTTTAGAGTCCTAGTTAATTTCAGTTTAGATTTAAATCGATATAAAGGATAATATCTTTATAATTTTGTGTTATTCCTTCTAAAATAAATACTCTCTTATCTTACATTGTATCCGTGATATTTTTGTAAATGATCATCTGTTATTTGGATCTCATACAAGATTTGAATTGTATATCTCTTTCTTACGATGTAACTATACTTAACAAGTATCATATATAGCCGCTCTTGATGCCTTGAACCATAAGAGTACTACTGTAGAGGTGCCCCTCTGAAAATTTGAGTCGGCTCTAAGCTAAGGATTAAGCATGCTAGGGCAACCAAATCTGGCCCCTGTCGAATACAAATCCTTCTCGAGATCTATCTAATCTACCTCTTCACAAAAAAAGAGAAAAAAAAAAGGAAATTTGTATGCAGCCAGTTAGTTATGAGATAAGAAATGGTCAGATTGTTTGAACATTGTACATACGTCCATGACCTTTTTAAAGTTTTAGCTATGAGAAACAAAAGATGTGCCTAAAACATACGGCTAGGGACTTCACTTCTTTCTCTTAAAGCTACTTTCCAATTGTTTGGACCGGGTAAAGCCTCACATGCTCAAGAAAGCACTTCAAAGCAACCCACTAGCTAATCAACCATAGCTCAGTTTACACGAATTCAAGAAACCAAGAAAATTACCCGAAAATATTGCATCTAAACATATAGTGCACACCATAATTATTAATTGGTAGATGAAGAAAAAAAGATATACTGACAAAAACTTTAACTGAATTCGAATCTTCTTTAGATGCACGACGATACACGAAAAACTCGTGACACATAGAAAAGCAGAGCATCTACACTGCAGGCTAGCTAGTTAGCAGCTAACTAGAAACAAAAACACACGCATCTATCTTTTTGGAGGCACTATGCAGGGGTTTGTGCAGCACTTTATGGCACGGGAACAATGCAGTGATAGGCATGCTGACTGCAACTGCATACAGTGCAGTACATACACTACTGACTACACCAAGTGGCTGAAAGAAGTGTGAAGTGGCCGGCTGCTGCGTGAACGCAACATGAGAGGAGGCAAAGTGGGGCAATGGCAGCATGGAGTCCTCGTCCACTGTGTGTGTGGTTACGGCGGCCTGTGGTCCGGGCAATTTTGACCGAATTACACCTCATCTGCCTGTGACTGGTGAAGATTCGGCGGTCACTTCTTCCTTCCCCCCGTATGCATTTGCCCTGTGGGCGTTGCCAAATGGATGGACACATCGAATGAAAGGAACAGTGAGGTCCTGTTTCCCTTAACTTTCGGCTTATGAAATATGCTAGTTTTGTTATTTTATTATTTGCTAAGAGATGTGAAGAGAGCAAGGGAGAGAAATGAGCTGTATAACCCTGAGGTAAGGCTGCGACATATTACACTGTTTATCCTGATTTAAGTTACATGTTAAATTGGTTGTTCAGCCGTGAGTTTATTTTGACCAATAAATTTAAAGTAAACTGAGTTTAACATCCTCTATATCAATTCAACTCTGCAACTAACATTTTACTCCTTATATTATATATTTGAACCCCTTATTATTCAAGTCAAAATGTATATCATTTCTTTCGTATTATAGGGATCACACTTAACAGATTCAGATAAATTGAAAGTTAAGAGAAAAATATAAATCTCTAGCAAAAAATTCCAAACATCTCAAAATCCCACGCACTTCATTCCAATAATTGATTTTTATCAAACAGCTGTAGCCACCATACCTTTTGTGCCTTTTTGACTGAAACCAGCCAGCCAGTGTTTCTTTTGCATGGGACCTGTCAAGTTTGTGCTCAACATGTTGTGATGCCAAAGCCAAACATCTGTAGAAAATATACACCATCGACAGGTGCCAAACTAGCAGAAACATCCGGTCGGGGAAATGCTGAACCTTGCAAGGAAGTAATCAAGTAAGTACATTGATCTAGGCTACACTCTTAAGAAGAGGCACAACCTTTAGTTGGCCTGGTGAGTGCAAGGTTCGGCATGCCCATGCAAATGAGATGTGCACGCTGTTAATTAACATCGATCTTTCCTGTGCAGGTGCAGCGCATTCCGTTCAATGCACAGTAAGATGGCAACATCTGCGCTCCGGTGCTCGTTCTGTTCTTGCCCTCTTTGAAAAATCGCATGATTCGTATCACAAGTCGAAATTCACGCTTGTCGGGCCATCTCATTCTTGAAAGGTGATTTCAATACACCGTAAAAGTACAGTATGCTATACAAGTGATATGCCAAAAGATATTTATCGCTTTAAATTATGCTTGTTAATCTATTTGGATCATAGTTGACATGTGGAACTAATATAAATCTATTGTTATAAAATTTATTGAGACATATTATTTGACTATTGAATCACATAATCTATAGTTAGAATCTGAATATATCTACTTGATATGAATTACGAATAATCTCAACCATTCATTTATATAAATCTAATGTTTCTTATACAAGACTAGATATTATATAATTTGCTTTGTACATCTTTTAAGTTCCCGTCCCTCAGACAAGGCACTTTTGTATTCTTTGATTTCCATAGGTTGTCCCACTTGATGTACAAACCGTCGGTTAATGGGGGAGCATGCACGGTAGCCGGGCAAAGCTGACCACAGGAAATACGAGTTTTTTTACTAATAACCCAGATTTAAAAAATAATTACAAAATTAACCACAGTTGCGAGAATTTACAGAAATGACCTGCCACGTAAGCATGTCGAGCTCCCAGAGCTCGACAAGGTGCATGTCGCACGGGAACCAACCTGTCATGGTCTGAAGGCACGACTAGGCCCTTGTCGTGCCCCTCGACCACGACAAGGCACGACTACAGCTTGTCGTACTGTGAGGACTCGACAACTGAAAAAGAATTATTGCGGGAACGGGGATTCGAACCCGAGCCAAGGACACGGGAGCGGGCGCGCGAGCCAGTTGGGCTAGGATTCTTAGCTACACTAGAAGAGTAAGCCTAATTAATATCCAGAAACATGTCGTGGATCCAGAGTTCGACAAGCAAAAATGTTTTAATTGCGGGAGCAGAGATTCGAACCCGAGCCAACTACGTTGCAACCGAGGACTCCCACCAGCTGGGCTAAGACACTTAACTGATATAATACCACTACACATTTTAATATTGTGCAGCTTGTTGAGTTTCCAGAACTCGACAAGCTGCTGGTCCCCTCTTTATTCTTCTCTGGTCCCCTGCGCCCAACTCACTCACACACACTCATTCATTTCAAGCAGCAGCAGCACACACATACACCTCATCTCATATCTTCCACCCTAGATCTAGCACAATTCGTCCTATAAATTTATTCGGTGTAGAAGAGAAATTTGTAGAGAATTGCGAGCTCTTCGAAAAGAGGTAATTTTTTTCGAAATGCATTTAAGATTCTGTTAATTATGTTGCTAATGACGTGATTAGGGTTTATATTTATGTTTATATGTATACAAGAGTAGGTATTATGTTTTTAGGAATATGTTTAGGAAATATTTGTATGTGCATGTGTATGTATGTTTGTAAAAATAGGTTTTTTTAAATGTATGTGTGTATGTTTGGAAATGTATGTGTATATATTTGGAAAATAGGATTTTATAAATGTATGTATGTGTGTTTGGAAAAAGATTTTTGAAATATATGTGTGTATGTTTGGAAAAGTATGGTTTTTAAATGTATGTTTGTATGTTTGGAAAATAGGTTTTTGAAATGTATGTGTGTATGTTTAGAAATATATGTGTGTATGTTTGGAAAATAGGATTTTATAAATGTATGTGTGTATGTTTGGAAAATATGGTTTTTAAATGTATGTGTGTATGTTTGAAATGTATGTGTATATGTTTGGAAAATAGGGTTTTATAAATGTATGTGTGTATGTTTAAAAAATAGGTTTTTGAAATGTATGTGTGTATGTTTGGAAATGTATGTGTGTATGTTTGAAAAATAGGGTTTTTAAATGTATGTGTATATCGTTTTAGAAACTATGTGCATGTGTGTATGTTTTTAGAAAATATAAAATTAGGTTATTTTTAATTGTGCACATACATACTGTATGTCTAAAAATTAGGTTTTTGACATATATGTGTATTTATTTAGAAATTATGAAACTAGGTTATTTTCAATTACATGCATGCATGCATGCTCTATATTTAGAAATTATGTTTTTGAAATGTATATGTGTATGGTTTTAGAAACTATATGCATGTGTGTATGTTTGTAGAAAATATAAAATTAGGTTATTTTTAATTGTGCACATACATATTTTATGTCTAAGAATTATGTTTTGTAAAATATATATGTGTAAGTATCTAGAAATTATGAAACTAGGTTATTTTCAATTACATGCATGCATGCATGCTCTATGTTTAGAAACTATATTTTTCAAATGTATATGTGTATGTATGATTTTAGAAACTATGTGCATGTGTGTATGTTTGTAGAAAATATAAAATTAGGTTATTTTTAATTGTGCACATACATACTCTATGTCTAAGAATTAGGTTTTGTAAAATATATATGTGTAAGTATCTAGAAATTATGAAACTAGGTTATTTTCAATTACATGCATGCATGCATGCTCTATGTTTAGAAACTATGTTTTTCAAATGTATATGTGTATGTATGGTTTTAGAAACTATGTGCATGTGTGTATGTTTGTAGAAAATATAAAATTAGGTTATTTTTAATTGTGCACATGCATACTCTATGTCTAAGAATTAGGTTTTGTAAAATATATATGTGTAAGTATCTAGAAATTATGAAACCAGGTTATTTTCAATTACATGCATGCATGCTCTATGTTTAGAAATTATGTTTTTCAAATGTATATGTGTATGTATGGTTTTAGAAACTATGTGCATGTGTGTATATTTGTAGAAAATATAAAATTATGTTATTTTTAATTGTGCACATGCATACTCTATGTCTAAGAATTAGGTTTTGTAAAATATATATGTGTAAGTATCTAGAAATTATGAAACTAGGTTATTTTCAATTACATGTATGCATGCTCTATGTTTAGAAATTATGTATTTCAAATGTATGTATATGTATGGTTTTAGAAACTATGTGCATGTGTGTAATGGTGTCATGTTATTTACGCGTGAGATGAATGTGTGTAGGGAATGGAGAGTCCAAAAAAAATTTGCATATTTTATGGTGACGGCATAATTCGCGAGGGGCAAAGCGGGGTTGATATGAGCCGTTGCTAGTATGTGACGGGCGAGCTGAGCGTACATAACACCTCATTCCTAGAGCTGAATTTGTGGATCTTGAATATGTTCGGGAAGCGGCCTCGTGATGAAATGGCTCTAATTGAAGGGCTCATCGTTCGTGAGGTAGATAATGAGCCATACTGGATGCTGCGCGAAATTAAAGGGGACAAATCTTAGAGCTCTTATATTCGAAGAGTAGAAGACCCCCATGGCGGACTGCTCGGCCAGTTCGCGATGTATGTGCAGTTCTGCAACATACGAGCAGCCGAGTGTGCGGTGGAGGATGAGCCAAGCGTCATGCTCAGTCCTGCGAGATTCAGGGCTATCGAGTGGTCGGATGTATTCTGCCATACTAGCGTAGATGTGTGCGAGGTACTGGATTGCCTTCCATCAGTGTCCAACGAAGATGATTCGACGGACTCAGAGGTATCTGATGGCTCTGATGACGATACTCCTGGTCCTCCGCAGGAGTGGCTAGATCACTCAGCATACAGTCAAGCTGTGTTGCCAAGGGATCAGGATTCAAGGTGGTCTTTCGAGCACGGTGGCTTACAAGTAGAGCAGGAGTTTCAAAACAAGGAAGATCTAAAGAATGCCGTGGCGAGCTGGTCCCTCACAATTAACCGGCAATACAAGGTCGTCAAGTCAAACCCCAACCTTTTTGTCGCAGCCTGTGTAACAGCAGGCTGCCCATGGAAGATTCGTGCGATGCGGCCGAAGGACGACATCGGTTTTGTAGTGACAAGAGTTACCACACACACACATGCCTGCTCACGGAGGCGCTGGACAGACACAGGAACTTGACGTCAGCGTACGTTGGTAATATCATCCAGCCGGCCGTGTGAGAGAACATTTTGATAATGCCGAGAGAAATAATGAAGCAAGTTACTGATAGGTGTGCGTACACTATACGGTATGCAAAGGCCTGGAGAGCAAAACAAAAGGCAATTGAGGGCATGTTCGGCACATTCGACCACGCGTACAACAATGTGATGCAGTTGCTGCGCGACATCACTCAGACCAACCCAGGCACATTTTTAGATTTCTTCGATCAGCAAGCTACACGTCGAGATGGTAGCCCCATACAGAACACTCGGGTACTCCGTCGATTGTTCTGGTCATACCGCTAGTGCATCGAGGCATTTGCTTATTGTCGTCCGGTCATATGCGTGGATGGTACGTTCCTGACCGGAAAGTACAAGGGCAGTCTTCTCATTGCTGTTGCTGCGGATGCTAACGACCAATTGGTTCCATTGGCGTACGCGATCGTCGAGTCTGAAAACTCAGAAAGTTGGTTGTGGTTTCTGGTCAACGTGAAGCGAGCGGTTGTTAGTGATCGAGAGAAGGTGTGCATCATATCGGACCGCCACCGAGGGCTGCTCTATGCCATTGAGGTAATGCGCGGGGCCCCAGATGCTTCATACAAATGGGAGGATGTGCGCAGCCGTTGGTGCATGCGGCACATTGCAGCAAACCTTTTCACACACTTCCGCAGTAAACAAATCATGGATCTGTTCAAGCGGCTATGCATGCAAAATCAATCGAGGAAGTTCTAGGCTGTGTTCGACAAATTGGAGGCGCTGACAGTGAAGTACTCCACGAGAAGGGCCAGCAATGCTGCTAATGATGCGAACGTGAGCAAATTCTCCCAATGGATTCAGGACAAGGACATCAAGAAATGGACCTTGCTGCACGACGAAGATGGCGCAAGGTTTGGGATAATGACGACGAACCTTTCAGAGATGTGCAATTATGTGTTGAAGGGAGTCCGGTGTTTGCCGGTGACTGCTGTAGTGGAGATGACATGGAACCGCACAGCCGAGTACTTCAACAACAAAAATGTAGCCGCCAAAACGCTAGTCGACGATCCCATGAGAATCTTGCCAGATGTTGTGCAGTCCTACTTGACTGCTCGCGTAGACAAGGCCCAGCGGCACGAGGTGACAGTTATAAACAGACTGCACCGAATCATTTAAGTCCGCCTTCGGCAGAAGAACGTGAGCGGCCAACTGAGGCCTGGACGGGTGCACGAGGTCATTCTTGGGGATGTCACTGAGTGCTCATGTAACAAACCGAAGCTACTGCACAAGCCCTGCTCGCATGTCCTTGCTTCATGTGCGGCGCTCAGTGTGAGCCTTGCGCCTTACCTTTCGGAGTACTTCAGCCTTGATAACCTTTCGAACACGTGGAGTGGCGTGTGGAGAGTTTTTATGACGCTCGGTGACTACAGAGTTATCCCTGCTGGCGAGACTACCTAAATCCCAGATGTAAATCTAAAGCGAACGGGTCCAGGTCGACGGAAGACACGTCGAATACACAACGACATGGATGAGTCACAGGGGGTAGCTCACGAGCTAGGAAATGCTCGATCTGTAGGCAACCCGGACATAGCAGGAAGGATTGTTTAAATGCACCCGTACCATCGACCTAGCTTTGTAATAAACTTTGTAATACGCTTCTCATTTACATTGAATTGTTGTAATCCATACGAAACCTTATAATATGATTTATGTTATGTTACTTTCATGTCGTGTGCTATCCATGGGTATGATACTTTCAATAACAGTTCCCGTTGTATGTTATGTTACTTTCAATAATGGTTCTTGTTTTATGTTTTGACAGGCATGGCTGGCGGGGATAGAGATCTTCCAGAGCTGCTGAGCAGTACATGTGATCGTGGACATCGCGGCCGCATCTTGTCCGAGGGCGGGGACTTGGAGCCGCTGGTAGTTCGTGCTCCCTTGGATTACTGGCCTCTGCATGAGGGCTATATCCCCATCCTCCGGGATGCAGGTTTATTGCCGTTCGCCCATATGCTACAGATAGGTCAGCATCTCACACTGGACAGGTCGTTGATCACCGCATTGGTAGATCAATGGCGCCGGAGACCCACACTTTCCACTTCCGCTGGGGGGAGATGACAGTCATGCTGGAGGATGTGAGCATGCTGCTTGGTTTACCTAGCAATGGACATCCCATCGTCCCCCGGCCAGCACGCCTAGATTGGCGCGCACAGATGCACCTCCGATTCAACATCGCTAAGCATGCTGACGAGATCCCGACATCCAGGCGTGGTGTCCCCCACCGATTTCTGGCGCACTACCGTGAGTGCCCCGATGATGCCCCCGCCGATGTAGTTCGGCAGCATCTCTTCGCCTACTTGTTGGTGACGCTGCAGTATATTTTGTTCCCTTCAACGCACGGTGACACTATGTACACGTGGTTCATTCCCCTGGTCGAGAGTATCGTCGATGCCGACGCAAGGGCCATGCCGCGTTACAACTGGGCTATGGCAGTGTTGTGCGCGACGTACAGGGGGCTTTGCGAGGCATGTTGCAGGACTGCGGCTGGATCATTGCTGTCCGCATGCCCTATACTGCTGCAGTTGTGGTCATGGGAGCACTTCCCTGTTGGTCGGCCACGTTTACAGCGGCCCATCCATCCGTACGGTGCACCAGCGGATTACGAGGATTGGGTGGATCGGCCGACCATGGGAGCCCGTTGGCTGGGAGGTCGGCCGAGGTGGTCATCGTCACAGATTCACCACTGTTACTTGGCGTACCTGGGAGAGTTTGATCTCCTACCGGACGCACACGTCATATGGAGACCATGGACACCGGAGCACATTTCCCAGGTTGCACCGCATGACATTTCCTCGCATTGCACCGCGGGCCAGGACTGCTGGCTTACACACCGGCACATGGTGTTCTCACATGTGGTGGAGCCGTATTTTCCGGAGAGGGTGATGCGCCAATTCGGACTACACCAGCAGATACCACCCCCGGAAAGAAATCGACAACGCCATCTCCCGCGGGAGATTCACGTGTATGCCTCGAACATTTTCTATATCTCCTATACGCACTCATATTTGTTTATTTCTTTGCTTTATGTGCATCGCGTCACCTTTTGCAGGCAAACACGTAGAGGAAAACATTTCGACAACTGGCAGATCAAGAATTCCAAATGGGTCGACGAGTGGGAGGACCACGCAGCGACGGATGTTGTTGTGGAGGAGAGGCCGTATGACCCTGGGACGTACCAGGCCTATCTTCAGTGGTACGTGCCGCGCACCCGCACGCGACTTGCTCGTGCGGCCCCTCTTCGCCGACAGAACTATCACATCAAGACAGTCTTCGACTCGGTCTTGATGTTCATTTCCCAGGCCGGATACATCGCTCGGTACGTTCGTCTTCGCTGGATACTTATGTTGGTCTCTTATCTTATCTATTTTTTCATAGTTCCCATATGAGTTTCGCATGTGCAGGCTGACTTAGCGTTGGCCATCGATAGGCAGGCGGCAAACCTGTTGTCTGGCCTTTCTCGGGGAGGACGACACTTCAAGACGGTGGTGCATGCTGCCCTACATTCCATCCGTGTAGCAACACAACGACTCTTCTTCGACGTAACTTGTGGCCGAAAGACAAATGCATCGGTTCCACACCGGAGAGGGGCCCAGCCACCTAGCTCGATGTCAGCCCAGCCTAGCCTGGGTGGTGCTCGACAGAGCACTTCGTCAGCACGGCGCAGTCATCGTGACACATCATCGACCTGGGGAGGTGACATACCGAGGACGTCCGTCGGCCCGTCTCGACTTCGTCGTTCCTCGTCAATGCACAGTGCTCGACGCAGAGATCTGCATATTGGGGGCCCGTTGAGACATCGCACTCCCGATTCAGATGACTCTGATGATGAGGACGACATTCGTCGTCAAGACAGGGACGATGTGAGTAGGGCGTTGGCAGAGCGGCTGGCGGCTGACGAAGATTGGGACCAGGCTCATATTGAGCAGGCGGCCCAGGGACAGAGACACTCAGTCCCTGGGGGGCCTACCTGGGAGAGTTGGGGGGAGCCCGCCCACGACCACATGGATGTATATGACGATCGTGAGTACTACGCTCCGCAGGGGGCCAAGCCCAGTTGGGTGGCACAACAGCGAGACAACGACGACTGGGTCTCGAGCATGTTAGGGTTGCACGACCCTCATGCACATCAGTACTACCAACCGGATGAGTTGGCGCCTAGCGAGCTCGAAGATCACCCTCCATCGACACAGCCATCTCTGGGTCATGCAGGTACTAAGCGGCATGGTCCTTCTACCGCGGCTGGGCGGCGATCACATGTGCCACCTGATTCGTACTCACCATCGCCTTTTCAGAGAGATAGACATGGGCATAAGAGGGGTCATCCAAACCCATAGCGAACATGTACTAACACTTTTATTTTCAAGTTGTTTACATTCAAAATGAATCATGCAGTTAACTAGATTTCTTATATATTTTTATTATATGTATATACATACATACATATATACATACTTACATATATATGTATATATGTATATATGTATATATATATATATACATAAATACATACGTACTGTATATATATATATACACATATATATATATATACATACATATATATACATATATATATATACTTACATATACATACATACATATACATACATATACATACATAGCCATACATACCTAGACATACATACATAGACATACATATACGTGCATATACAAACTCCTGTAGTACTAGAACAACTAAAACTCCTAGCCCAACTGGTGGGAACTCTCTTCTAAATTTTTTTGGTAAAAAATACGTTGTGGTCACTTGTCAAGTCCTCATAGCACGACAAGGGTTTAGTCGTGCCTTCCGACCACGACAAGTTGATTCCCATGCGACATGCACCTTGTCGAGTTCTGGGAGCTCGACATGCTTACGTGGCAGATCATTTCTGTAAATTCTCGCAACTATAGATTAGTTTTGTAATTATTTTTTAAATCTGTGTTATTAGTAAAAAAAACTCGTAGTACACATATCCTTATACACAGTTTTTGCGTCTCATCTGCAAATTACGGATTGGTCCTGGCTCCTGGGCTTCATCACGACGCAACTGCTCGGCTACACACTGCACTTACAAGAACAAATTAAGAGCTCATGCAACTTGGATTTGGTTGGAGTGCACTAGGCAGAAGCTGTACTGCAACAGTTGAGCAACGCGTGAGGGGCCCAACAGCGAGCTACTGTGGATGGACCATTCCCACAAAACATAAATTTCATATCAAAATGGACACATGGCCCAATATCAAATATTAAACTGATAAGAACAAACAGTACACTTGATCTTCGCCGTCCCGATCTTGAGTTAATAAAGATTGGTCTAGTCGAAGAAGCGTTGATCGAAGACTGCTGGGCGTGGCCGAAGGTTGTTGAGCATGGTCAAAGGACTCTGGTCCATGGTTGTTAGTCGAAAATCGATCAAACCTGGTGGAAAATGATTAGAGGTGGTCGATGGTCGAAAGGTAGTTGTTAGACTGAGTCTTCAGCCTATCAATAGATGGTCATATTTTTTAGGAATGTGATACAGTTGGGGACGTGCAAATCCACAACTAGAGAACTGTCAGAGGACGTGCAAACTCACGATCAGGCAATTAGACCAATCAAAACTTGGTTGTTTTAGTCTTTAAATATTTGTTAATTGTAATTAGAGATTATCTAATTCCTCGATAGTTTTTGTAACTAAGTATTTTCTCATAATAAAAGAAGTATTTTCTGTTAAGTGTTGAGTGTTTAGTCGTTACAATCGGATCACCAAAAGGCCGAGAAAGGTATTGAGTATTAACTATGTTAATCTTGCAGTTTAATATGTGTTCTACTTTCCATCCCTTGTATGCTCGGACAAAAAGATAGATCTGCTTCTCTGATGCATCGCCCTGTATGGGCTCCCAAGCCTGGAGATGTTAAACGGGTCGAGTCCTTCTCGAAGAGCCTAATGGGCTTGAGCTTCTTTAGGTCATCTCGCTGCTTCAGGTATTTTACTGGGCTCTCATGGATTGGGGTTGGCCCATGATTAACATGCCTCCATCCATGTTTTATCCCACCTTCAGTTTTCTCTTTTTGAACGGAAGAGCCGTACTGCACTGTTACGAGTAAGTAAAGAGTCTGGCACCCGCATGCACGGTTAAAACGTATGTCCATATAAATAAAGATCATCGATTTTATTTTTAATTTTTTTTATTTTCACATATATATTTAATTTTAATCTTATGTTGATGTGTGTGAAAGTGGATAGAAAAATGAGAATTATGACAAATACTTGATTGGAGGTTCGACTTCAAATCTCTTCTTCTATGTGAGATTAATTAGAATATTATATTGACACGCGTATGGTGAATTCGAAAAGCAAAGAAGTGCAACAAATGCTTGATGTGTTAGAGGATTCGCAAGATTTTTATCTCATATTTATGAGGTTAAAAAGACGTAAAAACTACATTTAGAAGAGCCATTCAATTATAAATCAATCATTTCGATGAATATATATAAGATTTTGATATGTATGAAATTTCTCACGAGACATTCATAATTTCTCTTCCATCTCAATATCAATTGTCTAAATGTGGATCAAATTTGAATTGAAAGACTAGGATCTAAAGTCCATGCCAGAAAGGGCCACAAATAAAACAGACTGCATCACTTACCAGCAGGTTTCAATCCTACAGTAGCGTTAGATCGCTCCTGTACGGATCTTGCCACATGTCATATATGTTAAGCCAATGTATGAACGGTGCCATGTTTCTACCCACATGAATGTCGAAAGTTGCTCACCAGAATTCCCAGACCACACGGTAGATTACTAAACAAATACATGTTTGCTGGGAACGGCTATAATACTCAAGAACTATAATAAGCAAATTTCTCAACAACGCATGGACTTTGCACGGCAAGGAGTGAGAGGTGGAACCTTGAACAAAGGGCGAGTGGCGAAGAAGCCCTTCTCCTCTTCCACGACGCCGGTGGAGCAATCGGATTGAACTGGCACACGGTTTTAGACAGCTTGATGAGTAACTCAGACTAGCATTAAGAGAGTCAAAAAAAAAAAAAACTCAAAGTTACTCACCAGAAATGGTTATTTCAGTCGTCTGTTGGCTGACGGCCGGAACAAAAAGCTCGCCGTTTACAAGTAGAAGAATGGAAAATATAAGGAGCACTACTCTAAAGGCCATCGTCTCTCGTTGTGTTCAATCAACTTGATTACAATTTCCAATTTGTATGAGTTCGATTTGTAGACAGCAGTCATAACGGCTTGAGATGACAAAGTTCAGACATCTCGAGCAGACGACTTGTCAACAGCTACTATGTATTACGATAATAGAATTCTTAGGCATAGCAAAATGCACCCTCTATGTGTTATGATGAATCTGGAAGGTATCTGTATCTCCCCTGAAATTAACAAGCCAAACCAGCCAAATGGTATGTTTGGGCGACCAAACCTCATGTCCATTGTCTCCCTACTACCACTGTACCGCCCGATCAGGCGATCACACGTCGAGATATTACAAGAACATTACAATTTTTCAATCAAAATTATGTAGACTGACGAGAACTGAAACTCCAAACTAGCAATTGGAGTTAACAATTGGAATCAGAATTCATGTTGTTCCTACTAACCTGTCTTGCTAGCTGATAAGTTACCGATAATTTTGCCATGCCGCATGGCCTCTAAAATCAATAATAAGCCTACTCAAACTTCGCATTGGAAAAACTATGATAAATAAAACTTATCTGAATTAAATACAAATTCTGACTCTCGTTAACTTAGACGGACTCCAACACGGGGCGCATGCTGGCTTTGCTCCGTGTTTGCTCGGTGCGAGCCACACATGCTGGCGTGTGCTGGAGCAACAAGTGTGAAGCAGCTGCATGTAGGCCCGGCTTGGCACGCTTGCTTAAGTAGTGTTTTTGTTTGATTCTTCATATACATGACACGCTCTTTCCCTCTCAAGCATTGGAGATAACCCTATATATTCATTGGAAATCTGGATAATTAGGTATTTGGTCGGTGATATTGCTGAACATACTATCAAGTATCAAACATGAAGATTCCACTTTCTGCTGCTAATTATAAACGGTAATCTGATACTAATGCGCATGACATCAACCTGTAACAACAACAAACCTCATATGCCACGATAACTGAAACTCGGTATTCAAAGGAGAAACAACAAACAGGTTCAGGTGCAGGATGCACGTACAGAATTACAGGAGTGAATGAGAAGACAAATTGCCATGTGCCGGGCAAGGTTACACGTACAGATATACCAAAGTGAATGAGAAGATAAAATGCCATTTGCCAGGCAAAAAACCTATACAGATCAACAGCCAAGACTTCAGAAGAGAGCTGATGACAAGAATTTGACAGTATAAATCGCATGAGCTTAACTAATGAAGAATGACTGAATTTGGTCTCTATGTCACCCATATGCTGCAGTATCCCAGCACTGAAGGGATGCTAGGTTACTCAAGCCTCTTTGAAGAACTGCAAGCTCACCACATCAACCGATTCTAACATTGCTGACTGACTGCAACCTCCCTACAGAAAATTGTGAGAGCCTAGGGCAAGAAATATCTCTAGCGACTTGAGAGACGAAAGCTCCTCTATCCAACTGGGAAGTTCTTTCCCAGGGTAATTATTGATACGTAAATGGACGAGCTTGCTGTCCGGACGGAGAGCTTCAACGACCTTTTCACGGTGCTCTATTTGTTGCTGCCGCGCATCAGTGCAGGTGACATCACTCCATTTCAGCATCAGTTTGTTCATATACTCCTTTCCACTCAAATTGTCCTCTCTAGCACCCGCATAGTGGCATTTTCCAACTTCAGGATGCAAAGCTCTCCACGAAGTTTCAACTTTTTTAACTCATTAATTAATCTCATTAATGTTGCACTTGCCTTCATCATCGGAAGCAACAGTGAATCTGGAAAGAGTTTGAAGAGATTCTAATTTGTGAAAGCCTTTTGGTATTGATCTAAAAGCAGTGACTCTATCCCAATCAAGATGCAGACAACTATGTCGCATGTTAACTAAGCTGACCATGCCTTTGGGTAAATCCATAAGCTGGTAGCACTCACTAAGGTCTAATGTTTGCAAATTGGAGAGGTTGCACACTGATTCTGGAAGCCTCTCAATCAGCGTACTGCGAAGGCCAAGGTATCTGAGGAGTATCAAGTGACCAACTGAATCTGGCAACACATCTAGCACTGTGTAACTCAAGTCTAGTGAACGCAGACAAGTTAATTTTGAGAACAGCTCTGATGGAACTTGCTTCAAGGGCAGTTTCGTAGCTTTCAAGGCCCTCAAATTCTTATAGTGGTAAATCTTGTGAAATGCAATAGGCTCATCATTTTCGCACAAGACTGTTGCATAGCTAACAAGCTCAGGATCATCATCAACATCTGAGCTACTAGGATCGAGAATCACAGATTCAGATTGAGAAATAAGTCGTGCTAGACCATGCATTAAGCTTGGCACTCTGTACATCTGATCAGGGAAGCTGTCAGAGGTTTCAAAGAATGACCTCCATCACAGCTGATCAAAGTATTGGCCTGCTTCTCTCTCTATCTGGTTCTTTCTCTTTCCCTTGCATTAAACCAGACCTTCTGCAATCCACAGCCTGATCAGCTTATCCTTCTCAAATTCAATGCCAGGAAAAAATATATAACAAAAAGCAAAGCACAGCCTGAGATTATATGGCAAGTGATCATAACTAGTCTGCAAACTCGGTAAGATAGTGTTGTTGCTCTGATTCATTTCATGATTTTGCATTTCGTTCAGTATGTCCTCCCATCGTTCTTTTTCTCCATTAGTGTCAGAAAGGAGCACCCAATTAACTTGGCTTCAAATGGGGAGCCTCCGCAACTATTCGCAATATCCTTTCCAATCAACACCAAATCATCCTGCTCCAAGTATCTCCCATGTGAGAATGCATGTCTTGAAGGAGAAGCCAGCAGTCATTCGATCCCAAACCCTTCAAATTGATATTATGGTCTGCGGACGCCCTCCTCCAAACCCCTTCATTCCGAGTAGTGATGAGAACCTTGCTTCCTCCCACTCCAGCAAGTGAGGGCCTCAATGAATCCCAGAACTCATAATTCTCAGCCCAGAGATTGTCAATCACCAGCAAGAACCAGCGTATGCTCAGGTGCTCACAGAGCTGTTGTTGCAATACATCTAAACTCAAAAGATTGTATTTTTGCCTGGTCACAGCTTCGATAATCATATTTGTGGCTGTCTTCACATCACACCAATCAAACAAGCAAACCCATATCTTGACACCAAAGAAGCTTTCTACTATCGGATCGTTGTAGACCAACCGTGCTAGTGTTGTCAATGCCTGGTCCGCCACATATAGAAATTACACGAACTGCAGTGTCACTGTCAGAAATCAGAGCTTGCACAATCTCGTCCTTCTCATTGATGCGACCAAAAATCCTCTCATCAGCGCGTGCTGCAGCTTCAGGAGGACGAGGCTCTGGAGCAGATCTCCTCCTCGCGTCACCGGGCTGTATCCTCAGCTTTTCCTTGTCCTTGGTTATCTGCTTAAACCGATCATTGATCTTGGCGATCCTGACATCCAACCGGCAGCGTTGCAGGGAGTGAGCTGGACACTGGGCCAGGAATGCTTCCGCTTCCGTGACGACTCCGCATCATCCTTCTTGGACATTGCCGCCATGGTGTCACGCAGCGTATCGACATCAAAGGTACGGCCTTGAGATCTCGGAGCCAGAGCTTGACCGAGTCATCCTCAATGTAACGGCGCTCTTCAGCATCGGCGAGCGTTGCGTAGATGCGCGTCTGGGTTCTCCGCAATTTCTCGGTCTCGGCCTCCGCCTCGACGTTCCATACTGCAGAACTTCGAGAAGGCGCGATCTGCCATTGAGCAGATGCAATCAACAGTTTTGCCATGAACCACGTCGATCAAGCTGGACGAGGAGAAGAAGCTCTTGGGCCAAGTCATGGTGCGCAAGGAGGCGGGGTCGGGTTCAGTGGTGCCAAAGCAATGCTTGCGCAATGCCAAGACATTATTAGGGATTGCTTGTAGCTAGCAATGCCTGGTTATTGAATAGGAATTGGATGGAAAGTTCGAAGAAATCAACGGGGGTGCGACACCAAAAAATTATGGTAAACAATTTATCAAGCACCTTGTGCCCGCAAGAAGACCATTTCATGGCAATGTTGCGAGGGAGACTTGGAGAGCTTGAAGGAAGCGGAGGGTGGTGGAAAAAGTAGTCTCCTTCAGGTAGGGCCGTCGGGGTCCGGGAGTCCGGCCATGACGCGGCTGCACCGAAGCTGCGCGGAAGCAACCTGCCTTCTCCGTACAAGGCATCGCAGCATCGAGACATGACCGAGAAAAAACTACCCGTGAACGCACCGATCCATAATTGAGAAGGAACAGAAGTAGAAACTCCTATTGGGCTTCCACTTGTATGATTGTATCTAGCATGGATTTGCTTTGCTCAGACCCGATGCAGCCCATTAACTCAAGCATTCCCCCGCCAAACACGGGACGCAGATCCGTGCGGCTAACGTGCATAGCCGAACCTGCACGCACACGCAACGCAACCGCATCTTCGAACGCCAGGCCGGTACATGCTGCACGGTGGAACCACCGGCATCGCCAACGACCAACGCCCCCACCGGCGATGCCTCCGCCTTTATCTCCTACCGCAGCTTCCCGCGCTCGGCGCTCTTGGCTTCATCGTGTCCACTCCCTCCAACACTCCACCATGGGACCCGGCGAGGTGAACGGCATGCGCGTGGCGTTCTTCTTGTCGCTCAGCTTCAACTGGCGCTCGAAGGCTGCCGAGATGGTTTGGAAGGTTATAGCCCGAAAGATGTCTTCGCTTCGGTTGAAGGTGATTGGATAGCTCATATTTCTTATTTTCCAAACGGAAGGAAAATGAGACAATTTGAGCTAGGCAGAAAGCCAGAAGATTCGAAGGAAGGATATATGAAGGATATAGACATATGGATCTATTTATAAGAATCAATTAGTTTGTTTTTATGTTATTTTGTGAAGTAATGGAAATAATTATATATAGAATAGTTGGTAGTTATGTTTAGATCCCGTATAAATGAAAATTTTATTGATAAGATCTCCTCAATTGTCTAACAATTCCGTATATTTTGAGTTATGATGGTGGAAACTCCAGGACGAGAAGTAGTAGAATTGATTCTCATAATTATCACATAATTATAAAAAAAAGAATTTGTCAACATTTTTTTTTAATAATGCCAAATTAAAACCAAATGAATATCCAAAAATCCAAAAGTAAAAAAGAAATTTATTAGTTAATTCAACAAGAGAGAAAATGGCCAATATTTGATTTCGTTACCCAAACGAATTTCTGGATAGTTTGTGATGAGGACATCTATAGTACACGTATATCGCATATTTCCTCACGTATATTTTCAACACCAACATAATCAATTATAAAAACTCAAGCCAAACAAATAACTTTTTCTTAAGGAGCAACGTTTTAATACAGATGAAAATATATTACTACCTAATGTCTTTACTCTAATTGTGGTCAAGTACCATGAAGTAAGGAGTCAAACAACTACAAGAAAGAACAGAAAAAGATAAGGATAATCTAACATATGCAAGAGTAATTCAGACATAGCTGTTACATATGTGGTGTCATCGATTAGATTATCTTCTTTCTTGCATAAGAAGTAACATGTAGTAAAATTAAATTTTACAACCACTTTCTTAGTCAAAAAGAAATGAGTTGTAAAATTGAAATTTACAACCTATATTAAGTTATAAACTAGTTGTGACGTACACCATAACAACACATAATAAATTGTAAAATATACAACTCATGATGAATTAGCAAAGAGTTTTTTTAGCCTAAGTAATATATTGTAATAAAGAAGAGAGAACTTTTAGAATAAAACACTTATTTGTTATAGAGTTTGAGTGAAACATTTCTATCTCTTAGAATTTGAAATTATTTGAGATTTTTGTCTCTGTCGTTCTTGCAATTACCTCAGTGATTGTAATAATGCGTTTACTCCATATAAGTGAGTAGACCAAGGAATCGAAGAGTGTGATTGGGTTAATCGAGTGTCACAGGTTGCCGCAATAAAGACAATGGTTGGCGATGTCATTCATCAAATTGCGCGGATTCAATTATCCCCGATTCTACGCCGTAAAGATCAGGGCAAATCGCGGACCGCTCCGTATCAGCTCGCAAAAGAAACAAACCAGTGGTGAGTGCGGATGATAGTTTCAGCAAGGACACTTCTTGAAACTTTCATGATTAAACAGTAACACAATTACATGATCTTTGTAGAGCTTGGTGTATATACATTAATACATGGTACACAATTTTCTTAAACGAATCTTATTATGATTATACATCAGCATTGATTAATTTGCACACTCTGATACAGACTTTGCTTTTGAGAACCTGACCACAGCGCTTTCAGATCTTCAGCAAAGCTTTTTCCACTGCCTACAACCACAGTGTTATGGTCGCAGCCGCCAAAGATATGGAGCTCGGCACGCGGAAGTTTTTTTTTCATGTTATGGCTGCATTGGATCGGTACTACCTGATCTTTGTCGCCGTGGATTATCTTCACCGGGATGCCAGCCACCTCGATGACCTCCAGGTTCTTGTCCTGCTGCTTTGCTCCTCCACAGATCACGTTGTGCATTGTGTGCCAGGCCGAGTGGTGAGTGTGCTTCGTCAGATCTCTAAGCAGGAAATCCACATCCCTGCATGGAAGTTGCACTGATCAGTGTTTGCAGAGCTTTAAGTATACCAAGACGTTAGGGACACAAGGAGTCATTGTTCCGAACGGACAATCACAAAATTACAAAGATATCAATTTTTATATAAATATAAATATAAATTGAAATTAAATATGATTCTAACTAATAAAGAGTTAAGTCGTAATTCCTCTTTGATAAATTTTTACATATAAGATAAGAGATATTTCTAATGATTTCTTATTTAATTCAAACTCTTACATGTAAGATAAGATATAATCTAATAATCTACTCTTGATTGAAACTCCTATAAATAAAATAAAATAAAACTCTAACATAAGACTATAAAACAAAATATGTCGGGATGCATGAAAAAATTTTGAAGCCAAATACATTAATGTCTGATATGTGATTACCTCTTTCTTGTGAGGAGCTTGAAGAGCCATTCCCACACCAGGTGATTTTTGCATAACAAGAAGCAAACTGTCCTCCCAATATGCTCATACCATGACATGACTGCTGAACCAAACAGTAAAGGCGGCCAAAGCTCCTTCTTGGCCACTCTGTTCAGTGCAACTTGTGTCGCCTTCTCTTCGCATGGTTGGAAGTATGGCTGCAACCAAGTGTGTGCATGATTGATTGATCAGCAAATACAATTGATTTCAGAGCGATGATTCATCCACTACTACTTACTGGTGCAACCAATGTGATTGACTTAACCCGAGTCGGGTACTTCGCAGCCAATGCAAGGGCTATGATGCACCCCATCGAGTGGCTGACTAGGTGGAAAGAACTCAACTTCAACGAGTCGACGAGGGTTCGTTCGATCATCTCGACATGGTCTTTCAGCCTGTACATGCAGTTAGCTGGCTTGGGACTCTTGCCGAAGCCAAGAAGATCCACTGCAAACATTCTGCAGCTCAGGATTTCGGATTCCGGAAATACGGTCTCGGTCCAGAACGAAGACGAAGACCCGAAACCATGTATGAAGATGGCATCTTCAGTGGATTCATCATTCACAGTTGACACTCCTGTTGTAGCTGCAAATTACATGATGCAAAACGTTAATGTTCTTGACACAGCAAAGCAACATGTCATGCTTCCCATGGCAGCTTTTGTGTGCCGAACTGGCGAAGTTCATATGTATAACAGAATAACAGGGAGTTCTGCATTGCACAAACCTTTTTGTGCTAGCTCTTTCACGACAAAGTGCAGCCGACCGTCGGCGCCGCTCCTCCGCCATGCGCCACACGACTCGCAACTGCAGTCCGACCACCTAGGGCTCCACGCTTTGCACTGTTCCTTCTCCAACGACCTGCTCCTCCTCATAACAAGAGCAACAAACCCCATCATCACATCTCTGCAAGGGCTCCTCCTCTCGTACAATGTGTCGGAGACCTCCTCATCCTCCATTCCCCCGCTATTACTCTTGTGACAGTAACAACTCATGGGGTTCTCCTCGAAGAAACCATCGAGGAAGCTGTAAACGAAACAAAGGAACAGGTCGACGACGTCCAAGAACGCGAAGACGACAGCAGCGAGCGCCGAGGAGGCGGTGCCAATAACGTTTCTTGGCCATGTGAATTGCGAGAGGTGCGTGAGTGTGATCATGATTGTTGGGTTGGTCGTGCAAAGGGTGGAGAAGAGAGGGAGTAGAGAAGTGGGGGAAATGGGAATAAGAATTAAGAGGATGCGAGTCGTAAGGCTGGAAGGGCGTGCACGAATCGATGCATCCGTGCATGTGTGGTCCGTTGTTCCACGTCGTTGGTGTGTCCGGTGGAGGGAAAAGTCCAGCTTTGACTTGAGCGAGCCTGCGTGTGTTTGGTGTATGCCGCTCGTGCGGGCTACTTGCCTACTTGTACCCGTATTTTTTTCGTTGGAATTCTCTAGTCTTGGTCCGGTGATGACAAGACGGCGGAACAGGGCAGGGGTTAACAGTAGTAAGTTAAACGTTTGAGGTCTTCTCTTCACCTTGCTGGCTAGGCAAGGGTAAATTAGCTCGCTTGGACTGTAGCCTATATGTTTAATCGGTTTTCCAGAAAATGTAAAACTAAAACACACTTTATGAAATAATCAATTTTTTAAACAAAAAATTGAAATGCACTTTAAGGAATGAACAATAATTCCTTAAAACATTCTAAAAGATTTTATTTATTTCCCATATTCCTCACCCAGACCACCCACGGCAGCAGCGGCAAGTAGAGGTGACAATCCAGTCAAACCTTTAATGAGTTGGCATGAAACACGAAAAAATGGTCCGACGTGTGGCCCAACTCAGCCCAACCTGGTAGTTAGCAGGTTGTAGGTCGTGCCAACTCGGTTCTTATTGGTGGTCCGTGTTGGATCACGAAGTGAAGCACGTCGGCCAACCCAATTGCTAGGTCTAGGCAAGTAGCAACATAACAACAAGATGGCGGTTTGGCGCAATAGCTACTGGCTTGTTCCCAGTGATGGAGCCTTGGAGGGAAGCGACAATGGGGGCTGATTGACAAAAGCAACTAGTGGTGGGGGTGTGGACGAAAATGGCTCAAACTATGGTACTATTTGACTAGCATGCACAAATTTTGAGGTTTTTTAAATAACTTATTAAAAAAATCAAATTTCAGAAATACTCTTTTGAAAAAAAATTGCATAATTGACCTTTAGTCATTGGGCTAGTTGATGATTGAATTACTGTCGTTAATCGGGCCAGCAGCGATTGAAGACGTAGCATCCCCACCCCACAGATGTTGCGTTGGTCCACAAGGGCTTGGTTGAGTGCCACACTAACTTTCAATTGCTAATCCAACCAGCAATAAACCCGCACCTTTCAATCGCTAACTGGGAGAGCGATTGAAAGCGCTATTTAAGTTGTTCAAATGGCTATTTGGAGTTATTCACTCCATTTCAAAACCCTAATAGAAAAAAAACAGGTCAAAGAGGTAAGAGAGAGAAAGGAAGGAGGAATAGGATAGGAGAAGGAGGAGAGAATTTTTTTTCGTTGATTTTGTCATTGATTCGTTGTATTTTCTAGTAAAAATTTGTGAACCTTAATAGTAGAAAATTTTAAAATTTTGCATTACTCTAATGTTAAGGACAGTTAGAAATTTTAATTTTTGCTTCACCCTGGAGTTTACGACAAGTAATCATGTAGTTTCACATCAACCTTGGGGACATATTGATTATAGAATTTTGACAATAGTTTTTCTAGTTTGATAACATGCAATGTTAATTCAATTGAACCCTAATTACCTATTTAGAGTTTATTTAAACATTTTGATTATAGAATTTTAGGATTTGAGAATTTCGACCATATAAATATAGTTTGATCAGCGTGTTATGTCTGAGATATGTTAAATTATTTTCAATTCTAGACCTAACTTGTAAATTTCATAGACTAGGTAATAGAGCAATTTGATAGAGTTTATGTGTATTTCGTAACAGACCGTATGGTGATGGTCTCAGTGCTTATATCCATGTGTATGGTCAAATGTTAGAACCACTATCAATGTCTTTCAAGAATTTAGAGATGTGAGTGATAGAGTTACTGCAACTTAATCCTGTCAGAAACAGTGTTAGTGTAATAAGTCTCTTGTTAGAAGGAAATGGTTGCATTCTCAAAATACTGAAAGATGACAAGTCATAGGGTGCATTTGTGAGAATATTGAAAAATATTGCCTATGGAATAAGAGTGTTTATACTTTTTGTGCAATTTTTTGCCACAGTTAGTTCTGGCCCCATGATTGGTTGGAGTAGATGAGTTTTATGTGTAGATTTGGAGGTGATATTAAAGTGAATATTTTTTGGACCTACGATAATGATGGGAGATTGTTTGTAGAGTGTCGCTAAGAAAACGAGAGGGCGAGATGCAATCACATGTCATGGGTACACCCTCAATGGGATGACAGAAAGAAAAATATTATCAACACTATTCTACACGAGATAGATCGTCTGGACTCGGATAAAACAATGCTCCGATAATTGATTACCTTTCGTTGTTGCAGAAATTGTAGGATCAAGGATGCCGACTAGAGGGGGTGAATATGAAGCTTTTAAAAACTTTAAATTAAAAAAACAAAATCAAGTAAACACAAGAACAATAAAGAGGAGAAGACAAACACAATCGATTTTTACTGAGGTATCGGAGACTCGCCCAGTCTCCCCTAATCCTCGTTGAAGCACTCAAATAAATTGAGTCTTGCTCCAATATCCACAAAGGATATTATCCACTATTAGTTGCTCTTTGTCCAATCTGGAAAGGCGAGCATCGATGCCTTGTACAAATGCGCCGAGTCTCTCGGACAATCTCCGATCTGGAGAAATCTACGGTCACGCCTCCGAACCGTCTAGGTGAGGGCACTCACCAAGAGTAATAGGCAGTAAGGTCTTCTCTAGACTTCTAAACAATCACCGAGAAACTAATATGATGCAAAATGAACTGAACAAAAGCATTTGGTGGATCTAAAAATCACTCGACTTGATCAAAAGATCAAGATTTTATATAAGAAACTAAAGCTCAAAAATGTGTATGAGAGGAGGCTGCTTATTGTATAAAACACATGCTCAAAGCCCCTATTTATAGCCTCAAGGATCAAAAGAACTGTTGGAGCTAGGACTGAAAATCAGCAACACAAACTGACAGCCAGTTCACCAAACTGACAGTCAGTTACATACACAACGGCCGACAAAATTTACGGATAAAAAATAGCTAGCCGTTTGTGGTCGTATATGGAAACCTGAAACCCCCAACTGACAGTCAGTTCGACCAAAACACCGACCAGTTTAAAAGAAAACTCAGATAAAATCAGCTGTGGTCGAAACCCAAACTGACAGTCAGCATGGGCATACTGACAGTCAGTTTAGTACAAAAAATTTTGGCCCGAAAAACACACTCTCTGGACAATTGTCAGTTAACACAAACTGACAGTCAACCTGAACAAAAACAGCTATAACTTTAAATCCAGAAAACCAAAAGAGGTGTTTAATAACTCGTTTGAAATATAATTTTAAGGGCTACATTTTTGTCAACAGAAGCAAAAACCAGATCTGCCTAGATCTTTCTAGAAATTTGAAAAACTCTTTTGCTGTCAAAAACTCAACATAAAATCCAAATCTTTCAAACCAAAATTCAGATCAAATCCAACCAAAAAGATGCAATGCAATGACCTAAGTTTCTCGGTTTATGTTGGAGATGTAGAGAGGACTTTTGCAACCCCTTTTTATAGTACGGTTAAAATCTAAGCAACAAAGTCCTTAACCGATCTAACTTCAAATGCCGAGATCGGAAAAATGAAATTACACATCACCTTAGGTCCTTTGTATCTTCATGTTTGCGTCTTGTCTTTGCTCTTCTGCACCTTGTGCTTCTATTTCACTTCATGTCGGGTTTATTTTGATCATCTCGCATTTCTTCCCGAACAAGCTCTGTATCAAAAAATCTCAGAAACACAATCAGTCTGAAACACTTTGTTTCATTAATCATCAAAATTAGGATTAGGCATAAAGGCCTAGATGCAACAGAAATGACTCCAATTATTCATGCGGTTGCCATCAACGAAAAGGTTAAGCCAGACCTGCTTCAAGGCTAACTACAAGAAGAGAAGGCTTATGGTCATGGATGGTTTTTGATGATGGTTATGGGCACATATCAAGATGACTCTGAATAATACAATATTCGGTGGCATTTCTCTGTATTAAAAAAATGCATCATGAACTTTTGTTTGATATATGTGTTGATCTTAGTGTAATTTAGTATTCTAGTCAAGTTTATTATTTTAATCTAGGTAGGACATGTTGGGGCTTGATGTTTTTTCTGTTTATAACTCTTGTTCCCAACTTTCCATCAATCATGTCCGAAATCATTTTGTTCAAAAATGCCATATATGTTTTGTTCAACATTTGTCATAAACAAAAATCAAAGCTTGGTTCATGCCAATAATTCAATAGAATTGCACTCAAAATGTTTCAATATATGTGTTTTAAAGTAATCATCTTCGATGTATAACCTAGAATTAAAGGAATTGCCTTCGATATATAACTCATTAAATGTAAATTTTATAATTTTTCCCTGTAATTTATTTTTTTACCGGTACTCATTTTTCTTGCTTCAAGGATGATTTAAGAGTCTTACTTTTCTTGTTTTCTCTTCCATTTGCTCTCTTCTTGAAACCTGAAAGAATGGAGACAAACCAAGATAAGTGGTTGTATGAACACTTCATTGTTGGGCTTTCTGTGATGTGTAAGTGCATGTGCAAATATGTTTTCAGTCATTGGCCCAACCTATCGGTTGACAACCAATAGACAAAATTGGGCCCACCTGTTGGGGTGGATACCAGTCGCTGGCTGATGTATTTGTAAGCTAACGGTATCAATTGCAGTTTTCAATGATAAGAGTTGTCGTCTCACGAGGACGCGTAACTTCTTTCGACAAAAAGGGTTTTTGAAATATAAAATTAGTAAAAAAAAGAATAAATGCTGTAATGAAATAAAATTTAAATTAATTATATGAATCAAGACAATCTATCGAACGTCGATTCACCAATCTATTGAATAAGTTACTGAGGAAAAATTTAATTTCTATTGTAATCAATTTTATCTTCAATTTTGTAGGCAAATATCTCTTAAAAAGATGTGTCAATAATCAGTGAACCGGTCATCGAGCTTATAGTGAAAAACAAATATTGTGGAGAATGATGTTTGATGAATTTTTGTAATAAAAATTCATTAGAAAAAGTCCCATATGGTCAAATGGGCTAAAATAAAAATACATGTATATTTGGGCTATAAAAAATAATGATAAAAACCAGGACAAAAATTCCACTGGTCAAAAATAGTCAAAATTGGATTGGTCAAACCTGGTCAACGCTGGTCAACACCTGGTCACACCTGGTCAACGCTGGTCAACGCTGGTCAAACGTGGTCAACTTGGTCAAACTGGTCAACAACCTAGTCAAACCGACATGCAGCCCGAGTTTGAATAGGATTTATCTCTAACCTTTTCTTTTATTTAAATAAATAAAAATCTATCTCCTATTCAAATTCAAAAAGGGGATAATATCTTTTTTTTTTATCTTTTTGTTTATTTAAATAAGAAAATATATCTCATATTCAAATTCAAATCCCCTAAATATCTCTGGTTGTTGGATGGTTGCAACCAACCTGGAGCCTCTATAAATAGAGAGGGGTGCTAACCTTTTTTCACAGGCAAGGGAGAAGCAGGTCTAGGTCCAAGGCAGGCTCAGAGGCAGGCACACGCAGGCGCAAGGCAAGATAGACGTACAGGTCCAGAAGCACACGTGCCAGAGGCGGACAGGTAGACGAACAGATTCACAAAGGCGAACAGGATAAGAAGACCGGCGTAATGGGTGAGCCTTGCTCATATGCATAGCATGCATTATGCATATGCATAGCATGCATTATGCATCATACCAAACATGGAGGCCTCGTCTGTGGTGCCCGTGCTAGCCGTTCCAGCGCCGTTGCAGCCCGCCTGAACAGGAGAAGATTGGTGATAACTTCTGATCTAGAAGCCCGATCGACCTCAAATTTTTATGGCGAACAGAGACGTACAGGTGCAACATGTCCTCCAAGTCTCAAGCCGATCGGAGATCTCTAAGATCAAAGTTCGATCAGAAGAGAGGCTCTGTCCAGCGCCGTTGCAGCCCGCCTGAACGGGAGAAGATTGGTGATAACTTCTGATCTAGAAGCCCGATCGACCCCAAATTTTTATGGAGAACAGAGACGTACAGGTGCAACATGTCCTCCAAGTCTCAAGCCGATCAGAGATCTCTAAGATCGAAGTTCGATCAGAAGAGAGGCTCTGTCCAGCGCCGTTGCAGCCCGCCTGAACGGGAGAAGATTGGTGATAACTTCTGATCTAGAAGCCCGATCGACCCCAAATTTTTATGGCGAACAGAGACGTACAGGTGCAACATTTCCTTCAAGTCTCAAGCCGATCGGAGATCTCTAAGATCAAAATTTGATCAGAAGAGAGGCTCTGTCCAGCGCCGTTGCAGCCCGCCTGAACGGGAGAAGATTGGTGATAACTTCTGATCTAGATGCCCGATCGACCCCAAATTTTTATGGGGAACAGAGACGTACAGGTGCAACATGTCCTCCAAGTCTCAAGCCGATCGGAGATCTCTAAGATCGAAATTCGATCAGAAGAGAGGCTCTGTCCAGCACCATTGCAGCCCGCCTGAACGGGAGAAGATTGGTGATAACTTCTGATCTAAAAGCCCGATCGACCCCAAATTTTTATGGCGAACAGAGACGTACAGGTACAACATGTCCTCCAAGTTTCAAGCCAATCAAAGATCTCTAAGATCAAAATTCGATCAGGAGATAGCTCTGTCCAGAAGACGTTTCAGCTTGTCTCACGGGAGAAGATCGATAATAGCTTTTGATCCAGAAGCCCGATCGACCCCAAATTTTTTATGGAGAACAGTAGGCTCATGGTGAAGCAACTCCTCCAATTCTCACCTCGATCTAAAGTCAAGAAGATCTCCAGAAGACCAATGCAATCAAGTTCTGTCTCGCTGAATTTCAGCTTGATATATGAACATTGCATTGAAGATAGTTTCCGATCCGACGGTCCGATTGATCTCAAACTTTGATGATCAATGGAAGATCTATTCAGAAGACTATTCCTCCAAGTTTCAAGCGGATCAGAGGATCAAAAAGCATCCATCCAGTTGGTTGAAGAGATGCTAGTGCAGTCCAATAATGTCAGAAGTTGTCAAAACAATTGAAGCTATTGATGAATGTTCCGATGTGCTGCCTATCATGCCATATGTGTTTCCTGAAGCTAAGGAAGTCAAGGTGCTATCACAAGTCATTCCATCCACTTTTCCATGTCGTTGGGTGCTGATGAGGCGAAGACGACATGCTTTTTGTCCGTGGCTGATGAAGCCGGACACCATTCATGCCGGGTACTGATAAGGCGAAGGCATTTACTTGTTTGCGACCGACGAGACCGAACAACCCTCTAGCCGGGCACCGACGAGGCGAAGGCCATATTTTGTGATAGTACCATAGATTGACGAGGCTATGGATTTGCATATTTGCATGCATGAGCATATGCATTGCATTCATTTATCAAGGGCAAAAGTTATTTTGAAGCTTGAAGACGACGACCATCAGCACAGTTTAATCAGAGGTTTTCTGTGGACTCATTCTGCAGATGTAATTAACCAGGAGCTTTTCAAAAGCCCTGAGGAACCATGAACCATGCAGTCTCCTGCAGTCAAGATGTATTTTCCTTGGCGCAATGAGAGCTTGTAAATCCCAAAGGGACTTGTAATTTGTAAATTCTTTTCAGAATTAATAAAGTGCATTGTCTCTTAAGATTGTACATTGTATATTCTCTTATGTGTATACTTATGTATACTGGCACGCCCGCACCACAAAAAAGGGGGGCCAATTTCCCGGAAGAGAGATCTTCTCGGCGAAACAAATGAAAAGGATCAAACACAATGGCGAGATGCGAGGGAGTTTTTAGACAGGTTGGGGTCCTCGACGGATTGAGTAATAACTGTATATCATATGTGTTGTTTGATTATTCTTGAAAAATATATGTGTATATAATGAAGAAAAAATGTTCCAATCCCCCCCAAGCCCTTATATCATTCCCCTTTTTTATGATGATACAAAAAAGGTTAATGATAGTTAGTTACCGGCAATTTTCGTCAGTTACCTTTATGATGTAGTTGCATTGGTGGTTTCTGTAGATCGTTGGTTAATTGACTTGATATAGAACTTTCTTTGTCATGGAACTGTCACATTGTAGAGATCATGAAATGCTTATTTGTTCTTGGTTAAAGATAATTGATATTCTAATCAACAATCTTCGTGCAAAGTTTCTTCAACCAAAGAGGGCTTGAGCATAGTATTTCAATTAGAGTAGGTCGTGGTCTAATATATACGCCCAAAGATAATTCAACCAAAGCAAATCATGGTCGAAGATATGCACTTGAAGATATTTTGACTAGACCTGGTCGTGATCCAATATATGGGGTTGAAGGTATTTCGATCAGAGCAGGTCGTGGTCGAATATATGTTCCTAGAGATATCTCGACCAAAACTAGTTATGGTCGAATATATCAGTTTGCACCCGTACGCGGCTTATATGTCATCGACTAAAACAGATCATGGTATTAGACTTTTGATATATGACATTTATAAATATTATTGTCGACCAAGAGGATTGGTCTAATCCTCTACAAGGTGCAAGCTGCTCTCGTGATGGTACCACCTTATAATCCACCAGTGTGCATTATGCTTTCGCGACTTCACTACATAATTTGGTGAATCCTTACATTTTTGTGGTAACCATTTTCTCCTCGAATAATTAATTTAAACCTCAACTCTCCGACTGTCACTACAGAGGTAGAAATCTAGATTACTTACAGAAATTCAATCACCAGCTTGCCCAACGGCTGAAGGTCATTTATGTAATTTTTTTTGAAAAGAATATTTTTGAAATTTGATTTTTTTAATGGGTATTAAAAAAATTCTAATTTTTCATGCATCCAAGGTCAACTGAAAAGAGTCTTATTTTTCTTGTTTTCTCTTCCATCTATTCTTTTCTTGAAACCTGAAAGAATGGAGGCAAACCAAAATCTCAAGTAAATTGAGCCTTTTTTTTGGCCAGATGAAGTACCTCTCGAAATAATTTTTTTTTAATTGGGTCTAATTTGTATTGCGGTGCGGTGTGTTGGTGGAACTCTTTTTGATATATCATTTTTTTTGATTTGGTTATTTGATAACTGTTAAGATAAGTAATTTATTAGATATAACAAATATGTTTTCAGTCGTCAGTCCAGCTTGTCGAGGCACAACCAACAGACAATATTGGCCCATCTATCAGGCTAGTTTTCATTACATGGCCAACGACTGAAAACTAGTATGAGACCTAGACACGCCCCCGCTGACACAGCATAGTATGCGTGCAGGTGTCATATCTTCAATCACTGACCCATTTAGCGACTGAAGGTGAATCGCCGGCTGGTCCAATGATTAAAGGTTATTTTTGTTTTTTTTTTCAACAAGTTATTTCTAAAAGTTGATTTTTAATGGATTGTTTAATAAAATTCACAATTTTCGATTTGCTCGGAAGCTTGCCTGCGTAGAACAGTCAAATTGGTTCCCAATCAACGCAATGATTTTCTAGTCAACATAGTTCAGTTTTATCACAAAACTCAAATGTTTTTGGTTCTACCCAAAACACTGTTTGCCAGCCAAGACTAGAGTTATGCTTAACTAGGATCCAGACATAATAACACACCACTTCACGTATGGTCAACGGAACTGGACACTTTTACAATCACTATGATCCTACCATGCTCGGAGTGTTCATAGAATTTTGAAACAGTTGTTTGGCGAAGAAAATTTATTCTCTTTTCGCTCTGGGAGTTTTCTCTTTTTTTTATTTTAATTTGTAGGTGTGCTATTCTATTTTAACAAAAAATATAAAAAATACAAAAAGACAAGAAAACACACACAAATAGACTTGTTTTTATTAATTCTCAATTTAATTACAAAATTCAAGTTTGTGCTTTGGTTCTTTATTCTTCTGCATTATGGTGGAATCTGACGATTGTACAGTTCTTTGGTTCCCGATATTTCATAAAGCTCTTCATTAATTATCTCTATTAAGCCTTTGACTTAGTAGAGAATTTCTGATTAAATTGCACTTCTAGATCGTCGTCTTCAAACTTTATTTTTGCTCTTTGTAAGGTGGATGGAGAAATGCAAATACGATGCAATGTATCAGGAGATGGTGGTGGTGGTGGCCTTCTCTTCGTTAGTCTCAGTCGATGAAATATTTGGCTTCGTCGGCATCTAGACAGAAATAAGGTCACTTGGCTAGTCTCATCGGCACCTAACTATGCGATTGTCCGACCTCGTCGATTGCAAACGAACTTATTGCCTTCGCTTCATTAGTACTTGACAACAATTTTTTTTTGGTGAAGATGGCTTGATGTAGTGCAGAGCAGAATTGACCTTTGCCTCGTTAGTTGTAGACGAATGTATGAATAAGTGACAAGACTTTATTAATCTTGCACAATGCATATGTTGAGCAAAAACAGTATTTTATTCAATGAAATTTGCTCCATTAGAAACGAGGCACGAACAACTTGATGAACCATAAGAGCGGAACGCTGATTGCACTATCGAGTTGAAGTATAAGCAACTTGGTGAGGAGAGTAACATGTTTAGTTGTGCTTGACATATTTGGATGGGGCATGCAATCATGTGCTATAGAAGCCTTCAGTGAGGCGTAGCACATCTCCCAATGCTTGATGATTGAACATATGGTTATCATCATACGCCTTGTTACAGAAACGAAGAGTAAGGTACAACACATCTCCCGATCCTTGGAGATCGAACAAATGGTTATTATCTTTCACCTTGCTATGGAAATGAAGACAGGGCGCTGATTGCACTCCTGAGACAAGGATAACATAGATTTATCTATGACTCATCGCTGGGATGAGGGCCATTATGGCGTCGCCGCCGAATGAAGAAAGAGACTAGACTTAAAAATTTCTCTAAAATTTTATTTGTGCCTTTCTGTCTTCTGATTGTCTTCGTCTCTATCCCCTCTGTCCTCCAAATGCCTAATGAGATCCCCTTTATATAGAGTTTCAAACTTTTTTTTTTGTAGAACAAAAACTTTTGTTACTTGGGGGTGGGCTAACTCTCCTCGCATGACAGGTGAGACTAGTTAAAAATATCATTTATCCAAAGACTAATAGACTTTTATTACTTTTGATGCACTCTCTTTCATGACACGTGGAGTTTACCTCGTTTAGGATCATTTTTATTATTTTATTTATTATTTACTCTTTTGTAAGAAAAGTCCATCAAACAATAGTTTATATGACTAGTGTAACATATGTATCAGGATGTTATTATCGATATCGTAAACGAGCAAATAAGGATGTTGCAGTATCAGTTATTAAAAATTTATAATATATTCACTAAAAGCTGATGTGCTAATTTTCAACTAACCTCTTTTTTTTTTAAGTAGCCGTTAACCTCTGGAGAAATCAAGCTGGTAAAAATGAAAGAAAACCCCGCCGCAGCCCACCAACGAGCCCATAAAGCCCCACCGGGAAACCAGGTCTGTTGCCCAGCGGCCCACAGCCATGTCAGCCCACCACCATCACCGGAACCTCCGCCGTTCTGCACCGCTCACCGGTCGAACAGCTTAAACACAACGCAACGCCGATCCGGCCGCTTCTTAATTCAAAACGCCTTGCTTCACTAATTATCCCCACCATTTACATACTTCCCCTTCCCACTTCCCGCCTATCCCTACTCGTTCGCCTCCACACACACACACCTGGGCCATGGCGCCGCCGCCGTACGAGCTGGACCTCTACGACGAGGACGAGGTTGAGGGCGAGCTGGATGGCACCACCGACTTCGTCTTCCGCCTCGCCGGCGACCCCATCCCGCTCCTCCCCACCTCGTCCTCCCCACTCCCTCTCTTTGATCTCCAGTCCCCTCCCTCCCGCCCCGTGGCTGCCTCGGACCGCCTCGCCGCCGTCTTCCTCGCCCACCCCAATGGTAACTACACCAAGTCACCAACCGATGCCTAACACTCTCATCTCGGTCTCACCAGCTAGGGTTTCTGACTCTGTTTACAGGGTTTATGGCCGTGAGGACGAAGGATTTGATCGACGCAAGCAAGGAGGTGTGGGAGAAGGGCAAGGAGAGCACTCGATGTGCGCAGGACTGCTGCATCGTGGACCTACCCCTCCCTGACGTCTCGCTTCTCGCTCTCTCTCGCGACGAATCGGTGCTTGCCGCCTGTGCAGGCAGTGAGATCCAGTTCTTCTCGGCTGCTTCCCTGCTCACTGATAAGGTTGCCTCAGCTTCTTAGCTTTCCATCGAAATTGAATGATGCACGTATATCAGATTTCGCTAGAACTTTTGTTCCAATTGATTAATCTGTTTTTTTCACAACAATTTACTAGGAAATTTTGGCAGTTGCGCTTCTCAGTGAGATGTTATATAACAATGAGCTGCTTAATTAGGTTATTATAGGTGTTTTTGTTTTGCATTTGTGTTTCTTAATAAGTTTGTATAAGACTGTAAGTAGCAGTTCCTGGTCACATCAGTTTTACTGTTTGCTGGGTTTACCTTTGCTGGATAGGATCTGAGTTTTACTAATGGTACTGCATGCATTAGTTGGAGATCCATACTTTTATCCAATTTGTCTTAGTATAATGAACCTGTTAGTTTGCACTTTGCCATTAGAGATGGAAATGAGCTTGTTGGTTTATGCAGTACCATTGGAGATGGAACAATTTTTTTTTTTCTGATTCTCATGCCCTTACAATTATGATATACAGGAGGTTGAACCGTCTTCGTTCTGTAGCCTTGGTGGATCTGGCATTGTTAAAGATTTTAAGTGGCTAAATTATGCTGCAGCATCATATATTGTACTATCAAATGGTGGGTTGCTATGTCACGGGCGTTTGAGGGAAGGTCTGAAGGATGTTATGGAAAATGTCGATGCTGGTCTGTGCCTCATCCTTCTACCATTGTTTTTTTAATAATATGAAGAGCACACCATGAATCACCATTGTGAGTTCCAGTGGAATTTCATTATAGAAGGATGTGGATTTTGTCTGTATCATTTAATGCTCATCTGTTAGAAAGTGAGTTATCAACTTATTTGAAGTTCAACAATCCATTTCTATTCTAATGTGCGGCGTTACCATCTGGATTGGAGAGCATGTTCTATGGCAACTTGATAATCATGCATTTATTTTCTAAATGATATACTATTGAGGATCAAAATCAATAAACAATGCCGTGTACTTTGTTCTGTAAGATTTATTACTCTTTTTTTGACATTGCAATTGCAATTAGGGTTTGGGTTCCCTGTGGTAACCCATCAGTTACCGCCAGTAACCGGACATCCTACTAGGTTGGGAGAGTTAAAATTTGCTGGTATTAGGGGTAGTAGAGTGATATTTTGCAAGAATGTATGAACTAGTGATTACACAAAGTTGAGGAAAAACAAAAATGTGAGAAAATACAAAATTAAAAAAAGTGGGTCAAAATCACCGGGAAACCAGCTGGTATTTCCATTCTCCTGGCCAAACCCTGATTGCAATCACTAGATCTTTTCTGTAATCTATTTTGTGAACTGTTCACTTGGTCAAAGAGCAATGTATGCTAAATGTTGTATTTATCTCTAGTACATCAGTTACATTCAGTCGTTGCTGGGGTCTTTATGTGTTCTCCTTTGAAACTTTAGCAATTTACTTCCGAGATTTCTTCATTAACTACCAACGTTGTAGATGAAGTTAATGATCATTGTCTTGAACTGAAATCAGACATCTTTTGAAATGTATGTAGTTGACTGTTGCAAGGGAGGAAATCATATTGTTGTGGCGAGAAAGAATAAAATAAGCATATTATCATCAGATTTGGAGGAAATATGTTGCATGTCCCTCTTGTTCCGGTTGTGGTCTAGTGAGAGTGATTCAGAGGGCACCACTATCAAAGGTATGGACCTAGTTCATTTTCTTTGTGGTCTGTGTCCCTGAAGCAGAATGATATTGCTCCAGTTTTCCTGGTATTATTATTCGTAAAGGAGTAATTCAGATTTCAGATATGGACCTAGTTCATTTTCTTTGTGGTCTGTGTCCCTGAAGCAGAATGATATTGCTCCAGTTTTCCTGGTATTATTATTTGTAAAGGAGTAATTCAGATTTCAGAGGCACTACTGTCAAAAGTATGGATCTATTTGTGCTTTACAGTCGTGCGTGATTGCTGAATAGTTTTGCGGTACAAATAGAAAACAAAGACTGCTATTTAGAGTTTACTTTATCTTTCAGTTACGTCCATGGTGTCTTGGAAATGAGCCTACCAATAGATTGGGGAAGCTCTTTTTGCACAATGTATGTTTTCTATCATGGAAAGTGACTTTTTTTTTATCTGTGATAGATGGAAGCCAGAAACTTGGTTTTCAGTCCCAAAATTAGAGAGCAGCTCATGATCCCTAACTACTTGTACCGAGGGCTACTGGTGCAACACATTGGACCAAAACATGCCAACTTCATTTTTCAATGTCAAATTTGTTTTGACATAAAATTATACCGAAGAACCAATGATCAAAATTCAGAGTTCCTTCTGAAACTGTGAGATGATATTTGAAAACAACGAAGCAAAGTTGGGTTTTAGCATTTGCTCCATACCCTTGGCAGTGTGCATTTTATCCATTCAGATATTGTATTCATCAATGCATTATCTTATAGTACAAAGACATTTGAATGTTTACTGAGTTATTATTATGATTTCTTGTTAATGTTCTATTTTCTATGGTTCATCAGTGGATTCCATCGGTTGGGTGCGTGATGATAGTATTGTCATCGGTTGTGTTGGATTGAATGAAGAAGGCAATGAAGGGGGTTATCTGGTTCAGGTTATAAGAAGTGAAGGGAACACATTTTTTGAGGTTAGCTGGTCTTGTTCTGATTGCCTTTCCTCTTTACATTAGGCACGCATTTTTGTGTTTCTTTTGCAAAACCGTCATTGCACGCGTTATCTCTGGGTCTTGCTTGCTTAATGATATGAATCAAATAACTGGAGAATTTTTTTTCTGAGCATATTCACATACATGACAGTGGGCAATGTCTATATATGTTCCAATAAGTGGCAATTTTGTTTTCAGTGAGTAGATGAATAGATCATCATCATCACAATCTAAATGTTGTAGTCTTGTTCACTATTATGTTGTAGTCCTGTACCCAAGTGCTCCTTTTAAAAATTATGTCTGTGTCGCAAAGCTGGCTCGAGCCGCAGGAACTTATGCAGCAGCAATATGATGGGAGGTTATTCCCCCCGCGAGTGTGCATGATTTTTCTCAAATCTTGTAATGGGATGTTGAGATTCTGATTATCCTGCTCACGTTAACCAAAACTAAATGCATCCCTTTGATCCAAATTGTGCCCGAGGTCCAGACTCCAAATGCTTCTGACGTTTATTAATATTTTTTGTAATCTTTAATTTGGGTTTGCATGAGATTAAACTATTGAAGAAGCATTTGTGTTGTTTTCTAGATGCTAAAATTTCTGAACATTTTGAGGTCACCCCTTCTATGAAATAGTTGGTGGCCCATTGTTGGGAGCAAAGTGAATAAGTAAACTGCTTGCCCGATATATGTATGACATAAAATATGCATGTTTATTTCATCCAAATTGTTGTGATGGATCCTTGACTTGCATGGGAACAAATTGAACAAATTACACTATAAAGTGATGCAAGAATTCCATGCATATGCAGAGAAGTATCAGGTTCTTATGATGGAAAAGACTTGCCTTTGACAGCATTATTATATTTAATTTGGAAGAAATATTTCAATGACAGACACTTACTCAATGGGTTTGGTCAGCTCTCAGATCATGCAATGGCAAGGTTGAAAGCCATTTAACTTGGAAGGAATACTCACTTCTATGTGATGATTTTGTGCCTCTGCCAACAAACATGCACTCAATGGTTTTGGTCAGCTTTCAGATCATGCATTGGCAATGTTGAAAGCTTTTAGTGTTGTAATATGTGCCCTTTTAACTTCTACTAATTTTACTGTAGTTGCTGGTTGAAGTGATTTTTTTTTTATGCCCTTGTAGGGCTCAAACAAACCAGATGTTTTTACCTACCCGGATTTTTTCCAAGGCATCTTGGATGATATTTTACCATCTGGAGTTGGACCCAATATGCTTTTGGGCTATCTGGATCGCTGGTATGCAAAACCTGTATCTTAATATAGTTGAGTAATAATTGCTCATAATTTGTGATATTGTTTATTCTAGAGTTCTTGGTGTATATGCTGGGGGATGATTATTTAAACAGGATTGTACCATTCTTATATATAAAATCATTTATTAGATGGATGCATGTTATATGAATGTTACACCATTGATATTGTTACACTTGTAAGGCTCCAGCACAAAAGGTCATGGTTCCAGGAAGGAACCCTTGATCTACAGACTCATTGAGCTGAAAGCTGATCTGCTTCTTGCCCACTTAAGAGCTTTGTTGGTGAAGATAATGGTGTTTGGTAAAGAACAATTTCTCCATAAGATGAAAATAAAGAATATGATCTAAGGATATGGACAAACTTGCTAATTTGCTTTTCTTTTAATTGGATAGTTTTCTTTTGTTCATACTTCACTTTTCTTCTTCTGCTGTTGCTTCTGCCCATGTATTTGGGTATCAGTTTCCAGAACAAGAAGTGATATGGGTAGGATCCACTCAAACTCTTCCCATTGGCAGCTTTATATAGGGATGTGTTCCATTGCTTGTTAGAGTTCCTGTTTGCATGTTTTGTCTGGCTGAAATATAAATGTGAGTTTTTATAAAAGTGCTCTCATTATTTTTACAGGGAGCTCATGTTGGCTTCTAATAAGAAGAGCATTGATGAACACATTGTGCTTTTGAAGTGGTCTTCCATGACTAATGATGAAAAAACTGTAGTATATCTTGATATGTTAGAGGATAAATACAGTCCTAGGATTGCTTTGCAAGGTAAGCCACAAAGTTCACATTTTAGAATGCATTATTTTTCCCTTGAAAATGGAAGAAGTTTTAACACTTTCATCACACATTTGTCTTCCTCTTCCTCTGATTTTTGGCATTCCAGAAAATGGTGATGATAATGTCATATTGGGGTTTGGGGTTGAGAATGTCTCTTTATTTCAGAAGGTCACCGTAATAGTTGGACCAGAACAAAAGGAGCTTGCCCCTCAACATATTTTACTTTGTTTGACTGGTGAAGGGAAGCTAATTATATATTATCTTGCCAGGTAGTATCTTCTGATGAAAGCAGTACCAAGTCATAAATTTTCTTCCCCGGTGGATATTTCATCTTTTTATCTACTCTGCTTCGTATGTATTGACACTGGTCTCATGTTTAGGATTTCTGACCCTTCCGATTTACCTCACATGAATCTGTCTACAATTGAGGATAGCGGTGTGAAAAAACAGATTTCAAGTGCAACTGTATCTGAAAATGAGTTGGTTGCACGTGTTACAAGCTCAATGGACAAGAGTCTGCCAAAAGAACATGGTGCTGAGCCCTCTAGTGCACAAGCAGGTGAAAAACTGATGTGCAATAGCTATCCAGTTGCACATTGGATGGGCTACTATTCTTTCTTATAAAATATCTGAGTGCTTCCAAAACTCGAGTTCATTTTTCTATATCTTCACAGCTAGAGACCAACATGGACCAATTGATGTGAAAGGCGGTTCCTCATCTGCAGAAAACAAAGAAATAGGTGGACATTCATTGTTTAGCTCTTCTGATCAGAAGTTATCTAATACCAATCAAGTGAATGTGTCTTCCCCACATGCACCAGCCTCTACCTTGGCACTAACAGGCAACATGAAACCTGGAATATCTCTTGGCTTTTCTACTGCTAACAATATAGGTATTATTCCAACAGGAAGCAAGGCATCTAGTGACTTAGTTCCTTCTTGGCAAGCAAGCAGCACCAGCAGCAGCTTTGTAAATAATCAACCTGGTAACAGAGGTTTCAATCTAGCCCAATCAGAGGGAGTGCCTGGGGCATCCCATAACTCAAAGAAAAATGGTGGTAGCTTTAGTTCTGAATCATCTGTGATCCCCTCTGATAGATCAGTTTCAAATAAGGTGGGAGAAAGGAATGAGGCTGGTTTTGGAAGTCAATTGTATAATTCCCCACAAACCAGCCGCAATACTGATAAGAAAGTTCTCAGTTCTTCAGTTGGCTTAAGTTCTGAACCATCATCATCAATTGCTGCAACTAAACCTCCTACAGTTGGATCTTCATCTGCTGGGATTTGGACAGGAAACGCTGAAGCACGTCCTGCTTCAGTTGGATCTTCATCTGCCGGGATTCGGACCGGAAAAACCGAAGCATTTCCTGCCTCCCGTGGATCACCTTCATTATCACAGGAAGCTATTGGAAAATCACATTATAGCAGGGCGCAGACAGCAGTGGACTATTCTAGAAATTTCAAGACAGGCACAATGTTAGATTCCGAACAGGACCTGTCGAAGAAGTTCTACAGTGTAAGGGCAACAAAATTGTTTAATTATGATGTTTTACTATTATGGCTACTTCTGACCTTAATATATAAATGTCTCACCTTCCTCTCGAATTTTTCATGTTCTAGATATCTAACATAAGCTTCCGTTGTGATTTGAATTTCATAAATATCATGTTTGTAACAACCCTTTTCACTTTTCTAGTTGTTTTCCCTTTACGACAAAAATTAGAACATTTTCTCTTCTTTTGCACCAATCCAGACATTTGTGTCATTTCTTGTTTCTGCTTTTTCATTGTTTCATACCATTCACTCACTTCGTAACTGCTGCAAAATATAACTACAGAAAACATGCTATTCTTGAATGCAATGGACATCTTAAATATTGGGTCTAGTAGCAGCTGATGGAACCCCAGTTCTTACATTAAAATCTCTTCACTCTCTTGACCAGTAGAATTCTAACCTTTTGTCCTTGTCCTTTCATTAAACAGATAAATGATATAAATAAGGAGTTGGGCACCCTCTTAGCATACATAGAAAAGGATGGTGGTTTCAGGGATGCTTGCATAGCCTTCCAGCAACGTCCTCTCTCCAATGTTGAGGATGGTTTGCAAAATCTTTTGGAATTATCGCAGCTCTTCAAGGTAGCATAACCATTTTCACTAAGACCCTTTTTTTGGGTAGTAATATCTGTGCAAAAATTGTTATTAAAACCAAACATGTCTATTTGACTTAGCAGAGCAAAGTAGAGGAACAAGGTTCAAAAATTGAAGATCTGCGGAATAAGATGTTTCAAGGTATGCCTTCTACTTGCAGTTGTTTGTGCTACTTTCAAGCAATGAACTAGAATAATAGACATGATTTAATCAATTAATTTTCATGCAATATGTTTACAGCCGAAAGAAATTATTGATCATAAAACAAAATTTTTGTTGCCATGTTGGATAGACACTGTGTTGAGATCATCACTGCACTTATTTGTAATAGATTATGAGCTGAAATCCATATGGACTTTGGTGTCATCATTTGGACAGCTATTTTGCAGAACGATCGGTAAATAATCTTGATTCAACCGCAACAAGAAACTCTCTTTTGGAAGAGAAGTCAACAAGTTACTTTTTTCTTTAAGGGTTTAGGGTTTAGGGATCTTTTCTTTAATTGCTGGCAAAATTGTAACTTTTGTTACTTCAAAAGTCCACAATACAGGTTTACTGCACATTCAGAAATTCAATATGCAATCTTTTTAGAAAAAGCACAATGGCATACAAAAATACATGCAAAAAGTTGCTAGATGACAGTGATGAAAAGATTTTTCATGTTGCTGTCTGAACTCTGGAGGAAATTTTGGAAAACTAAACAGTTAGTCCTCTTGTGCCTTTTTGTGGTCAGTAGGATATCTGATATTTTGCCAAGAAAAGAGCGTCCAGCTCAAAGCTATTGGTTTGCCAGTGCGTTTTGTGCTTTCCATTGTTTAAGGTTACCTAAGCAAAGTTTGGGATGCCAAAGCCTTTCTTATTAGTCATGCTAATTAGTGAATTAACAATCCTTTCTAGAAATAAATGAATTAAGTTCAAAGTTTTAGCTTCAGAGGACCCTGGAACAACTATACATCTAACTAAGGCTCTCTCTCTCTCTCTATCTATCTCTGTGTGTGTGTGTGTGTTGTGCATGCATGTTGTACGTGCTTGCATTTTGGGTGAAATATGATGCTTCATAATGATGATGCACATGCCTGCTTGCATGCATGTTGTGCACACACATGAGGACATGCTTGCATATGAGTGAAATGTGATGCTTCAGAATGATTATACCTAATGGTAGGAGCTTGTGCATTATGCTTTCCCTAGTTCTTCTAGAAGCATGTGCAGTTCATCCGTTTATCCTTGCATGGTGGAATACTCTAGGTACTTCTGTTAGAACATTAAGTGAATGTTTTGTGGAAACTGAAAACAATCTAAATATTTTCCTCCATACTGTAATTCAACATTAGGCAGTCTTTAGTTTTATAAGCAACACAGTGACATAACATGTTCTATTTCTTGGTTAGTTTATAGTGTTGATCCTGTTGTCTACTTGGTGAGTTCAAAATTCAAGGATATTAATGTTGCTCTGACTTCAAATTTTTCATGTAACAACCAGTATATGCTTTGAGCCACTGTTTATGTTAAATGTTAGTTTCTTGAAACAATAGACATCCAGTTCCTCTTACCAGGAGCATTTTACTGCTCAATATCACTTTTATGTGAGCACCAAAAATTTTACTATTTGTATTTGCGTCTTACTACACGAAGTTTTAGTTTAGAAATAGTGCTAAAACCATGACAGCATTACATCTGGAAGGACCTGGGTTTCTTACTACTGTTCCTATCTGCTTTGAAATGCTAGTGTATATAATGTATAATGTCAATTCTCATAGCATAAACATACAATATTGCCCACCCACCCACCCACCCAAAAAAAAAAATTGTATTCTGTCAGCTTATTGTCATACAATAGTGTAGCTTTTATTTGTTCCGCATTCTGACACTTTAGCTAACTATGTCGAATAACTATTTTTTCTGTTCTCTTCAGTTTCTGCTAGGCAAGCTTACATGAAAGGTATTGTTAGTCAATCTTCAGACACTCAGTACTGGGACATATGGAACCGTCAGAAATTGAGTCCAGAATTTGAAGTGAAGAGGCAGAATATTCTGAAAGCTAACCAGGTAATGGTTTTGATATATGGATTAATTTGGTTCTTTTTTACTTTTACATGTACAAATCACTTAAAAGTGGGTTCTTTGTCATATAGAATTTGACAAATCAGCTTGTAGAGCTGGAGAGGCACTTCAATAATCTGGAGATGAACAAATTTGGCGAAACGGGAAGAATTGCTCCTAGTCGCAGAACTGTTTATGCGAATAAGCCACGATCTAGGTATTCAACTGTTGAAACATGTCACTGTAAATGTTCTCTGCTTTTAAATTTTGGAAAAATGACTGTCTAAACCATGACAAACAAAGTGGATCAATAGCTACTATTTTCATGAATTTCATTCAAAATGAAACCAGTCACTCTGTTTATTTTGTGATATCCAAGTGAATCAGAAATCTCTCTTGGCATTGCGAATGAATAAAACGCAAATTGCACAGTTGTCTTAAACTGCCCTGCCCAGATTTTGCTGTGTTATGTCGTCTTCGAGAATTGTTTATTGTGGTCATAAGAAAATCATTATGAAGCAGATGAATATAAATCAAAGATCTGAATGGTCCAGATTATTCGGTATGCTGTCCCTGTGAAGATTATCTTTCTAGGACTGTGTGGTACTTAATCTACCACAATAGGTCAACAAAAACCTTCAAATGCCCTTTCTTAGATATATCACATATCTGAGAAGAAAAGGATATGTAAAGGGATCCAAGGAGTCTTTCAAATTAGGTTGTAACCAGCCAAATCCAGTGTTTTTACCCAAGAATGTTCAGCGAACAACCTTGCTAACTGGATTTAAGCACACCAATGCTCACCACCTATTTTCTTCTCCAGTCTTTTCTATCATTTTGGAAAACAAGAACCATCACCACATGAAAGTCTTGTTTAGTGTTGAATTAATTTAGGCATGAAAGTGGTTTTTGTTCTTCAATACTTTGGGTTTTTGTTTTGTTGGCTGCAACTAATGGATTTTTGAGTTTTCAGATGTTGGCAGAACTGGAAGATGCCTCTGCTCTTACTATAAATTGTTTGACATGCGCTGTAGGATTTGACTTGTACTCTTCACATAGCAACATACCTGGAATTCTCTGTGGGTTGTGGACCTCATGGTTCTAGTTTTCCAATTTCCATTATCGTATTGGGAAATTAGTTACTATACTATTTTCTGGTGGAATTTTCTCTTAATAATATATAGCTCTCGTGGTTTCCAGACAATGTATACAAAAAATTATGTTGTCAGCTCATGATACATCTTGTATTTTAATTGTACCTTTTGGGTTCTAGACACTACTTTCTGTTTCTCAATTTTTTTAATCCATGTACGTGAGCTTCTTACCTGATTCTAATTTTCTTTTCAGTCAGACACAATTATCCAGTGTGTACAATGCACTGAACTCACAATTAGCTGCTGCTGAGCAACTATCTGAATGCCTCTCAAAACAGATAGCTGCACTAAATATAAGTTCTCCTTCTATGAAGCGAGGGGCAGTGACCAAAGAGTTGTTTGAATCAATTGGTCTAGCCCATGAGAATGATGCAACCCAATTTTCAGCTGATATTGCTTCCAAGTCAGTTAAGAGATTTCCATTCATGAAAGAACACACAAAAAGCATATCAGGGCCCCCCAAGAGTGCTGAGCCTGAGACTGCAAGAAGAAGGAGAGAGTCACTGGATAGGGTAAATTATCAAAACAAGTCCTTTATATGGCATATCTGTAATATCCAAATGTCTTTTGAAGTAACATATACTGCTACATATGTATTTTATTTGTATTACATTCCATCCTTTTTTGCAACTTTGATGTCTCTTTTTGGGCATTTGCTCATCTTATTTGCTTGTTGATCTTTGTGTTATGAATTGACTGCGAATCTAACTGTAAAATACTTGTCAATGTTTCGCAGAGCCTTGTTAGCTTGGAGCCTAAGAAAACTACTGTTAAAAGAATAGCACAACAACAGCACCTCAAGATGAGCACTGATGTGCCATTCAGATCAAACAAGAAAATATTTGATTCTCAGATGGCAGCCATCTCCCAAGAGAAGTCTAGTGGCAGTCCCACTTTCTCCATAGTAGAATCATATGTAAGCAGGTTGCATTCTGTGAGTGAAGGTAAGTTTTTATTAGCTGTATATTTTGATAGGTTTTAGTATAGAAGACAAAAGGAAATCTTCATTATAGATCTGGTTGCAACTTTCTGCTTAAATTATTTTGACAGTACCGCATGAAAATAAATTAATAAATTATAACCATCTACAGGATCTCAACAGAACTCTTTGTTCAAATGGGTAAAAGAATCATATGGTCTACCTCAAGACTCGGAGCAAAAACATCTTGAGTTACCAGGGAAAATGAAAAGTTCTAATCAATCTTCAAAGTTGATGCCATCTTCGCCAGTGTCATTCAGCAACACGCATATGAACTCACGGGAGAATATCACTTCATCCAATGTTGCATCATCCGTTAGAACAACTCAAACTGTGCATAAATCGAATACTTTGACTTTCAAAACCACGATAACCCCCAAAACAAATGCCAATACACAGTCAGAGATGTCTCCTTCCATAACATCTGCAAAGATCTCTCAGAGTCCATTATCAGTGAAAAGTTTATCTGGTGAATTTGGAGTTCAGTCTACCTTAACTATAAAGAACAGACAGGACGATCTGGCCAAAGCATCTTTGGGAAGCATGAAACAATTGGGTGTGCCTTCCCAGAATATGGGTGGTATATCTAGAGATCTTAATGCATCATCTCTATCTTCTGAACCTTCCAAGCATGTTGTGTTACATGGGAAGACTGCTCATTTTAGTGGAGCTAGTGAGTCTGTGCAGAACCCAGTGAAAGCTACATCTGGGGTGGCACCTCAAACTCCAGTATTTTTCTCAACACCCAGCATGCAGTCTTCCTTAAACTCCAATCAGTCAGGTGTTTCCTCTTCTAGTGTTTCCTCTTCTGCTACATCATCCTCATTCACTATGCAAGTATCAGCATCAGATACTTCTGTATTGGTGTCTCCAACAGTATCTTCCATTTCTCCACTACAGAAATCAGTGCCAACAGCATCAACAATGCCTGAGGGTGCAGTGTCTAGTCCCTCCCTCTCTCTCCAAACATCTGTTAGGGAATCCTCGTCTGGCTTGAATAAAGATCGATCTAAACCTGAAATGGTTCTATCACAGGTAACTGGAACTGTGGCAGCGACAAGCATGGCATCAAGCATATCAACTTCTGAAAACAAACCTTCATCGCTTCCAGTGACTAGTGGCAGCTTGCCTTCTGCATCAGTTTCTGTGCCTAAGATGGTGCTGACGGCAGCAGAGCCAGCTGTTGTAACTTCCACAGGAAAAGACGTAGGACCAGGCAGTCCCTCATCAGATGAAGATGATATGGAAGAGGAGGCCCCTTCCGCAGGTGCTGAGCTCAACTTGGGAGCCCTTGGTGGGTTTGTACTTGGCTCTTTGCCTTCTTCAAGTCCTCAAAAATCCAATCCTTTTGGGGGTTCCTTTAGTGCATCTAACAATAAAAGTTCAGGTGCCCCATTTACTTTGACAACCAGTCCGGGACAGCTTTTCCGCCCAGCATCGCTGAACATTCATTCGGCTCAGCCAGCACAATCATCGCATTCTACTAGCTCAAGTGCGTTTTCTAATACTTTCTCAAGTGGACTTATTGGGTTTGGACATCCTGCACAAATTGGAGGTGGGCAGCAGTCAGGATTTGGGCAGCCTGCACAAATTGGAGTTGGTCAGCAGGCAGGATTTGGGCAGGCAGCACAAATTGGAGCCACACAACAGTCAGGATTTGGGCAGCCTGCACAAATTGGAGCTGGGCAGCAATCAGGATTTGGGTTGCCTGCACAGATTGGAGCTCAGCAAGCTCTTGGATCTGTTCTGGGTTCTTTTGGACAATCACGCCAGTTGGGAGGCTTTGGTGCTGGAGGATTTGGTGGATTTGCTAGTGCCTCCACTTCTGGAGGCTTTGCTTCTTTATCTTCCAGTAATGCTGGATTTGCTGGTGCTGCAACAGGTGGGGGCTTTGCTCCTGGTGGCAGCAGCAGTGGTTTTGCTGCTGCTGCTACTGGTGGAGGGTTTGCTGCTCTTGCCTCCAAAAGTGGTGGTTTTGCTGCAGCTTCAGCAGGTGGTGGTTTTGGAGGTGCAACCCAGGGAGGTGGTTTTGGCACTGGTGAGATCTCTAGATTTTTGCTCTTTTTTGGATAGGTACTGATATGCAGTAGCCTATATGTTTGTGGTTAGACATGTTGTGAACACATTCATGTGTTCAGACATGTCACTAACTATTTCTCCAATGGCACTCATCAATTTGAGAACTAACAGTAGTTAACTAGATCTTTTTCACATGCTGGTAAAATTTATGGAATAGTATTTAGCAATTTTGTTAATTGTAGTGATGCTAACATGCACCTATTATTCTCTGAACTTGAACTGTAACAAATGAACTTCGCAGATTATGTTAGGAAGAAAACCTGAATGGTATATTGCTGTCAGGCTATCACCTGACATGGACACCATCATTGGTTTTGATAATGTTGTTCAGGGAGTGTGTTTAGAAAGATGACAACCAGTGCATTAAATGTAATCCTAAAAATTTGATAGGTCCCAACTTCAGGAGTATTGTATTGATTTTTTTTCTTTTTGAAAAAATGGTTTGCGTGATTGAATGAATCAAAAACTAGGTACTTATTGGATCCATCTATTCTCCTGGCTGTGCAACATTGTTTTTAACACTGCATAACACTGCTTGATATGGTTATGCAACAAGACTTTTTAATTCATTACGGCTTCTCATGCAAGAGCTATTAATCACACTGCATAACACTTTTCAATACTAGTAATCAGTGAATCATTACCTTTTCATCTGTAGCTGCGCTTTTTATGTAGCCTTGGTGTTTCGCAACATTAGTATGCCTAACCAATCTGACAGGCAAATTGCAAGCTTGATTTGGCATCAAGATCATTATTTTATGCATTGGTAGTTAAGATAATAGTTCGCTAACAGGTTAGGTGTTTGTGTTTTTGGAGCAATTCTGCATGAAATGACAAGTTTTACCTGATAATTTCGCTATATTTTAATTTGCTCTGCAACCACTAATGCCTTAGTTCAACAATCACAGCTTAGAGCCTGATGATCTCATCTACAATTTTTGACAACTAATGCCATTTTGTTTAATTGAAAGGTGGATTTGGAGCTTTTGGCGGTAATCAAGGGAGTGGTTTATCGGCATTTGGTGGGAGCAGCGCTGCTGGGCCTGGAAAACCTCCAGCAGATCTTTTGACGCAGATGAGAAAATAGCACCAGTTTAGTTCCAGGGACTCCCATGTCCCGCATGAGCGATTCAAATGTTTTGAGGCAATCTGTCGATGAGTAATATGTTCTCATAATTGTCATAGAGGGCGTTGATTAGTCTTGCATCGTGCCAAAAGACGGCTGAAAGCAGTCTTTGAAACATGGCTGCCACGAGGGGGCCCGTCCCAACATGGCAACACCTGGGCCGAGCTTAAGTTGTTTTGTGGAAGTATTGGCTCATGAGTTAAAACAGTAATACAAATACATTTTCTATTTGTGGTCTTGTTTTGGTGAGATTAAAGCAAGCTTTTTTTGGATCATGCCTCAGGAATTAAACTAGTTGAGTGCGCATTGTTGCGGGGGATCTCTGCTATGCATGGGCTAAGCTTATTCTCCCCGATAAGCTAAGCTCAACTAAAAACCCCCTTGCACATCATTCTCTGATTGAACGCAATAAAAAAACCAAACAGAAAAACACTTACATTATGCTGTCATGCACTGATACACCAAAAGGTAAACACTTGCGAGGTAGGAGTTAACACACCATCACAGGTAACCAGCGGAGAAAGTACCGATTGCATTCAGAACACATTGAGACAATTTCAGCAAGCACTTGCATTGTGCTGCCGTATGCCACAAAGCAAACTCTATTGCTAGTCAGGATTTGACATACCATTACAGGCTTACAAGTACCAATTGCACTCAGAGCTCATTACAACAATTCAGCAAGAAGAATGACTCTCAAAGTCAGAGCAACTGAAGATAGAATCTCACTTTAAGCTTCATCCCCAGGTTTGGGGTTTGCCTCCTCAGACTCCCCAGCACCATCATTTACAGTATCAGTATCAGTATAAGAAGAGCCGTCTGCAGTTCCTGGTTCGCCATGCTCTTCGCCGTAGTAGATACCGCGGTACACCCTAATCACAGTTCTTGTAATGTCCATGATATGAAGCACAGCCAAAGTCAACTTCTGTAAGAAACAAAAGATCAGCACATATTTCAGGAATCGCCAGTTCATCGATTAAGTGATGAGTTAAAACTCACCCGTTCCTTGGGATCTTGAGGAAGTTGGGTTTCTTTGAGGCCAAAAAAACCCAGCCGCTGTTGGCATGACTCGAGAAACCAGAAGGAACGTCTGAGAAGCTCATCGCCTGATCTTGAATCACCAAAATTCCAGAGACGACCATAACTGTTCAATGTGTCAAGGTTAGCCTGGCAGAACTCTGTTGCTACATCTAGAATATCCAGTCTGCCCTCCCGGGCGCACTTGGCTAGTTTAGCCAAGTCTTCACGGAGACCAGCAGTCAGTTCTTCGGATCCTTCACTTGCAGTTAGGTCCTTTGTACTTTCCAGTATTTCTTCAGCAAATTTTGCAATCATTTCCAACAAGGATACCTAAAGACAAAATAAAAAAAATATTACAGAATCAAAGAAAAATGCTTGCTCGAAAAAAAAAAAAGCGAATGAAAGAACCCAGCAAGAAAAATCTGTTCAGGTGTAGTCGACCCAAGGCCCGTGTGGCCCAGACCAATAATGGGCCATCACAGACCGATCAGCACCTTTGGATGGCCTTTCGTGTTGCCTGGTCCGCACGTATCTAATAGTGCGCGACAGCTCTTTTATGTAACATTTTTTTTAATATTTTTTGATTTTTTTAAGCCTAATTTGTATTAAAAAAATAAATATTAGGCCAAAAATAAGCATCAATAATATATCAATAGCAGCAGGAAAAATTGCAATAGAAAAAATAAAAAAAATGAAAGAATGAAGCATCACATACGAGATTTAAAGAAAAACCAAAAAAACCATCTCCTCTGCATTTCAAATAAATATTCAACAATTTGATAAGAAAGTTTGAAAAAAAGAAAAAAAAAAAGTCCACTACACATCAAAAAAATATGAAAAGAAAACATAGTTAAAAACACAAGTTCGCACTGAGAACAAAAAACAAAAATGCCGGGGAAAAAAAACCAAAACAGAAAAAACAGTTCTAGAAAAAAAAAAAAGTAGGCATTGTAAGTCTTAAAAAAAGCAGTATCAAAAGAACAGTGTAAAAAAAAGACTTTGAGAACATCAAATTAAAAAAAAAGAACCGAAAATTGTATAAAATATTTAAGATGTCAAAGTACATAGTATTAGAAAAAAAACCAAACCCTAAAAAAATATTGACTAAATAAAAAAAACGAAACGAAACGAAAAGAAAGAGAAACGCAGATTTTTCTTAAAACAAAAAGGAAAGGAAGACATAGAACCGCAGAAACCAAAATAGGATGCGAAAGCATTACAAATATACTGAAGTCGGAGAACCGCAGAAACCAAAACATTCGTTGTAAAAAAAGAACTTGGGAACCAAAATGTAGATGATGTACAGTACATAGATCTATATGTGCAAACGAACACGCTAGAAATATATCAAACAAAACACTCGTTACAAAAGAACTGGGAAACTAAAAAAAAAAAGTACATATGTAGGTGCAAACGAACACGTTAGAAACATGTCAATACAAAGCACAAACCAAAACACTCTTTACAAAAGAACTAAGAAAGTAGGAAAGAGATCTATATGTGCAAACAAGAACGTTAGAAACATATATATCAATACAAAGCAGAAACCAAAACACACGTTATAAAAGAACCAAGATCTATGCGAGTTGTATACCAACTACGCTGCAAAAACTCACCAGATCACAGCAAAGGAATACTAGATTTGTGTCAAGAACTCCCAGAGGAACACAGCATAAGAAAGCGACTTACCTGCTTACACTCACTGCCCGGGAGAGTACTGCCGCTCGGCGAGCAGAAAGCCTCAAAAGTGCGGCGTGGCGCCGCTCTCAGAGAGAGGCCGCCACTCCAGGAAGGCCGGCGGTGGGAGGAGAGCCTCCCCGGACTGGCCGGCAGCAGCACCAACACCGGAAGAAGACGAACTCCGGTACGGAGAGAAGCCAACGTGTTCGTGTTCATGGTGCACCGTTCCTGCTTGTGTTTGGTGTAATATGCCTGCTGTTGCGAATGGTGTCTGTGTATATAGAGGGAGAGGGATATTTCGTGATCAATAAGAAACGCAGGTGGGTTAAATGGGTAAGTAGGTAACTACTCTCTGTCACCTGTAAGTATTTGACTAAAAGCTGTACATAAAAAAGGGTGTAAGACTAAAAAGATTGCAAGGAAAGGTCTGTATGTTTTTTTTAGACCAAAAAGTATGTATAGTTAGATGTATGGTGTATGTGCATGTATATGATGTAAAAGCAGTACAAGAAAGTGTAAGTTAAAAAAAACTAAATTTTATACTAAAAATCATAAGTACTTTTTTTTGCAAGAAATTTTACTATTTTTTTTTCTCCCGAAAGTATTTTTTTTTGTCTGTTTTTAGAAACCCAGCTACCATTTGCTAGATAGGAACTACAAATGATAAATAACCTTTTGTGATTGTACGCGCAAAAATAAGCAGTGCAAAAAGACCTAAAGAGTTTTTCTGGGTCTTGCGTGTCAACTTCAAAAATAAAAAAATGGCATACTCTCTGCTTTTGCAGATGCCCTCATGACCTAATATCTTCTTAGAAGAGCTAGTATTGCTCAGGATTCATATCCATCTCTCGTGTCAGTAATTGACTCCTCCAAAGTAACAAGTTATTGTATGAGTTTTTTTTACTAATAACTCAGATTTAAAAAATAATTACGAAACTAACCCACAGTTGCGATAATTTACAGAAATGATCTGCCACGTCAGCTTGTCGAGCTCCCAGAGCTCGACAAGCTGCAAGTCGCACGGGCACGTGCTTGTCGTGGCCGGAAGACACGACTAGGGCTTGTCGAGTTCTGGAAACTCGACAAGCTACACAATATTAAAATGTGCAGTGCTCATATATCACATAAGTGTCTTAGCTCAACTGGTGGGAGCTTTGCAACGTAGTTGGCTTGGGTTCGAATCCCTGCTCCCGCAATTAAAACATTTTTCTTGTCGTGCTCTGGATCCATGACATGTGAAAGAGGAATATTAATTAGCCTAACCCTTCTAATGCAGCTAAGAGTGCTAGCCCAACTGGCTCGCGCGCTCGCACCCGTGTCCTCGGCTCGGGTTCGAATCCCCGTTCCCGCAATATTATTTCTTTTCGCTTGCAGCTAGTCGTGGTCGAGGGACACGACAAGCCCCTAGTCGTGCCTTCCGACCACGACAAGGAGGCGACTGTGCGACACGCAGCTTGTCGACAAGCTGACGTGGCAGGTCATTTCTGTAAATTATCGCAACTGTGGGTTAGTTTCGTAATTATTTTTTAAATCTGGGTTATTAGTAAAAAAAAACTCGTTATTGTATAGGTATTGCATGTATTATCATCTACAAGATGAAACAACAACTGTTATGTTTTATTTTTGAAAAAATTAGTTGAAGGATATGAATCCTGCATTCTTGCATTCTTGCAGCAGAGTGATTAAAATGTTTTGTGGCCTTACTTTGTGTGGATACATCATAACTAAAGTTTTCTTATATGCTAGATGATGATGCTTAGTACATGCATTAATTGCAGCCAGAACTTTGTGCTGGATATACGGGGCTGTAAGGCTAACTCCAACGGCGACGGCAGCGGCGGCTCGCGTCGACGGCGGCGGAAAACCTCTCGGCGTTTGCTCGGCGCGAGGTGACGTCCGCGTTCTTCGGGGTGAAGCGAACGCGAGGCGAGGTCGCGGCGACGACGCGCCCCCGTTGGAGAAGACGATGACGCGAACGGCAGCGCTTCGCGGGCCCCACCGAGACGACGAACGGCCACACATACCCGCATAAATAACGCTCTGACATGTGGGACCAGAGAATAAAAGGTCCCACATGTCATTCATTGGGTGCCGGTTTCAACGGTGCAGAGAAATTGTAGCGTGGGCCCCACGCGCACGAATATCGTGCCGGTGTCAGACCCTGCACGCACCGCACCAATTTTGCTTACAGTCGCTGACATCTGGGCCCCATGAGACGCGTCCCCACACGTCATACGGGGGTAAAGCTTGAGGCCGCGTGGCACGCGGTTTAAATCGACGTGGGGCCCGCCACTGCGCTGCGTGGACGACGTCGGCGACGCGTGTTTGGTTGGCTGCCGTCACTGATTTGTGGGGCCACCAAAATTGATGGCCCACCTGCCATTGACTGGTGTATACAAATTGACCGTTGGGAGAGAATAAATGCGGGCCCCACCTGTCAGCCTCAGTAAAAATAGCCGTTTTTTCCAGCCGTTTAAAAATAGCCGTTGCAGTGTTTTTTAATTCATTTTTGTCCTAAAATATCATAAAAAATCCCAAAAATTTCCAAAAAAATCACAAAAAATCACAGAATTTTTTCTCAGCTCTCCCCTATATAAAGACATGTTATTTCACCATTTTCACTCACACTTGTTCACCCATCCACACCCAAAACCACTCCAAAATTACTGCAAAAATTTCCAAAAATTCGACATGGATTCTAATCCACCTGGCGGTTTCGTTAATTGGCTTGGCTCTTCCCAATCTCCCGGCGAAAACACTGATGCCCCAAACACCCAACAGCAACCCGGTTTTTCGCAGCCACCGACTTACCAGCCGTATCCACCCAATTACCAAGCGTATCCACCGAATTACCAGCCATATCCACAATATAGCCAAAATTATCGTCCATATCCACCACACGGCCACGCAATTCCACCGCCCCCACAATATAGCCAAAATTTTCATTTTGTCGGCATGCCACCGACATGTCCGCAGTTTTCCCCACCTCAGCCGCACTCTGCGTCTGTCTCCGATAACGGTACTCCAGACTATGCTCCGGCCGATCTGGAGGCCCGACCTGTCGTCGATGACACCAACACCAGAGATGTTGTGGATGTTAGCCGAAAGCCGAAGCGCTTACCGTGGTCCAACGATGACGATATCAAACTGGTAACATTTTGAATTTTCATACACGAGTGCTATGAAAGAAATATATTTAGGTCGACTTCGATATCCAAATTTTTTTAACTACATGCAGATTAGCTCTTGGCTCAACAATTCGCTCGATCCTATTGATGGAAACAATAGGAAGTGCGACATGTACTGGGGCAACGTAGCAACGGCATACAACAACACCGTGCCGGCAAGTAGGAGAAGGGAGACCAAACACTGTAAGGACCACTGGCAACGAACAAATAAAAAGGTGGTCCAATTCAACGGTGTTTGGCTCCGACTTAAGGAAGTCTATGCCAGCGGTCGTTCAGACGACCAACTCATGGCGCAGGCCCGCGAGATGTACAAGACGGAGATGGGTCATCCGTTTGTGTTGGATCATTGGTGGACGGCGGTTCGCGGTCAACCTAAGTGGTCCGCAGCTTATGTTGATCCTCCCAATAAAAGAAGCAGATTGTCCGAGTCGGGCACATACACATCATCGTCCAACAACGATGATGTGCCACCAGCGCAGACACGGCCGGAAGGACGAGACTCTGCTAAGGCGAAGCGCAGAGGTAAGGGAAAGGTTGATGGCTCGCAGGATTCTACGTCGGCAGCGAGAGCAGATCTCGATGCCTTCATCCAAAATGAATCCAACCGAGCCGAGAAGAGGAAGGACATACTCCGTATGTCAGATAACTTGCGCGCCTTGGCGAAGGCGAAGGAAAGATCCGCCTTGTATAAGGCGTACACAAAAATGATAAGTCTCGACAAATCCATCTTCGACGATGCGCAAAAAGCGGAGTACGATGCAGGGCTGAAGATTCTAAGGGACAAACTTAATGCTGGCGATGATTAGTTATTTTATTTTGAATTATGTCTTGTAGCCAACTATGTATCCTCTGTTATTAATCTATATATGATTTTCTACTTAATTTTACTCTGATATCCAACTATGGAATCTGGCCGTTGGAATATAGCCGTTGCAAAATAGACGTTCGAAAATTGTCGTTCAAATATAGTCGTTGGAATATAGCCGTTGCAAAATAGACGTTCGAAAATTGTCGTTCAAATATAGCCGTTGGAATATAGCCGTTGTAATATAGCCGTTGGACTCTTTGTCTATATATTCACCCCCTCCGCAAAACTTCTCTTCACTATCCAATTATCTTCTCAAACGGCATAGCTCTTTAAAAACCCAGTTTCATTAGCCACTCACAAAATGTCTTCTAGCTCTAGTTCCAGCACACATAGCTCCGAGGAGGATGCCATTAACCAAATTGAGGATTTCTTAGTGGAATTCATAGAGGAGGAGGAGGAGGAAGATCGTATCATCGCCGGTCTTTACGCCCGACTTGATGCTTCATCATCCCGCGGACGCCGCCGAAGCAGCAATAGGAGATATATTGATAGAGATCGCGAAGAGGGGCATCAACGGCTCCTCGCCGACTACTTCTCCGAATATTCCGTCTACCCTGACAGTATCTTCCGCCGGCGTTTTCGGATGGCGAAACCCCTCTTTCTCCGCATCGTTGAAGCTCTAGGTGGGTGGTCCCCCTACTTCACCGAAAGAAGGGATGCCACTAATCGTCGTGGACTGTCCCCTTTACAGAAGTGCACCACAGCAATGCGTATGCTCACGTACGGTGGCCCCGCCGATGCCGTCGATGAGTACGTGCGGATTGGGGAGTCCACGGCGATTCAATGCTTGGAGCACTTCGTACAGGGTGTCATCGACATATTTGGCGACCAATATCTTCGCAGCCCCACCGTCGACGATACCCACCGCTTACTGCAACAAGGAGAGTCCCGTGGCTTTCCAGGTATGCTAGGAAGCATTGATTGCATGCACTGGGAATGGAGAAATTGTCCCGTAGCATGGAAAGGTCAATTCACTCGTGGAGATTATGGAGTCCCGACGATTATACTTGAAGCGGTAGCTTCGTATGATCTCTGGATATGGCATGTTTTTTTTGGTGTTGCAGGCTCCAACAACGACATCAATGTGCTAAACCAATCGCCCTTATACACCGATGTGTTGAAAGGGCGGGCTCCTCATGTTCAGTACTCTGTCAACGGCCGACAGTACAACATGGGGTATTATCTCGCCGATGGTATATACCCGGAGTGGGCTGTCTTTGTGAAGACGATACCCCTCCCACAGACGGTGAAAGATCGATTGTTTGCACAACAGCAAGAAGGAGCGAGAAAAGATGTTGAGCGGGCTTTCGGAGTTCTACAGTCTCGATTTGCCATCGTGCACGGTGCGGCACGATTTTGGCGACAGTCAACTCTCGCGAAGATCATGCGGGCTTGCGTGATCTTGCACAATATGATCATAGAGAACGAGCGCGACGACAATGCCGCCAACTATGACTACAATGATCATCCGGACACATCCACGGTAGTAGCGCCTGTGATTCACTCTGGGGGTACACCTTTATTCGAAGATGTACTTCGAAGAAATACTGCCATCCGTGCACAACCCACGCACACACAACTCAAAAGAGACTTGATCGAGCACATTTGGCAACGTTTCGAAGGAAACACCGACGAGTAGCATCTTACCGGATTTTGTAGTAGGCATTTGTTTGCAAATTTAATTTTTTTGTATTTCGCAATTATGTCATGTACCGCTATTCGAATTTTAATATCTATTTTTTTAAGTGCATTTTTAAATCCAAAATGTCGAATTTATTTTTTTTGTCGCAAATATCGAATTTAATTTCGTAGGTAATATATTGATATATTGGTAATATTGAATTTAAGGAATTAATACAAATTCGTTGAATATATAATTGTTAAATTGTATAGAGCCAAGCAAGAGCCAAGCCATTGGAGTGCTTGGCTCTTGCTTGGTGTTTGGTTGGTGGTTAGCAGTGTGGGGCCCACGCTAAGAGCCAAGCAAGAGCTAAGCTGTTGGAGGCTTGGTGCTTGCTTGGTGCTTTGAGATGGTGTTCGCACACGTGGCAGGGAATATTCTGTTTAAGAGCCAAGCAAGAGCCAAGTCTGTTGGAGACAGTCTAACGTTCGGATGCGTATCCGCTGGACAGATGGGGCTCAAATGTTGCCATGTGTATACTCTGCCTTACTATGATGCCGTATTAACTGGCATTCGTTCGAGATGAGAGACAACTAAATCATCTTTCTTCTATTTTCTCTATAACAAATACCAGCCGATCAGATTAACAGAGAGTACAACAAATTTAGTGAAGTAGCAAACCACAAACAAAAATTGAGGTTGAGGGCCAACAAATAAAGAGAAGACAGGAAAAGAGACAAACGGGTATGCTTGATTAATTATTAGGAGCGAATTGAGAAAAGCCTTTGCACTCGGAGCAAAGTCTTCTTGTATTTTTATCTAAGGTGGTCTTGTTGCGCGCTAATAACTTAATTGTTTCTTGTCTTAGTACTGTTGTTTCTCTTTTATAGGAGTTTGAAGATGTTTCTCTAGAAGACGTATCTGTTGGATTCTCATTGATTCAAGATATTGAACATTAAATTGAATTCATATCAAGAGCCTAATTGCCTAACTAACTAGCATAATACATAAATCCAAAAGAAACGAAGAAAATTCAACACAAGTGCAAAATTTGATGGACAAGAGAGTGTCAGTCCAAGTGTTGTGTCTGTGCTTCTGATTTCTAAGAAAGATGATACGTGAAGAATGTGTGTATATTGTAAGTCATAAAAAATATTAAAATGACATATCATCATAGAATTTCTAGATTATATGATATGATTGATTAAGTAGTTCTCTTATCTTTTATAAAATTGATTTGAAAAATGATTACCATCTGATTTGAATGAAGCAAGGTGACGAGTAAAAGCCGCTTTTAAATCAAAACATTGTTTCTATGAGTGATCATTTATATTTTTGACTTGACTAATGCACATAATAAATTCGTGCGGTTAAAGAGCATTCATCGAAAAATTTGTAGTTATATAGTTATATATTTTGGTGATATGCTTGTGTACAACAAATTTTTATAAGAACACATTGAACACTTAAAGACAAGTGCTGAAGATTTTAAGACAAGAAAAGTTATTCATTAACTTGGCTTAGTGTCATTGTTGCACGAAAAAAGTTGTGTTTTTCGGTTTTGCTGTCGTTGTGCAGGTAATCGAGGTTAATGAAGAGAAAATTAACGAGATTAAAGATTAGTCTACATCAACTACCATCGGCAAGTTTTTGTGGATTTACTGGTTTCTATAGACAAGTTGTGAAAGATTAGTCTACATCAACTACCATCGGCAAGTTTTTGTGGATTTACTGGTTTCTATAGACAAGTTGTGAAAGATTTCGGTAAGATCGCAGGCCAGTTCAATGCATTAACAACGAAGAATACACTTTTAAAACAGGGAGAAGCGCTAGACAAAACATTCACCACACTAAAAAAAATTCTCACAAACAGCAAACAGTATGTATGTATCAATTATTGGGAGTGTAGGATCTCAGAACATAGGCTAGATTAATTGAGGAAAAGAACAAGGCAGAGATACGCATCCAATGGTAACTTTCAATCTTCTCCAGGATCGGCGTTTCCGCCGCAGGGCATGCATCATCCGCAGAATTCCTCGTGCTGCCTGCGTCTCGAGTCCCCAAATGGTTAAGTAACGTCGCGATAGAACTCAATGGTTTCTCTGGTTTGCTTCAGGCCCAGGAGCAAAGCCAAAACAAGATTAAAACGCAGTTATTTCAAAATTAGATGGTGCTGGGACACCTACCGTTTCCATCAGCCTTTCAGGAAGTTGAGCATATGTCAGATTGAAGGCGTCCAGTGATTTTTGAGTAGCAGTACCAGCGTCCGCCTGAGGATGTGAATAGGTCACCGTAGCACCTCCACGTTCCACGAAACAGGCGGAGCAGAGCAGCCGTGCCTACCATCTCGTCCAATGTGCCGTCTCGGGCGGACTTGGCTAGTTGAGCCAACTCTTCCTGGAGATACATGGTCCTCAACATGGCGCCGCGTCTTCAATGTTTCCCTCGTTTCCAACCTAAAACACAAAGGAAACAAAGCAGTAATGTTGCAACATAGAGACGAGATGCACAGCGGCATTCTGCCGTTTGACGTGCTGGGCCGACCAGGCCCATGGGACCCAACATGTCATGCAATGCATGGATCGACCCAGCCCATCGAGCTGTTCGGGTAGACTGGTGCAGGTGGACACGCTGGTCCGACCCAAGTTTGTCCAGTAACCATTTTTCTCCTATTTCAAACCCTTACAAACATTTCACACAAGAACAGCGAATAACAAAAAATTCACAGAACCAAATAAAAAAAACTTGTAAAATAAAAACAAAAAATCATCACCTTAGCGTTTCAACAAAACATTCAACGTGAAGAAAGTTTGCAAAGAACGAAAAAACGTTTCTGTGCAGAGAGAGAGACTATATGGAACTAAACCGAAACTTTTCGTGAAGAAAAACGAAAAAAAAGTTTCTCTTCTGCATCTAGGAGGAGAGAGGGAGGGGGAAGGTACATGCAACCAACAGTTACATCGAGAACAAACGGAAAGAAACTAAAAAGCGAACCAAGAGATAACAAAATAGCATCAGACAAGAACTTACTTTGGAGTCGTCAGCCGGCACCCCGTCCTTGGAGCATCGCACCTCAAACTTAGGGCGCGGCGCGGCGCTCAGGGCCCGCCCGATTCAAGCCGACCAGCGGTGGGAGCGAAGGCTCCCGGCGCTGGCCGGCAGGAGGGCGAGCTCCGACACGAATGGTCTCCATGTGCACGAGTGTTTAGTGCGTGTGTTTCGAGCCAGCTAAGGTGTAAAACCCGGTGATGCGAGATTTGGCGCTATATCGGTGCTATTTACAACCTTGCATGTGTCTGATACAATACCACAAGGTTATAAGGCTTTTTTGCCCCATGTAAGAAACTATCGGTTTTCTGATCCTTGAAGAATGACATTATGAAGCAATGAATTCCAAAGGATTGAAAGGACTGAAACAAAGTTAGATGGCATTTTCAAAAGAACAACATATAGAAACTGTGAATTACACAACTCTACAATTTAAATGAACAGTAGCAGGAAACAAAAATAACAAAAAAAATGAAGAGAATACCTGCTTCATAAGTTTATCGGCGTTGTGCTTCCCATCTAGAACTTCATACTTGTAAAACACTTTGTCAAAAACAATGGACTCAGTGAACTTATTGTCAACATTTAAGGTCTGCTTGGGACCGTTGTCCAGTTTATTCTTGTTTTGCGTCAATAACTTCAGCTCCTCATCCTTACAATTGTTTATTGATATATTTTAGTAAAAACAGGTGCACAGATAGAAAATTGCATCCTATACAATATTGGCCTTTAGCCTGAGCATGTAAATATATAAATAGCCACATATCATATATGCATGCAAACAACAGCTCTGTCAATGAAAGAACCTTTGTAGTGCTCTTATATGATCACAGATTCATGGTTGCAACCTCATTGTCCTAAAACAGGCTTTGCTCATGCATGGACATGCAACATATATAACCAAGGGCCACATCTACCTGCATCCCAACAGGGCACAAAACCGTAATTGGTAATTTTAGATGTGGAATGAAATAACTCCCAGTAATAAACCAAATTGTTACGAAAGACTAGTGCAAATACATCAAAGAAAACTAGTGAGCGAACATGTAAAACCCACGTCAACTAAAATTTTGTTTTACAGCTTGTTAAATAAAGATACGTCAAAAATAACTATAGAAATGAATATTATTATCTATTGATTAATTTGAACTATCTAATAGTCATTAGATATGAGGTTTAATCGAGGATAATTATTTGTTTGGATAATTTAATTAGTGAGATTTAATGTAGTTGATGAATGAACAATTTAGAATACTGAATATTAGATATCTCAAATTAATGATTAATATTATTTATATTGGACAATCATAAGTAGAATATTTGAAAATTCAAAACTCATAATACTGTATAGATATGGAGAAAATACCTTCTGCCTAAATGTTTCAAAGGTGCAGTCCTTGCAAATGTCCCACACCGATTCAGGGAACTTATAAAGAACATCAACAAGAGACATCCCAAGGAGCCTATACAATGGCTTAGTGTTATCATCTAGTGTAGCCATTAACTTCTTATGCTTTCTGTTGTCCATAGACAAGGCCTTAGATGCAACAACTTGGTTGGAGAGAACATGATGTGGCTTCTGGCTTAAGGAAAAAGCATGGGAAATTGGTGGTGCTTGATAGAATGCGTTCACTTTTTTGCCCTGTTAGAAAAAATAAACAAATTAATTTGAATCTATTGAACTTTCAGAAATGCTGTTTTGCTCAATATATGTACAATTGTACATACAAAGAATGCTTCTAAATAAATGCATATATGTAACTACTACATTTAGAAATTGGTCATATTGTCATGTACATCTATTCTTTTTGAGGTGTCAAAATTTTTAATACTATGTTAAGAATAGTGAGAACTCCAATTCTAAATCAGATTTGTTCTCAACCTCACATAATAATAAGAACATGAATTAGAAAATTTAATAGAAAAAATCTAGATAATGATAGAGAAACAACAACAATAAAAAAGAAAAAAATTAGGAAAAAAATTTGTGAGTACAACTTCAAATAAATATAAGGATTGTTGTTCCCTTGTAGCTCTCATATTTTTAACCCTTCAATTCTTATCTTATACAAAAAATCTACTAAATAAAATACCTAGTCTTTTGTTAACTCTCTATTGCTTACTTGGACTGCCTTAACTGGCTTGCTTTGGATTATCTATGTTGGAAACATATAACAAATAGGCTTCTCCCGGTATATATTCAACCCTAATACCGATATACGAATATAATATAATAAGAAACATTCCCAATATACTTAAAAACAACGTTTTCAAATATAAAAACAGACTTTTTTTTCGTATGTGGGAAATTTTGGGGAGGGAAAGGCGAACCCATCTGCAAACGTACCAAATTAGAATACGAACTAATTTGACAAAGTAGAAGAACGCACCAAGAGATCGGAAAACGCTGTTCGTAAAACTATAAAATAAGAACAAAACAAAATTAAGAGGGGAGGAGTGAGATGCTGAATTACAGGTCGTCGGCGGTCGATACGATCTGCTGGGGCGGCGATTGCAGCGAAGGCAATGAAGCGCTGCCCGCTCTTTTTATTCTCCCACGGCGTTGGGCCGTAACAAAACTTCACTACTCAGTCGCAGGGCACAAGGTATTTAAAGCTTATTATTATTATTATAATAGTAGATTTCTTGTGAGGGTCCACATAATTGACATGGGCCTGTAAATGTTGTTTTGCTACCACCTGCTAAGGAATTCCTTTTGAAAACAAAATTACATAATCATGTAAATTGTTTAACCGAGATTTAAATGATCTAAAATATTAATATCTGATGAAACAATTAAAACATAAAAAAACACATGTTTTTTTATTTTTAAATCAAGAGGATATATGAATAATTTGTCCTCAGCCCTCGTCCTCGTTCAGCAAAAATCACCACTAGCAATCAAGTATTAGGGCAAAATTACCACTATGAGACCCTATTTGTATTACATGAAAAGTTTCTATATGAAAACACTTACGATTAAATTTCATTACTAGTCTCCACTACAACATAAAAATTACAATTTTATTCCACTCTTTTAATTTTACACTACAAGTTGCACATAACTTACATAAAACAATTAAGAAGGCACAAAACTAATAAACATGTGAAATTTTTTTCAAAAAATCAAATATTAGATATATTCATGAAAACATTCTAAACCTACAAAGTATATAGAAAAATAAAACTAATTATGGTACACTTATAAATGAACTGCAATTTTCATCATTTTTTATATTGAAAATTTTATAAAGTATTTTTTTGCAAGCATATCCATAAAAAAATTTCATTTCAATATTTTAATTTATGAACAATTTTATTTATGAGGAATATTTTAGTTATTTTCTTTTTTTGTTTTTACCTTTGTATTTTTTTTCAGTTTTTATAGTTTTCATTTATATTTATTAGTTAACAAGATAATTTGAGTTTCTATATTTTTATTTTATGATCCTATGATTATTTTTTTTACTTTTTGATGATTTTTAGTTCTTATTTTTTTTTGACTTACTTTTCCTTTTACAAATATTTTCTCTAACTATAATATATTTTTCATTATTTTCCTTGGAGTATGAGGAGTTTCTTAATTTTAGTAATTTTTAAATATTTTATGTTTATATTTTTTATAGAATTTAATAAATAGGGATTTGATTGCAATTTTGTAGTACAATGTAGTATTTTGGGTGTATAATTGAAAAAAGTAGAATGAAATTGAAATTGTTGTATTATAGTGGGATCAGTAGTAGAATTTACTAAAAATCTTACTAGGATTTTTGATTCAATCCCACTTTCACAATATTCTAAAATTTGATCCATGTTCTTATTTTCTACTTACTCTTGTCTGTGGGTTTTTTTTCCAGTTTAGTTTCCCGGTTCTAGTCAACCTGAACAACTTTCTCTATCCTATTAATATTCTAAACCTAACAAAAAATATTATTAGTTTATGAGTTTAAGATTTTTTTAGTTAGAAGTCTCATATAAACTAAAATTGGTGGAAGAAATTTATTAACCTTATAAACTGAAGTTTAGATAAATCAATTTATTGAAAAATACTAAAGTTAGGCTAATTACACCCTCATAGTGATGACTAGTTGTCAAAATTTGCGACGTCCATGCTTTACAGCATATGTGGGTAAGCCCCAAAATTTAGGAGTGGTTCTATTTGCAAATTTGTACATAACAGGTGTATATTTGGATGAGTTTTAGTTTTAGTTTATAAATTTATAAACTGAAATTTATTTTGATAAACACAAGTTTATTTTGAACTAGAAGTTTTGAATAAACTTAAATTGACATAAAAGAATCTTTTAGATTCATAAGTTAAAATTCTAATAAATTAATTTATTGTAGAAGTTTAAACTCAATTGAACATACTCTAAAAAATATAGAATTTACATAACATCTGCTTTAAATTTGATTGTGATGCGGTGCACGCTAGAATTTGTCTACGGCGGAGATCAGTAGTTTGTGTTTTTAGGTACAGTGCAAGCACTTAGAACTGTACTTCATTGTCTGCCGAAAAGATGGCTACGGTTATTAATATTGGGGAAAATTTAAAAATAACACACACACACAAATAAATGGCAGTTTTTGGTTCAGTTTGAAATGCAGAAATTTGGAAGGAATACTCACATTTAGTAAGAAATATTTTTTGCCACTTATGAAATTTCTATGTTTCAAATGAGACTTAATAATTTCTTATAAGTTAATTTTGTAATTTTAATCTTCTCGCAAGTTGTCTTAAGTTTCGAACAACTATTTCCATCACTATTTTGTTAAGTTTCAGAAAAAAATTATTAGAAAAATATAAACAACTATCACTATCACGTGGAGCCTCGGTGGCAGCATCGTTGGGAATGACGGCCAACTATAGTAATATAGGGGCAATATCAAACGATGATAGTGAACTATTTCAACTGATGGAGTCATTGGCGAACTTGCCAATCTATTAGGTGAGTGCGATTGTTACACAAGTCAGTAATAATTGTTTTTTTTTCAATTATTTTTGTTTAAATTCATTGGCATAGCGACGGATGTGGGTGTTTAAAACCAAAGGTATTAGAGAGGGGCGCGGGGGGGGGGGGGGGGGGGGGGGTGTCATTTTAAGTAGAAAATAATAGGAATATATAAAGAAAAGTTATTTTCAAGTCTAGATATTTTCAGAATAATTAAAATAAAGAATAGAAATACCTGCATCATATATTTGGTAGAGTAAATTATAATATTATAGATCAATTCGAGGATTTTTAAGACCCTGTAACAAGTACTAATGTTCTGCAGGACTATTGGCTAGTTGTGCATAGACACAGCTACTACACAAATCCAGAAAGCAACTCAAGAAATAGGCCGGCCCAAAAGTTATAGTACTAGTAGTGTTCATGGATGTTTTCAAATATGCAGACCTGTTTGAATTGCTCGATTGGACCGTGGAATCCCCGGATGGCATTTCTTGTTTACTCATTTTCTTGTAGTCTCTCTCCGTTGGAGAATATTACACTGCAGACTAGTTCTTGCTCTGTTCAGCTTCGCAAGCAGCTGAGGCGTGAAGTATTTCCTTTTTTATAATTTTGAGCTATACAATTGGCTAGCTCTCTTTAGAAATCTCTAACCCATCTTATTCAATGGAAATTAAGCTTATGGTCTAAAAGCATACAATTGTAATCAATAAATGATTATATTTCATAATTCGAGATTTTCTTATAAAGATTTGTGTATAGTTGGCTGATTGGCTATATACATTGACAGCACAAAAGATACTGCAGAATTCACAATCCACTTGCAAACATGAAAAAAAAACCGTACGTTGTACGCACTCTCTCTTTTCGTTATTTGGAATGATCTATCATCTTTTTCCGGGAATAGGACAAGACAGGAATGGATGCATAAGAATTTTTTTTTTTGCCACTTGCATTTTTGCAAAATGCAAATGCTATTTGTAAAGTTGCTCGTTGGTATGTGTGCAATTCCCTTGGAAGAAATAGAGGATGGATTTGCACGGTGACCTACCCTGCCTTCCTTGGCCAGCTAAAAATATCCGACACTGTTGCTTGCTTTGTTGTTTGTGGTTGTGCTGCCCTCTTCTTGGCTACATTTTTTTTCTCCACCTGTCTCTTTCTCTCACATTTTTCCCTTTTTAAAGCTCGTTTATCCGACTATTCCAAGTAATAATCAAATGTTTGCATATGACGGGAAACTGGGAACTCTCAATTGGCCATTTCATCATTTGTATTTTTTATACGTTATGGCAAGGTTGCCAGGTGTGCAGAGGGGCCATGGTGCATGTGATCTATAGCTTGCAAGTAGTAATATGCAATTGGCATGAACTTTTTTTAATATAATTGTTTAAACAATTAGCAGCACAGCAAAAGATCTTTCTTTTGTGGTTGCAAAGAGGCCAATATGGATGGATGGTTGGTTGCTATATATATATTGCCAAAAAAGTCTAATACAGATTTGTATGTACGAAGAGAAGTCATTGAATATTAAGACTAGCGTGTACATGTCGGCTAGGTGTTGGGAGTCATTGAACCATGCTGGAAATTGTTGCCCTTTCAGCTACCTTCTCGTCGCTTTATGCAATGGAGTTGTGGCTGCCCATAGTTTGGCTAAACACAATGCAACATCACAAAAACATATTCTTTCCTTTTGTAACTTCACCCTCCAAACACCTTCTAAACATAAAAAAAAAATCTAGGAAATACATTTATAACTTATCTGATGTACAAGTGTTTGCACCATGATCATTTGCTAAAAAATTAACAAAAAAAAGATCCAAAAGATAAGGATTTTTTTTTACAAATAATCCATAGAAAAATATTGATTGCAAAATGACCCAGAGTTACTATATTTTACAAAAATAATCCGTCACGTCAACCTCTCAAGTCCTGGAGATTCGACAAGTGACGTGTCGCATTGTGGGATGAAAATCAGCTTGTCGCAGCTCTAGAATGCGACAAGTCTTTTGGCTGCTCAGTTCTCATGAATACTCGTGGTCAAGGGTGTGGTTGTGAAAGTAGTGGTCGAGGGGATGTGGTCGAATGTTATCGTGGAGGTTGTCAAAGATCGTCGTGGTGAGGTGTAAATTCATCAATTTTGGTCATCATCGACTAATCACTTCTTTGACCATTCCAGCCGCTACGACCAAATCTACTTCGATTTGCGACCATATATGCATCACAAGTTAGAATCGAGCCGGTATAAGAGTCAGAGGATTTATCGAGTACTGGATAAGCCACTTGTTGTGCTTCGGATCTGTGATAAACCACTTGTTGAATGCCCGACACTCGATAAACTAATTTTCACCTCCACAACATGACACGTTGCTTGTCGAATCTTCCGAATTCAAGAGTTTGACGTGATGGTCTGTTTTTGTAAAATACGGTAACTCTGGATCATTTTTAGTTAGTTTTTTCTCTGAATTATTTGTAAAAAAAAATTCAAAGATAAGGGGGCAAGCATGGCCCATGTGGAGCTCCATAACCAAAAGCACTATAAAAGCCGAAAGCTCCTTTTGCCGGCCTCCATGACTTTTCCTTCTCAACTCTCGTCTCCCCACAAATCCTGCACTCAATAACAGACATAAGGGCCCATGACAACACCCGGACCCACTTGACATTGATATATACTAAACGGGATTTAGCACACGAAGAAATTTCGCGAGGTGGGGATATGAAGTAGGAGCACCCGAGTGCATGTACACCGCAGGCACACTATGTCCACGAACCGGCTGATATGGCGATGTGGGCCCCGCGAGATCGTGGAGCTGGGGGGAATTCGTGGCCCAGGTTCGCTCTCCTCGCGCTGACTAGGACCCCACCGGCCATGCCGGTCACCGGCCACCGGCTTCTCCCGGTAAAGTAAACCGCAGATATCTCTTTGCTAAAGCACCCCTTCACTATCTCATAACTACAAAACGGTTTGCACTGTTAAAGTGGATAATATCCAAACCTGCTATGGCTTCCTAACCCACAATCTCCCGAGTTTATTGCCAACATTCCATGGTCCTATATTGGAGAAAGTACATATCTATTAATGTTTAGGCTGATTATTTATCCTCAAATATAGCCATTAGAAGTTGATTGAACATTTACCTAGATTTTTTTTATTTAATTTGATAAGAAAAATAGAAGACTACAAAAGTAATCAAGATTGTCTTAAAATAGAATATTGCTTTAAAGCCTCTTTACAGGATAAGTTGCAGCTATGAATATGATGGAACCATTAAATAGTTCATATTTTCATTTGTTAGTGGATTGTAGGTCTTGTGTACTCTATGGTCCGGAATGAGTTTATTGGGTATTGAAATCCTACATCTTTGTCATCTATTGAATACAAAAGTTTAATCAACTAATTCATATATATTCTTTTTTTTTTAGAAATTTATCCATACAAATGATAAGATCTATTATGTCAACAACACACCCCACCCACTCGTTACCCTAACCCTTTTTTATAAATCTATCTTTATAACTGCCAATATCTATTATGTCAATAACATACCTCATCCCACCCATCTTTAACCTAACCCTAACCCATTTCACATGCGTCAACACAAACACTCAAACTAAGCACACACAAAAAAATAAAGGAGATTGATATTTAAATCTATAATCTCTTTTTACATAAGTACATATTCTAACTATCTATGTGTTCATATGAGTGTAATTTCTATCTATTCAATATCTTTATATTTGTGTGAATGCTTTATTTTGTAAAGTGTCTTGAAAAATGTTTTAAAAGTTTCAGTTGGCTGTGAATTTTGAGTATCATGTATCCTATGGTTTGGAATGAGTTTATTGGGATGTTGAAATCCTACCTCTTGCTTGTCTCTTGAATAAAAAGGTTTGACCAAGCTTCTATCTATTCAATATCTTTATATTTGTGTGAATATCTAATTTTGCAAACTGTGTTGAAAAATATTTAAAAACTTTCCATACAAATATTACTCAATTTATAGATTGTTTGTGTTGAAGTCACATAGATATGCCTCGAATAATCCAGCAAACAACATAAGAACATTAAAAATAAAATAATAATCTATAGCTAGCGACAAATCAAACCATCATTTAATTTGGGTGTTAATTTTGTAATGTACTCATATATACTTATTTGCGTATAAACAAAAAAGAGTGAGTGCATTGTACAACTCGAAACAAGGCAGGACACCATCGGCTCCCTCCAGATCCGACCCATTAATACGTAAGGACTATTATGCAATTCCAGTACAAGTATAGGGGCTTCAGTGCACGAAAGTGAGACCAAATGGGGCAAATGTTTTTTCCCTTTCTGGCTGCGTCGCTAACTCCACTTGTGGGATCTTGCCCAGATGGAGCTCGTCGGAGCCGCGCCCCCTCAGTCACCGGAGTCCCACGTGGAGCCGCCGCGTCCGCCTCCGCAGCCGCCGGAGAAGGTGACGTTTACTAAAAACCCAATCCTCTTTTTTTTTTTTCACAATTTCCTCTTCTTTTTTTTTTTTCTGTTCTCGTAATGTTCTGTTTTTTCGCGATTTGCTCCAAATAAAAGCAGAGATTGTCATAATCCAAACGCATTTGTACTAATTTTTGCCGCAAATACAGTTGTTGTAATGGGTAAAGTTGTTAGAAACCGTCTCTCTGTGTTGCTGAATCAGTTATTGTTGGTAGGGAACAAATAATCCAATTAGTACAGCAACATTAGGTCTAATTGTTTCGTCATGGCTGCTAATTGTGGATATGATCATGTGGTTGATCTTACCCAAGTCCCAGGTACTTGTTGTAGTCGATTTCATTGCCAATTTTGCACCCGCTGGTGATTAGGTGTATCATGTTGAAGCTTTTGTAATTAGCTGGTCGGTGCTCTTGCATAAAGTCTTCGAATTGGTGTTTTGTGGATGCTAATAGCTATGAATTAATTTAATAAGTTAATTAGCTGTACTTGTACATGAATTTTGGGTCGGGAGATATAGGGACAAGACCAATTGTTTGCAGTTGATCCTACCATCTTATTTAATCAAGTGCTTCCTTGTAGTGGCTATTTGGGTAGCAGTCAGTTCGTTAACAGTTATTTGCACTGGTGTATTGGAAAGGAGCTCTAGAAGTTTGGTGGGTAGGCTTCACTTCTAGCTAGAAGGAAATCCTTTATGAACTTTCCTGTTCTGATGCAATTTCCATTTCACCCGACATCTCCTGTACATCTTCTGCTCAGTAGATTGCTGAAGTAGAAAATTTGATGTTAAAGAGCTTAGTTGTTGTGGAATCTTTGGGTAGCTCCGTGGCATGCATCTTAGTATCAGGCATGAGGTTTTTGGTTTCTGGCTCCAGTGGCCCCCACCATAGTAACTCGAGTTCAATTTCACAGAGTCAATAGAAAAGTTAAAAACAAATTGAGAATTGTTAACATAACTCTAAAATCATTGTATGCAGTACAGTTACTAGAGTTCACGGTGATAAACAATGCCTGAGAACCGTTCTACACACTGTAGATTACAAACATTGTACTGTGGCAAATTTTACGGTACTCCTAGAGGTACCAATACCTCTAACCTTAAAGAGAGGTACTAATTAAATCTGACTTGCCAATCGATGGTAGTTTAATTGGTGTGGCATCTGAGTTTTCTGGTTAATGTCAAAGTTTGATTCCCACCAACTATATGTTGGGTGGGTTATTTGTAGTTTTTCTGGGATTTGATTCTTTGATCTTGTGGTTTTTTATGTCTTTACAATAGTTGTGTTAACCATCTCTTCCTAATCTCAGTAAAAAAAAAATCTGAGCTTTAATTTGTAAGGGGTAAAATTTCAAAAATTTGTGTGTTGGAGAAGATAAGATTGGAATTATCTTTAAGTAGACTTTTGCATTTTCTATTCCAACTTGTAGATTCTGAAATCGTCTGTTTTGTCGACGGGACGTCCAATTAGACAATGATAGTGTTGGCACCAAATGGCCTATTAGCGGCGAAGCTGCTCTAACAGTGCTTAGATACGAAGAAAAAAACCAAGTTTATTAGCAAGAGAACATCTTAAGGATTGAAAATTAGTTTACTTAATTTAATTTGAGTACAGAATGTGGTCGGTTAGCAATGGTGGCTAGCTGTTGGACTCACTCAAGATGCATGGTAATCCTCTGCCATTGCAACTACCATGAGCATCTGGTTTTGATTTTACATTATAGACCAGTAAAGCATATGTCAAAGAATGTTAGCACGCAAGACAAGAGCAGTGACCACAGAAACAAATGATCCATCTGTTTGTTTTTTCCTTCCTAACATGATCTAGGGAGTAGAGTTTGCAACACATGGAGGGACCGAGGGATAGAGAGAGAAAGAGGAAGAAGGGAAGATAAGAAAACAAACCAGTGGTTTAAACTCATGATTTAGCTGTAAACTTTGTCCTGGGATAATTAGATTTAACAGAATAAACGGTCCTATAAAATAGCATTTGAAAAATTTTCTATCTAATGGGTTTTGTACAATTACTATATTATCCTGCACCTCCTTTATTGATATAATATGAGTGGGAGAGGTACTAAAAAATACGAACAATGTAGGCTGTTTGATTTTAGTGATTTGGATGGTTTCAAAAAATTTGGGAGGACCGTAGAAGAGCTCTTGTGCTGCACCACAGAAAAGCAATCAGTTGATCACACCGTAAACCAAAGTTTAGTTAGCAGCAATCACTCCTAAAATCATCATCATCTGCTTTGTAATGAAACAGATCATGACATTGTAATGTTCTGTTATTCACCTTGAAATGGTGGTTACATCCTTGCATAGGCAAATCAACTAATTATATGAGTCCAAGCCCTGTTAAGCTGCCCATCTTTTGGGAATAGATAGTTTCAATCAGATTTTGTATTGTAACCACTAATAAGATGCTTGGTAAACTGGTAAAGAAGATATGTCTAATTGCCAATAATTTGTGTGCATGTGAAACAAAGGCATCGAAGAGAAAAAACATTGATTATAGCTAAGATGATATTTTAAATATGCCATGATTATGCAGATTCAATCTTTTATAAATTTCTGACAGGTAAGCATGCGTTCTTGCTTGCACTTAAATTCCTATTTTCTCTGTTCTGATCTAGTTTGTCGAACAGAGCCTACTTTCAACATTGCAAAACATCTTGTTTTACTTGGTGTGTTTTTTTCTTTTTTGAATAGGATTCTTGCAAAGACGCTGGAGATGTGGGAGCCACTGGGGAGAAGTCATGCACGCATCAGGAGTCAGACTGTGTACAAGCAAATAGTTCTAGTCTTAATAGTTGCAATGAGTGTGAGAATCAGACACCTAGCCATGATGAGATGACTGGACCAGAGTGCAAAATTGAGACGGCTAAGACTGAGGGAGAGGGGTCATGTGGAGAGAAGGTCCTAAAGAAGCCAGACAAGATTCTGCCATGTCCTCGTTGCAGCAGCATGGATACAAAGTTCTGTTATTACAACAACTACAACATAAACCAGCCAAGGCATTTCTGCAAGAGCTGTCAGAGGTATTGGACTGCAGGTGGAAGCATGAGGAACATCCCTGTGGGTGCTGGAAGGCGCAAGAGTAAACACTCTGGTGCACATTGCCGCAGTATATTGATTACAGGTAGCAATCTTGCAGCTCCTGGTGGAGATGCTTCCCTCTTTCATGTGCCTATCAATGGAAATCAAGCAGCGGTTAAATTTGGGCCTGAGTCCCCACTCTGTAACTCCATGGCTTCTGTGCTAAAAATTGAAGAGCAGAATAAGAATAGCAACATTTCCTTGACAGCGCATCCCAGAAATGGAGAAAATCACACCCGCACACCTTCAGCAACAACATCAAGTAATGAATCACTTAAAGGAACAGTTAATGGACATCAGAATGGCGTGATTGGACATTGTAATGGAGTTGCTTCCATGCACCTACTGCCTTGTTTCCCCGGACCTCCTTTTGTGTACCCTTGGAGTCCAGCATGGAATGGCATTGCTGCCGGAGCAGCACCAGTATGCGCAGCCCCTGCCGAACCTGCTAATGCTACTGAAAATGCCAACACAAGTAATGTTCAATGGAATGTGCCTCCAATGTTGCCGGTGCCTGGATTCTGTGGTCCACCTATTCCTTTTCCAGTAATGCCACCTTCTGTTTGGCCATTCATGTCTACCTGGACTAGTGGGGCATGGAGTGCGCCATGGATTGGACCTAGTGGTAGCATGTCAGTATCTTCTCCCACAAGCAGCAGTACATGTTCAGACAGTGGTTCTCTGGTCCTGGGAAAACATTCTAGGGATTCCAAGCCACAAGGCGATGAAAAGGCAGAGAAGTTCTTGTGGATTCCGAAAACACTTCGAATTGATGATCCGGATGAAGCTGCAAAGAGTTCAATTTGGACCACCCTTGGGATCGAACCTGGCGAGCGAGGCATGTTTAGATCATTTCAGTCGAAATCTGAAGGCAGAGAGCAGATATCCAGTGCCGCTCAAGTCTTGCAGGCAAACCCAGCAGCTCTTTCCCGCTCCCAGTCCTTTCAGGAGACAACATGATGCGGAACTTCTACGATATAAAAATCTTCTGTTAAGAAAATCCTATATTTCCGAACATTGGTTGGCAATCTTGGTGCTGCTAATAGCCATGGCAGCTCAACTGTACAATCAAATAACATTCTCACTTTTTCTATAATTTGGTTGTAGAGCATGCTCCAGTCCACTTGGTCTACGAACAGGTTGTCAGCATGTGTTTGATTGTATAAGAATAATTGTTAATAGCATTGCTTAATGCACAGTATTCTGGTGATCGCTCAGCGTTGTGGCTGTGCATGGCCTGTTTACTCTACAAGGTTTCAGAACACGCTATCTGACAAGTTCGATGGTGAAGAAACATCCTGAGGGCTCTCTAAATGGGTAATGTTTCTGTTCCTCGATGTTTAATCTTTTTTACATGCATGATTTTCAGCTCTAGGATCTTATTTCTTGGTGTTTTCCTCAACTTTTTTGGTTTTGGTCTTCATGTCGTATATGCAAATATCTGACTTATACCCTTCCTTTATGAAATTGGCATTGCTCCTGCATGTTTGTTAAGAGTTCTTGACCTGAGAAGGAATGGGCTGTTCTAAATACAATGTTTAAGATCTCTCTCAGCTAACATGCATTCTTTTTACCTTATGGCTTGTTGATTTTGGTGGCTAACCTCTTCCCTGTGCAATTGAGTTCTGAACTCATCAGTAAGAACAACCAATCAGCTATGCAGTAAATTGGCAAGTGCAGATGAAAGATGATTAGCGAAACAAGCGAGCTAGCATTTGGTTTATTTTAGCACTGCATTTGGGGAAGACAAAATCTAGTTATCATCATTCACATTTGCTCATAGGACTACTTTGGTATAATCTCTTTCAGTATTATAATCTAGAAATTTTCTGTTTCTACACATTACAGGAGTCAGAATATGCAACTCTTGTTTTGTTTACCTTCCATTGTTTTCTTGACACCTGGCTCGCCGCGATGATGATTATTAGATGATCTGATTCCAAATACTACTTTGAATTTATTAGTGCTTCATGCTTGACTCACACTGCGATTAGTTGAGGTGCTCTTATCCTTGCTCAGCATTGTTGTCCTTATATCAACAAACTTTACCAAAGGCTGAAGTCGTAAAGTTCCCTATATGATTCAATATGCTCTTTGTAGATGTGACAAGTGACTCAGTATGGCAAATTGCATTCTCCTTTTATGCATGCTAGCTAGATCATTCCAACCTTTCCAGTTTCATTGTTCTTGCCCTTCAAATGTATCTTCTGGCATGGAGTTTAAGAGCACATAGAACATGCTTCTGTCTTGCCTTGCCTTGACTTATAGAAAAGACATTGCCTGCCGTGCATTCAATAGGTTTGATCACTGAAACAACCACTGTGCAATGGTGGGCTTAATGCAATGCAATTATCCTTGCATTTACCAATTATTTGTTTCTGATGCGTTCAAATCATATACAGTTTAAATTTGACTGGAATTATGGAGTGAACCGTCTGATATATGAGGACGGGCCCAGAGACCAGAACAAGACACCCGACCGACATCTCCTCGGCTACTGATCAAGGACCATCACTCGTCCCATTCTTTAATCACCAGATCCAACGCTCCAAGTCTTCTAAACACGACTACTAAAACATGCCATATATTGTACACGCGTTGCCCTCGTTTTGGGTTTAGCATGGGCGGTGAGCTTGCCACTTTGAAGTGCTTTTGACACGTTCGTGTGGGTGGCCATAAATCCTCCGTGGGGGCCATCTGCACCGTCCGTTTAGCATTCTTCACAGTTCGTGCATGTATGGTACACATGGAACTTCCAACATATTACAAGCGCCTAAACTAAGTTAATTGTAAGCTGATGATATAAAATCAAACAATATTACCAGAAATAATATGAAAACATTGTGTCAAAAAGCCAAAACCCGAAGAAACCGTCAACGTGCAACAAAAAAAAAATCATACATACTACAAAATGTAGACACCGGACAAACAACCATTTAAGCATTTGTATCATGACGTCTGTCTATATATATATATATATATATATATATATATATATTTATTTATTTATAGATATACACACACAATACAAACATGCAGCTAACTACAGAAAAGAATAACCCCATTGCCACGTACACATGCCCTCATAATAAACATAATAAAGATCCTCGTAATTCATAATCCATGTTGAGAAAATCGATCATCCCTGGCACCCACGATGGCATAGCTTATACAGATATATATGCCTGGTGCATGTGTAATGTCATGCCACCATTCAAGCTTCTCATGGCTTAGATCAGTTGCAATCTGATACTCCATGTACGTAGTTTTCAGTTTCTCTTCCTGTTTTGGGGCATGCATGCACATCCAACACTACATGAACCGCTCGATCGACGGCTTTAAGTTGATCTCGTGACCTGTCGATTGCGAAGAAGAACAATACCGTAAGATACATCAAGTTATCAATCATATGCATTGCATGCATGCATGAAAGAAAGAAAACAATGATATCATACATAAGATGGCATTTGAGCTTTGATTCAAGCATATATGCACCTCTCACACCTAAATTTCTGTAATACGAAATGCGATCGATCGATATGCGTGTATATAAGCTAGCTTACTAACCAAGAAATAGCTTTCGCCCATTTGCAAGCTTTGCATGAGAATTCCATACTCGTTGATGGGAAGAAGGCCACCATTAGAGTGGACGAGCACGACGTCTTGGCCGAACATGGCGCGCAAGTCCATCGGACCCCTCGGTACCTCCGTTAGAACTCCATTGATGAACACCGTTATAGTCCCTGAAACATAGCAGCCAAGAACTTAGAACTAACATGTACATACTACTCCTTGAGACGAACAAACTACAGATGCATATAACCAATAAACAGATTGAAAACTCCCTTTGAGGAGTTAGGCTGTTCAACGGCGTTAATTATTTCGTAGTTAATTATACCGCACTGTATATGTACCGATTTTGTTCAGTTGTTTTCAACATGAGAGAAACATGTTATTTAACAGCACGTATATTGCATGCATCTACGCATCGACTAAGTAGTATTATAATATTATATAGTGTATAGCAGTGCTGTAAAAAAAAGGCCTTAATGGCTGATTAACCGCCTTGCCGAACAGTCACGAATCCAAGATTCGGAGGGCAACTAATGTCGTCGAACATTTAATCAGTCCAATAAACCGATTAGTCGGACGTTTTCCGATTAATCGGCCATTTTCTATTCACATTTCTATAGAATTTTATATTAAATCAACTAAATTGAGCAATTTTTTTGTTGTTACTTATGTTCAAACATAACCAAAGAAAAGAAACATGTGGGGAGAACTCCTGACTTTTAATGAGCTGGAGATTGAAGTATCTAATGGTGATAGATATTATCTTTGACGATGATGTTTCAAAACAATTAGGTGTAGTTTTAGATTATTTTGTGTGTATCTTGGCTAGTGTTTTTAGTTGTCAAGTTGTTTAATTATCTTTGTATGTTCCTAAATCTAAATTATCACTTGAATTTTCTGCAAGTGATATTTATAGTGCAAAACTACAACAGTCCTATGATATAATTATCTATTGGTTCAGTAATGTACTCATTGTGTAATGAAAAGTGGCATAAGTATGTGGTATATTTGCTAATTTTGATGATGCTATGAGTTTAATAAAACTTCTAAGCTTGTAATATCATCAAATAAATCCATATATTAGCACGAACTTATGATTGTTTGCATAATTCAAATTAATTATTTGGCAACCGTATTCCCTTTTCACGACAGTAGTGTATAGCACATGGTATGGCTAGACTTAAAATATCTCTCCACGGATGGATTAATTAATTGATGTGTATAGATGGAAGGGAAAGCATGCATGGAATTCATATTGTTGCCATACACAAAACAGAGGTCGCAATGGTTATGGAAAAGGCACTAATCACACATGCTATACAAGTGTATCAACTAATTAGGGAATGGCAGAAACAAACATGGCAAAGATGGCATGCACACGCGTGGCGAATTTGAAGGGCATAGTAAAATAAGTTATGTTTTCCCTTTAATTTCCTTTTTATCTGTGCAACTATTAAATTATTAATTTACTTGTACCGAAGTGAAATTCTTGTGACTCATACTGGAAAAAAAATCAGGAAAAATTAAAGTACAAATACATGATATTATCTTATGTGCTAGCGCCTAGCGAAGAATTAAAGAACATGTTATAATGCTGTTATGGGTGGCCAAACAAATTCATCTATATAATTCAACCGTTCAATTCTCTTGAATTCCGCATCATTGAAATGCAAAAAAATATAAAGTAAAAAAAATTGAAGAACAAAAAATTCGATACGGATATATACCAAGTGCATGCATGCAGGCATATGTGCAAATATAAGATGAATTCAATTAATTAGGTTAAGAATTGACCATGAGAAAAATACATAAAGAGGCACTAGAAACATGCACCGACAATTGAGACATGCATGTATGTGTAGATGTGCTCACCGGCTTGCTGACACGAGTAGTACATCTGCTGCTGAGTGGCGCTCGCCACCGCCGACGACGACGGCGACGAGGACGAGCCCGAGCCGCCGCTCTGTGCAAACCCCATCTGCCGCGAGATGGCGAACAGGTCATCGCCGCCCCCGCCGTCCACGTCCCCCATCAGCTCCACCGCCGACGACGGCCACGATGATGACGCGGACGAATTATAGGCCGCGCCGTGCGCGAACAGCCCAAACGACGAGGGTGAGCTGGCGCCGTGGGAGACGCTAGTGGTGGTCGGGGAACCAGAAGAGGAGGCGGCGGCCTGGGCCTGGGCCTGTGCCTGCAGCTGGCGCTGGCGGCGGCGGGAGCGGGAGCGGCGGTTCTGGAACCAGTAGAAGACGTTGGCGTCGCCGACGGCGCCGAAGCGCTCGAGGAGCTTGCGGATGCGGACGGTCTCGTCCTTGGGCGGGTTCACCATCCCGCTGTTAAAGATGGACTCCAGGATCAATATCTGCTCCGGCTTCGGCGTCCACCGCGACCGTACCGGCTCCCCCGCCGCCGCCTGCCGCTCCGGGCTGTGCCTTCCGTCCATCTAATCGGCTAACCAAAGAGCTACCACCTAACGTTGGCTCACTTGCGCCGGGGGGGGGGGGGGGGGGTGGGGGGGGTGGGGTGTGTGTCACGCACACTGCGCTTCTTGTTTTTTTTGGTTTTTGGGCACCAAGGTGACTGTATTGCTTCTACACTGATGTGTTTGGTGAGACCTGAGAGGCTGTATTTATAGGATAGGAGAGAGGTTGGGCCTCCAAAGGAATGCCCTGGAGAAATTATTACACCTTAGTAGTATTATGTAATTTTTTTTAGACTAGCCAGAAGAGGCTGATAGACTATATTTTTCGTGAAATATAATTAAAATTTTATATGATCAAATATTGACCTATCAATATAAGATCAGATCTTAATCCTAAACATATTCTAAATCATTATTTTTGTGTATGGTGTCTGTAGTGTACATGAGGGTCTAACTGCCTAAGTGAGAGTATTATTAGTTACTTTGTACACGTAGCAATGCTCTTAACAATGACCATTGAGAGGCATTACACATTGTCACAACTCACATGGGCCAGATTTTTTTCCCCATTAATTATTCTACTATCCAAAATAGTAGTATTGTGAAAATAAGACCAGGGGAATAGTAGCTGATTAAAGCGACAGCAGCATTGAAACGGGCAACTAAATGGTTTTATGAGTAGTGCAATGTTAAGTGACAGCAACATTCTTAGAGTAGGATTAACCTGCAGTCGGCAGAGGACAAAGGCATATTACTACTACTTTTCATTTTACCGTCACTTCTTGATTACTTAATTAGCTTCTTTTCTCTTTTATTTTGGATGGCAATGCATGGTTTTGTACGTTCTGTTTGTCCTTTTCATTTTCTATTGTTCTGAGAATATGAATATTATAATACTTTGAGTTCTGAAAATTTTCTAAAGTAATAATATCCAGTGGCACTTCTTTTAATCTGATGTAACTATAAGTAATATAAAAACATTTCACGATTCTGTGATGGTTCCAATACCTCAACAATTAAGATATTTGTTGTTGCACAAGAGGTTGTCTAATGCAATATTTCTTTAAATGATCATAACATGGATCAATGGTTATATTCTGTGCTCAGTAATAGTAAGTTCAAATTCTCATCAGGAAAGTTGGATTAGATTCGGACGAGGATATGTTCTGCATCCTTAGGCTTTCTCCAACGGCGACGGCAGCGGCGGCTCGCGTCGACGGTGGCGGACGGCTGCTCGACGTTTCCTCGGCGCTACGGGACGAGGCAAGCGCGAGGCGAGGATGCGGCGAGGGAGCGTCGCTGTTGGAGGAGACGAGAACGCGAAGGGACGCGTTTTGCGGGCCCACCGACGAAACAAAACTTGTAGCATACCCGCGTCAAATATTATCTGACAGGTGGGACCAGGGAACGAAAGGACCCACATGTCATCGATTGAGTGCGTGATTAAAATGTCGCAAACGTTTAAAGCGTGGGCCCTACGCCCACGTTCACCGTGCCCATGTCAGGAGCCACATGCACCACGCGTACAGGAGAGTACGTCACTGACGTGTGGGCCCCAAGCGACGCGTCCCCACATGTCATACGCGGTAGGATTGTAAAGCCGTGTTGCACGCGATTTAATGCCACGTGGGGCCCGCCACTCGGGAGTGCACCGCGTTGCTGACGTCGGCGACGCGCGCGCGCCTCAACCGAAGCCGATGACATGTGGGGTCGGGAAAAAGAGTGGCCCACCTGTCAGTGAAATATGTGGATTAAATTACCGTATAATTAATAACTGCGCACAATTTAACCGAAATAAATATATACATATTAATTGTGGCTGCAGAGGCTGACAGGTGGGGTCAGTTTTTGGAGGGCCCACCTGTAAGCTAGGGGGAGTGAGAAAATAGCCGTTGAGAGGAGAAAAATCCTGAGGCCCCACGTGTCAGCCACTGAAAATTTTACCGTTTAAATTTGCTCGTTAAAAAATAGCTGTTGCATCTATTTTTTATTCATTTTTGCCCTAAAAAATCATAAAAAATCACAAAAAAATCACAAAAAATCACTGAATTTTTTTCTAGCTCTCCTCTATATAAAGACATGCTATTTCACCATTTTCACTCACATTTCTTCATCCATCCACAGCCAAAACCACTCCAAAATTACTGCAAAAATTTCCAAAAATTCCACATGGATTCTAATCCACCTGGCGGTTTCGTTAATTGGCTTGACTCTTCCCAATCTCCCGGTGAAAGCACTGAAACCCCAAACACCGAACCGCAACCCGGTTTTTCACATCCACCGACTTTCCAGGCGTATCCACCGAATTACCAGGCGTATCCACCGAATTACCAGCCATATCCACAGTACAGCCAAAATTATCGTCCCTATCCACCACACGGCCACGCAATTTCACCGCCTCCACAGTATAGACAAAATTTTCATTTTGTCGGCACGCCACCGACATGTCCGCAGTTTTTCCCACCTCAACCGCACTCTACATCTATCTCCGACAACAGCACTCCAAACTCTGGTCCAGCCAATCTGGCGGCCCGAGTTCGCATCGATGACACCAACACCAATGCTGCTGTGCACGCTGGCCAAAAGACGAAGCGCTTACCGTGGTGCACCGATGACGACGTAAAACTGGTAATAATTTGATTTTTCATACAAGAGTATTATGAAAGACATATATTTACGCTCGACTTCGATATTAAATTTTTTTTTACTACATACAGATTAGCTCTTGGCTCAACAATTCGCTTGATTCTATTGATGGAAACAATAGAAAGTACGACATGTACTGGGCCAACGTAGCAGCGGCATACAACGAAACGGTGCCGCCAAGTAGGAGAAGGGAGACCAAACACTGTAAGGACCACTGGCAACGAACCAACAAAAAGGTGGTCCAATTCAACGGTGTTTAGCTCCGACTGAATGAAGTCTATGCCAGCGGTCGTTCTGACGAACAACTCATGGCGCAGGGCCGCGTGATGTACAAGACAGAGATGGGTCAACCATTCGTCTTGGATCATTGGTGGACGACGGTTCGCGGTCAACCTAAGTGGTCTGCAACTTATGTTGATGCTCTCAACAAAAGAAGCAGATTGTCTGAGTCGGGCACCTACACTTCATCGTCCAATAATGACGATGTGCCACCAGCGGAGACACGGCCGGAAGGACGAGACGCTACTAAGGCGAGGCGCAAGGGTAAGGGTAAGGGAAAGGTCGATGGCTCGCAGGATTCTACGGCGTCAATGAGAGCAGATCTCGATGCCTTCATCTAAAATCAACCTGATCGGGCCGAAAAGAGGAAGGACGTACTCCGTATGTCCGATAACTTGCGCGACGTGGCGAAGGCGAAGGAAAAGTCCGCCTTGTATAAGGCGTACTGGAAAATGATGAGTCTCGACAAATCCATCTTCGACGATGCACAAAAAGCAGAGTACGATACAAGGATGAAGATTCTTAGAGAAAAACTTAATGCTGCTGACGATTAGTTATTTTGTTTTTCAATTATCTCTTGTAACGAGCCATGTATCCTTCATTATTAATCTATATATGATTCTCTATTTAATTTTGTGTCATTGGAATATAGCCGTTGCAAAGTAGCCGTTGGAATATAGCTGTTGCAAAGTAACCGTTGGACTCTTCGTCTATATATTCACCCTCTCCACAAAGTTTGTGTTCACAATCCAACTATCTTCTCAAACGTTGCACCTCTTGAGAAACTCAGTTTCGGTAGCCACTCACAAAATGTCATCTAGTTCTAATTCGAGCACATATAGCTTTGACGAGGATGCCATGAACCAAATTGAGGATTTCTTGGTGGAATTCATAGAGGAGGAGGAGGAGGAAGACCGTATTATCACCGGTCTTTACGCTCGACTCAATGCTTCGTCATCCCGCGGACGCCGTCGAAGCAGCAATAGGAGATATGTTGAGAGAGCTCGCGAAGATGGGCATCAACGGCTCCTCGCGGACTACTTCTCTGAATATTCTGTCTACCCTGACAGTATCTTCCGACGGCGTTTTCGGATGGGGAGACCCCTCTTTCTCCGCATTGTCGAAGCTTTAGGTGGGTGGTCCCCCTACTTCACCCAAAGAAGGGACGCCACTAATCGCCGTGGACTCTCCCATTTACATAAGTGTACCGCAGCAATGCGTATGCTCACGTACGGTGGCCCCGCCAATGCTGTCGATGAGTATGTGCGCATTGGGGAATCCACGGCGATTCAATGCTTGGAGAACTTCGTGCAAGGTGTCATCGACGTATTTGGTGACCAATATCTTCGCAGCCCCACCGTCGAGGATATCCACCGCCTACTGCAACAAGGAGAGTCCTGTGGCTTTCCGGGTATGCTGAGAAGCATTGATTGCATGCACTGGGAATGGAGAAATTGCCCTGTAGCATGGAAGTGTCAATTCACTCGTGGAGACTATGGAGTCCCAACGATTATACTTGAAGTGGTAGTTTCGTATGATCTGTGGATATGGTATGCTTTTTGTGGTGTTGCCGGCTCCAACAATGACATTAATGTGTTAAACCAATCACCTTTATTCACCGATGTGTTGAAAGGGCGGGCTCCTCATGTTCAGTACTCTGTCAATGGCCGACAGTACAACATGGGGTATTATCTTGTCGATGGTATATACCCGGAGTGGGCTGTCTTTGTAAAGACGATACCACTTCCACAGACGGTGAAAGATCGGTTGTTTGCGCAACACCAAGAAGGAGCGAGAAAAGATGTTGAGCGGGCTTTCGGAGTTCTATAGTCTCGGTTTGCCATCGTGCACGGTGTGGCACGATTTTGGCAACAGTCAACCCTCGCGAAGATCATGTGGGCTTGCATCATTTTGCACAACATGATCATAGAGGACGAACGCGACGGCAATGCCGAAAACTATGACTACAACGATCATCCGGGCACATCCACCGTAGTACCGCCTGTGATCCACACTGGGGGTACGCCTTTATTTGGAGATGTATTTCGAAGAAATGCTGCCATCCGTGCTCAACCTACGCATATGCAACTCAAAAGAGATTTGATCGAGCACATTTGGCAACGTTTCGGAGGAAACGCCGACGAGTAGTATTTTACCGAATTTCGTACTAGGCATTTGGTTGCAAATTTAATTTTAATGTATTTCTCAATTATGTCATGTACCACTATTTGAATTTTAATATCTATTATTTGGTTGTCAAGTGCAATTTTTAAATCCAAAATGTCTAATTTATTTTTTTTGTCGCAAACGTCGAATTTAATTTCGTAAGTAATATGTTAATATATTGTTAATATAGAAATTCATGAATTAATACAAATTTGTTGAATATATAATTGTCAAATCGTATAGAGCCAAACAAGAGCCAAGCCATTGGAGTGCTTGGCTCTTGCTTGGTGTTTGCTTGGTGGTTAGGAGTGTGGGGCCCAAGCTAAGAGCTAAGCAAGAGTCAAGCTGTTGGAGGCTTGGTGCTTATTTGGTGCTTTGAGATGGTGCTCGCTGACGTGGCAGGGAATATTCCGTTTAAGAGCTAAGAAAGAATCTGCATTGTTGGAGACAGTCTTAGTTGAAAATTTGGAGTGATGAGACCCACTTCCATTAACCCCTACTTTCGACCAATCTTTTTTCGCGTTGGGTCACATATGACCAATATTTTTGGTCGTATGGTGTATCTCATCCTAAACTGGCATGTGCTTCATCGCTCATCTGTGGGTTGACAGGTGACGCAGAAGCTCAACCGACACTCCAGGGTGCCGGGAAAATGCTCAGTAAACAGGTTGCGTGGTTGTAGACACACCATAGCCGGAGATTATCCCATCTATTAAGCTTTACATCGGAAATTATCCTATCTAGATTATGGTGATATTTTTCCAAGTCACCGGACTCTTTTGCTATACTTTGTGTCTACACAAATAGAGAAGAGATTCAGGAGGAAGAAGATGACTAGTTATTCATGAGCTATACATGTCTCAGGCCTTCATCTTAGGGTTCACTGGGAGGTTAATGCCAGCCCCAATAATCGCGCTCCACTAAGAGAAATCAGTAAAAAAAGGCGGTTTTAATACCTTTCAAATCACATCGTCCCGAAGCGACGATTTCATGCATGCCAATTGCGGAACAAACGCGCTTACAGATAAGTCTTTTCTTGTTATTTATATCTTTGATATGATATTTTAGTTTAACCTTGAATAAATACGCACTTATCCAATTTAGAACAATTTCTGGGTTTTTCCCTTAGTCATTCAAATTTGGTCTTTGCCTTTTCAGCCAAACATACTGTGGCTTATTAACAGTTCCTAACCAGGATATTTGGACATCACCTAGTTGAAGACATTTCTCATAAGTGTGGTCCACGCACCAGATAAACTTCGTAGTCTCGATCTTGTCTAGTTATCTTTGCTGTTAGTCGAATTTAACAAAGCTATCATGTGCTACAGTTTCAAAACTATTCAAATTAATCTTATCACTGTCAGACTAAAACCTTGGTTCGATCAAATTTTATTCTCACATTCGCGGGCTAGGATGATACAGTTACCCAAGAAAACTTTGGTCATCGTTGTCTAGTCCATCTAAACAATCAAATAACTATTTGATCGATCTCAATGACCAAATGACCAGTTACTGAACGACCAGTTCTTCGGTAACAGTTCCTCTTTTCATGGATATCCCCTCGTCATTTTTTGATCAGATGAAGGCATACGGGAAATAAAACATGAAATATTTTACAAATGGACAAATACTAAGACAAATGTCATTTCATTCAAGATTATCTTTACAGGGAATCCATGAACAAGATTGTTTCTAAGCAAATCGAATGGAGTTCACAATCTTTACACGAAAAAGACGCATCTCCTTCATGATATTCAAGATTTCTTTTTTAATCTCACATGCATGATCCTTTGTAATTAAAGAAAGGTCTAAAGTTGGAAATTTCGCCGCAAACGACATAAGGTTTGACTTGTGATTATTTTCATTGCTTGACATATTCATTCTTCGTGCTTTCTCTTCAGAATGGCGGAGTGAGAAGAAATGATGGAGGAAGTTGTTGCATATGGTCAAGCACTTGGTTAAAGTTGGATATCTCTAATTGAGATACACTTTGATTGGCCTTCATATGGTCACAAGCTTGAACCAGCATTGCCTTGATAGCAGTCAGACTCTTTGTAGCTTCAAGATTTGCTTTCTTAAGCATTTCATAGCACACACCGAGTTGTCAAGGTTGATAGTAAGCCTGCTATTGACAACAGTCAATCCTGGATAAAATCAAAAGGTTAAGACGCTATTGAAATAATCGAGGTGCTGTCTCCGCGACACTGTTTCGATTCTTGAGCTGAATCGTGCTGTATAAGGTTTTCTTTGTCTTGAGACTTGCAAGGAAATTTACTTCTATTTTCGCCCAAGATATGGTGGGATTTGTTTTCTTAAACAATCTCAATCGAACAAAAGTTGCTTGAACTTGTTCACTTGAGTTTGGGGGGCTACCTGACGAGGATATGTTCTGCATCCTTGGTCGAAAGCTGGAGTGATGGGACCTGCTCCCATTAACTTCTACCTTCGACCAACCTACTTTTGGGTTGGGTCATATACGACCAATCCTTTTGGTCGTATGATGTACTTCATTCTAAAGTAACGGTTCTTGGTCGAAGAAGTACGCTGCCATGACCTCATTGTCGAAAGTGCACATACTTGGTAACTGCTCCGTGCAGTTTACTCATCGAGGCGGTCCCTGTTAATCACCTTGATACGTGTCTCTTTGAAGAGAATTAACCAACGATAACTGCTATTACCAGGCAGCAATTATTAGATAATTGGCGTCCTTGTAAGATCTATATATCACCTTAGATCTGAGGACAGAAGAAGGTGATCTGACTTGTACTCAATACACACATAATAAAGCAAGAATGCGACGTAGGATTATTATTCATTCTTTGAGAATCTGAATTTGTATAAAATTTTTTTGTCTCTCGTTTTATAGTTATTCTGTAAATTCTCTCTACAACATTGCATGGTGTCATTGCAACTCAATCAAATTTGTTGTAAGATCGGAAATCATACTTTTTGATCGTCAAAAGATCCAATGGTTTTTTAAGAGAGCTAGTTGAACTATAAGGCACATGATGCCCAAAATATAAAAATTTAATAAACAAATTTATGGTTGAATTCTGAACAATAAGGAAGACACTAGCATTGCAAAATCCTTGTCAAAGATGGGATGCTTCCAATTAAACATGAATAGCAATGCTACCCTCTTATCTATTTTTGATAATAAGCTTAATATTTTCTATGTATTCAATTTATTTTAGGCTTTACCTATAAATACTTTTTTTGTGTGGATGGAGTAAGATAGTAGTTAATATATGATCATCTAAATCGTGCACCCACATGTTGGAATACGATGTTGCGGTGATGATTTGTGGAAAATGAGGTGTTTCTCTTTCCGTCCTTGAACAAGAACATCACGGCGGGCTGTTTTTATTTGTTTATTTGTTTATTTGTTAGTTGTGTGAATGATTTGATGGGGAAATATTGAGCTCTTCGGTGATGTGGATGGATGCAACCCTCCATTTGATTGGAGAGCAACCTAATCTTTCGTGCCCATTAATTATGGTCATTAAGTACACAACAAGGTTACAATATTATGAATTAGGAATGGGTGGATGACTCATGCATGAACATTGTGTGTTGCTAATCGAAACTCTTATGTTCATAAAATTAATACCAGCGTGTATTTGTCCTTTTGTGGTTGTCTGTCTGTTGGTATGCTCACTTCCTAATTTATTTGGCCCCAGATTAAACAGTTAGTTGTAAGTGAAGAGATTAGTCAGGTTCACACTTGGACAACACTCTTATGAGCACTATAACCCTATCAAACCTTGCTTAATTTAATTGGAACAGTAACAAATGCTACAAATGTTCTAAAGCTCTGTTTCACCGTGCTGCACTACAGTAAAATTACTGCACAAAAAGTTGCTGTGACTCGTTTGATAACGTGAGCAAAATATAAAATCAGATGTAGTTAAGTAGTGGTGCTATTATCACTGCACCACATGATTATCGATAAAAATCGACGTTCCGAATTGACTATCACGAAAACATAGAGTCTAAGATTGATGGCTTAATCTAAATCATCCATTATATAATGAAACAATCCAAAGTTTGTACTTATTTTGTTAAAATGGTACTCCTAGTTGATAAACAGGGGGCAATAATGTGATATAATTTTCTGAAAAGCTTATATCATTTAACGTGATCGGACAACTTAGATTTACCACCACCGGGCCAGTCGGAGCCTAAAATTCTCTTTATATCCCTAAATAAACAGAGAAGGAAATGTATCTACAGTTACTTTCGTTGCAATAAAACAGAAAAGCAATTGTCCTCCAACAGATTTCAAGTTTTATTTGGAAGACTGGGATTTAAAAAAAAAAAAACTATGTTCAATATTTATTGTTCTTCGTTGTTTGCAGGAATACGTATATGCCTTATCTTAGTTTAGAGCATACCTTCAGTCCTCGTAGAATTAGTGTTTACTCACGCATTACATATCATGGTTAAAAATGAATTTGATTGACATAATATCAAGCTACCTAACGACTTAAAGATACCAAAATACTCTACCCTTCATATGTTAACATATTCTTATATGCATCCATATACATCTGATCTACAAATATCCACGTACACCATATTATAAAAAAAAGAAAAAAAAACTTTTCCTAGATGATCATCCCTTCCTGAGGGTAGAAATGAGTGCATAATTTATATGCTAAAGAGTCCAAATCACATGTGCTCTAAGATGGAAGAAGGAGACACAGGGGACCCACAATTTGGCTTGTGTTGACGTTATTAGGGGCTTGGGGTGCTTTTCGTAGGTATCTAATCCTTGCCCCTTGGGTGCGTGTGTGTTGGGTTGGCATGGAAGCACATTGATGTGAAAAAAAGGTTTCGGCTCAGCACTGCACACGCATCCGAGCCCCGCCCTGAAACGAATGCTTAGGGAGGTGCATCGGGACGCGGCCCTCCATCTCTCCTGCATTATTCTCGACGGTGGATTCTTTGTTCCACAACGCGTCACAATGGCACTCTCTTTGCTCATACAATCCAACTCTCTCTTATTAGATTCTTGTAGTATATGTTGATATAAGAGTATTTAGGATAATTCTGTTAAAAGTTCATTTGATTAAATTTTATAATTATGTGGTAACTAGACACATTTCAATTGAAGTTATATAGATACTCATTAGGAAAACATGTGTCCATGTGAAACATTTTTATATACAACTCAAGTTATTTATTTATTATGATTTGGATTTAAGTATTGGAGAACAATAGTACCTATTGTAATATTAGTACCCATTTTTCGTACAGCCAGCTATCTAAATATTATAACAGACACAAGTTTGATCTGTGTAATGTGATTATATTTTGAACAAAATAAAATTGTGCATGGATTGTAATAATAATAATAATAAATGAATTACATTAAGTGACGTACGTGATAATACAATATATTTGTTATATACATATTTCATGAAAACACATAAATATGTCAACAACGCATCACACCATTGAAACTAAGCAGCACACATGAAAAGCACAAATAATCCATTATCCATCAGTGCTGGCGTCGTGTGGACGCGACTAGCCTTGTCAGTCTCAGCAATGCAAGCAAGAAAACTCAAAAAAATTCCCTTCTCTCCACGTCTCGGATGGAACAAGCTAAAAACAAGGGCTGGAGAGAGAGAGGAGCGTGTGGACTTGTATGTGATTGGACCATGGTTCGGTTACGCCCAGCCGTTTTCGCGACGCATGCCGCATGCAGGAGAGGGGGAGAGAGATATGCATGTTTGGATGACGACGGCGCGGGGACTGCGGGAGGCAGGCAGCGTCACCTTTTTTATGTACATCTCTCCGTCTCGCTTGGCGCCATGCACTGTCGGTTGTCTTCGAGAGATGCGTGGTAGGAGTAGGAATCTGCATGGAACGATGCGATTCAAACGTTACCGCTCCCCTTGTAAACTCTCGCCGTTCAACTGATTGCAAAGGCGTGGTTGGTTGAGTCTTAATCTCTCTCTAGTTCAAGTACGTACCGGCTGGGATCCCGATGCACTGCCAATGCTTTTTACAATCATAGCATGATTCACCATTCTTTTTTTTCTTTTGACTTTTCTCACAAATATATTCCACAATATTATATCCGTCATGTCACAACCACAATTATCATTTTAATATAATCTTAAAAATAACTCACACAACCACTTAATTAAGTACGCTGTTATTTGTTAGTTTCTTTATAATTTATAGATTTGTTAAGGATGAGCTCAAGAGATCAATTCAACTTGTATTTTTAGAACTCTTTTTAATACATTGATTTATCTTTCTCTTGTTTGGTATCTCACCTGATAATGTAATTTCCAAAAGTAAATAAATAAAAAAAACTCAGGCAACATATGAAATCATCATACCTCTCGTGATTTGTATTCCTTTATGGTTTTAGCACGTATTGCTTGCATTAGATAATGACCTCCCTAAATTTTTCTTGTTCGCTTGTTGAGGCAAGATTGTTCGTATTTGTTGCGCCCATAATTGGATAATGACTTAAAATATGAACATGTGTGCATGATAGACGCGTATGGACTCATATGTTTGGACATGGTACGCACAACACCTTGTTCTTTACTTGCTCTTGATCATGCTTAATGTTGTGCTTATATCATGGACTAGAATCATGTCTCATGTACACTTTACATGTGACTTAACTAGTTCCTGCAGAGCACTAATTACGTGTCAACAAATGCGTTCAAAAATACTCTGCTACATCACATCATGCATGATGAAATGAATCAATGGCCCAAAAAAGATTTCGGCAGCGACAGGGCAAACCGACAGTGGCCAGTCAAGGAATTCTATATTCCATCTCAAGTACTGCTTACCCATAGCTACTGATCCAAGTACTACTAACCACACCAAATGATGTAAACCTGCCTAACACTTCACCTTTCTCTGCTCCCCATTTGCTACTACTAAGAATGTACGAGTAGATCAGATGTGAGCTGCATGCAAAAGATCCTGTGCTTATACTAAGTTACAACTTATGAGGGATAATGTACTAATAATCAGCTCACCTCCATGAACCCTAGAAGCAATTAACCAGGCTTAATACCTGTGCTCTGCATTTCTACAGTGCAAAAGCCCAATTATAGTTGTAATTAATCAATTAACTAGGCTGGGTAGAATGCATTGCATCTTTATCAATTTCTGCTACGAAATACAATAATATAGTGGAACCATAAGAGTGGCGTCCATTTGAATAAAAAAAAAAATACACAGAACTTCATCAGCGCCAGAAGAAAAGAAAAAGAAAAAAATGAAGGATGAAGTAAAGATCTAGAGATATATGGTCCCAATCATTGGTTTTACTATAACATAAAATAAAACTAATGGAAGAACTAGCTATCTAGAAGATGCACTATATAAGCATGTTCGTGCAACTACTGGATATCCCGTGAGCCACCTCTTTTTTAAGTCCCTGTCAAGTGTCAACTAGTAACAGATAACACAAAGCAAGACAGACAGTGGTTACGCCATAATAATGTCTTTACTCCAAACCGTAAACTCTAAATTGATATAAGATTCCGGAAAGAAGGAAATGATTGGTAAGACATTTATCAAGTTCAAAAGCACTTTTAACTGTGGACATGATAACCGTATTACTAGTGGACTTTCCACCAACTATGGGCGAGATGAAATCTAGGAGGAGTATGCAAACATGCATGTGGCCTTTTGGCTTCATGTCTCAGTTTGCTGGCCTTTCTTTTTTCAGTTGTTCATTGCATTCCTGATTAATTTCAAGCAGCATAATCATGTTTAACCAAAACTTGGCACCTAGCTATGCCTAGTAGATAGCTAAAAGTATTGTTAGATTGCCGTTTTATCACCTTAATTAAATCATCGAGCTGTAGCTTTCAGGAAATGACTGAAGCCCACTTACTTAAAAATTATCCAACTCCTTCATCATGACAGAGCTAGGATAAAAGAAAAAAAAAAGTTTGTGTAATATTTAATTTGCATCTTGTCTCTCAAGTGTTGACCGCAATTATTCATTTGAGCAGTTCTTTTGTTTTCGTTTTTTGAGGGGGCTGGGCTGGAATCTTCAAGCAGTCCTAAATATGCTTTAGTACTTAAAACACTAATCAAAGTGCTTAATTTAGCAATTAGTTTCCTCGTGAACCAACAAGGGCCAACACCTTTAGCCTATGACAACCCCCTGCCACGGCACATGCATAAAAAGAACTCCAAATAAAAAGAGAAACAGAATACTACTATACTTTGCAGTCCTTTGTACTAACTTATAACCAAAACAAGTACATATCACTATTTTCCTGCTTATGTAAAACTCCCCTGCAGAGAAGTACGGTTTCCTTTTATGATGGTTTTAGTGTTGTTATTCCTTTCCACCAAAATAAATGCAAGAATTGCATTCAGCCTAAGATTTCTTATTCAGGTCCATGTTTTTTCTTTTCCCTTCATTTTTAGATATCTAGTATTTCTTTTTTTCTTATGAGATCTTGGATCTAATATTATATTTGTTAGACTGCCTCTTATTTCATTAATAGGAGTTTTAATTGAATTATAATTAGAATCCTGATTAATTCTAGTTTTCAGTTTGTTTCTAACTCTCATATTTATATACTAAGTAGAGATTTTTTGTGAATTTGTGTGTTTTTCTGAAATAAGGACTCTTTTTATCTAACAATATTGTATATGATTTTAAGTACTTTTTTTTTCTCTTGGGTTTTTTTTTCTTTCTGCCATTGTCGAGTGATAAAGATAGCCTAGACTGGAGTAAGCACACAGCAACACATCGCAAAATCAGGTGAAAAAGGCGTAGTAAAGGAATGAGGAGTGAACACAGCATGAGCTGCTGTCGCGTGGTGACACATAACGATGGTACAGATCATTCTTCTTACAAAGAGAGGGCGGGGCCAAAGAATAGTATGGATCATGAGGGGAAGCTACTAAAAGCAGACAAAGCGCGCCGCGCTCTGAAAATTCCCTGCTCATCAGGGCATCGGGTGTGCCCCAAAAGCCAAACCGGCTTCTGCATCTAGTGTTCAAACATAATTTACTTAATTAATTAAACAAGATAGCACAAAAACAGGAAGAAAAGAAACAAGATCCAGAGAGGTTGGCTCTTCCCTAGAAGAATATGCAGACAAAATGTATTGCTATCTCAAGTGTACGCATCCTCTGCTCACCTTTTGCCTATGGATATGTAGCTGGTCAGCAATTGCTGCTGGACCTTTGGGCACACCCTTTCTGACAAATTGTTCGTTTGAATTCGTATTCTTTATTTTGTAGTTTAAAAAGTGTGTATTTTTCTCTTTATTTGCGATGTTTAATCGAAGATCAACACTCTACGTCATCTAAAATCTGATTCAATAGTTGATACGAGGTGAAAGACACACCGGTGCTTTTTGACTTGAAGGTAGTATACAATTCCTAAGGGTTTAGTTTTCGGTTGCGAGGTTAGTGGATGATATATCATTGTCAGTGCTCAGTAATGCGGCTCCTCACCTGCATTTGTCAATTGCTATCTTACTTGTACTTATTAACTATGTGCAATAAGTAGTACTAGTAGTGCATTAAAAAATCACAGTAATTGCCTTTATAGAAGCAATTGCGCAGACAAGCCGCGTTAGGGACAAAGATGGCGCATGCACAATGCTTAAGAAGCTCATGTTAGATGTAGGCTGAAACACTTGGAAGGAGCATTCACTGTCCCAGTGCATGGGCAACATTTGTGCAGCATAGCGTAGCTGTCTTTCCATGTGCTCTGTTATGCATCAATCAACTCACTCGATAATGTGATGACACATTGACACGCTTCGATTTTTATCTGTTCTTGGGGACAAATTTGCAGATCCAGAAGCACAAAAAGCGAGAGAAAGAAAGAAGGAAGGATACTGTGAGCAAAGCTTGGTTGGGATTGGCAAAGATAGGACTCCTCTAGGACTCTAGTGATGCAACGGGAAACATAAAAGAATAGCCTCTTGGCGTGTCTCCACACTAAGGAACACAACAACGAACAACATTTTCTAAAAAAATTATTAATCCTTTATTGGAACTAGCCTCGTGGGAATTTTCTTCTTTGGTCCAAAAAATATTTCTAGGAGTATCTTTCGCACGGGTCCATCAGAGTTGCGACGCCTTTTTTTTCGGCCGTGTTCATCTGAAGCAATACTATACTATACTAAATAAAATATATAAAGATGTGGTTGCTAAGAAAAGAATATTGGGCAGGTGACAGTGTGACACCCACAATATAAACTTTGATCAGACTGTTTGTGGGTTTCTCGTCAAAACGATGGATACATAAATGGGTTTTTCAAGGGTGCCCAAGTCAACTTTTTGGGGAGTAATTTTCGGAGTGGAGCTACCGCACATTGCAAAGCTGCAACACCACCTAAATGTAGAGCTGCCAAATCTGAAAAAATTTAACTGCGTGAGCCACGAGGTCGGCCATTATATTGCAATGAGAAGAAGAAGAAAAAAATAAAATGGAATGGATCATGAGTTCAGTCTGAAGGACACTGCATGGGCCGTTATAATGATTTTTTAGGCCCGTCTCAGACTAACTGACTCAGTACCAAACCACGACTCCGCCAATCTGCTAACCAAACGGCCGGACCGTCGCCCAAGACCATCCTTTATGACCCGAGCCTGGTGCGGCAAAACACTTGTTTCTATTTCACCTTCAGTGCATCTTCCCAAAATACTTTTGTCAAACAAGATACACTAGAGGTTAAAAAAAAATTAAAGGCTCACTAAATTGGTGAAGACACTAAGTTTGAGGTGATAGCAGGACTTCTATATACATAATTCTCAAAAACATTCTCCACAAATTTTACAAATTATTTTTGGATTTTCCTAAAACATAAAACCGCAAAACATCAGAAAATCATTACACTTATTGGCTCAAGTTTTTATCCGGCTTGCGATTAAAAGTCACATTAGCACCTAATTGACAATTTTACATGTCTGATCAATAGTTGTGTGCCATGTATTTGTCACTAACCAAGTGCAAGCTTGAATTAGGTTAGCAAATGAAGGGTAATTTTAAAATTTTTGTACCATCTGGGTTATTTTTGATATTTTATTTTTTTCTTGGGTTATTTAAAAAATTCAATTTCTTTGGACGTGTGATTGACTTTTCTAGACGTTGGAAACAGGTTCAAGTTCCAGCTAGGGAAAGAAGGTATGGATGGGTTTGATCATTCAGGGATGATTGTCCTGCAGAAAGGGAGGTCTGGGATAAAAACAAGTAAAGTTGGTGAGCAGGTTATTCCATTGGGAAGAAATTTGAAAGGTGCGAACACACAGATGTTAAATGTGGAGAAGTAAAATGCATTTGAGATGAAAGCAGAAGCAACTACTTATATCAACTTATATGATGGATGGCCAAGTTGGTCAGTCGAAATATGATAACACTGGGGAAACTATTTCCCATTAGTAATCTTTTTTCAAAAACCAAGCACCAAACAAAATCTTGTATTGATCAATACGCAATTGGCGTAGTGTGTTCGAAACTTGTAGCAAAGCACAATGCATACTGGAAAAGGACAATCGGTATGTAATACTATTCTTGTGTGTTTAGGGTTTTCTAATCCAAAATACTTATGAGAAAAGTTGGGAAGCAGAGAGTTTTACGTAGCTTGTCACTTGCCTTGGTTCCTGATCCTTCTGCCCTTGAACTTCTGCCTGAAATCTTCAGGGCCTAACAAATCTGAAGCACTTGAACTCATTTCCTCGGAGAGTTTTTCTGCTAGTTCAAACTGCCCAGCTTTCTTCATGTCACTTATCAGTGCACGATAGACATAAATTGAAGGTCGTTGTGATTTTTTCATCTGGTCAAACATTTCAAGGGCATCATTAATATGGCCTGCCCGGCCAAAACTATCAATCAGAGCTGTATATGTTCTCAAATCTGGAGTGATGCCTCTCTCAACCATTTCTCTTGCAAAGTTTTTGCACATATCTAGCCTTCCAAGCCTCCGCAGACAGTTTATTACTGTATTGTATGTAACAATATCAGGAGCATGGCCAAGTTCTTCCATTAGCCTCAACTCATGGAGCATTTTATCCACCCGACCAGCCTTTCCTACCATGTCCAAAATAGTGTTAAATGTGACAACATCCATGCTACTATGATCTTTCTTCATTTCTTCAAATATGAACAAACTTTTATCAACTTGTCCAGATTTAGCTGTGGCAAAAATAATGTGATTCATCACTGTAGGATCTCTACCACGTGTGATCTCCAAAATTTCTCTTACAAACTTCACTATTAGTTCAAAGTCATTCACCTTCTGAAGGGCCTTTGCAACATTTGTATAAGAAGTCAAATCAGGAGCAAGTTTTGAAAGCAGCAAGTACCTGAATATCTTGGCAAAAAGAGTGAAGTTGTTTGCTTCACCTGTTTGCTGCAGCAACATATTATAAGTGGCTAGACTAACATGGATCTGCTTGTCATGCAAATGCCACAGAATCTGAACAGCATCAAGGATGTTGCCTGATCTACAGAGCTCCTTGACATAAGCACTACATGGTGAGTCATCCGCAACACTACCATCATTGGTGGTACAAGAATACTGATTAAAACTCGTGATAACCTCATCGGCACCACCATCTGTTGCTACAGACCGAAGATGGTACTGCATGATCATGGGTGCACTCCTGCGAGCGGTGGGACGGTTCTCAAGAAGCGAGGCACACATCAAACATCTCTGGTGGCAGAATGTAGAAATTTTACGCATTACTTTACCAATTTGAATATTAGCAAGGGAAAAAAAGGTGAGCTGCAATGCAACAGAGGTAAAAAATGAACTCATCACAGATCTCAGTGAAGCAAAAAGGAATTGTAACTTTCAAGTAGAAATTCTACAAGGATAATTTCTCATAGTCTACCAATGAGCTCTACATTAAAAAAGAACCAAGTTCCATGGTTTATCATACTCCAAGGTTTAGGCTCTACTAGTTCTGCTCTGTTGTGCTCCGTCGTGTTGTAGGATTGGGTACTTATGGAGAATTTTTGCTCTATCGAGTCAAATATTGCTGTCATAATTCTAAAGAAGCTACTTAATAACTAATATACCCAAAATTAGTACAACAAAAGTGCTTTATCAAATCCAAGTGATAGCCTAATTGGGCCGTAGGCTTTGAATGCCCCCAAAGAGCCCAAATGAATTGCAAACTCGCAACCCACTATGTTCAAACTTATGAGGCTCAAAATCCCAATCCTTCAGGCAAGTAGTGGCTGCCGAACCACACGAAAAATTTTGGAGCGTGTTTCAATCACTAGGGTGACTCGAGGCACTGAAAATGCAGCCACAACTTCAATACAATTTGGCCTGAGATTCTTTCCAAACCACATGTGAAGAAGAACCACAGCGCTAGGCATCACAATGGGCATTTGAGCATGGAAGATTATAAGAGAGACACCTGAGAGGAGAGGAGCGCGGAGGAGAGCGACCTTCGGAGGAGCACGATGGCCGGAGAGAAGTGCCGCATCTCGGCCCCCGCTTTCTACCTCCTGCCGGTTCCCGCGGGCCTGTCGAGGCCATCGAAAAGGAGATGGGAAAACATCAGCCCCGGTTCCCACGGGTTGGGGGCGGAGGCGGCTGCGCAGTGGGGGTGGCTCGCCGGTGGTCTCTTGGTTTGGAAGTCTCTAGGCCTCCATACATGTCTCGGATTCTCGCCGCCGCCGTCTGCGAGGTCGGATGCAGCGATGCGAGGAGGAGACGGTGGCCGGAGGGATTGGTGGCGACGGGGAGCCGGAGAGGAGTGGATTTGGAGTTGGGTTGCGGAAGGAGGAGAGGAGTCGGTGTAGGTATGGACTGCTGGATCGTGTGATCCCATCTGTGCACGGCTGGGATGTGCTGTTTGTGTGTTGGGCCCCACGGTCGGTGGATCCGGCCCTCGTTTGCGGCTTCGGTGCATTCCGTGCTTTCGTCGGGCTCTCTCTCTTTTTTTTTTCTTTGCTTTTTTTTGGGTTTTTCCTTGCTAAACAGTAACACACTAACACCACTGTGTTTGTTAGTACGTGCCGTAGTAGAACATAGCTTGTACCGTTCACTAACAGACCGGTTTCACGTCCGAGCGGTGCTTGGATGTATTTGTTAGTATGTATTTTTTTTTTTAGATCTACGTTGACGAGTAATAGTATATCCTATGTCAGCACATCATATCTCATCCACTTTTAATCCTAACTCACCTCACACACACTAATATAAATATTCTAACTAAGTATACATAAGAAAATAAATGAGATCAGAATTTGAATCTAATCATCTGGGTGTATATGTGAGTGATGTTAGCATTTATTGCATTAGAACATAGTTTGTAACATTGACTTGGTTCCATATCATCTATTTTAGAAAACACAAAATGTATGCATTTCTCTTTGTCTAAGTTGTTAGATCATAACTTAACAATCTAGATTAAGATAGATGAGAATTTTAAATTTTTTCGTGAGATGATGAAACATTTTAATTTCTCTCTCATATTAATCTAAGATGCTTCAATTTTGAATGGATGATTAATATTATAGGAAAGACATTCTCTATCTTTTTCAGATTAAATTTCCTTAGTCCTAACTACAACAAAAAAAATTTCAATTTAATCCCACTTCTTTAAATGCTATACTCGAGTCTCACATTTTGCATAATAATTGCAATCAAATTTCCATCCATTAAATTTCACAAAATAATATTGATAGAAAACATATAAAAAGAGCAAAAGCAAGATATCCATAGTAGTTATGAAAAATAATAAAACATGGATTATGTTTGAAGAATTTTTTTTTCAAAAGAAGCAAATTAACTCAAAAACTAAAAAGCATCAAGAAATATAAAGAAACTAAAACAATTATAAAATCATAAAATATAAATATAAATTAAAAATTATCTTGTAAAGTAATAAACATATCATGAAAACTATAAAGCTACACATAATGGAAAGCTAAAAATTAAAAATAATACTAAACATAAAATTAAATAAATAAATAAATAATCACTCATAAATAAAATTTTCATAAATTAAAATGTAGAAATGATTTTTTTTATTTTTATGGATATGTTTTGTACAAAAATACTTTAAAATGTTTGCAAAATAAAAACTAATAATAATTGCAGCTTTTGATATGTGTGCTATTACTAGTTTAATTTTTTACGTGTTTTGTAGTGTAGAATGTTTTCATGAATATATCTAATATTTGATTTTTTGTTTGAATTTTGGTATGTTTATTAGTTTTTAGTACTCCTCTAAATATTTTCTATTAACAACATTTATGTAATTTAGTGGACTTGGATTTGATTGCATAATGTGGGATTTTTAGTGCTAAATTAAAAAGAAATGGGATAAAGTTATGATTTCTTATATTGTAGGATAAAATTATAATTCTTGTATTATAATAGAGATTAGTAGTAAAATTTATTCATCCTTTCTTTTATAAGACCGAAGATACAAATCTCATTCACAAACGGATGATTTCATGCCCGAGTGGTTTTGTGAGGTAGCTATGCATAGAAATAAATCTATTCGTCCACAAAGTCTTTCTAGTAGGTGATTTTATTAGATCTTGCATGTCTAGATGTTTATAAGTGTTATATGGGGCTTTGATTTTGCATGTTTCGATTTTGACTGGAGGTGAGATAGTTAGAGGCTTTGAGGACATTTGTAATGATTACTGATAAGGGGCTTATTTTGGAGTAATATATATTGAAAGATTTCATAAGAAAATTTCCTTTTTTTGCGTAAAGGTATTCCCAAAGAATGCTTTCTCCACTTTAAGTGAAGATCATACGACTCATACCAACCTATTGTAAACTCGTTTTTACAAGCATAGTGTTCTTCCACGTTAACCTAATCCTTTACTCACTCGGTAAGCTTACCCTATCCCATGATGCTATTGCTTGCAACAGTGATGCCAAAAGGTGCTTTTTAATCAAACAAACTGTGCATGTACTTTGTGTTTTTCTCTCTCACAAGTCATAACAATATATGTATGATGTGTTTGAAAGAGTTTCTAATTTATTTTGAGGCTTGTAAACTGATTTTATTTGAATAGATAAGTCGAAATCTAGAGATAACAAATTTATTCATTAAACCGTGTACCCATGGGTATTTATCCGAATGTAGATGGTATGTTTTAATTTTTAGGCCCGTGGATGTGTTCATGGCAAAAAAATAAACTAAAGACGAGTAATGGGTATGATATGTTCTACCACCATTCATGTTTGTTTACTTGTTGGTACACACTAAATAAGATATTTATATGATATGTTTTAAAGACATATAGAATGAAAAAATATACTGTATAAACTAACTCTAACCAATCAAATTATTTTATTTTTCTTATTAGTGAAATTAATAGCATTATTTATTTTTTATTGCTAGTATATGTGTCTCAATTATTTTCTTCCACTTTTTAATCAGGTAGTTGGATATTTGATGAGTAGTGGATATATGTGGGTAATGGTCATGAGTGAATTCTTCGCAAATATGACAAGAAAAAATATCTAATTGGTGGCAGATATATTCTACCACCCCACATCAACAGTATCTAATTGTCATTTCTACGAAAACCAACAGACACCAGCTTCTCTAACTTAATTGTAAGCTTATCCCACTCCCGTGTTTGGCCTGTAGCACAATCTTTTAATTGGCGTGGAAAGTTATCAATCCATGTCAGTACGGTGGACAGTGACTCGATATGAAGTCATGAACTGGAGAGTCGAAGTTGTTAGATGCAGTTGTGTCTGTGCTATACTGCACAAACATGGATTTAGTGAAGAATGCAGAGCATGGAGACTGCCTTTTGTAGTTTATGCGGTGTCCTCAAGTTCAATTAGCCCACTAAAGTGTACAATTGTTCCTGTTTTTTTTTTTCTCAAAATGCTTCGCTTTTGTTGCCCTCTGTCGTGTCGGCTTCAGATCACATCATGGAGCAGGTTAAAACGCCGCTATTTGACGACCTTTTTAAGATCTTTTTTTTTTCACTAAGGAACAAATGCAATGGATCCAATTGATGTGACGAAGAGAGAAGTCTTCCTTCGTAGGGTGTATAATACTGGGATATTCCCATGCTAATAGATGGTAGGCTGAGTTTACCAACCCAATGAACAGTTGAGATGCACTCCATCAATGAATAGTTTCAATCGTTAAATAGTACTAGCATTTAGCTCCTAATCATTGACAGTTGGAGAATATTACCGAACTCACCAAGTACTGGTTATTGGCACATGATCACAGCTAATGTAATGGCTGAGCATTGATTGATCAAACCATGACACTTCATGAAGAAATTCCAATACTTTAGTACTTTTCCAAGTTTAGTTCAGAGTTCACACCTCAAAAAAAGTTCAGGTGAGAAGAACATCCAACCATCACCCTCAACAGTGTCCTCGAATTCATACACTTTGCTAGGGGTGTAAACAGGATGCGGATATCCGCGGATATCCATTTACCGAATTTGATGAAATAGCAATTTGATAAGAAAATTAGCATCCGGCAAATAATCCGAATTCGGATTCGGATATATTAGGTATTGTTATTCGGATTCGAATCCGGATTCGGTAAGATATATATACAAAAACGGATGCGGATATCCGGATCATCCGAATCCGAATTGGGTCACTGCATTCAGCCATTCACGGGCTGTTGGGCTCAGGCCCAGTTTTGGGTTTCCTGTTTCCCCAATCCCCACCGTTCCTCACGTCCCCAATCCACACCAACCACACTCAACCCTAATTTACCGTCCCGACGGCCGCGCCTCGCCTCCCGCCGTCCCGCGCCTCGCCTCCCGCCGTCCCGATCTGCGTGAGCTCCATTTTCTGATGAAATCCAAGGCTGACGCCATAGAAAATATTAATGCGTTGAAGAATTGGCAAGCATAATTTGGTTAGTTGGAATCACAAACTTTTTTATGATATGAATACTAAAGATGGGTCTGTCTGTCTGCAATGTTGCTGCTTCTGTCCATCTAATTGAATCTAATTGAATCTGCATTTGTCATTATTTTTTTTTGTTGTCTATACAATATAAACATGACTCATTTGTATTTTTGATGACTACAAAATTTCTTTTTCATAATGATTTGTCCATATCTAACGAAAATTGGTGACTTATTACTAATTTTGTCACGTTATTTTTTTCATCATGTTTCGGTAATGTCTTGTTTTGATCTGTTGATTCACAATGAATTTTGGTGCATTGGTTGAATAATTGTAATTGCTTCCATATTAGTATTAACGATTATCACAAAGAATGTTCTTATCTTTTCCGGTTGCAGATCACCAAAGAATATTGCTTTGTTTTTGTGTGTGCATTTTTTTGGAAGCCCATTATGGTTGGCAGTAAACAATAGTGATCTCTCAATTTGCTGGCAACAGGGTCAAAATAGCTGTAAAATATCCATACTGTGCATTGAAATGTCATCTATGCTCATTTCTTTTTCACACATCATCCCCTTCAATCCATGTCGCTGCTGATCAATAGGCACATTGCATAGTTTCGTGTACTGTTGCTTTTGCTTTAGGGTCCAAAGGATGTCAGCAGTCAATTCTATTTTATGTGCTCTAAATTAACACAAAGCCTTTCTGTTACTAGCTGATCTGCTAAACTTTCGTTTGAATTTTTGTATACTGCCAATAGTTAGGACCCGAAGCCTGCTTTTTTAATTTTCTTAACCATCCTTACAATTCATCGGCCTGTCATTTTGTTGGGAGATTCCAGTGGAAATGATGTTTTGAAAAGTCCACGTCGTGATTATCTTGATGACCTGGTGGTGAATATTTGTCTTCTGGATATTCCTAGTATTTCCTTTACACTGTCATATGTTGGCTACTCTGTAAATGGTCAATAACTGTATTTTTTTTCCAGCAATGAGCCCCAACCATTTCTTGTTGAGCATCACATATAAGCCATTCTGTTTTTACCTTTTGTGTGCTTTGATCTGATTTTGTGCTTTGGTATGCATCCTGAACTTGGCAGGCTGTCCCCAAGTCCCCCTTCATAAGCTGGATGTGGTCATACTTGGTAGGCTGCCACTGCACATCCCAAGTTATGTACTGGTGCTACTGAATGCATTTTGTGACTCTCTATAGTGCAGATTATTAGTATGCAGCCAGAAGTATTATGAAAACAATATTGATCTCTGTAATCTTGGAGCAGTTCTCTTTAAATCTGTAATTGCTTGCCAGGATTCGTTGGGCTGTATTTCCATTCAAGAGCTTGGTGTAATCATATGATGTGACAATGTGCATATGGATGTTAAAAAAGGATAAAATCAGAGTTGTATTGCAAAAGGTTAACAATTTTTTTTAGCATACTACAGAAGCATTGCCAAATAGCCTATAACTCATTATATATGCGGGGGTACTATTTGATTAGATCTTTTGAGTGACTGATTTCTTGAATCACACTGAATTTGACATATTTTGATCCGATGAACCTTTTGATTCTCTTTTTCCACTAGACCTTCTTTTCATAGTTTTATCTCATGAGCTGTTAACTGCAGGTTATTGCGACAGTTTGTGAGGAGCTGTCTCCAGATAGTATTTTACTCATCTACATATCAGCATCAGGTCGCTCGCCTCCCGCCGTCCTGTGTAGTATTTTTTAAGCTTTTATGATCATGTGTCTCAGACACATCTGAGTTTGATAGTGTCACATTTAAACAGGAGGTAAAATAAATTGAACCGAGTGTGATCCAAAAAGAAATTTGAGCACAATGTCGGCATTTGGAAGTGGTACTAAAAAGCATGCAATTGATACAAGTGGTAATAATTCAGAGAAACAGAAACAGGTATTTAAAATTTAGTAACAACATTACATTTGGAGTTACAATTTCTAATATTGTAGGTTAATTCTTAATTTGTTGTTTATCTATACAGATTTCTTTGGCATCTAGTAGTGGTGCTAAACCAGGAGGTGTTAACATTCAAAGTGTTGTGAGTGAGAATATTGCTGAAACAAGTGCGAGTGATGGGACAAAGACTGCTACTACTGGGAATCCATCATCAAAAATGAAGTCGAGGGCACCAAAAAAGAGAACTTCAGATGTTTGGAATCATTTTATCATTGAAGAAGTGAAAACTGAAGTGGAAGGCAAGGTTGTGATGAGTAAGATGGCAAAATGCAAGTATTGCAAGGATGTGTTTTCTGGTGAGAGCAAGTATGGTACGACTCATCTCAGAACTCATTTTAAAACACAACATGAAAAGTCTTCTCATCAAAGTACTCTTAGCTTTACAAAAATAGGAGAACAAAATGCTTTGCAAGCTTGGAAGTACAATGAAGAAGTTAGTATGTACAAGTATCATCTTGCCATTATCATGCATGAGTATCCATTCAATTTTTCAGAGCATGAATACACTAATGATTTCATCAGATCATTATCCCCCTCATTTCCTATTAAAGGCCGCAATACTACTAGGAAGAGAGTTATGGATATTTTTAAAGAAGAGAAACAGAAGTTGTTTGATCTCTTTTTATCTCTCAAGTATCGGGTGAGTTGCACAATGGATCTTTGGACTTCTAATCAAATAAAGGTTATTTGTGTGTCACTTGTCACTTCATTGATGATGATTGGAAAATTCAGAAACGAATAATAAATTTTATGCATTTAGAGGGAAGACATTCAGGTGCCAATTTGAGTAATGCTTTTGTTAGAAACATGATAGCTTAGAATATTGATCAGAAGTTGTTTGCTTTGACTATGGATAATGCCTCTGCCAATGAAGTTTGTGCTAAAACTGTTGCTTCAACCCTTGATGAACATAATTCTCTAATTTCTAATGGCAAGTTCTTTCATGTTCGGTGCGCGGCTCATATTATTAATCTTGTAGCAAAGGATGGTTTGAAAATAGTTGGGCATGCTATAGACAACATTCGTTCTTCAGTTATGATTGTAAAGAGTTCTACTTTGCAATGGGAGGAGTTTCAAAAGCGAGCTTCTGAACTTAATTTGGATATATCAAAGGGTCTTTCTCAAGATGTAGCTACTAGATGGAATTCCACTTATTTAATACTCTCAGATGCACTTTATTATAAGCAGGTTTTCCAAAGATTAGCTTTTCTTCATCCAGAAAAATATGGGAATTGTACTCCTTCTAGAGATGAATGGGAAAAAGCAAATGTATTGAATAAGTGCTTGAGGAATTTCTTTAGTGTTACAGAACTCTTGTCTGGTTCTTTATATCCAACTGCCAATTTGTTCTTTATAGAATTTTGTGAAATTAATCTCATGCTTATTGATTGGATAAAAGGCAGTGATGAGTTTATTTCTTCCATGGCCAAAGCAATGAAGGAAAAGTTTGACAAGTATTGGGAGTTAAGTAACATTGCTTTGGCGGTTGCTTGTTTTCTAGATCCTCGCTACAAGAAGAAAGTGGTTGAATTTTATTACAAGAACATGTGTGACTATGATGGGATTGATGAGATTTCTGGTTTTCAAATTACTATCAGGCACCTATTTGAGTCATATGCATCTAAATATAATGCTTCCTCAATTAGTGGTGTGAAGTCTTCTATTGGAGCCTCTAGTGAAGTTGTTTCTCGTCGTCATGTTTTTGATGATGAGCCAAAAAGGAGGAAATTAAGTGCTTTTTTGAAGGATATTGGTGAAGATTGTAGTGAGAAGTCTGAATTGGAGAAGTATGAGAGTGAACCACTATTGAAATGGCCTGAAAACGAGAATTTTGATATTTTGGCATGGTGGAAGACTCAAAGTACAAATTATCCTATTCTCGCTCATATGGCACGCGATATGTTAGCTATTCCTGTATCAACTGTTGCATCTGAGTCTGCTTTTAGTGCTGGGGGACGAGTAATTGATAAATACCGCAATCGTTTAGAACCCGAAGTAGTTGAGGCCTTGATTTGCACCAAAGACTGGATTAAAGCGTCTAGGAAAGGTAAATATATAAATAAAATCAATCAAATTTTGCATCTATTTGTGCATTGGCTGATTTTCGTTATTTTGTTATTGTAGGTCAAAATGATGCTCCTTCAATTATAGAGGAATTAGAAGGTATTGACATGGATGACATAAACACAACTGAAGATGGTAAATCAAAAAAAGTCTTCTAGCTACTATACGATATCATTTTAACAAGTATTTTACTAACTTCATGTTATTTTGTAGGTGACAAATTAACTACCTCTTGAACTCAAGCACACTGCCATTATCTTGGACTTCCTGTCTGTTTTCTGGATTTGGAGAAGTGTCAATTTTCAAGAACGTAAATCTTATGATGTTTCACTACTTCTTGCTAGACTTAGATTTAGCCTTTTGTAGTCATGTATGAACTATGAACTATGTTGTTATTATTTTGATTGTGTCTTGTTGAATACTTGGATTTTCCGCTACTGTTTTATGGTTGGACACTTGGACTTTGGATGAGAGTTACAATTATGAACTTCTTATGTTTTGTTTGTGCAATCATTATCAAATTATGATTATTATGTGATGTTGTTTTGGTATGTCGTATGTTTAGAGTTATAATTTGTTGTGTATTTACGATGACAAATTATTTGCTATCATAATTATGATATTGGGCTATTGGCAACCGTAATATAATGTTTAATTGTTTATGTTTTGTATTGTCGTATTGTGTTGAGATAGAAAATGAGTTGAAAATAGCACTTTTGTTAATCAACAAATATTTAACATCCGAATAGCGTCCGAATTTGTACCGAATTAAAGAAAATCCGATTCGAATTCGTATCCGTTAACATCCGCACCGTATTCGAATCCGAGAAAATCCGAATCCGTATTCGTATCCGATTAAAAAATATGGTATAGGATATTGTTTAACCAATATCCGCTCCGAATCCGACCGTTTTACACCCCTACACTTTGCACCGGAGTACCTCCTGGTGCGCCCATGACAATACTCTCCTTAAAAAAAATATCGTTTAAATCTAATATATAGTTTTAAGAAATAAAATTAAATTAAATGCCTATCTCTAATACTTATAATTAATATGATAGATATATAATTTATATGTAAATAATTAATGATTAAACAGAATAATGATTATGAGTATATTTATAAAAGATAATATTATATTTCACTATAAAAATAAAAAATGATATTATTTTTTATACAAACTTTTCTCCCTAAGGCGATATCTTTTTAATAACAGAAGGAATATGTTTAATCCTTCACTAGCTAGTACAATCTTTATAAGTGAGTGCCAAATCCATTCTACTTGGTTCCTAAGATATGCTTTTTGAGTCCACATCCATTATATTGATTATTTTAGTGATTAATGACAAATTTAATTGTGAGATTAATGTGTTTATTGAGAATATATCTTTTAATCTCAATTAGATCTGAAATGACAGTGAAGAAGATTATCTTGGAGATGATGCATAACCGAGTTTCCTCAAGCATGAACAAACTCCACCAAAAGATCTATTTTTTAAGCTTTTATCAGTCTTGAGTTTGGAAATGGCCGGATTAGTAAATTCTAATTTTCTAGTTTTTGCTGTACTATAAAGAGAGGTTTGAGATTACTAACTTGATGATATTTCGTGTGAGAATCTCAAATGCATCCATCATTTATTCACTAAGTCATCAAATTGTTTTTGAATTGGTTTGGATGGTTAGTAAAAGTATCGGTGTTTAAATTTGAAAAATTCAATTCAGGTGGAGGTTTTGAAGTGGTTATGCTGAATGTTTGTGATTTCTGGAGTAATCTAGACCAAACTAGGTCTTGATCTTATTGAGAAAAGTTGTAGTCCTTTGAGTTAGCTTTTCAACGAGTCGAAGAACACCTAAATCCGATGTCTAGATCAAAAATTGAGTCATTTTTACTGAAAGTTGTACAGACTCACCTGAATTGTCTAAAAGAATGTCCGGAATTTGAACGGACTCTGACAATCTCTAACAAAGGGTGTACCACCTCTAGGCTTTGTTTTGAACCAGACAATTTTTAGATTGTACCGGACATTTGTTCAGATTATCCTGGGCATTTTTCCAATGAGGGTGTATTTCTGGTCTCAAAATTTTTGTATGTACCAGACTATCTGAAAATTTTTCAGACTATCCGATTACATCCTCAACGGCTAGTTCTGAAATTTGTCAGTAGCCATTACAACTATTTCCAACTGTCCGACTTTATTCCTAAATTATCCGAAAATGGTGATTTCTGCACATCTTGAGTGTAGCAGTTAGATTGTTTATGAGGACTATATATTCACCCTTTGGTCTAGTTTCTAGCAACTCTGGCATTCATTGTATACACTTGAGTTAAAACTAAGTTTACACTCTAAATCATTCAATATTTCTTTGTTGCAATAAAGTGAGATTATCTAGTAAGTTCATTTGTATTAATAGAGCATTTAATGAATTGAGAGTATTATGTGAGTTTCTCTTCGTGCGTTTGAGTTTTCTAGGACTTGATTGGTGTCAAGTGAAGAGTTGAGCCTATTACTCTTGGTGATTGCTGTCACCAAGACAGTCGAGGAAGGCCGGAGATCTCTCCACCGACAAAGATTGTCGGAGCGACCCAGTAGAATAGTGGAAGGCTTAGTGCTAGCCAATCCAGAGTAGAAAAGAAGCAGCTTTAGTGGATATCAAAATAAGACTTACAAGTGAGTGCTTCAATGAGGAATAGGAGAGACGCGGCGAGTCTCCGAGACCTCAAGAAAATTATTGTGTCATCTTGGTTTATTCTCTTACTCTCTTTTATTTATTGCACTTACTCTAGTTTATATATTTGCCTTTATTGTCATATCACCATAGATTTACAAAACTCATTTGATCATTTAAACCATTAATTTTCATTTAGGATGATCATAAAAAGAATTTTATTCTCATAAGTGTAAAAATCAAAGTTTAACTAAAAAATTTTGAACGACCTATTCACACTCTCCTGCTCGCCATCTTTGATCTTACATACTTTACCAATTTGAATATTAGCAAGGGAAAAAAATGTGTGTTGCAATGCAACAGAAGTAAAAAATGAACTCATAACAGATCTCAGTGAAGCAAAAAGGAATAGTAACTTTCAAGTAGAAATTGTACAAGGATAATTTCTCATAGTCTACCAATGAGCTCTACATTAAAAAAGAACAAGTTCCATGGTTTATCATACTCCAAGGTTAGGCTCTACTAGTTCTACTCTGTTGTACTCCGTCGTGTTGTAGGATTGGGTAGTTATGGAGAATTTTTGCTATATCGAGTCAAATATTGCTGTCATAATTCTAAAGAAGCTACTTAATAACTAATATACCCAAAATTAGTACAACAAAAGTGCTTTATCAAATCCAAGTGATAGCCTAATTGGGCCGTAGGCTTTGAATGCCCCCAAAGAGCCCAAATGAATTGCAAACTCGCAACCCACTATGTTCAAACTTACGAGGCTCAAAATCCTCGATCCTTCAGGCAAGTAGTGGCTGCCGAACCACACGAAAAATTTTGGAGCGTGTTTCAATCACTAGGGTGACTCGAGGCACTGAAAATGCAGCCACAGCTTCAATACAATTTGGCCTGAGATTCTTTCCAACCCACATGTGAAGAACCACCACAGCGCTAGGCATCACAATGGGCATTTGAGCATGGAAGATCATAAGAGAGATACCTGAGAGGAGAGGAGCGCGGAGCAGAGCGACCTTCGGAGGAGCACGATGGCCGGAGAGAAGTGCCGCATCTCGGCCCCCACTTTCTACCTCCTGCCGATTCCCGCGCGCCTGTCGAGGCCATCGAAAAGGAGATGGGAAAACATCAGCCCCGGTTCCCACGGGTTGGGGGCGGAGGCGGCTGCGCAGTGGGGGTGGCTCGCCGGTGGTCTCTTGGTTTGGAGGTTTTGGGGTTTGAGATGGCTATGGGCACGGCAGGTGTTTGCAGAAATGCCTCTGAGGTGGGGCCCATCTTTTTGTCTTTTTTGGTCTTCTCCGAGTACTTTCCCTTGTACATAAAATTCAGTTAAGAGTGGACTATGTGTGAGGGTTCTCACGGGAAATATTTTTGGGAGAATAGAGTTAAAAGCAACCCTTGCTTTGTATATTTAAGTTGCAAGCACGCACATTTGGAGTTGTTCGGTTCACTGGATTGCATTGGAGGACCAAATTGAGAATGCAAAAATGGTGGTTAGGACGTGATTCATCCAGAGGGTCAAATTGGGCTTCTCACTGTGCCTGACTTGCTTAGCAATGTTATTATGAGAGTAATTAACACATATTAAGAATTTTTAAGATGAATTAAATCAGATTAAAATTATTAAAATAGATCGAAAGTTATTTAGGTGCAACAAAAACAAATTACTAATTCTAGATAATATTTTTCAACTCATAAATCCAAACTTGCATCACAATGCAATTAATCAAACAATATTTTATCTTAACCTACATCAACTCATACAACCCACTTGAGCGTAAAAACAGTTCTATCAGTTTTTCGGTTAAATTTAAAAATCAATGAAATTTGGTTTTTGTGATTCAATTTGCTTATTCTACTCCACAAATCAAACCGACTGGATACGCTGAACTGTTTCTACGCCCCTAATTTTTCCTTTATTTTGCTTTAGAATTAATGGTAATATAATATCTTCATGTTCATATTGTTCAAATTAGATATTATTATCTTCTATTATTATTATAATTTTGAGTAGAGATTGCATATTTAAATACTTTGTTAAATTATTTATGAACAAATTGCTTTTGTAAGTATATAGAATAAACTGACTAAATCGATCGAAGTTTATTTGGTTAATTAGGTTTGGTTTTGATTTTTACTTTGATTACTTTAGTGTCCAAAATTGCAAAACTAAAATTTTTAGTTTGGTTAAAAATTATTGCAAAACTAACTGAACCAACTGAAATGCTCATCCCACATTTATTTATACTCATTTTTAAATTGATGATATACTCATTTTTTAGTGTGCGGAGTGTTGAATTGATGATATACTCATTTTTTAGGATCACCCGGTCTATATGGCTGTGAAGGAGGGTGGAAAAGTTGTGGCTACAAAAATATGGCTGGATGATTGTCAGGACGAAGGGCTAGTTCAAGATACCTAAAAGGTTGGGTTTTTGTATTGTTTATGCAGCTTATAGCTCAAATACTCTTTGTTCTGGTATACTCGATAAATTTTTCATTTTGCTTTGAGCATATTTTGTTTTTTTAGTTGTATTCACACTCACAGTGTATATCAGTGGAGAATCTCGATGATATAAAAAACTGTCAATCAGTACGAATATCTTGTACAAGCGATTTTAATGAAATAATGGTATTAATTAGTATATTGTTGTAGCTGAGTTTGAGTGAGAGCAATCTAATGTCCTATTTGATATATTGAATAATACAGAGAATCATATCTTTAATGGCAGCTGAATATTCCAACTAGGTGGAGAGCAGTACGCATTTGCTGTGTTAGAAATATCAAGGTATGCTGTTTCTAAATTGTTAATCAGTACGTTTGGCAGTTGTGCATATCCTCTTTAATTATTTCTTTCCTCTTCCAATTAATTGGTGACAGGTATGAAGTACAAACTTGCTAAACTTACGGATATTAAAATCGTTACTGTCATGTGGTTGCAAGATTGGTGAGTTCGTGTATTGTGAATGTAGAAATGTAGTCGTCTTATTTAAATGGTTAAAATTCTCTAATTTATATGACATGTTATATATTGTTTTTTAGAATCATGAGAGATTATACCAACTGAGAAAAATGATAAAAGTATTTAATTTTTTTTTTGATATTGTTGAGGAGCGCTTATATACTCCTCCACTAACTAATTTTTGTTGTTTGTGGGGGATTTTGTTCTTGAAGTAGATGTATGCGTCCTCACTCCTGGTTGCATCAATATACATATGCAAAACCACTATAGAACTGATTCATCTCATAAAGGGGTTTTCTCCACCTCAAGTAAAGAAGTCAAAAATACTGTCAAAAAAAAGTAGTAGGAGGCTTGACTTCTGATAATCTTGAAGATGAGAAAACAGAATGAAATGCCAAGATGTCAGAGGAGTCCGTACTGCATCAACAGTTCAGTAAATATCATGATTTTGTAACTTGTCGGCTTTGGTCGTTAGCCTATCTCCTTCGGCATGGCGTGAGCCCGCGAGCCTTTAACGAGTTTGGCGTGTAGTCAGTGCTCAAATGGTGCGATTAGATGGTCTAGTCTTGCGGGAGAGTAGCAGTCGTCCAATGACCGTGTACTGAGCCAACCTGCACCGTTGGAGCGCGGAGAGAGGTAAGGCGACCCAGTTTGTAGGTCTTATCTGATTTCCGTTCACATGTATTATCTCTTATCAAAATTTTACATTGACAAGTGGTCACAATATATTTAAAATACTCACCTATAAAAGAGTAGTTATGAGGACTCCACAACTACAAAGAAGTGAGTTGTTCCCTACTAGGAGTAGTATTTAATTGTGTAATTTGCCCAGTTCAACTCAAGTATCATGTGACACGTGGCAATAAGCAATTATTGCTTATATAGTTATATATATGAGTTTTTTTTACTGTTAACTCAGAGTTAAAAAATAATTTCGAAATTAACCCACAGTTACGAGAATTTGCAAAAATGGCCTGCCACGTCAGCTTGTTGAGCTCTGGGAGCTCGACAAGCTGCTAGTCGCACGGGACAGCCACTTGTCGCGCTCCCCAACCACGACAACAGCTTGTCGCGGGTCCCGAGCACGACAAGTTAAAACATTTATTTGCCGAAACGGGGATTCGAACCTGGGCCAGAGGACTCAGGAGCGAGCGCGCGAGCCGGTTGGTCTAAGGCATTTATCTGTTATATAAGCACTGGACATTTTAATATTCTGCAGATGGCTGAACTGGGAGCTTGTCGTGCTCCAGGAACACGACAAGGACTTGTCGAGCTCTGGGAGCACGACAAGCTCTAGTCATGTTCCTGGAGCACGACAAGAGGCTGCCCGTGCGACTAGCAGCTTGTCGAGCTCCCAGAGCTCGACAAGCTGACGTGGCAGGCCATTTTTGCAAATTTTTGAAACTGTGGGTTAATTTTGAAATTATTTTTTAATTCTGGGTTAACAGTAAAAAAAACTCTTATATATATATATAGTCTTTAAATTCATGTAGAAATTGAGTTCCTTGTACCATCATGCAAGATCATATGCACACGACATGCTATGTGTAGTTGCACCAAAGATCAATAATGAAAGTTCTTACAGAGAATGGTTGCATTTAGAATCAAAGTTGTATCTGTCAGGAGTTTTAAAAATAATATGATTAACATATCATTATAATTTGGGCTCATCAAATATATGTGATGTAAATTTTTCCCATTAATAATCAAATATATAGGATGATACACTTAGCATGCCGTGTGCATGTGGCCTTGCATGATGTGTGTCTTGTTTCACGTGCACATGGGCACACATGCACCCACTAGCTGACAGGTGGGTTTAGCAGTATTTTGACCCATCTGTCAGCCTAATATGTCTAGGAGATTTTGTTTTTGTGTTTTTTTGTTTAGTGATAGGAAAAATTTAAATAGAAAATGATATTTGTTTTTGATGATGTAACAAATTATCTATCTTCTAAAGTTGATGAGTTGAAATGATTAGTTTTTGTTTGACTCTATGCTTAAATAGTATACGACCTCTCTTGCTTGGTGTGCTCAAGAACCATTATTGGTTAGAGATAGCTTTAGAAAACTAGCTATCAAAGAAGAGGGTCACACCACTTGTTCCTTCCTGTGCCACGCAGCTAGCATACTTTGTCGATGGCAACTAAGCTCGAGTTCTTCTGAGGAGAAGTATCAAAATTGTGTGCTCTTTGCATGACAAGGGGAGGAATCTAAATGGATGCTTTGATATGAATAATTTTTTCATAGACAACCAAATGTCTCTCAAGTTGGCAGGAGGTATTAAGGAGTATAATACAGTAGGAGCTAAGGCAGACTACCTTTGCCAAGATGATTGAGCAGAAATTCTTTTACCGAGGGCAGGTACCATTTGAGATTTTAAAATGGATTTGCTTGATGAGACGGGATCTGATGGCTGACCAATATCTTATCTGGCATCATGCTTCTCCCCTGGAAAGGAGGCAGACTATCTCCCTGTGCCTCTAAGAAATTTCAGTTCATAGAAAATAATGACACTAAAAGGTAAAAATATGTACTGCACTTCTTCAAGGGGTACAATGGCTGGAAGAGCAGAGATTTCGGTAATAAGCACTTGGCTGAAACATATAACCATAAGGATCCAAAAACAGGGGAAAACGCAGGTAATTACGAGAGTGATATCAGAGGGGTGCTCCGGCTGGTCAGAAACACTCTTGCTCATATTAAGCTAAACAGTACTCGATTCAGATGGTGTATCGGCACTTGGAGACGGAGAGCTGGAGTGTAAAATAAATGATGATTTCCCATGCCTTTATCTGTTTTGTATGGTGCTGTTTCCTACAAATGCCATTTCTTAAATTTTGATCAGATTTCTGTTTGTAGGCATGTGTACATCTGTTGATCAGATTTCTGTTCTGTTAATAGTTTATGAGGGAATGTCGTGCGGTTATATGATTTTTTTTTAAAAAAAAGATATAATATACACTTTTATATCTGTACTGGTTGAACAGTAGTCCTGGTGTTGTATAGCTTTGATTCTGCCTTTTAGGACTCTTTTTTTACATTATGTGCTAAATCATACTCTAGGTTGCATGTTTCATTTGTGCAGTAAGAAATTGAACTTTTTTACCTAATAACTCATTAAAAAAAATTCGAAAACCAATCTAAATTTTTAAAAATTTCAAAACTGGGATAGCAACTGAAGACATGGCATAGCCCAATGCCCTGATGACTCAGGATCATGCCATGTCCACAGGTATAAAATTACTCCACAGTAATAACTTACACAAATCGATTGTAGCTCAGTTGGTTAAGAGATTGAGTTCTTTGTTGAGAAAGCAAGATTCGAATTCTGCTCACAGCATTATCAAATATTTTGTGGGTGAGTTTTAGTCACTAGTTGGGCTAGCTATTAAAAGTCGTGGCACGGCCCAATAGTGCTGAAGCTAAGTTTTGAGTTAGTTTTCGAATTTTTTTTAATGGGTTAATAGACAAAAAAATTTCTAAGAAATTCTGACAACCAAGGTGTGAAACAATGCACATTAATGTGATGTTTGAAGTCCTGCCCCTGTCAGTGGCACGTAGCAACAGGGGGTTGCTGCTGCTATGGTCGGTCACACAGTTGTATATTAATGTGATATGTGATGTTACTGCTATAACAGTTGGTCCCTGTGGGGTCCTAATACTACGATTAAGGTTAAAGCCAGGCAAATCAAAGTAAAAGAAAGTCTGTTATGTAGCACTGAAGTTCTATCCATAATAAAATCTGTCATTGAGTTTTATACCCTTCGCTATGTATATCATTGAAATTCTGTTCCATAATATGTCATGCCGTTGCATATTCTACTATGTCTACACTCTACAGTTAGACTGAGGAGGGGGCCCATCCAATCCATGGAAACTAATGCTGGAGTATTGTGTAAACTAGTGGAGAGAGAGACAAAAAAAAAAAAACAGAATAATCCACCCGAGGTGACCAAGATAATCAAACTGAAGTAACCAAAATACTAAATTTAGTTTGTTCAGTTTTGACTAAAAAACTGAAGTAGTCGAAATAACTGAATTAATATATAGACATAGGATATTTAGACATAGGATATTTGCTTAATATTTAGTATATTTTAAGAATATATAAAATATTCATATCGGTAAAAATCATTAATTACAATTATTAAAATTTCATTAAGCTTTAACCTTAAATAATATGATGTATTAATAGCATAATACATGTATATTCTTTGATATATGTATTATTAAATGATATATTTATCAATTAATATCATTAAAGATAATATTTTTTATAAAAAATTAAAACCAACTTAATTAACCGAATTAACTGTTTTATAATTTAATTCTAGAAATTCTAAAACTGAAATTAATAACTTGGTTACAAAATTTTATAAAACCGACCAAAATAACCGAGTAACTACCCTACTATAAATAATTGGGACTAGATTGAACCAGGAGTTAGTTTGGATAGGTGATCCAATTAGGGGTAAAGTTGTGAATATTTGATTTTGGGATAACGCATGAAGGGGGCGATGGATTATTTTAGTACATCTCACTAAAATATCACCGAGCGAATTGAGTTCTTTTCAATGTGTTTGTTTATCCGCAACAAGTATGTTCTTGCAGCGTTGCAAATTTCGACGCAATGTCCTTGCAGAAAATGACATTCTGGGCATTAAGTTGCTAGATGAATACTCAAAAGTCATGTGCTATGGGGATATTAGAAACACTGTATTAATTATGATATCATATAAAAAATACTCAAAAATCTCATATTAATCTTAGAAAAAAATATTGTTAGAAATTCTTATACTAGTCGGTAAAAAAAATCTATTCCATTCATTATATCTGTGAGATTCATCATTTAAAAAAATTGTATCCAAAACTAATTCTATATCTATCAAAATATAGGTTTATGTAAAAAATTATATTCAAACCAACTATGTCTATATTATAATACAAAAAGAGGACATATCTCTATAAAACTTAAAAAATTCTAAATTATATAAAGATTAACTATACAATTACGTAAGATTTTGATTAGTTAGAAAAAAAAGATAAACTAATACAAACTGTTATTTTGGTGCACCATAACCAAACATTATATAATAATAAAGGGTATCATGTGAGAAATCTAAATATAATAGAGCAAACTTACCATCTGAATTATTTCGTATTTATCAAATTTAGATCACATGATGTTGGTGTTGCTGGTTTTTTTATGGTCGAACGAATAATAATTGAACGGCTTAGATCACATTCTCTTAAACCTTGCACAATCCATATAACGCATTGTCATTCGTCATGAATAAAGAAATTTGTATGAGCAAAGCACTTCCTCTTTAATGGCTGCATGGGAACTTGGGAAGTATCTAGAATCCTATTTCATCCTTAATCCCAACACTACGCGGTACTATTCATTATAAAATATAAAATAAGAAAAATATTAGTATAAAAAATTAATCATAAATAATAAATAGAGTAGAGAAATAAATAAAGATAGATTAGAAAATATAACAAGAAGTTTATATATACCTTAATTTTATAATAAAATTAGAAAAATTATATGTTTTATGCGGTAGAACGGAGGGGAGTTGATCTGAAATATATAAACTACACTGGACTAACCAAAGCGCATGGATTAGATATGTATGTGTCCTTGTGCTTGCTGCTGTATTTGCTTCCAGTTCCTCTACTTTGCCGTCAGTTTCTCTAGTTTTAAATCAGATATCTTTTAATCTTTTAGCAATTTTTTTGAGTTGTTTTGATTATATGGTCTATTGTGATGTATGAAAAAATCTAATAAATATGAGTTGATTATATATTATGATGTGATTTTACCATCAACGTAGACAGCACAATGTCTTCCACAACATCTAAATCAATGTCCGTATTGGTGTATTATATTACCAATCTGTTGAAGAAGAAATGAGAGTTTTATATTACAAACATGTTGATTTAGATATAAATTATCCTATCTTCCATACACTTAAAGACATCTGATCAAAATAACTCACAAAACCATTTAAAGACTACAATATATATGTTTTGAAAAGTATAAGAACCAAATTGGGTTGCTTTGAAATATAAGAACCAAAGTGAGATCAGAGGCAAGTTGAGAGACAAAATTGTATTTTTATCTTTTTGAATGTTAGGATAAATTTTTATGAGAAGTGTTTCAATACTTCTCAAAATAAAAAAAAGTAAACTACAGTACTTTTGAAGTAAATTAATGGTCTAATTATAATTACCCACAACTCCTTAACTAAACTGTATTTCCTGTTTCCAAATAAATATTGTTCTAGATTCTAGTGTTATAAATAAGGTAAGAGAAAAGACAATAATAATCTCATCTAATAAAATTTACTAATATCATTTTCAACTCTCCGTATTAGATATTAATATTTTTGAAATATTAAATTAAGGGTATACGGCATAAGTGTAGAAAAAACTTAACACATTTCTGCTGGACGGCCCAGGACGTTCTGGGCCTGTGGGACTGGGCACCAACGGGCAGCGGCCGTGTACACGCCTGCAGGCTTCATGCCCCGGGTTTCCTGGTTACTCACAGACCACAGCCACTGCTCGCACTCTCATCTGACTCCCCTGTTCCCTTTGTATTCCATTTTTGAAGTTTCTTTGAACAATTGCTGGCATAAATGGTAAGACAAACCCTGAGGATTATTTGCAGAAGCTTATGTTGACATGTTGCCTTTCAGTCATATATTAAAATTTAGACTAGAACCAAATGCAATTCTTTGCTGAAGCTTACGTTGACATGCATGCTATATCTGCTCCTTTTGCCTCCTCTGCTGCTTTGTGCTGAAAGATCTACTCATGATTGGCGTTGCTCTTTTATTGAGGAAGGCTATCCTGATATTACTTCCCTGTTTGCTCACTTGAGGCCATTTACAATACCCTAACTTCCAGGCCATATTCTTGCAGGTTAAGTAGGAATTTCTCCTCAAAAGCGTTTCTGCCACCTCTTCGTTGTGCAATCTGCCAGGTGGACCAGGTGCCATTCGAAGGTTTACTGACAGAGAATGGAGGAGGTTACTGCTCTGCCTCGTGGACACCATGGGCTGGCCCTTATCTCTGCTCGGACTGTAGGAAAAAGAAACACGCGAGATGTAGCCGCTCCCCAGTGTGCAGGTGAGCATCCTGAGGCTATCTTCAACAGTGCAGATTCTTTTTTTGTTTTTAAAAAGAATATTTCGTATCACATATGTGAGGATTCCCTCAAAAAGTCTGACTTGATTCTTTTGTGACAACTTAATATTAAAATTCATCAGAAATTATTGTGTCACTGTCAGGTGAGACTCACTAGAAATTAAAATCCAACAGTCATTACACACGACAATAAAAAACAGAGTCTGACAGATAAGCCAAGAAAGCACCAGACCCGCCTGTCAACCTCTGTGTGTACAATACCGGTGTCGGTAAAAATTAGATTGTATTACTCCAACAGTTATTTTGGGTCATGTGTTACTGATGTGTGGGGTCGACCGACAGCAAGTCTGTCTGTCGAAGAGTGTAGGTCAACAGCATGCGCGTGAGTGAACAGATCGAGATTGACGCACTCATGCAGTAAATGCGTCAAGTGAGCCCCACGCGCCTCGCTCGCTCACGATGCAATCAAATCTAACCTTAAGACTATTAGGTGGGGATGCGGGACATGGGACTTAGTTGTCATCTTATTACAGGTGAGTATGCATAGCATTGATATGGGCGCACTCACACCAATAGTAGACTTCACACATCCCGCTTTTTTACATGTGCACTTAAATCGTTTCTCATTGACATGTAGACATATTTTTTTTCTGGTTCCACATGTCAATTTGTGTTTCACGTTAATATCATTACAATATAAAAAGCAATGTAGGGCTCACAAAACCACATTGCAAAGCATCTTTATATTCTCCAACGATAACGTCTTCATCACAGCGCACTCGTCGTCCACTCGCCTAGCTTCCTCCCGCACGTCGATGTTGTCCCATCACGCCGAGTAAATAGCGAGCACGCATCCACCGGCGTCGACGCATACCGCCGCTCGTGTCACTGTTACAGACAGCCTAATAGAACTAGTCCTGCAGCCACACATTGCAGCGGGAAATGCAAGTGTCGGAAAATTAATATATCTAATAGCAATTATATACAATGATAGACAATATGTTGTGTTGGGATTATCATGAGTATATTCATCTTTGTGAACATGTGTCACTAATATGAACTAAATAAATAACTTATTATTATTATTATTATTATTTTGAAAAAAAAGAAACAAAATGGAATTACAATTATGGTCCAAGAAACAAAGTTGGAAGTTTGAAATCAAGAAATACTAAATGAATGAAATTTCATAATTCTATACTAATACCCAAAAGTGGTAAAGAAATAAAAACCTCCACTTAGAAACTAAGAGCCATTTGTCAGCAAGAAGTTTTATAAGGATACCAGCAAGCAGGGTAATAAAGCGATTTGTTGCTGAAACATGAAACCGGCAAATATGTTCTGAACTTATCAAGCATATATCCAACAGTATTGCTTTGCTAGATAAAATGATGCTGAAAGAAGCCTGGAGCACAAATACAGAGCTATAAACATGTGGTAGTTTACATGGTAAGAATAGATGGAATATTTTTTTAAATGATCAAACTGGATAGAATATTATTAAAAAACAAACACCAACTGATGGCAAAACTGAAAGGCACAATGGCATAGTAGCACCTGAGCTTACTACCAACTGAAATTTCAAAGACAGTTTTGCTAAGGATTTATATATGTCAGACGTCTAACATTTTAAGGGATTGTATCTAAGTATATCCAGCAACTTCTCTTTGTACACGAAGCAGTGAATTGAATCATAAATAGAGTACATCACCGATTCCCTCTATGGCCACATCTGGTCCACCCGTGTGCGCCATTCTATACTAGATATACTTAGACGGAATCGGTGATGTACTCTATTTATGATTCAGTTTGCTGCTTCGTGTACAAAGAGAAGTTGCTGGGTCCAAGAACTATTATGTGGTGAAACTAACTACATTAATTTTCATCCAAGAACAAATTAAGTTTGGCTCAACTCTGATGGAAAATTTTCACATGCTCAAGTAAAAGATCAAAGAACTTGAAGCTTGTAGTTCTAGTTGAACCCTTAATATGTTAAAGGGCAATGCCTACCTTAATGTTTGTATGTCTTTGAGAAAGCCATGACAATGCATCTTGTTGCTACTTCTGGATTGTATTGACTATTAACATGTTGTAACTTCTGTTGTGTCCGAAACCCTAGCCAATTTTCCAATGCCGTTTTACTGGTTTGGCTTCTAAAATCTAAATGCATTTGTTTAGTGGTCTTGGAGTTCATAATGATCATGTGACTACTTGTACATACAAAAACGATGAATCAATATAGTTCATTCCATTTATTTTCTCTTTACAATGCTACAAGTCATAAGACTCGTAACTTAAAAAAAAAGATCCACGCCTAGTTGATAGGTAGGAGACCAAATGTGGTCATGTACAGTACACAACCATCCTCCTTTATTTTGTCGTCCTCCATGAGCCCCTCACGCACCAGGCAAAACTTCTTGTTGCCCATGTAGGCGAGTGTGGTGATCCGGGACGATCAACACGTCTTTGAAAGAAAATCATGCATATATAACATGCACGTTCCTTCATACAAGAACATGCATTAGCAAAATTTCTTATGTTTACATGAGCATCATGTCTGCATGGGATTCCCTCTCACGTATTTCTTCGGTAGTTAGTTGAATACGTGGCTTGCTGTTATCATCATGGAGTAATTAGTGGGTAGTTAACCAAAGATGGCCTGAAGACTCGGGCAATGCTTGCAAGCACTATGCCAAGTTCTTCAAGCATCTCGGCCATGTCCTCCAGGAAATGTGGCCACGTCGGTCCAGCCGCCAGCAAGACTAGAAACGCATACACATTTAGGTAGTCAATAAATAGATCTCAATTGTTTAGTCTTTGTATTCCAAAGATAAGTGTGTTTTTCCACTCAAATATTGTTGTTGTTTTTTTTTGTGTTCCTGTCTCATCGTGTTATTTTCTTCCACACGATTCAATCGAAGGCGACATGTCCAACCTCCTTCGAACAAATTCAGATCACGTGGTGCTCATATGCCTAATCGAGTCCTTGCGCAACAGCTTATCCTTCCCGACCTTTTAGTCGGGCTTTCTCCCTTGGGACACAACGTCAAAGGTGCAGACGTACTGATGCTGCCCATAGAGCCCGACCCATGCGTCCAGCTCGCTGTCAAAGTAGCCTTGGCCTGCAAATGGCAGCATCCACTTGCGGTGGTGTTGAAGAGTAGGTGCCTTTCTTCCGTTGGTTGTAGTAAACGGAGAGTGCCATCTTCTTTACAGACATGAAAATGTTGCGTCCGTCAGGGTGCACAGCGTAAGAGACGACCTTGAATTCTGGGAGGAACGGCGGAGGCGATGGGACGCTGCTCAAACACCAGCCCTCCTCATTGCAGGCGCTGCTGCTGCTCTGATTATTCCGGTGTTCCTCCTCGACGTAAGGTGGGTAACCCACAGGACATAACCTCAAAGGTGTGATGGTTTCCAGACCATAACGTGTACAGCCTATCGTCGGCAGCCACGGAAAAATTGAAGCGATACAGCAAACCGTGCAGGGGGCGAGGACCAATGGTGAGTGCCGTTGTCTCGGTGTTGTAGACAAGGATGGGACTGCGTCTAATCCGACTCGAGATGAGGATTCTGCTACCCAAGGCGGTGAAGAGACATGATTCATGAGCCTCTAAACGGAGGGCTGGGGCTCAGGAAGGCGCTGGGCACTCGAGTCCAAATCCGACTCGGCCCGGTCCAATCGCCAGTTCCTAGTAACATATGTAAAAAATGCAGGCTCAACTCATGGCAGAAGGTTCTCTCATTGAGTTGCAAAGATGGCTGTCAATCTTGACAATGCCCATCACGCATATTCAAACGCAATTGTTATTTCTCAAGCTACCTCCAATAAAATGTTGGTTCAAAAGCTGCGGGATGATCCGTTTTTAAGCTTTTTGCCCTTTTGATGGCAGATTAGGAGAAAATGACATGGCAAATGACACATGATGATGATTCAGTAGTTGCATTTCGGCGTCAACTTAGGTGTGAAAGTGAATATATGACTTGTGTCATGGAAGCCCTTGAAGTAGAAGACACTTAAAAACTATGTAATTGTGATGTAAATTGGTGGAAATATGTATTGAGTTTTAGGGAAAATAGACGAGCTGGCACATGGGGGATCCTTTTTGGATATCATGGAGTTAATTTTGCGCTGTATACTGAGAAACTAAGCAGCATCAGAAAGCAATCACTTTGTTTCCGAGTGGTGTTGATTTGTCACTTTTCTCCATTCTTTTAAATGCTGTAGGAAAGCCAGAGGTTTTTAGTTCTGCTTGCTGCATTTGTTCATTTGATGCATATGTGTATTTGCAGACATTCTTCAGTATTTAAAACTGGGATGCTGATGTTTTATTCGTCGACTCCATGGCAAACTAACTCTGTTAGCTTGCATATGATCTGCTCAATGTTTGCAAGATATGCATCTCCTATTTCTTACACCCAAATCTCATTCGCCTTGGTTGTAATGCTATTTTTTTTATAAGAAAATGGGGATCATTGATGATGTTTACCTTTCTTTGGACAGCGCTTGAACAAGCTCTACCCACTCCTTATGGTTGCTTACACCCTGCTGGCTGCTAGTAATTTCTTTGCATTTTTTTTTTAAAGAACCAAAAAAATCAAAAATAACCTGGATGATAAAAAACTCTAAAACTGACTTTCAATCACCAGAGCACAGGATTAGTGACGAATACATGGTACACAGACAAAATGTAAATTTATTGATTAGTGTGTAAAATTGTTGACTAGGTATTGACGTGACTTTTATTCGCAAACCGGGTAAAGACTTTAGCTGCATATGCGCCCAATAATTTTCTGATTTCTTTTTTTTTGTGCAGTTTGTGCCTTTTTTACATAGAAAAATCTATCATTTGTATTAAAAAAAATTTATAACATAAAAAATTATGTATACTTTAGTTCTATCTTAAAGAGTTTTTTGTATGATTTTTTATAATATTTTTTTTCCAGTTTAGAAGATAGACTGTAAAGTGTTACTAAAAAATTATAAAAACTTGTATAAAATTTCTATAAGATAGAATATAAAGTATACATAAATAATATGATGTAACTTTTTTAAAAATATATATACATATTTTATTTTTTGGGGTTATTGAAAAAATGCCGATTGAAGCTATAATCTAATCCTAATAAATTTTCTGATACATTGAAATTGGAGGTGAAATTAATAATTGAAATATGTTTGATTCAAGTGAGTAATGAAATGAGATGAGATGATTTTGATTTATATTCAAATGAGATGTATTTGAACAAGGTATTAAAATGTATTTTGAATACAGATATTGTGATTATGAAATAATCTAACTAAAGAGTATATAATATATTCTCATTATACATAATCAAAACACAAAACAAAATTTATGAATGAAACACGCCTAAATCGTGGAAGGTAACCAAATATCCCGCTTATACTCAGACGTATAACACGTTCCGTAACACCAACCCACAGGAACCTAGTTAACTTTCTTTTGCAAAAAATATCGCAAACTTTACAAACAATAGAGCATAAAAAGAACCCACTTAGCCCAGTGATATCACAAGGCACTTGCAGGTAATAACAGAAGCAAGAATCACCTTGAAGTTACAGTTCCCCTTTAGCATTCACCCGTAGAAGCCACCAAGATTATCTATAAAACCTATTGCAGAGATAACATTCAGGCTATATAAAATCATCTCTGCATATATGATGTCTCCGATCACTATAAAGGGGTGCAGAGCATTCTAATTAGGCATCGAATTAGCATTGTAGTGTTGTAATTTTAGATAATTTTTGGACAAATTAATTAACCCCCAACTTCTTAACCCTTGGAGCACCTAAAAGAACCAGGCTGCACTGGTCTGTTTTTCTGATACCAGAAGCAAGAATCCACAATAGCAACATATAGAGTTAAGAGACATCCGGGTAACTGAAATGATACTAACAGTTCACTACAAAAGCAAATAATTTGCTAATCAAGGAGAGATGGCATGTTAAATGAATTCATACAAACACGATACATCTTGATCCAGGTAGGAGGCAGAAGCTCCAAACCTCACCTCTCTTCCACAACATAGCAATATTAGGCAGACTTCATAAACTAAAAAGCTTAAGCCTGCGCATAGCGGTACATAAATGACACATTTTGGCACAACGAAGTAAAAACTGTACAAAATTGAGAGATCACAACAACATGAAACGATCATCTCATCTTCCAGACAAGAGTAATGACTTCTCCTCAGACCCCTGAGCAGCTAATGTCGCCACATGTAAAGGAAGCCTTGGGCTCTCAGGCACAATGACTTCTTTCCCAATGTCTCCATCCAGAACCAGGTCCAGGTTTTTGGTGTAGGTGAATTGCAGGTCCTTGTTTGTAGCCAATGCCAAGAGCTCCGACTCCTCAAGTCCTCTTGCCGGGCCGAGGCTACATCTATCTGGCAAGTGCTTCGCCAGTGCATCCTTGAACTTTTTGATCTGCAGACATAATTGCCGCCTCTCATGAGCACCTTATCAAGGGTAACAGCTAACACATCATGATACTATGGGCCATAACGTATTCCTAAAGTTTGGAGTGAACGAAAAATTATGATTTTTTTTTTAGCTCAATGAAGTTGTGTTGATTGATGCTACACAATCATTAGAGCTATTTACGTTCAATTAACAAGATAAAGAACACCCAAACGGTTCCTTTGGGAGTTTAGTCCCATGACAACACAAGAGAGCAATATAACCAATGATTCAATGAAAGAATAAAAGATCACGGAGGGAGGATTTTACAGTTGCGTTGGTGCAGCTGAAGCTGCAGACCCGTCCCTGAGCTCCCCTGTAGAACCTAAAGAAAGGGAGAACATGGACATGGAGGCTGTAGCACATTGATTTGTGCTGTTCATAGTTCACTTGCAGGAACAGCACCTGCGGATTCCTCTCAGCAAACAGAACAATCTGCACACAAGAAACAAATTAATCTCAGAACAAAAAAAAGCAACCTTTGCAGTTCTTGAAACCATGGAACAACCAGTTCTTTTTATGTGAATTCTTACCTTGGGGTGGAGCGCGCGGCAGCCGCCGCATCCTGGGGAGAAGAAGTCGACGACGACGAGCTTGTCGCCGGTGTTGAGCAAGGCATCGACGAGGTCTTGTGCCGACTCGATCTCCCGCATGTTGGGCTGCAGCCCCTTCTCCCACCACCTCATCGCCTTCCCAATTGTAAGATTCATCTGCACAAACCAACAACTCAAATATCTGCATCATCCAACAATAAATCCCAAGAAAAGAAGATGATAAACCGTAAAGACAGCAAATTTATTCATCCAAAAACGAACAGAATCCCAGAGGAACACTTATTTCACTGATCACCTCACCTTCCCAGGCAACGCGACAAGACTCCGGGGCAAGAGTTTCGTTCGCCTCTCCCCAAGCGCCAGCCTCCCTCCGGGAAACGAGCTCTTCTTGCAATAGCCACCGATCCGCACAGATGCAGCGCGGGCCGCCGAGGCGCCCCTCCTCCGGCCGGAAAACCGCAGCGTCCGGTTCCCGCAAGGCGACACCACGCTCCCGTTGCACGCAGCCTCCGCCATGGTCGGACCTCTCGGATCGAAGGGGGGAAGAGAGAGAAGAACAAAAGGGATGATAGGAGATGCGGCGAAGAAAAGTAGCGACTTTTAATTACAAAGATCAAGAGACGCTACCTTTTACTCTCTTTTTTATTAGACGGCTTTCACGTGCGGTGATTATTTCGAGCCGTTCGATGTGCTTGTTTACGGTTGGATAGGGGCCACGTCGTCGATAAGTAACAAATACACGTATCGTGTTTTTTTTGGCGGTGTTAGTATTTGCGGAACGGATATATGTTGGATAAGATTAAAGCTGGGCCTCGCAAGCGGTGGGTATAGTGGGTAAAACGCCACGTGTATTCGAGCGCGCGTGGTGCAGGTTAGGGGACTCGTGGCGGATGTGCTTTTTTTTTTTGTTTTTGTTTTTTGTTTTTGTTTTTGGTGAAGGGTGAGGTTGATGGGTCCCAACGCACAGCTACCGGCAGGGACTGAATCTTCTAAATAGGATTTTTTTAAATAATCTATTAAAAAATAATTTCAGAAATGACCTCTCAAAAAATTACAAAAATAATTTTCAAGCATTGACTGGACGAACAACCGAAAATATAGCACACTTGCGTTAGTTAGCCGGTGTCATGCAAGCATATCTTTCAATTAGTGCCAACAGGTAAGACTCACCACACGCACGTTTCAGTAGTCAATCTAGTCAACAACTGAAAACTGCATCAACAGGTGAGCTCAGTTCAGTCGTTGGCTAGCTATTTAAGACGTTCCAACGACTTAATTAGGCCCATTTAGACGTATAGGGCATACAGGAGTAGAAAGAAAGAAAGCGGGAGGGAGAGAAAGAAAAGAAATAGAAAGAAAAGAAAAAAAAGAATAGGAAAGAAAAGAGATAAGAAGGGAGAGGAAGGAAGAATTTTTTTTGTCGTTTTTTCTGTCATGAGATCTGTAATGAATTTTTGACTGTCAGACCATACGCATGAGTACATATGCATCAAATAATTGTTTCCGTTCTAATTCCCAAAAAAATATTATTTTTAACAACTATTTTTCATTATAGACAATTAGGAAAGGGCATGTCTAGAATGACTACATTGTTTGACAACCCTATGTCCAAGAGTAAAAGAGGATCGTGCACATGAGTAGTTATTGAGAACCGACCATACAATCACATATCGTTTCAACGTGATACCAACCACAGACTATTTACATATTATCATCCCTCCATCCACCGACAAATGATGAGACCTCAGCTTCTCCTACCATACAGTAAAGGTTCGATAGATTGCATATGGGGTGTGTTCACTCCAGTGTAAGTATTCGAACCTCATTTTTTAATTTTACTTTGTAAGACGTTGTTACTTCTTTAATTTAATGTTTGTCCATAAAACAACTCAATATTATCTCGGCGTAGTCCACACACGTCAAGGAGATGCAATCTAGGATATGAAACGTAGAGGATGTGCCCATTAGCGAGTTCAATGCGGTCTTTGCACGAGTATAGTGTGGTCTGCAGTGTATATTGATCGATTTTTGAGTTCTGCTGCCGCCCCACCTAACCATGGTCCCTCCACTTTCTCCAAGTCTGGCATCGATGTCACAGCCGTCTTCATCACATCTGTCGCCATCAAACCACTCTTCATCGTCCCATCCGCCAACTCCACACACACCATGTCCGGTACTCGACGACAGCTCCTTCGACGAGGATATGGACTTAGCCACGTGTAGGTTCACATATGATCAAGGGGTGGCAGAGGGATTGGCCATAGAGGAGGGTCATGGGCTTTCGCAACAGCAGATCCTTGAGTAGATCCAGCAAGACACTACTACATAACATCACGATGTATTGCACCCCAATACACATTAGGTTATTCAACACTCTCAACTTCCTAATATTATGCCGACTACGCAACTCATTCAACACCAGCCACTTCTGCATACATCGGCAATTAGAGGGTGTCAGGTTAGGGACCGTCGTGCGCCCACCCACTACACATCATCCGAGCATTATTCTCCAACAAAGAGGAAGAGACAGTAGATGAGGCCTACCTGTATATAAAATATATCTTTTGTTAACGATATTTCTTTTTCAACTTTTGTAAATATGTAGCTACTGTTGATGATGTGTTTATGTCGATCTGGCAGATTTTTGCCTCATAATTTCATATTTTTCATGGAGATAACTTTCATTTCAATACCAAATTCGCAAAATGACGTGGAATGCCAAGACTTTGTAAATCATGCCAAAAAAAAAATGGAATTTTCGATCTCCATAATTTTCCACAATTAAGTAAGATTTTATTTTACACATGGCTTAATTCACATATGTTCAAATATTCAAAAACAAAGTCTAGAACTGATTGGGTCCAGAAAAATGTTGTTGTAGAATTATCTATAGAGAACTACAACAACTGTTTACGAAGGACCCGGTTGTGGATGCTTAACAGTGGTAGCTAGTCTTAGGCAACTATACTTGTTTTTTTTCTCCGGTTGCAACGCCATTCAACCTTACATAATGATCTCCCTCGCTTGGGTGTGGGTTCTCCCGGAGATCGAACATCATGCGGCGTGCCTTTACTTTTTGCTACTACTTCATGACTTAGCATGGTCCGGCATGTCATCATCAATTCACTAAATAAAATCACACTTGGGTTCAACATTTTGAAAAAAAAAATAGTAATAAATTGCATACTAAAAGGATGTCATAAGCATGGTAGGACATTTATATATCTGTTCTTAGAAATCTTAACGTCTGTGCAGCTGTAATAACTCCAACAAGACTTGTTGCTTCCTAGGATCTCTGTTCTACTGATAGCTTGTTGCAGTAGCAAAGTGACAGTGGTTTATATGATAGGCCGGATCGTTCTCCAGAGAATAAATTAGATGAAGCCATAAGTTCAACTAATGTTATTGATGAAAAGGATGAAGTTTGCACTGACAGATGTAAAGAGTATAAGTTAGCAACTAAATAGAAAAAATAACGCATATTTTTTTTACAAAAGTCAATATACGCAACCAGAGAATTTATTGAAAATAAGAAAAATACCTGAAACCAGAAAATTTGTGCAAAACTTTTAGGTTTTTTTATCAGCCTTAAACCCAGGAATGAATAAAACATTTTTAATTTTTCTACCCAATAACTATTTGCAATAAATTAACTAGGATATGGATATTTTCGTGGAATGCATATTTTATGATTATGCAAACAAAACTAACCAGATGGTAGTATATACTTGCTGCATTCAACACCTCACACACATCTCATCCGCACACAAACACAAGATCCCATGTAAATACGTGTAAAAAAGAGGGGAGGCTGGAAATGGAATCTTTAATTTGTATTTGTGTGAACAAATAGTCGGATTATCCAAGTATATGGTTGGTTAAAGTTAACGTATAGGCTTTTGGGTAAAAGTAGTAGCAATGGAAAAGGGTCCATCGTTACATAACATGGACACGATAGATGGGTGGAGGTGGAAGTTGCAATCGTGCAAGCACCCACGAGAATTGCGAGCTCTCTTCTTCATGAAAAGTTTTTGTTCCCTAACCTTTTCAGGGGCCGGACCTTTGATGTGCATATGAACTCCGGCATAGCACCTAAAAAACTTCAATTTTCTTTAATAAATACATAGATACGATGGTTACTTTTTTTCTGTTGGAGATGATAACAATTGAATAAGTACCATCTCGGTCCCCCAAAGTTGAGGTTAGGTTAAACTCTTTCATGTGTACTATTTGGGTTTTTAACTTTGAGATGGGAATTTTATTAGGTTCCGAAACTATTGATAAGGGCATGACAAATTGGCTCTGAGATTAATTGGTGATATTGTTTTGCAGAAATTTGATTACAAAGACCTGATGGAATATTTCTGTCCCATGAAATGTTACAAGTGAAAGTCAGATGAGAGTTTGGAGTTTTAAGAAATTTTTGGTACCTACTTTCATAAGAAAATAATTGCCAAAAGAATAATAAGAAATATAAATATTTCACCCTATTTTTATGGTGTGGTTTTAATTTTAACACTGACTTGTAACTAACATTTATTGTCATTTTCATGTCAGATCTTATAATGTTTGACATCAAAGTTAGAAGATTAAAATTGAATTTTTACAAGAGATAATAAACATTTGCTCTAAATAGCTCACACCACAACTTGACATTCTGAGGTTCTGACATGAAAAAATAATAGCGATTCAGCTACAGAAAGAAAAAAGAGAGAAATGAGAAAGATGTATAGATAATTTGGATTTGGATGGAAGCCATAAGCCCATAACAGGAGTGGAATAAGCTGAAAACCCGGATCAATGAATTAAAACAGAAATGGAGCAAAGCTGAAGTGCAACGAATCACCGTTCCACCGGAGCGCCGACATGTGGGTCGGGGTGCCGGAAAGAAACCAGGGGGCCACGGCACGCAGGGAGGCAGGGACCGCGTGGTACATGTACCAAGTGCAAGCCTGTTTCCACATCAGCTCCGTTCAACACAGCATGTGTTCGCTGGCGTTTTCTCCATCTTAATGTTAGTAACTCGCGCATTTCACCGTGCACTACTTTGTAAACAGTAAATTTCTTATTTCCGAGGTCCAACTGCAAGTATCAAACACTTTGTTATGTCCACACCAAGTTGCCCTAGATACACCAGACAGGGCTTAAGAGTTGTTGGGTTTCGAATGAAAAAATAATTATCTATAGAACGGGATCTCATCCCACACCACTCTTATCCGTGCTATCCATTATTCCTCTCTATTTCTACTCACCCATATCTCTGATATCCCTGCCGGCCGACACTGGCCCTTCTCCACTGCTCTCCACCTCCACATCTTAGTGATGTTCTTACCTATCATCAGCGACCCTTCCACTCTATGCCCAAAGACAAAGACTGATGAAAGCCGTTCCCTATCGCTTCAAAAAGAAGATTGATGGGATTATATAGTATTTGTTAAAAAAAAAATGTTCTCCCAAACAGTAGCGTCTGGGACCTGGCTGGCAATTGGGCCTGGCGGCACTTGGGCCGGTCCTGGACTGCTCTGTTGACAATTGGGCCAAATATTGCCCTTGCGTGCACTGCAGGCCCTTTTTCTAAGGCCTGCTAGGCTTTTGGGTCTAGGTAGATGGAACAAAATTTCGATCTATCTATTTTCTTCTTGCATCTTACCACTGATAACACAAACTTCTTCAGTGTTTATACTTTTCGTGTACGTGGTCACCACATATACGGCTATTTTATCTCGAATCCCATCAACGGCTCTACTCATCCCGGTAGCATATATTTTACGCTGTTTGAGCCAAATGAATCTGATTTCAAGGGTTTCTATGGTCCAAACATATCTAGGTCTCTCGAGGGAAAAAAAAAACTTTGTGAGAACCTCCTCATGGTTAATTAAAAGTTGATTGATCGTGGCCTATTTATGATCTAAAACATATTTTGGTGGCTCTTAACTGGATTTCACGTGTGAAGACAAGACCGAATTTGAAATAGCTAGGCACACATGATTGTTACAAGCAAGCCAAAGGCAGTGTGCTAGCTAGCTATTGTCAGGTCCAGAACGGGTGATCAGTCCAGCAAAGTCCAACTAATGTTTGCTTACTTGATTCGCTCAGGCAGGCACTAGTGATCTGGCCTTTTGACTACAAGTACATATGGGCTATAGCATGCTTGGATCAAGACGCAAACCGTTCCGCGTTGCAGCCACTACGGTAGGCCCAACGTCCATACCGATCCAGAACTATACAACTCACCAGATTAGAAATCTCTCTCGCGCTCTCTTATTTTTCTCCCTTTTGTTTGGAATCTAATCGATCTGTACCATGCATCTTTCGAGTGTATGCTAGCTTGCATGTATCGCATTTGATACCTTTTTGTGTCAATGGGAACTAAGAACCGCTAAAAGTAGGCGCCCCCAATAACGAGTCAAGGACATGCTTAAACAATTTAGCAATCCTTGAGTGCCTTCACTGGACTTCTCCTTGCATTCATCTCATTATAGTATTCTTTCTATCTTAAAATATAAGACATATAAGTTTCTTAATTTTATTGTAAAATATAAGATATACATGTGAAATTAATTACAATTTTCCTACTATGCCGTTATTTATTTTTCTCTTTTCTTTAATATTTATAACTAATATCTCACACTATATATGCTCTTTTTTATTTCCAATACATTTATGATAAAAGATCACTTATAATTCTCTTGAACTTATAACTCCTTAATTCGTATGTATTGTCAAAATAGATCTTATATCATGTAACAGAGGCAGAATATATCTTAGAAGGCGTTTGGTTCAATGATTTTTCTTTTGTATTCGCATTACTAATAAAGAGAATAAGTTACTTGGTGCTCAATTAGATTACTCTATAATTACAAAACCTGTATTGAAAATACAATTTTAAAAAAATTTGAATTGAATGTATTTCTAATTCATTCCACTCCACCTTCAAGAGATTTAAAAAATATTATGACTAAAATTAAGTTCCTACATCAAACCTTATCAGGAAGTGTAGGATCAAAATACCACTTAACTTGTAGAAAGGGATTTATTGCACAAACATATCATAAACAATACTACTTTAGGTTTATATCGCACATGTTTTTCTTGTTTAGTATTTGCTTAGTTTAGGAAATAATTTTCAACCATTGCATCTTAAGTTATCAAATAGGATTCGCAGTGTGTTGTTATCGCAAATGTCCCATATATGTAGGTGAGAAACGGAGCCATCAGGGTGCTCTAGTGGCACACTCAAAAGCACACGTGGCGAGTTAACAAAAAAGCAGGACTATTGATAGCTTGATGATAAATTCTATGTACCTGGCTGCTTCGTTTTTATTAGTGGACAAAACTTCCCCATAACATTAAATTGACATATGATTAAGCTGTGGACGGTTGTCAAAGCTAGCTGACGTGGCAAACTAGCGAACTACTTTCGCACAGTGTCAACTTAAAAGCATTTCAAATTTCTAAAACTCCACTTATCGAACATTCGAACTTGAACGATTCGTTGAAATATGAATTTACGTGGTCTTGATAGTGAAAAGTACTATTACAACTCACAAGAACTACTACTCACTTCGCAGACATCAGTTGCTTTCACCAACTTTTACTTGCACAAGATAAGATTGACATAAGAACTAAAACTATTAGTCACTAATTCATAAGACTTGCTTTTGATCAACCATGGACAAAAAAATCACTTGACTAGGTTTCCTTCTCTTAATTAGACCGGCAAGGACAAATGCGCACCAAGCCACAGGAAAATAGGGGAGGGTGGGTAGGTTTACGAACACCAGATACTGTACCAAACCTTATCAACTTGGTGCTAGCAAAAGGCCAAAAAGGTGGTACATATCGAAGTGGAGCATCATATTTGTACTTGGGCTGCATTCTAAAACATGAAGGCTTGTCCCTTCTTTTCTAATCTAGACACCTTATGGATACCATGACTCCATGAGTGGTCCTACTTTGCAACCAGACAGATAGCTGACTCATCAATCTTCCAATCAAGGTCCTTAAGATTAGTAACAACTAACAAGCCATGTGAACAATGCTTTTTGCTAGAGGGATATGTTTCAAAGAAGCCAAGCATATTTTTGGTTGTTCTAACTATAGATATCTATTAATCTATGACCTCCTCTTTTTTTTTTTCCTTTTTGCTGTCAGGCTCTTTCTTAACATTTATTACAAAATGGACACGTGTGTGAGAAGATTTAATTCTGTCCGACAGATGAACTATCGGCCATATTTAACCAAAGTTCATATAGATGTTTCTACTTACATAAACCTTTGTACACACACCTCTCTACTATATATAATTCTATCCTAGCAAATTGTTTTGTATGACTATAAAATTTTTATATTTTATATTTGTTATTGAGTATCTCACTGATACATAAAACTTGATTCAACATTATATCTTCATAAATTATAATTATAAATGTTTTTGGCAATATTGGACAAGTTATTTCCCTTTTAATCTACAGAAGGTATGGGTGGGTCCAAAGTCAAAACTACACCAATAGGTAGTAGACATGTGGGACCCCATGGACCCCACAGCTCCACACGCCCAGATGTGGAGGGATTAAAATGAAAACTAATTGGGTGACAGAGGCCCCATTTATTTATGGATGCATGTTTATTTTTATGTCTCCGAAAAATTGCTATGTTTAGAAATATTCATTTAGTTTTTTTTAAAAAAATATTATTATTATTTTTTTGTTATTGAGGACGACACTGATATACTCCTTAGTAGTACATAGACATGCTGGACGTCTTCCGTCCCCATGACACACTAGGAACAACAGTACATGATAGTGTCCAAGTTCTTCGACATATTTTGCTTAATGTGTTCGTTGGTATTGCATGCATATTGCGAAAGATTTGTTTGTGTAGTTCTGGTTGCTATTGTCTGTGTTAACAACTCTCGATGAGATTTAGTGCTGTTTTTTGGTCGACGTGTAATTAAATATTGTTTGTTTGGAGGATCAGTTTGGATAGTATATTTTGAAGTTGTCACGGCAGAGAAGGGATAAGAATCAGTGATTTTATTGTTTGTTGCTTAGTTGACAAATGGTATTTCTGTAAATAATATCTGAGCAGAAACAATCAAAGTCAAAAGAGGTGGCAAAAAATAGCATCTATTTTTAGTTTCATTTACTAGATTTGGTTTGTGATATCGATATGGATAGTTGTTAGATTTTATTATAGAAAAATATTTTTTAAAAGAGATAAATGAGGAGAGAGAATAAACAACTAATTAGGATCATTTTAGAGAATAAGTGAGGGATAGTTTTTTAACTAAATTTTTTTTATATAATAGTATAGATTAGTAGAGAACATCTTGATGTAAAAATAAAAAAGACGAGGCTTATACAAGATCCTTGCCCATTTATTTTTTTCTTGTAGAGACTAATTTGGTGTTACGTGGTATGACGCCAGCAGCTAGCCCCAACAAAACCTCGATGTTACAAGTTTTATATCGCTAACGAGGGCAACTAATTTTGCTTTGGTAGGCCTGTCCAAACCATGTAACAACGTGGGTTTGGTTGTGGGTTATTAAATACCACTTGTTGTTATGACAACGTGGTTTTAAAATTTGATAATTTTGATTCTTACAAAAAGAATTGAAATTATCGTATGATTTTATATTCATACACCATTCTCTTTAATAATTTATGTATGAATCTAATTTTTTAATTGTCTCTTAAAACTATACAGTAGGGTTAAAACTTATAGCTTAAATGCTTGTTTAGAAGACTGAAAATTTACACAATTTTATCGAAAATAAACATCTATTGATAGCTAAGAAAAAAATTACTCATATTTAAGTGGTCCAAGTTGCAAATAAGTAATACGGATTTTATTTGCTTGTACTACTGTTTCGAGTTCAAAGATTGCATATGGAACGTGGTGGATTGTGGCTTCGAGTGGAAGAGGAAAACCTCCATTGAAGACACATTAAAGCTCTAGGAAAAGCAACCAGAAATTAAAGTCTTTGGATTATCTTCTCAACTAAGGATGGGTACGATCAAAGGATCTTGTTACTTGCACAGTTGCCTACGAACAAAAATATCTCGACAATTATTATCACTTTATAGTCACATAAATTAACTTGAAAGATTATCTAGTAAACTAACACGCAATTACTCAGTATCTTTCCTTTTTCTTCTCTCTGTAATCGCATTATATATTTGCATATTAATATTTGTATTTCTGGAAGGGCATGCGCGTAGTCATGTTACATCAAAGAGATATAACTAAAAGTTGTGAGCTCCCCATCTGATATGTGCGAAAATTAGTCTCATTTTATTAGTTTAAGGTAAAACACACACACACATACATATGCTACTTAGACCAAATGCACTATTCACAAGTTTAATCCTTGTTCCACAAAGTGGGGTCAAAAGCACAAGTTAGTGTGTGTTGTGTATCTCAAGTGAGGGTGCAATGATATAGTGTGTCTACCTAAAAGATTTGTTTGGTTGAATGTTTGTCGTGCAATATATTTTTTTTGGTGAAATAGAACTGGCGGCCCAATTCGGGTGTCACTGTCGCCTCGTCCTCCACCATCTCCTCTTCCCTCCTCTCTCGTCACATCGCTTTCGACTCTTCGCTTTTGCCTCCTCTCCCTTGCAGCCGCCACCTCTCACCGACTCCATCCGCGACTGACGGCACCGCCGCCACCCCACCTCCGCCTGCTGTTAGGCTACCACTGCCACCGCCAGAAAAGTTAAGGAGTTTAGATGAATCCGAGAAGATTAGATCTAAGAAAAGAGATTTGAATTTAAGGGTGAAAAGGTGTATTCAAAATAATAAAAAAACAAATACCTACTTATTAGTAAAACTCTAAAAAAATCCGCAAATTTACTGTTTTTGTTTTCCTCAAATTATTTTTTTCACTTATGAATTAGCTACCTAGCTATCCTAATATATTTGGCTCCAACTTGTTGGGCAATGGAAATTTATTTGCAAAAAGTCCATCGTCTCTTGCCAACTTTTTAGACAAAAAAAAGGTGAGAATAACACACAGATTCTTTCGCCATATTTTTCACACTACACTTTTTTTGTGGTCATTGTTGGGTATTAGTTTCTCAACAATGAATGTTATGCAATGTTCTTGTTTTAAGTCGAAGTTGATGATGCAAATGTTCTCAAATAGCAATAAAAAACACAAGGCTTAAAATAATCATGTGACGGATCACTCGAAATCAAAGAGATGAAAGCGACGCAAAAAATTTATACAAGTTTGAAATACAATGGAATCTCTACTCTTATCAATGTGCCCCCAACGTAAAGTCGGTTAGGGGCTTCTTTCAAATATGAGATTACTCCAAGACACACTAATTTAAAAATGCTATATTATTTCAATTGCACATTAGGTTACAAGTGAAGTTACACGGGCTATTTATAGCCGCCCTTCAAAATTACAAGAAAGACCAAAATGCCCTTATTAAATGTTTATGGAGAGGGGCAAAAGCGTCCTTTTGGTCGATGATGTGTGGACCTCATGGTGCTATAAGTTCTTATAAAATAATCTGTCACATGTCCCACCAATCAAAGTAGCAACAATTCTTTTGAACAATCAAAACCATTGATGATCGTTTTTAGATGATCAAAATAATAGTAACTAAGACGACCAAAATGATTTTGGTTGAAGTCATTTAGATTGAATTTTCTAGGTCGAGGGGACCTAAGTCGAAGGGGCCAAGTCAAAGTGACCTTAGTCAATCTTTGACCAAGGTCTATGAAAGTCGTTGGGATGATCGAAGGTTCTGGTTGTTGATTTTCGACTTAGACCAAAGACGATCATTTTTGGAGGGGGGACAAAAGTCTCAATGGTGAAGTGTCGATAAACGATTGTCGATGGTCATTTTTACAAGCTTGAGTTGCCAATAATTAATAGTGACGACCAACATCCGCCAGAGGTCACTTTCAACGACTATAGTCATTAAAGTCAATTTCGATTGGATTGAAACCTCTTGGGATCTTTGCGTCCAAAGTTTTTTCTTGGACTCTTTTCAAGATCTCCAAAAGTTATCCACTCCGAGTAACGTCATCTCACAATAACTTCTTTACTATAAGAAGATTGTCATCCGAGACCTAAATTTTAAGACCACAAAAGTCATAAATTAAACTAGATGTGATATACCGCATTTTATTAAGTAAAAGTGTGCTATTGAATCAAACAGCCCTAACTCCTTGCAATGCACATCTTGCCGGTGACCCAAATAATTTATGACTTCAGATGTAACAATCAATAAGTAGAAAAGAACTGAATGAATTGAAAGGACTAAAATCCACCATTTGGTATAACTTGTTGGATCAAAAATGAACGCTCCTTGGCTGCTGCAAATAGAAAAGGCAGTTTTTTTCTCGGGTCCTCCATCAAACAGATTGTGTGATTGGTCTAAAACATGTGCAATCCTCGATTCCGGTCCGAAACGAAGACATCGGTGTGAAGCATATAGAGACGTTAGGGATTTGAGACGAAAAACGCACAAAGTGGCCTAATTTAAGACCACTTTACAAGTTTTGGGCACATGGTGCGCCTTGTGTGTACGTTCAGCGTGGCAACGTGACATGTGTACAATATTATCTTATCATGGTTCTTTTCACAAGACGTTAACGAGTCATTTCAACACGGAGCTGCCCGTCGCCCGTTGCTGTGCATGCTAGCTTGTAGCGAGAATCGCATTTTTTTTCGAATGATAAGATTTATATCCATCAATCAATCATACTAGCATTTGGACAACAAGGTCGAGCAACTGCGTGGCACATTATTAGTGATCAAATCACCAGCAAACCCTCTGATTGGATAGATAGAATCCCCTCCGTGTATAAATAATCATATAAATGATGAATTTAACAGTGAAATAATGACTAATTACAAATCATATCATTATTTTGTTTTAAAAATTATGCGACTTATTCAATTCACCGAAACACTTTTTAAGAAACTGTCTTTTTTTTTAATCTAAAGGCTCAACTGATCCTAATCACGAAACTGGAAGCACCATACACGAATCCATCCTGGACATCCTGTGGATCACTAGCCCGGTCTATTACAACAACTCATCTGATTGATTAACTAATGGAGTCATCAGAGGATTAGTTAATTACAATATTAATGGAGTAATTAAGAGACCCTCTGAAGACAAGTATTGCACCCGCTGAGATGATTCGATCGATGAGGATGGTCACAACATAGCTGTCCAACGCTAGACTTTGCACACCCCCCACACAATAAGAAAGTTGTACTCATAATTGCGTAGGTCGAGCACCATGGAAGCCTAAAGTTGTGACGTCACGAGGCGACAAGGACATCTAATCCTAAGCTCCTAGTTTTCAAATCAGGCATTAGATGAAAAGGAATTTATAAAATGCATTCTCACACTAAGAAATGAAAACTGTTGATGGGTCCATCCCATGAATCGATAATTAAGTTGTAGTTTTGATTATAGGTTATTGTAATTGTGTTCAGGTCCCACTGATGGTCATAAAATGAGTCATAAATTTTGTGAAAATTGTTTATCCGTCCCATCGTGAATCTTGTTGATCGTCCTTCTTCCATTAATGTTTCTCTTACCGGGTTTTGATGCATAAAGCGATCTTGTAGTTGGCACAAAACCAGGCCTCTCCTGCTCCTCACCACAAGACTCTTGCTTCGAATGGAAAGCAAGCCATTAATAAGCGCATGGCCACTCTTAGGACCTGTTAATAACTTATAATTTGCTCTTAATTAGGGGAGGAGATAGACAGAGAGGAAGGAATTGACGTTTCTAAAAGGAGATAATGTTGAGGCTTGTGGGCTTTGCACACATAGGTGTGCTGCAAGGTGTCCGGCTGGATTCGATGAGAAGGACTTGAGATGGAAATAATTAGATCCAAACAATACAGAATTTTGTGTGCGAAAACGGACAAGACCCCATCCTCATGTTCGTTTTTGGAAGGAGTTGAGGACGGGTCTCTAATCATGTCGAATTGCAACAAAATAAATTTTGAGAGGTCTAACTCAGCAAACTAATGGCACTTGCATTAACAAAGAAAAATCAGCTCTACCTCAATACACACCAAAATTAATCAATTCTTAAACCACTCAGTCCCCTAATTAATCTACAATTTATATGATAAGCCAATCAGAACAGTATATACATATTAATTACACATACCCTAGGATTAATGAACTTGGAGGCCTTCCCTGGTCGGAATAATTAGATTAGACAAGAGCGGCCCTTTGCAAAGATCATACACGCATCAACAAACTCTCACTAACCCAAATCTTCCGGTTAAATTAACTAAGCAGCAACAACCAAACCAAACTACAGCTAGCTCCAACTCCAATCCTTTACAGCAATGATCGATCAGTACTTCCAAATGTTGGTATAGTCCATGATGGGGTCGTCAAGCTCCAGGTACTGCCTCGACGACACTGCCGACGAGATCTCGGCGGCAGTGGCTGCGGTATTGCGCCCGCTGCTGAGCCCGGTCTGGCAGGACGGGGTCAGCAGCGACCCCTCCGCCTTGCAGAACTTGCGCATGGCAGGCGGCGGCACGCTCTCCTGGTGCAAGTACCCGGGGCCCGTCGCCGGAAGCGAGAAGTAGTATGGGCTCTGGTGGTGCTGCACAGGCTCTTCCATCTTGACTTGGTAGCCCATGTCCTGCACGCCGGTCATGGCGCCGGAGGTGGAAGCGGGTCCGTTGAAGTCGATCACCTCGTCAGGGAACGGAGGATCCATGAGCGGCGGCAGCTCGGCGGAGTCCAAGAAGTCGTCGAGGAAGGCCAGCGAGTTGCTCTGCTCGAGGCCCACGGTGGACGTGGCAGGCGCCGTCTGGCCGTTCTTGGCCGCCAAGTCTTTGTTGAACACCCTGGACACGGCCCATTCGTCCTGCACGCAACAAAGCTGTGAGCAGGCAGGCTTAAGGCACGGCAAAAATCAGCAAAGGCGGCCTCTGCGGCCGTACGGACCTTGGCGGAGCGGGGAAGGAGGTGGGGGAGCTTGCCCTCGAGGCGGAACTCGTGCATGACCCAGCTGGTCTTCTCGCCGCGGGGCGCGCGGCCGAGGTAGAACACGAGCGTCTTCTTCATGCCGACAAGGATGCCGCCGCGGAAGATCTCCTTGTCCTTCCCGGTCGCCTTCCAGTAACCCTTAGCCGTCGCCCTGTTGGTCCGCATCCCCGTCGGGTACTTCCTGTCCTTGTGGCAGAAGAAGTACCACTCCTTCTCCCCCATCTTGGCCTTCCCTGTCACGACGCGCGTAGAAACATTTGTAAGTCATAACCCATACTAACAAAAGAAAAGAAAGGTGAGGCGGAGAGGGGGAGGCCGTACCAGGGAGGTCCCAAGGCTCGCACTTGTTGAGGTCGACGTCGGCGACGACGGCGCAGGCGAAGCGGCGGTCAAGGGCCTTGGGCGTGAGGTAGTGCAACACGAGCTCCTCGTCGGTGGGGTGGAAGCGGAAGCCCGGCGGGAGCTCCAGCTGCGGCTCCTCCTCGGATTGGTTAAGCACTGACACCTCCGACATGGCCACCACCCAATTAATTTGCTTCAACAGCAAGCACAAGAAGCAGAAACGGAGAGAGAGGGGAGTGTGAATGAGGGGGAGGGGTGGGGTTTAGGAAGAAGGAAACGGGACGAAGGGCGAGGGCGCTTATATAGGGCTTCGAGTGCCGTGCGGGCGAAGGGAACTCGCGGGGAGAAGCCCCAGGCTCTCACTTCTTACTGCAGCCGTGGTTAATTGGCAACTCTAATTGCTTGTCCTGACGCCAGTGCTCCTACTAATTAATCCTTCGTTTTCTCCCTTGTTTGACATTTTCCTTTGGGCTTTGGAAGTTTTCAATAGGATTTTTATAGGATATTTATGCCAAACTAGGCAGTGGTTCGGTAGATGAAATTATTTTTTTAAAAGAGTGTGTTCCGTTCGGTGTTGATTTTCTCTAGCTTTTGAAAATGAGTGTGCTTATCTTCGAGGCCCAGAAAAGTTTGGCGATAGGAACTGAACCAGTGCATAGTAATTACAAAAAAACAACTTTTTCAACCTGCCTTATCAATCAAATATTTGTCAGACTCAGCTTTTTCTGTGCTGGTGATGGATGTTTCCTTCTAATTTTGTTGTTCTATCCAAGCTTTTTTTCTTCGGCCGTTGTTAGAAAGCTTACATATTTTGAAGTGAACCCTTTGTATTGTCTGTACTCTCTACAGTGAGGCAACGAAAGCAAATCCAAAGTTTTTATGCTTTTCTCATCGAGTCTCGCTGTCCTTTCATGGACAGGACGCACAAAAGGCAGGTGAAGAGGACGTCTTTCTATTTAGCCTTAGCTATTTCCAAAGATATTACAGGTTCTTTTTTTAAACAAGATGCATGGATCTTAAAAATGGAAGACTCGGTCTAAAATGCCATATGTTATGTTAAACTAATAAGGTTTTCGTTTTTTACTTGTCATTTTATATTTTAATCATAATTTTTTATAATTATATATAAATAAAAACTATAAAATAATAATATTATGAAAATAAATTTGATGATAAATCTACTGATATTATTTTTATACAATAAATCTCGTAGTCAAAGCTTTAAAAATTTTACTTACACGTATATCCTACAACACTTAAAAAAGATGGGAGGAAACAATTGTTATATACATTTGAATACCTAACACTTTGAACATAACAAAAGAAGAGTAAGAGTTAAAGGAGATAACAAACTAGTGCACAGGTAAAAGGATAAGAAGATAAAAAAAACATGGGAAATTTGTTATCCAGATTTATGTTCCTGCCAAAATAACGATCCAAATGCTTCTTTTTTTTTTTTTTAATTTATGTGTGATTGGTTTATATATGGACCAACCAGCTATATATCACGGACCAAATCTTGAAGAAAACATCATATATGAGCTCAGACATTCTTATATGATAATTCACAAGCGGAGTGCTAAGGAAAATTCATGCAATATTTTTTTTATGTAGCGTTGTGAAATTCTTGTTAGTCACATTGGATATTGCCATGGGAGTTCTGGTCATAACTACAAATCATTTAAGAATTAAGACCATAATGCAAGATTTGTTACATTAATTCATCATAGTATGTCAGTCATGATCTATACTAGAGTTTGAATAAGTCAACATCCTCGACATTTCTTCCTTTCTATACGTTTCTTTTGTTGAAGCACAATTATATTGTCGCCTTCATTTTTTTTTCCCATTTTTGAAAGCAAGGAATTCAGTGACTTCATCACAATGTTTCTATTTAAAAATATGAACTGTCTGTATTTTTTTTTCTTCTTTTTAATCTTCTGTCAAGAAATTTTCTCCATGAGCAGCGCTGTAGAATTGAAGTATTCATATATGTATGTTTGAATTACTACATGCAAACTACAAATTTTTTATAAGAAGCAATCTAGCAGCCTTGTCAACACATTATTATTCTGAGCCACTGGACATATTCAAAGCTTTTAACACCATTGTAGTAGTTAACTTAAATCGACTTCTAATCATCTATTGAAAAATTAACAGACTCTTTCAAAGACTTATAAAAATTGGTTTTCATGATATTTAGTGCGCATTTATTGACCAGAAGTTGCAAGAGAATCTCATGTGCTGTTGGTGGACATGTTGATTGTCCCTGTCAACATATAATCAGTTCAGAAGCAGAAAAGTCCCTACTAATCATTCTTTGACAACAATACTGTACCTTACATCTAATACCAAAAAAAAAAAAAAAAAGAATGGTACTATTTAAATACTACTAGAAATTGGAATACAAGTTCTGATCCACATAATTTCAAAGGTGACATTTAATATTTCAGCAGATTATTCTCTGGAAGTCTTTTACTCCAAAACCCTGGATTAAAAAAATTCTTGTGGTTTCCCATAAAAGCAGGGGGAGATCAATATGCTTGATCTCAAAGGACAGGAAAGTTTCGCATCCACATCTTTTCAAGGATGATCTTATACCTGACAAATGAACCAAGTGAACCGCGCGTACAGATGCAAAAAAGTACTACTAATAAGCATTGCCTTACGAATTAGCAGTACATGAACAGTTTTGTAGCCCACAGAAATGAAGTATTTAATCAGTTAAAGCTTATGGGCTAAAAGTGAGAGAGGAAGAAACGGCGAGCCAGAATTGCGCTTCAAGCCTGTATAGCAATTAGCAACGGCTGCCACGCCCACGAGAGATTCCTCCGCACGCGGCTTCCAGCTCACTCCAACGTGTTGTTTCTGTTTCACCTTTCTATTTCCATCCGGTGCATATCTTCGTGGCGGTTGGACCAGCTTGGATAATTATATTTACCTTATTTAGTAAGTTAACGTGAACCATAATACGTCCAATGCTTGCTGCCCATACGTCTGGTTGTTTTAAGACATGAGTTGGCCGCAATTTAAATTTCTTTAATAAATTTGTTTATTGTGGCTTCAAATTTTATAAACTCAATAAATCTTTTTTTCATAGTTCTAATTTATCTAGAAAGTAATTATATTTATAGAATAAATATTGAAATAAATTGGGTGTTTCTTTACATCTTTAATTTATAAACTCATAAATCGAAACTAAAATTCAACTACACACTCTTACATAAATTTTGAATATATATATTTCTCAACAACATATTTGAGAGAAACTCGATATATTAATATCAGAAGACATCTAGTGGCTCAAGTGGATACAAAGAGGCTGTTTTGGGAGGGAAAATATATAATAGGCAGGCAGGACGGTGTGGAGTGCTTGGAAGCCAAGAGTGAGGACGTCATGCTTAACTACCGACCCAACAATGGAAGGTTCCAATACATTTATCGTCAGAGGATGACGCAGGCTGATGCCAAATATGGCCCAACTAACTTCTCGGCTCCGTTGCAACGGCACCCCAACTAACCAACCATCTCTAAATTTACAGTTGGTGTAATTTACATGTAGTGATCTCTCAGTCACACTACACTTTTGTTATTTCTTTGTGTCATATGTCACCGTGGGCTCACGAGCAATGAGAAATTGGTGACTCCGGAGTAAGAAATGGCTGCTTGCTCTGTCTTGAGTCCCTGATGTAACAAATGTATCAAGTCAATGGTGTAGGTGACCTAAAGAATGGCATATAGTAACCTCCTCGGCTTAAACCATAGTTAAGTAGCTAATGCAAACTCAATGTAGAGCAAATAATGAAGCTCACATGTTGTGAAACTACGCTTCTTATCCCAACCAAGGTAACCATGTTTCATGATGTCCTCATCCGGATATTTTTTAGACGCAAAAGTAAGGTGTGTTTAAGACTTTATGCCATTCTTGTCATATTAATTGTGCATCAATTATATGGCCACTTAATTAGTACTTAACCGTCCTTGATAGGTTAAACTAGATTCCTAATTAATCTATGGTTCAGTAAGCACGAGGTGGCGGCGGTAATTTCTCGACATTCTAGCCACCGAATATGCCGGTGCGGCGGTCTCGTGATGCCCGGCGCGCCGCCACCCCCGTCGTACAGATCAAGAGCCGTCGGTGAAAAAAATCTGATACATCGCACGTGCATCACAATAAAGATTAATACTTCTTGATTAGGGAGATGATTAGGGTCAAAAAGAAATCACGTGAGTTGGTAGAAAGATATGTCCCTTTTGGAACATCACAATAACAGGTGACGGTCAATAATTTGCTTTGCTTTAACAGTTGGACCCAAAAAAATACAAGTGGATCTTATCTTTGATGGAATCAAAGAGGCATGTTTAAGGTATGTATTAACATAGTGTTTCGCCGTTTATGTCATCATGGACTCTTGCTAAGATATGATTAAGTATGTTAAGGATATGGATAATTACTTGGAATCTCTTTATCTCTTTCATTTGTTTATTTGTTATTTGAACCAATCTTCGAGTGGAATGCCAGAATGACTCACGCTTGGCAGCAATACGCGTACTTGCCAGCTAAACACGTGTCAACAAAGTAACAGAAATTTTTTTCCCTATGAAATATGATTGATGAAAGGGCCATTAATTTATTCTTTTTTGTTCGTGACATTATAAGCGTTGCTACATACTCTTGTTCATCTGGTCATGCCTGTCACGATGCACAAACATGCCAGTATTGTAATATTTTGGACTTATACTAATATATATATTACTAATCAAATAGTATTGTTAGACTATCAACTATAGTAATTAGACAAAAATTCGATATCAGTCAGGCAATAATTATTAAAGCGATATTTTAATTTATCGCATGGTTGAGTTTGAGATAATTAGCTGAAAGACACAATAAAAATAAAATGTTATGGTAGAACAATATATTGCGGAATTAATGTTTAGATTAAGCCTCTAATAACATTAGGGCACCAGTATTTTATAACTAGACGCAAAAATTTTAAGTGCTACAAAAAAATTACCTACATCTAGCTAAAAATAGGATTTTCATAACTATACATGTGTATATGTTATTAAGAGATAGAATTTGAGTTATCTATTTCCTGAAGAATAGAAGTTCAAATTGTCTTTCTATTTTAGAAAAGACATACTGATTCACCGAGTAACGTGTCCAGGCTCCCCAATATCATCCATGCATACTCTCCACATTGAGGAATACGTGTTTTAACTCTTGATGGTTTAAGACCCTATAAATAGGAAACATTCCTTCATTCCTTCATATGTTCATAAAAAATAGTGTTCTAAACACTGATCAATCATAAAAACAAGTCAAAAGAGAAAATTATAGTTAAGTCAAAGTTCTGCTAGAAGTTGACTTTAAGATTAGGAAGTATAAAGCAAATTGTCTATATGTTATTATCACTCTGTCTTTTTAAAATTCTTCTACCGTAGCTATTGTGAGTTATATGCTATACTGTTGCTTACACTTTTACTATCTTAATCTCTTTTATACTGAAGTTTTATAAAAGTAAAATGACTTAATTTTATTCGATATAGAAGAAGGATGAACTAATGTTTCATGAGGGTATATAGTGATGGATCTGTGAGAGCCAGTTATACCAACTAGGCAAGTAGCAATAATGATAAAAATATAATCAAATGATTAAACACAATATTTTTCCTAATTGGTTCTACTTTATTTTTAGTAATATCATTAAAAAGTATGGTGTGTTATTATCTCTTTTCTTTCTACTTTGTTATATTTTAACACTTAAAAATAACAACTACTATTTTACTTTACTCTCCCGTAAGATAAATAATCGACGCCCCATTATATTTTCTTTTCTTTTCTTTGTACTTTACGCAAAAAAAGATAATGTTGTGTTTTTAAAAGAAAATATATATTTTTTTACATGTATATTTTTCTTTTAAAAAGAGTTGCCACTATAACTTTATATTTTTCTCTTGAGTGTAAACTGGTGTTACGACAATAAACGTATTGTATCGGTCACAGTTTAGGTATGGGACTGTCTGAGCTCTCTTGGGGACGGTCCTTGTTCGAATAAAGTACACGGTGATATATCCGTAAGAGCGACCGGTACTAGTAAATTAAAGGCGACAGTTCTGGGTGGACTAAAGAGTTTTACTTTTCTAAAACAAAAATGTCCTAGGAGAGACTGTGATGTCAGAGTACACCTCTATAGAGTGTAAAATGTGAATTTTCACCCGATGATTCTCAGGATTGTAAATACTTGTAGTCATGTGTGACATTAGAATTGTATTATTACCATTATTATATTTTTATGTTACTCTCTCTTTATTTTAACTTAATGAGAAATTCTTTGTAAATAATTTTCTATAAGACATCACTTTATTTTCTGTTTTTATTATTGTGTATGTCAATTTCTTGAGTATCACTACTCATCCCCGTTGATTCTAAAATTTATCCAACTTTCAAATTTGGAGATCATGTTGCTGAAACGTTATCGAATCATGAGTATGAATGGTAGACTAAATCAACTGAGAGAGATTCGACTAGAAATTTTATATTTTGCTCATTTAATATTTTGTGCTAATATATTGCACATACATAATGAATAAAGTCAATTTCATGATATCTTTCTGATTTGAATCTATTTTGTATAAGATCTTATTATAGATTTTGTCTTATAAATATGCGGTGATTATTACACCTAAACTATTCGGGGACGTGATAAGTATGGTGATGCTTAATACAAGTTTTTAGTGGATGGAACAAAACGGATAAGTAGGCAGCAGACAACAAAACATTCCTGGCATGTTTGAGAGAATTTGGAGTACTAGTCGTCAACCATGTATTCTTACATCTTAGTAATTACAATATTTTTTTAAATTATACCACGATCAACATAAATATACATGTATGTAAAACCAAAATCTACATCAAGCTAAAAACTCATAATGAAAAGGGTAGCATTACAAGCATAAACCATTAGAATCAATTCATGGTCATCATTCCCGTAAATCTATATTAATATAATAGCAAAGTCATTTATATATATTCAATCAATTTTAAAATTTCCAAATATGTTATTAAAAAAAATCCTAGAATTAGATTTCAAATTAAATATTTTGATTTTTTATTTTCAATTACAAATTTTATTTTGTTTTAGAAAATTATATAATTTAATTCAGAATTTAGAGAGAGAGATTGAGAGAAACTATCTAATTTAGAAAATACAAATTCCAAATATTTATTATGTTAATATTTTTAATTATGAATTTGGAAAAGATAGATTTTTGAAAATTTTTATTTTTGGAAATTATATAATTAAAATCCGAATTTTATTATTTAAGTTTCATCCAGGAATTTTTATTTTTATTTAATATTTAATTTTAGATCTTGTATTAGTTAAGGTTTCATAAATTTAATAATTTTAATTTCAAATTTTAAATGTTATTTAATATTTAATTTTAGAGTTTGTGTTAGTTAATATTTCAAAATTTTAATTCCGAATTTTTAATATTTTATCTTTGAATTGCAATAGTTACAATTTTTCTTTGGAAATCTGAGCCGTCATAACTCGGGTCTATCAGATAGATGGACAAATCGATTTTTTGATTAACGTGAAAATTTCTTGATTTTTTGATCAACATAGGAGTTTTATAGAGTTTATAATTAGTAATAGTGTTGGAGGAAATCTCCGACACTATGAGGAAGGGTTACACCCTTTGAGTTAGTTACGTCCCAACATAAGCTTCAATCTGGTGAGCCCCCGGGGTGGTTTTACCCCCAGGTAAACACTAAACCAGGTAATATTCCACTGGGGTAAACTTCAACCTAATAAGCCCTCCGGGACAATCTTCCTCCTGAATAAGCATTAACCTGGGGTAAAACATACCCGAATAAGCTTCAAGTAGTGAGCCGTGGAGGTAACCCTCACTTGGAGGTGTTGGGATTGTTCTATTAGGGAACTCTCTTCATCAGCTTTAGTGGGTCCCACGCCGACACATGTCAGTGATATGCAAATAAAGTACAACCAATTGACCATACCATCCCTCATCTGACGGCATTAGTGAGGATCATTATGGTTGTTGGCCTTTTCTTTAGGCTATAAATCTCGCTTGTACACATTAATTTGTAATTTAACTAACTTTAATTTAATACTTCCAACAACAAATTTATGTGTTTTGGAGCTCTTTCCCCTCGTGAGAATGCCTCTCAACCTACTAATGTTAAAGACACATTGACAAAACTAAAATTTCACCTGAAAGCTCAACCTGTATAAATTTTCTGTGTCAACTTTTTTTTTATTACCCAACTCAATGAGACCGGTTGAACAGTCATTCTGAGTTGTCGATTTCTTACAACTCGCTATCAGGGATCGTTAGCCCTACGTCAAATAGACTAGTCGTCAACTCATGCACTTGCACAAACTTATTATTAGTCATGAATTTTAGAACTTGTTTATTTTATGTGCTCTTCATCCTAGTTATTATTTTTATGGCTAATTTTCTAGAATGTTTTAACTATTGAACATTACTTTAAATTCAAATATAAACCAGCATATGCAGCTTTGAGACATAGTTTGAAGATGTATGGTAATTAATACTCCATTAATATTTTAGGTATTTAGAATTTTTGTTTTGTTCGACAAAATTCACTATAGTTAATTATTTTAGCCAAATCAACCATACATACATAGTTTCGGATGATTTCTCTAAAATAAACATATAAGTAAATGATATCCTTCTAAAATATATTAAAAAATAGAATGTGCATGCCAATACGTAACTAAGGGAGAAAAAATCATTGTATGAAAAACACAGAGCATATCTCTTGCCAAAAATTTTTTTTTTGCCTCAATTAAAAAGCTAATTTTGAAAAATTGTCAAGTACTATTTTATTTTCTGGATATAAATGCACCAAATAGATGAACAAATATTTTTTTTATTAATGTGGAAAATTTTTTATTTTTTGATTAACATGGGAGTTCTTAATAGATAGATAGAGATAGTGCATGATTTATCTTCCAAAGATTCGGTGCCAATTATTGCAATTGCAAACATTCGTTCCAAATATAACATGGTTTTATTTAGGGGCATGTTTGATCGCGAACGCACTATGGAGTTGCGTGGGAATCAAATTTTTGGTGCCTGCAATTTGGTCGAATTTGGTTGCCGCCCATCTGTTCTCTCAATAATGCACATATAAAAAGAAAACTCATATGTGAAAAAAAGGGGTGTGCTTCTATACTCTCCCAGAAAAAAAATTTGCACAAATCTTAAAACTAATACAATGAGTTATCATTAAAAGTAAATTAGTAAGTTAAATATTCTAAGAGTAGTTAGTGGATCCATGATCCAAGCCCAAGCCTAAACTCAGGAACTAACGCCTCCCCCTCCCCTCCCGGGTCCCCAAATTTGTGTCACCAACTCCATTACTTTCCTATGGAAGGTGAAAGCCTTTCCATGGAAGCTGGAAACCTTCAAATACTTCGAATGCAATTTTTATGTCGGATGAGAAACTGCCTAGCTTCAGCCACTAAGAGAAAAGTTGCCGGCATTGAAAAAAGTGAAGGGACGGGGGAGTGTGGTTGATGGATTGCTGTTCATTCAAAAAATGACAAAATGATCCTTGATCCAAAATAATTGGAGCTACTAAACTGGTGAATATTTTATATAAATAATCTTTTAAAAAAATTGAAAATCTAAATCAATGTTTCAAAAAAATTACAAAAATTACTCTTTTTAGAAGTACAGTTGAATCTGAATGTGACACGTGGCATCACAAATACGGCAAATCTCTCTCTCACACAAGTGTCAATCGTACTTGGTAGTGCAACAGTATAATTTTTGTTTTTTTTATTAATTCAAATTCAAAATTTTATACAAAAAATTTCAATTCTTCCAACATATTATTTTGTTCATATTGACGAATAAAACACAAAATTTATATCTATGTGCTCCCGCAAACCTATGTGTAGATAATTTATATTTTAACTCCTTAATCAAGCGGAGGTCCATATGTAATGAAAATATGAATAATTTTATTACAAAATTTGTCGAACAGTTGTTATATGAGAACTATATACAGCTAGAGCATATGAAATGTGTAGACAGACAGCTCCATGTATACAAGTTTGTTAAGCCAAAGAGGCATCCAACAACAGGAAAACAACTTAGAGCATTGGTCAATTTTTATTATTTTTATTTTGAGAAATTTGACATAAGGATTAATAAAGAAAAACCCTATAAACCAATGAACATTACAGAAAATTAGACAAAAACCTTTTCTAAAGGCGTGCATAAACCAATTCATTCTTGCAAAGTGAATAATTTCTAATTAAAAAAACATTGTCGTGTTGAGATTATAGAACCGTGTGATCAGGATCGGAATGATAAATTTCTTAGCGTCCTGGCTGGAATATTTCTAGTGTAATGAAGTCTACTTGTACTAATTAGCCGCATATTTTTGCTTGTCTATTATCAGTTTAATTAAACAAAGTAATATTGTCATTTAACAAAAAAAAAAGGACAGTAGAAATTCTGAAAAAGAAAGGGCAATTTTTTTAAATAACTCAAATTAGAAAATAAGTTATAAAACTAACCTACAGTGCCGTTCAATTCAAGTCAAGTCATTGAACCACCGTTCACTATTAAAAATAAGATAAAATAATACATTCACTACTAAAAATAAGAGAAAATAATAAACAAGAAGAAACCAACAAATTTGAACCCAAGACCTCATAATCTAGGAGACCCATCACAACCACTCCAACCAAAGTTTTTAGTTGCAAGTTTTAGTGAACAACATTTTCTTCAATGTAGTCCGAAAACTAAGTAAATATTTTCTCTTCTAAAAATTTAATATTACTATAATATAACATATAAAAATATTCTATTACATTGTGTTGAAATTTGAAATTCGAAATTTACATTTGAATATCTAAATTTCAAATTCGAAATATGAAATTTGAAATTTGAAATTCAAAATTAAATTTGAGGTTTCAATTTTAATTTGAATTGTTGAATTTCTAAATTCAAAATCTCAAGTTTCATATTTTGATTTTAGAAATTCAAAAATAAAAAAATTTCTAATTTCAAATCATAAACTAAAAAAATATAAGATTTTAAATTCAAATTTTAAATATGAAATTTGAAATTACTAATTTGAAATTCTAATTTGAGTTATGAATTTCTAAATTCAATTTTCAAAATTGAATTTGAAATGTGAAATTTGAACATTGAAATTCAAAATATAAAGTTTGAAATTAAATATGAAATTTATAAATTTTAAATTTTAAGTTGATTTTTGAATCTATAAATTTGAGATTAAAAATTTGTAATTTGTAATTTAAAACCAAAATTTGAATTTGAATTTATAATTATTGAATTTTTGAAATTCGAATTTCAGAGTTAAATTTTGAATTTAAATTTATAATTTTAAAAATTCAAATTTAAATTTGGAATTTCAAATTTCATATTATAGTAGTATGAAAATTTTTAAATAGAAAACATTGACTTAATTTTTGGGCTATATTGAACTACTTTTTATTCACCAAAACTTACAACTAAAAGTTTTAGTTTGGTTGATAGTTATGAAACTCCTAAAGCAAAAGATTGTGTTCAAATCTTGATTACACTTTGTGTATTATTTTTTTCTTATTTTTAGTAATAAATGGCTCAGTGACGTGACGTGACGTGACTTACGACTTGTATGACTCAGTGGTTTAACTTGTAGCTTATTGTAATTCAGAACTGCTCGTGGCTTAGCCGCAAAAATTGATATGACATGTCAGTTACATAATTTTATCTAGTGGGGGCTAGTTTTAGAAATTATTTTTTAATGGAGTTATTTTAAAAAATAAAAGAAAGGGTCTACCAACCCCAAATCACATCAATTGGCTAAAAATATAGACAAAATGATAAGTTACTCACTTAACACAGAACATCTGTCCGTCTTTTCTATAAAGAAATGAAAAACATGATGCAAAATTCGCCATGAAAGTCTACGATATTGTCAAAATCGATGCTACATTCAGCGGCAATATTCACAACAAATCTACAAAAATAAATAGAACTAGAGAAGGTACTTACGTGGAGATATATACGAACATGTGGGATGTCTTTCCACCACAAGTTGCACAAAAAAGTGTATAATGCTTCAAAACTCGAATTCTTTTTGTATTATAAATTCGTTATATGAAAATTTGCATGGAATTCCTCTCCTTTTCTTTCTGTTCCTCAATGTACAGGTGGCTTAGTTCTTTCAAGATTTGCCATTATTTTTTCTCAGTAAGGGTTATGTGTTGTGTTTTTAAACAAGAATAATTTATATATGGTAATATATGTTACTGTTGTGCCATCACCTACCACCCTCCAAAACAACAAACATATCAACACATACACAAAAATATGGAGAATCGAAATAAAATCCAATCTATTTTTAATCAAACATACACTCTAATTATCCAAACACAATATAGACTATATTGTATTGTAAGGTTGGTAGTTGGCTTGCAAGTTATACATCCAAATCCTCCTCACAAAAGTGCTCCTTGTAAAAATGTTGATAGACTTCTGTGGCATTCATATGACCTTTTTTTTTTTTTTCTCAAATCATTTGATTGCCACAAAATACACCTCTAATTGAGACATAAATGCCGCTTTAATCTCATAAATTTGAACCCACAACTTGCGTTAGTGTAACTTGTATGATCTAGGCACACCAAGATAGTATCAATTGTTTTTGTTTTTTAAAAACATCAGAAAGAAAATAAGAGAATGAAAGTAAATAGAATCAAACATTCAAATCAATTCAAGAAATAAAGACCACAAAGACATCAGAGATTTATAGAATTGATTATACTGAAATTACAAATCATATAAACATATCAAGTTAATTCTGTAAATTTCAATGTAACCACACTGAAATTGGTTACACTGAAATTGAATGGATGGGGCACGAGCGAATTAATAAATTGGTTACTTGTCCATTGGTATCTGTTGATTTGATTGTCCGAAAGTTTGATAAATATTTATTTTCTGGCTGCAAGATTTTCTTCTTGACTTTGGTGAACCGGAAATTTTTTTTTTATGGCGGTCTTCAAAATAGTGTGAGGTTACGTCTGATGATCGACTTATTAGTGGGATATCTCTCAAATTCTATATTCATAATTTGCCATAAGAATATTCTTTTGCAGATTTGTAAATTTATAGGATGAAAATGTACAGTGATTTCTCCAGAAAGATCAAAGTTTGAAAAGGATCCAAGAATTGAAATAGCCTATCACAGTTCATAAATGTATGTGTCATCGGTCTTTGTTTTTTTTCTCAAATTCACAAATAAGAAAGACAATTTTAGAAAATTCATAATTGTTTGGTTCAATGCCACACCCTCAGATCATATATTTTTTATCTAAGAATTGTGAAAAATGTGAAAACTCCATTATATTTGAGTATAGCACGATATACCTTATTTAGAAAAAATACAACATTAAAGAACATGCCCTTGCACTCGAAAACGGTCAGTTGATTGGGAGAATCGGGAAAAGCAGTGAAGCAATAACCCCTAAAATCGTGGATTGAGGCCTTGACCATAAAGTTTGGACGGTTAGCCTCGTGCGTTGCATACAGATCTATCTTTTGCTATGATCTGAGTGTCAAAAAATAGCTGGTTGGATTGCCGCGTTTTTGCATGAAGCCATGCATTACCATGCCGGACAAAGCTGGTTGTCCGCTAACTCAACTCGCAAGTCACAACCATGTTTCCTTGTACAAAGACGAGCTTTAGTGAGCCCATTGAGAGATATCTGAAAGCCCATTTTAAATCCAGGCAAGTTTTTTCCAGCCCAGTGCAAAGTTGCATTTGGCCCTCACTGCTTGGAGGATGGGAGGCCAAAAGTCCACAAGCTTTAAAATAAAAAAAAGAGTTCCCGTGATCACCACTCGCTTCCTCGGATCGGTCTCGCGCCGCGGCGTCTGCGCCACAGCTGATGTGCAGATGGAGGGGCGGCGAGATCGGAGTTGGGCCGAGGGGGCGGCCACGGCCGCCGTGGGGAGGAGGAAATCTTGCATGGCGGTGGGAATTGGAGGGGGGCGATGGAATTGAATAGCGGAAGAGGGGTGAGAGTAGGACTGTAGGATGATCTGGCCATCCAAATAATCCTTCAAACAAGTAAAATAAAACCGCAATTTGGCTATTGATTGCACCATTTTCTCATGTATGACTTTTGATGAGCACATCACAACAAATCTGAAAAGCCCCCGTTTTAAACTTGGGTCAATATAAAATTTGAAGCCCAATATGTATTTTCAGCCCAGCCCAATACATGTTTCCTGATCAAGAAATTCTTGTACAAGTTAGTTCTTTTTCTTTTTTTTTTTTAAAAAAAATGGTGCTAAGTCCGTTCCTCCAATATTAACAAAGATTTTGCAGGATATATGCATGCATGAGTATCAATTCCCAGATTTGTTTAGTACGATAATTCACTGGGTGGATTTTAGTATATCAAAGTACTCAATTCGCCAGCCGTATGTATTACAAGTCTTATTTATACCATCGGCAAGTACATACTGAAAAGGCACTTTATTATCATGTAACTCATATATTACACGTACAACATATCGCCTTCTATACCGCCATACCTCTTCCTCCCCTGACCTCCACATAGCGGGCATGGGACAACTCAATTATTCTGCGATGTACGTACGTAACTATATGTGTAGTACGCGAGACGCGCGGACCGTACATTTGGCACCAGTACATACGGGTAGTAGACGTATGCGTACATTCCACGATCCATATCCTCTGTAAAAAAAAAACAGATTAGATTACAGCTCAAACTATGATTTATGCGTGGTTGTCAAAGCGTAATAGCGCAAGATGGGCTTGAATTGATTACTTAGTAGTAAGGCTGAATCTTCCAGCGCTGGTTGTCGCCCTCGCACCACTTCCACAGCACGATCTCCGTGCCGTCGCGGACGCCGCCGTGGTCCTTGTCGCCGTGGAAGGCGTCAAAGTTGAGATAAATGTTGTTCACCATGCGGATGCACCGGAAGCCCTTGCCGACGTCGCGGCTCTCCGTCCACAGCACCGACTCGTCCAGGTACTCCGGGTTGTACGGCACAAGCCGCACCTGAGCCAGACCAAGCAGATACATATATACATATCTTACGGATTAACTCAAATTAAACTTACTAGTTAAAAAACTTACAGGGTGAGACTGCCCAAGAGAGTGCTTGATAGCCTGCCCAGTGGCCTTATTCACCAACGCAAAGGCTGGGTAGCCCTCCTCGTCCTTAATAGTCGTGCTCCATCTCATGTCCTTGATCCAGTGCTGTAGGGCAGAACGGTCATAGGAGAAAAGGTTTAATTTACAGTTCCAGATAGAATATATTTTTTTGCAAAATTTGATCAAGTTATATATGTGCATGTCTTTGCCTGGTAGTCGTCCTTGGGATTAACCGGTGCGAGTGCGACGGCCCCGTTCCGGACGGTCATGGCGTAGTTGGGGTTGGCGAAGCAGTAGATCTTCACGGTGGGTTGAGGCGGTAGAGGCCTGCCACCGCCGTTGCCGTCGATGTTGACCTGGGACATGCCGTAGGGCACCGGGGGCGCGTACCCGGGCGTGGCCATCCCATAGCCGCCGCCGTTGTAGTAATCCTCGCCTCGGCTGTACCGGCGGTACACGTCCATAGTTGCACAATGCACACTTTGCTAGCACTTGTTAGGTGATTGTGTTTTCCCGATTTGCGTTGTGCATGGCGATGGGACGGGGAATTTATAGGCGAATCAGCGTAAACATTACGCTGTTTGGTCAGGGATCGAGAGAGAGCCGGTGGTAGTGTGATGCCATGCGACACTGGAAAAAAGTGGTGAACCGGCCGAACAAAACAAAGCTTTACGTGATTCGATTTCTAGTCGTTTTGTGAAGAATCTTTGGGCTATTATTGCTGGAGAGATAGAATAAAGTAGTGGTTTCCACGAGGCAGCGGGTTGGAATCTTGGGAAATGGTACTAGTTATTCTACTGCGTTATCATTAAGCAGAAAAAAATGATATGGCAATAAAAAAAACGAAAGAAACGAAGGGAAAAAAATTAGCTGCTTTCGGGGTGGAAGATTCGGTTTGCGCATACATTGCACCAGCAAGAGGATTACAATTTGGAAGTTGTCACGACTCGCGCAGCTACAGGCTTTTCACAGTGAAATGTATAAACCGGACTCCGAATCTCCTATCTATGCACACAGGTCCATCTGTCGCATCTCACAATTGGGCCTGGCCCTTCTAACAGGCCATTCTGCATTTCTGGACCAGATTAACACGCCAAATCAGTACTAAGGGCAAATGATTACACGATGAGCCACAAATTTGTTCTTGCTAAAACCCAAAATCGCATCCTCACATTTAGCCGGTGTAGGGATGTTAAATTGTCAGGGTTATACATTGGTATTAACCGATTGTGCGCATAACCTCTTCAACAGATTGCGGGCGAGCACTCCTAGTACTACTATTAGGATCTGTTTCGATCTCAAAATTGAAATTGATTTGTCAAATTCCAATTCCCTCACTAGTTTTGGTTGAAATTGTTTGGATGTCCAACCTCTGGAATTCCAAAATTACATGTCATTCTAATGTTTAATGTCAAGTTTTAAATTCAAATTTAATACTTAAATTTACAAACTAAATTTTCAATTAAAATTCAAGGTTAAATTCAAAATTTTAATTATATAAATTTTAAATATAATTTGATATTTTAAATTCAAATTTAACTTTATATATTTGATTTAAACTAAAATAAATTTGAATGAAAATTTTCAAATTTGGCATATTAAATTAAAATTAATTTAGAATATAAATACACATTTGAATTATGAAATTTAAAATTTAAAATCCAATTCCACATTAGAAATTAGAAGTCTAAAATAGTAAATATAAAATTTTAATTTTAAATATGAAATTTAATTTTTAATTGAAATTCAGATTTTCATATTGAAATTTGAAGTTTAAATTGAAATACAAGTTTTAAATTTTAAATCTAAACAACAAAATTTGAAATCTTAAAAGTGAAATTTGAAATTTGATATTTATAATTTGAAATTCAAAATTTAAAATCTGAAATTTGAAATATGAAACTTAAAATTTTAAAATTTAAATATGAAATTTGAAAGCCAAAATTTAAAATTTAAAATTAATTTTAAATCTGAAATGTAAATCTAGATTCTAGATTTGAAATTGATGTTGAAATTTGAATTTTGAATTTAATATCTAAATTTAAATTTAAAATCCTAATTTGATTTTAAATATATAAAAGTGAGATGTTAGAAAATCGAATCCCGTGTGCAAGAATTCAAATTCCTACGGTAAGTGTAGGAATTCATCCATCCTCATTCTAGTTAGAATTGAAGTTCATGAAATTGGCATAGAATTGCAATTCCAATTCATGGTGTGCATCTAAATAGGATAATTTGATACTCAGTCGGGAATTGCAATACTAATTTTTGAATTTTAGACCCAATTCCAATATCCAAACGAGGCCTTAGAAATTTAAATTTTTTCTCTTTAGGGAAAAAACATAGAACCACCATCTCAACCATCCAATATGAATACGAATGGTCTACATTGATTTAAAAAATAAATAAACATAATTAATCATCTCATAAGAAATTCTAAATTTCTCACTTACTTTGATTTAGATTGTCGTTTTTTGAACTAACAATTCAAATAGAGAAAATCATATGCATTTTGTTCTTAAAAAGAGAGGATACAAATTAATAGTAGTAGTTTGTACGAGGGAGAGAGAGCGTGCACTTTTTTTTTTTTTTGGATTCGGGGTATGCAGTTGCTAGGATTGCTCTTTGTGAGTGGTGTTGTTGTACCAATCATTTAACTAATATTAAAAATTTGAGCTATCAAACATATAGCTACTTGTTTTTTTTTTAACTTACGCCAATTATATTATATATCTAAAACTAGATTTAATCACCGCCTTCCATTCTCCTCCTCTTCCTCCTCCTCCTTCTAATCCCTATTGCCATCGCCTTCTCCCACCTCTTCTCTTCCTCCGCAGACCACCACCATTTGCAGTCGGCAACACCTTTGCTGCAACGTCGCCATGATCCTGTCTCTTCCATCACTTGTGTCTTGTGCTAACCGCCACTGCCAACCATCGCCACCCTCGGCTATTAGCTCCATCGCCGCCTCGCCACACCCCACGTCCACTTGCTGCCATAGAACCTAGGAGGGGATAAGTGAATTCTACAGAGTTAGATATTAGAATGAGATTTGATCTAATAATGGAGAGAGGTGCATGTAAGATTAAAAAAGCGACACATGCCAATTAGCAAACCCTTAATAATTTATATATTTGTATATATGTAGGATCGAGGATGTCGACTAGAGGGAGGTGAATAGGAGACTTTTAAAACTTTTGTAAGTCAAAAGCTTTTTCAACAATTGAAGCCTAAAGAGCTAAGTGCAAATATAAACTGAATCAAAACAACACAAGAGAGTACAAATGAAATGAGAAAGAAGGACAAACACAAATGATATATCTCGAGGTCTCAGAAACTCACTTGGTCTCTCATGCTCCTCGTTGAAGCACTTGACGAGGATTGTTACCTGAGCTAGTTCGAAATAATACACATCTGGTTCAAGACGAATACGAATCAGACAGGTGTCTGAAGGTCCGCTGCTATGGTCTCAGACGACCTGAGAAGCGCGAACACAGGAGTAATTTATGGTCGCAGGCTTTGCGCGATCATGAGGTCGCGGATGTTACGCGGTCAGGAGGCCGCATACGATACGCGGTCAGAAGGTCGTTGATTACCCTCGACCAGAGTAACTCGGGATTGCTTAGCTCTGCAACAGGCATATCCTTGGGATCGTGATGATTCCTCCATATATGAAGACAACTGTCAGAAAGTTAACATGTGCGGTTATCCCTTAATTGCATGTGTTAGCCTGTTTGGAAGTTAAGTGCGGTTATCAAAACTGCACCCAAACAACCGTCCAAGGCCGTTGTGCATTGGCGCCCTTTTGACCGATATAAAAGGGTTGGCAAATGTACAAGGTGAGGAGACGACGACAGATCAAGCACAAACTTTCATAAGTTAGTTTAGTGGGTTTTAGACAACAATACAGAAAAAATCTTCGCTTGTGATGATCTTTTCTTCAACTTTGTAAACATTTTCCATACATAGTGAAATCACAACAGGACGTAGGGCTGTTACTCCCACCATCGAGGACCCGAACCTGTATAAATTTTTGTGCCCCAACAGACATTGCTCATCATCCCTTCCCGGAGAAACACTTTGAAAGGTCTCACAACTCACAAAATCTGCATAAGATCGACTAAGGACCCCAAGTCCGAATCATCGACAGCACTCAAATGAATGATTCTAGCTCCGATATCCACTATGGCTGCTCCTTCTCCTCTCTAGAAAGGTATGCACCGAACCTCTCACAATCACACCAAATCTCTCTAACAAACTTCATCTATGGAAAGATCATGGCCACTGCTCCAAACCATCTAGGTGATGGTGATCACCAAGAGTAACAAGCTGCGGACATTTTCTTGACCTCCAACAATCACTGAGAAACTCTAAAGATGCAAATGATTTTTCTCCGAGGATCTTTCATAAACTCAATGAATGATTTTTTGATCAAAACATTAAGACTTTTGTGCTAGAAATACTTGGGCTCAAGTGTATATCAAAAATAGCTCAGAGAGATACCAAATTCATGTTCATAACATATATATATATATAGCCCTCATCTCACAACTAGTCGTTTTGGTTGTTTAAATAAATTGTCAGTACATGCTGACAGTCAGCGTCAGTATCAAACGCCTAGTTATGACACAGCCAGGAGTCATTGGATTTTTTGTCAGCAAGTGTGCAGACAGTCAGCTTTGTCAGACTGACTGTTAGCATAGAACAAAAATCATTTTGCTCGAAAAAGATGCGTTTCTAAACAAATGTCCGCACTCAAACTGACACTATGTTGACTATCAGTATAGTGTAAAACATTTTTGACCCAAAAACATGTCTCTCTGAACAAATGTCCGCACTCAAACTGACATTCAAGCTGACTATCAACACACTTTCGACCAGTTTTTATCGACAACGTTTTAAGTCACTGATTGAATATCTGGTCGAAAAGACTTGTGGTCGAATGACTTATGTTCGAATGACTAGTAGTCGAATGCTTTTCTGATCGCATATTCGCAATCAAGTAGAGTACTGATCGAATGTCCGCATTCGAGCAAACACTCATGCTGACTATCAACATGGTACATGGTTTCCGTTCTAAGTCTTTTGGCTACTGGTCGAATGTTTGTGCTAAAGACTAACTGTCAACACAAGCTGACAATTATCACAAATCAGATTTTATGTCTAGTCTTAGTCTTTTTTAAATCTATATTTTTGCTGGTCCTGACCAAAAAATGAATATGTGTGTGAATGAGAGAATGCAACTCATGCCCTAAGAGTATCTCAATTTTTGCCGATAGAAGAAGAGATTCACAACCCTGTTAATAGTACGGTCAAACAACAATAGAAGTTCTACAAATCCGGTCAATCTCCAAACACCGAGACCGGTAAAATAATAAAGAAAATGGTCCTTAGACTTTTACCTTAAGTCTTTGCGGCTTCTAACTTGGTGTTTTGTTCTTTCCCTGATTTCTTTAACTTACAAACTTTACAAAAAAATAGCTCTGGATGTCAACAGCTTAAACAAAAGATTAGTCTAAGACACTTAGTGTCATTAATCATCAAAATCAACAGTAAGCGTCTAGATGCAACAATATACTTGTTGCTTGTTACATTTTGATAATTTAATACATGTAATCTAAAGTCACTTTGTATTAACAAGTATAATTTTAATTTTGAAAATTTATAAGATATGCTTCTAGTGCTCATATATTGTTGAGGAAACTATTCACTACTATGGACTAGATACACTTGGAGAGAACCAAGTATCGATATTAACACCTAATTTCCACGATTCTCCCTGCTAATAAGTAAATTTACTCAAGGTAGTAGGTGTTAATTCACACTAATCTAGAAGCACTTGTGCTACAACCTCAGTACATTTGGTAGACTTTGTCCTGGTTGTCCCAATCACTATTTAGGAGGCAATTGCGGTGCAAGAAGTGCAACAGAGCATCGGAATGGGTCGAGGCTCAGGTGTGATCCAGCCAAGTCCTAAATTCTATCGCTTATCACAATCCTCATTTAGCACTATTAAATTAAATTAAAATCTAACCTAATTCAAACCCTTGAAAAAAAACCACAATCTAATCATAACTCATTTCAATCGTTTGGAGTAGCCCAAACATTAGTTTACATTGCTAGTCTATAGACGTCAATTGTTGTTATTTTCTGACTTTTTCAACATATAAATAAAAAATAATTGTTTTTAGGGTTAAATTTCGTGTTATGGTTTTTCACCATAACTCTCTCTTATTATTTAATAAATATTCGTTAGGCCCAATAAGACCCATTAAACAATAATATCCAATACCTTCCTCAAGTTGAGTGATAGATATTAAATATCAATAACTTGTTACAAATCAACACACACTCTTTAGGATCAAGTCCTTTTGTTAGGCAATTAGCAAGTTGCTCTCTAGAAGGTACATGTTTTAGTTTCAAACTCTCTTCGTCTAAGCGCTCTTTAATGAAAAAGTGATCAATCTCCACATGCTTGGAGCGGTCATGTTGCACTGAATTATTAGTAATATTGATTGCTGACTTATTATCACACCACAGTGTCAAAACTCCACTTCGAAACAGTCGTAACTCTGACAACAAATCTCTCAACCAGAGCATTTCACACAAACTAAAAGGCATTGCCCTGTACTCTACTTCTGCTGTAGATCGAGAAACAACAACATATTTCTTAATTCGTCATGACACCAAGTTGCCTCCCACAAAAACACAATACCCTGATGTTGATCTCCTGTCATTTAAACAACTTTTCCAGTCACCACAACAATAACCTATCACATCAAGATTCCTATTCTTCCTGAACCAGATACCTTTTGCTAGACTGCCCTAGATATCTCAGAATCCTATATACCGTTTCTATGTACTCCACTCTTGGGTCATGTATATATCTACTTACTACACTCACCGCATAAACAATATTGAGTCTTGTGTGACAAAGATAAATAAGACGCCCCACAAGTCTTTGATAACTCACCTTGTTAGTTGAGTCTCCAACTTGAGCACTTAACTTATTGTTTTGCTCAATGGGAGTAGATACAACACGACATCTTAACATTCCAGGTTCTTTCAACAAATCTAGAGTATATTTTCATTGTGAGAGAACTATGCCTTTTTTAGGCTGTGCAATCTCTATGCAAAAAAAATATTTGAAATGACCCAAATCTTTCACTTCAAACTCTTTACCCAGCTTGTTCTTCAGACAGACAATCTCCTCAGTATCATCACTTGTGATGACAATATCATCAACATACACAACAAGTATTGTGATGAGTACTCGAGAGTGCCTAAAAAAGACAGTGTGATCCTCATTATACTGCTTGTAACCCATACCACATATTGCATGTCTGAACCTATCAAATCAAACTCTCGGAGAGTGTTTTAAGCCATACAAGGACTTCTTCAGTCTGCATACATTTCCATTGTCACCAAAGCCAGGTACCTCCATATAAACCTCTTCCTGTAAATCACCATGCAAAAAGGCATTTTTCATATCAAACTGATGTAGAGGCCAATTGAAGTTCACTGCACACGAGATTAAAGTTCTCACTGTGCTCATTTTTGCTACTGGTGCAAAACTCTCATCATAGTCAATCTCGTACGTCTGACTATATCCTTTTGCCACCAGTCTCGTCTTGTGTCTCTCAGTCTTGCCTTTTGCATTTTGCTTTATGGTATACACCCATTTGCATCCAACAGCTTTCTTCCATGCTGGAAGAGCGACTAGCTCCCAAATCTCATTTTTCTTCAATGCCTGAAGTTCCTCTTGCATAGCATTAAATCACAAAGGATCTTGCATGGCTACTTTCCAATCTTTTGGTATGGACACATATTGTAATAATGCAATGAAATATTTATATGCAAGAGATAAAAAAGAAAATGAGACAACATAAGAGGGATCACCCACAAAGCCATACCTAGCCGGAGGCTTATCAACATTGACTCGCGACTCTCTACAATGAACAATAGGAAGATCAAGAGATACATTACCATCCGTTTCATCAGGAGACGGGGTCAGAGATAAGACAACTGAGGAGAGATTGGGGACAATGTGTTGCGTAAACGACTAGTCATCAATCTCAATCATAAAAGAAACAATACAATCCCACTATTCTACAAATTATTGAGATTCGTTTTCTAACTTATGAGCTAAACCACCACCCCCAACAGACACTTTTTTTTTGTTTTTTACCGGGGGGTGGGGGGCAGTTTTAATTCTCATACCAGTTCATTCTTTTTTTTGTAAAGCAATTTCAACTGTTCCAAAACTTGTTTCATAAACTTGTACACCCATCTGGCTTTGAGTTTTTTGAGCTCACTCCCAGGCCTAGTTGCAATAAGGCAATGATCATCCGCTTGGCATAAGAGTGAGGAACCATTTAGTTCACTATCACACTGTATGTTGGACAAAAAATTTGTCATACTCACATTTCTTAGGGGAAAAAAAGGATTGATATACCAAGTCCTTTTTGCCACACATTTAGTACCATATTTTCGTTTGTCACCAACCAAATAGTGAGCACAAAATTATGGCATTGAACATTTGTGAACGGTCCTCAAACAATGCACAATTTTAAGGATACCACAGCACCAACATTAGAGAGGCAAGGGATCAGTAAAAATAGGCGTCCGACCCTCGTTTAAGTTTTCTGTGTGACAACCAAAACCCACAGCAAAGCCAATCGGATAGGAGAGCACACATCGGAAACAGCAACGCAGACAGATTATAGATTGGAAATTAGATAATGCGAACACAGGTAGCTGGATCGAAGCCTTCACAAGCGCAAGGCGAGATGGCTACCTAAACCCAGACCCCCCCCCCCCCCCCCCCCTCTGAATTGTTCCTCGCACAAAAGCAGAGCCGACAAACGAAAACACAAAAACGGACACCATCACCATACATCCCAAACTACTTTATTTTATTTTTTTTAGCAGCATTACTAGCATCAGCAGCCCACGGGGTTCCATCCAGGTTCACCAACATCTCTGCAAAAAAAACAAGCAACAAGTAAATATGAGACTACCAAGATCAAATGATGGAAGACGAGCTATTGATTTTGTACTTACACCAGGGGAGGATCTTCCAGCGCTGGTTGTCGCCCTCGCACCACTTCCACAGCACGATCTCGGTGCCGTCGTGGACGCCACCGTGGGCCTTGTCGCCGTGGAAGGCGTCGAAGTTGAGGTAAATGTTGTTCACCATGCGGACGCAGCGGAAGCCCTTGCCGACGTCGCGGCTCTCGGTCCACAGCACCGACTCGTCCTTGTTCTCCGGGTTGTACGGTACCAGCTTCACCTAAACAACACAAACGCCATCATTGTGTGGTCAATTGTAACATGGTAAGTCTCAGATGATCAGATCTCCCAAATCCATGTATGATAGAAGGCATTGCTTACAGGGTGGCCCTGGCCAGTAGAGTGCTTGATGGCTTCGCCGGTGACCTTGTTCACCAGCACGAAAGCAGGGTACCCTTCCTCGTCCTTAATCTTGTTGCTGTGCCTCATGTCCTTGATCCAGTGCTACAAACCAACCCACACAACATATCAAGAAATGTACCACAAATGCAAGTAATATTGTAGTTGTGGCATATACATTTTTATGTGTTTGATTACCTGGTAGTCGTCTCTGGGGTTGGTGGGAGCGAGGACGACGGTGCCATTCCGTGCGGCGAGGCTGTAGTCCTCGCCGGCCTTGCAGAAGACGCGCACGGTGTGCACGGGGACCCCAAAGAGGGTGGCGTTGCTGCCTCCGGGAGTGTACGCCTCGGGGCCCCATGGTAGAATCTTCCAGCTCTGGTTCTCGCCCTTGCACCACTCCCAGAGCACCACGGTGGTGCCGTCGTGGACGCCGCCGTGGTCCTTGTCGCCGTGGAAGGCGTCGAAGTTGAGGCGGGTGTTGTTGACCATGCGGATGCAGCGGAAGCCCTTGCCGACGTCCTTGCTCTCCGTCCAAAGCACCGACTCGTCCTGGTAATCCGGGTTGAACGGCACCAGCTTCACCTGCTCGCATGCACACAAATCATATCATGCATGTTTCGACCGATCAAACTAAGCTAAATCTCTGGGCAAATAAGCTTAAAACGCTACAGGATGGGACTGGCCGAGCGAGTGCTTTATGGCAAGTCCGGTGGCCTTGTTGACGAGCGCGAATGCCGGCATGCCCTCCTCGTCCTTCACCTGCGTGCTGAACCGCATGTCCTTGTACCAGTGCTGCAGGCATTGCATAGACATTCTAAGTTGGAGATCTGAGACGGTAGGGGGGGAAAACGAAAGGGAAGGTAGGAGAGGGTGCCTGGTGGTCATCACGGGGGTTGGTGGGGGAGAGAACGACGTTGCCGTCGCGGACGGCGAGGCAGTAGTCCTCGTTGGCGCGGCAGATGATCTTGAAGAGCTGCTGGTTCCCGCCGGCGGCCGGAGTGGGCTGTTGGTGGTGGTGGTGGTGGCCGAACATTTTGCTTGTTTCTTGGCCGCTTAGGTCAGTCAGGTGTGACTTGGGAGGAGTGCCTGACCAAATCAAGGCTTTGGACGGTGCGAGGAGAGGTGGTATCCCATGGTTCCGTTTTATAGAGGAGAGTACCCAATTAGCGTCCATCAGAAAGATAGTGTTTTTATATTTTTAAAAATTTAATTACATAAATCTTAAAATAATACAATTAATAATAAAATAGTGGATAATTAAAAATCATATCCTCATTTTGCTTTAAACATAATGTAATTCATTTTTTGAAGAACATTAAAGCACTTGCCAAAAAGTAATGTGCAGTAAATGTTAGTAGTCTAATATCTGGAAGGTTTAGATTGAGTTTTGCGTACAAGTACGTTTGCTGACAGCTGGGGCCTCCTAGGCCTGAATCGCATTTTCTTTTTGAGAGAAATTTGGTTCATCCCCCTGTTTTAATTTGAGTTCATATTGGCTTTATTTCTAGCCATTTTTGCTATTTCTTTGTGTGTAAGCAACTTTGGTTACTTGAATCTTGCTTACTTGCTATTATTTGTAGGAGTAATTTTCTTCACAAGCCCTTCTATTTATAATGATTTTCACATTGGAGAAATTTCTTTTTTTTTTCTTTTTTCAACCAATTCATTTTATTTGTAAACAGATTGCCCTTGAATCCTTCTATCATGTTTCATTAATGAATTTAAGTTTGTGATAAAATTGCTAGACAGAGAAAAAAATGCAACTCCCACCCTTCTTTTTTGCATGGTATTTTACAGAGAATGATTTGTATATAAAAATTTTTTTTGTTTTGCTCTTATCTCTCAAAAATATCCTTATAGTCATTACTCTATTTATCTATTAATTATTTGGATTCAAACAATATATATATACCATATTAATTATAAATATTAGGGATAGACATATAATTTTATTTCACTTCTTAAAAATTATAAATTGAAGTAAAAACAATATATAAAAACAACAGGGTGTACGATGCATCGAAGGTGCAATTCTAGGGAATACATGTCAGCCACATTTTGTACGCAATTTACAGGAATTCAGAATTTGACATATGGCATATATCATTATAGTGTGACAAATGCGTGTATATTGCGTGGCCGCATGGCAGAGAGATTAAAAAACTATGACATTGCTCTGCACTACAATGGAAAAAACATGAGAATAAATATTGACAAAATTGATCCTTCTCTTTTTATTTTTTGGAAATCTTTTGTAAAAGTTGTACGATAGATGAATATATATATTTCATCAGGGGTCTTGGCTTGAAGCGTCCACTCGACGCTACATGCATGATTCGCACAAAGGTGGTTTTCCAATTCAGTTGGGTCATGTGATGAGTTTTATTTAGATTTCCCTGGTGACGGTACAAAAAAAAAAACCTGATTACATGATCCCTCTCGTGTGTTTGATTATGAGGCCAACGTGGACAAAAAGCTGGAAAAAATTTCTTTATTTACGGTTTTTTCTGAAGAAATATACAACATAGGCTGTAGACATACGAATGCAGTTGTATAAATTTAAAAAACACTGTGTGCTGTGTACTATTTCTGTTTTTTATTGCACAAATTGCAATGCATGTTACCAAAATGCATTTCTCATCTTTCAAAAGCAACCCATTTTTCTCCATTCACAAGTTTGATTCCAATGAGCAGCTCTTTTTATCCGGACACTTGCATCGGGCTGCGAAGTAAAAGTCGCAAATCGATAAGAATCTTACCTGCGTCTGTATGGTGCAGCACATACCGGACCTAACTCTCGCCTTTTCCCCTCTCTTTTTACCCATCCTATCTGTATTGTTTTGTTGCACCAACGTCTAGCTGCTCCAATCTAGACATGGCACGCAATGACACAAAAAACGTCAGTGTAAAAGTTTTCAAATTTTTGGTGCATTCTGCGGATGGTGACGTCTGATCGTTTAGTGCAGTTGGTTCCTAAGTGCAAGAAGCTTCGAGTTCCCTAAAACCTCCAATGGTTATTTACGTGTACTTGGTGCCGTTTCAGTCTTTCAGTAAGTGCAATTTCTTTGTACTTTTAGCAGAGTGGGTCGCATTTGTTCTATAACTTGTAAATGAGACGTGAATGATCTCACCTCTCGAGCTGTGTGTTTAACTGATGTACTAGGCAACGCTGCGAAAAGTACGGCATATAGTAATGCATGGTGAGGAGCAGTATTTGCTTGGCTTGGCTTGGTTTGGTGAAGGTTTTAGGTCCTTTGTAATTTATGTACACCAACTCTGTTGACTAGTACCAGTAAGCTATGCTATTTGTCTGGCTTGGCAGCACTTAGCTGGATGGATACATAGGATGGTTTCTTTATTCAGCTCGGCCATTTTCCTCGAAATAGATAGTTGGCCCGTTTCTATAGATGTATGGACCACCAAGCCCCATGGCCGAAATAATTCTTGGGCCATGCTGCAATTTAGCCCATGTTGGTCTTATCAAAGTTCTCTTTATCTTGTCCAGCAATGAACACAAATCTGGGCTTTTCTCCCTCTTTTTATTCGTTTGCCGAGTCATAATACTCGAGATAATGTTCTTGGTTTACTTATCTAATACTTTGCACAACCTGGATTTCAGATATTTGATAAGACATGCCACCTATTAATTGCAGGCTTGCAGCGCTTGTGATCCTGCATACCCTTGTGACTTGTCACTTTATTTCAAGGATTCTTCACCTTGGAAGAGTGGTCAAGTATTAATTCCACGTGTGAGCACCCGACGGGTATACTTTGACGTTTTGGCACTAAGAATTAGACGGATTCAGCGAAGCATTGTGTGGCATGATATGACGCCTACAAGTACCTTTACCAACAAAACAAGAATGGACGCTCGTAGCACCTATCCAGAAATATTATATTCTACGTTGTGCACTTGGTCGTAGGTATTAGGTGTCATGACTCATGAGAATTGACAGCTTATATCAGTTTCTTCAGTCCTCACCAACTACGCATAAGACATGCAGAATAGGAGATGTACTTTATAGCAAATGTAGCAGGTATTGTCAATCAGAAACAAAAGAGGAGAGAGAGAGAATACAATCCTCTCACCGTCTCACCCAAGGGAGATACATATGCATGGATCTAGTGATCCGTAACCAACTCGGCAGACGATCTGCGACTCATCAACAACCTCAAATGTTCTCTCGGACTGAAAAAAAGTAGTAGTAACGAAGAAGCGATCCGATCTGATCTGACATAGTCGCTGCAAGACTTTATTCACCGAAGGCTAGCTAGCACACGATATGAAACTAACCGATCTCTGGACGCGCGGATGGTGGTAAGATCTCTCTACATCACGCTTTCTGCAAAAACATGAAGAATTCCAGTGAGTGTTCCGAACTGAAACGCATGTATGCATTCATTGGACAGGAAGAACTTCTTACACCAGGAAACAATCCTCCAGCGCTGGTTGTCACCCTTGCACCACTCCCATAGCACGACGGTGGTGCCGTCATGCACGCCGCCGTGGTCCTTGTCGCCGTGGAATGCGTCAAAGTTGAGGTAAATATTGTTCACCATGCGGATGCAGCGGAACCCGTGGCCCACGTCGCGGCTCTCCGTCCACAGCACGGACTCGTCCAGGTAGTCCGGGTTGTAGGGAACAAGACGAACCTACCAAACATAGGTATCAAATTGGGCTAGCGACAAACGTAGGTATCAAAGTTCAAATCTTGTAGTAACACTAAGAAAGAAATCATAGAAGATGGAAAGGAACCCGTAACCACTACATTGACTGCGAATAAACAGACAAGGTTGCATACGTTTGAGAAGGAGATGACTTACAGGGTGGCTTTGTCCAAGAGAATGCTTGATGGCCTCACCAGTGACCTTGTTCACCAGGGCAAACGCAGGGTACCCTTCTTCATCCCTAATTCTTGTGCTGTGCCTCATGTCCTTCACCCAATGCTACGTCCATTTCGATCAGAAAATGAACAGATTGAGTTAAGATCGATATGTGACTTAAAACTGTTTAATTATGCATTTGTTTTTCTTACCTGGAAGTCGTCACTGGGGTTGGTGGGTGCAAGGCACACAGAGCCATTCCTCAAGGTGATACTGTACCCTTCGTTGGCCCTACAGAAGATGCGCACGGTGGGCTGTGATGCCAGTGCGCCAGGCAGGCCGCCGTACCCGTACCCTGTCCCATGATGACACGGGGCGTGAGCGGGCGGCGGGTAGGACTCCGGTCCACCAGGCGGCCCACGGTAGCCGTACCCGGTTTCATAGCCCGGGGCGTTAACAGGTGGTGGGTAGGCCTCCTGGCTGCCGGACGGACCATGGTACCCGTACCCGGCACCGTAGGCCGGCGGCGCCTGGGCTGGCGGGTAGGCTTCCTCGCCCCAGGGCAGGATCTTCCAGCTCTGGTTCTCACCCTTGCACCACTCCCAGAGCACGACGGTGGTGCCGTCGTGGACGCCTCCGTGGTCCTTGTCGCCGTGGAAGGCATCGAAGTTGAGATAAATGTTGTTGACCATGCGGATGCAGCGGAAGCCCTTGCCGACGTCCTTGCTCTCCGTCCACAGCACCGACTCGTCCAGGTACTCAGGGTTGTACGGCACCAGCTTCACCTGCAATACACATCCATGCTTCGATCGACCACTCAATTTAACTATGCAAAATCTCACAGCGCATTGGCTAAAGCAATTACCGGATGGGACTGGCCGAGGGAATGCTTGATGGCGAGGCCAGTGGCCTTGTGGACGAGAGCGAAGGCCGGGTGGCCCTCCCCGTCCTTCACTGTGGTGCTGTGCCTCGTGTCCTTGAACCAGTGCTGTAAGAGCGCGCGGTTCGATTTGACGGTCAAAACTAGTTCACTTATCCTGTTGTGCAATCTGACAAGTGAACACTTACCTGGCACTCGTCGCGGGGGTTGGCGGGGGCGAGGACGACGGTGTTGTTGCGAACGGTGACACAGTAGCCCTCGTTGGCGCGGCAGAAGATCTTGAACGTCTGGGCATGCTGAGGCTGCGGGTAGGAGCCGCCGTGGGGTTGGGGCGGCGGAGGCTGGTGGTGGTGGTGGTGCCCGTGGCCAAACATGGTTTCTAGAAGCTGCTTCGGAGGGCGGTGAGGTGTGCGATGGAGTGATCTGAGGATGGTTGGATCAGTGGATGGTTGGAATTTTAAAGGACTAGGAAGCCAATGAGACGTGGCGATGAACTCTTAGTTCCTCCATAGACTTGGTCCACAATTTCATCCATGAAAAAAATCGTGTAGTATTGGTCTATACATGATAATGGCAAGGGAACTGTACGCACAAAAATGTCTGCAGTGGTTTTTTAGACTCGAGGGTGGAGGCCAAAGAGTTGGGAGTGGTTTTTGTTGGACTGCACCAGCGTTAGGACCGAGGCATCTTGGAGCAGCCTACGTCCCCCCACAGAATTCTTAAACGCACACCCCACATGACTACTCAATGTCATCGGCTGTTACGCCAGGACGGCCCATCTGTCGCTGGAATATAGCGTGTTTCACATGGGCTGTGTGTGGTGAAGGTGCCGTCCGGTAGCTCTATTGCCGATTCGGACTGGCATCCCCCTTTCCGCTAAATATATTTTTATATGTTAGATTATGTTATAGACAATTCACATCGGCTACATTCAATAGTTAAAAAAAATTTAAAAGTATAGTAAACATTAAATTTTTTTTATCAAAATCCCCTTGTTGTTTGATCTAATATGCGAAATTATATATAACACCTGTACAGTAATTTCACTATTCTGGAAGAGTTGATTTGATTTATTTGTGTCAAGCGGCATAAGGAGAATCCTTCTAGAAAAAAAGAAGAGTTAGTACTAAATAAGATATCAGAATGGTTATGATATAAATGTTTTTAATGTTTTTTCACCTTAGTTAAATTTGTTGCATTTTCTTAAGTTGTATTATTTTTTATTTTAGATTATTGATTTTTTTCATTTAAGATTGTCGCTTTTTTTCATTGTATGTTGTTGTATTTTTCTTATCTTAAATTCTATTTTCTTAGTTAAAGTTAACATATTTTTAGTTTAAATTCTCTCATTTCCTTAAAAAATTTATATGTAAAGATTTTGAACAGTTTAGCCATACCCATGAAATATTTAAATTTCAAGCCTTCTTATCTTTCCAAAACAATCGACATTATGGTTCATCGTGCCGAGTGGCACTAGTTCTAGTACTTGGAAGGAAGTGCCAAAAATACCGTAATGCTTCAAATTTTCTTCAAAAAGAAAAACTTTTGATGTTTACATTTTGGAATCTCTCTATAAATGTAACCGTGTAAAGATTTCAAAAAATATATTTGTTTCAATACTTGTACGTCGAGCTAAGATCGGGCAATGATTCAAGTTGAAGTTGGATCTCGAAAATACAAGTCACACGTCTAAAATCAATCAAACTTGGGGCAGATTCGGCTCAAATTGTGTAGCCGAATGGGAATGGGCTGCCCACCCGAAACGCCCGATTACAGAGAATTGGCCCGAGAGTTTCCAGGTCCACCGTACAACCGAAGTACTTCCGTTGCACAATACTGGGCCTACTCCCAGTAGAACTAAAATTATACTCTCTCCAATGCTCAAAAAAATTTATAATTTTTTTATTTTTATTATAAAATATAAAGTGTGTATACAAATTTATTGTTATCTTTACTATTCTACTCTTATTTACTCGTTCACACTCTTTTCTATTTACTAATCTCTCGTACTAATATTTTTTCTTTTTCAAACCATTTCTGAAGGACAATAGTTTTGTCATTTTCGTTCAATATTCTTTTAAATTTAGAATTTTTTTAATTTACACGTGGTCAAAATATGTCTTGTATAACGGAGGGAGTAAAACTAGTAGGGAATATATTTTATCTTATATTTTTCCTATCTAAAATTTGTGTGAGCATGACTGGGCATGGGACGTAATTTGCACCTACTATTGATCTTGAGCAAGCTTGGATGGAGAAGAAAGTACTCATGTTCAGATTTTTAACCTGTTCCTAATTGGAAGAGGACGGTGTAGTATCATCAACCAGATAAGTTTAGTGTTAAGGGAGATCCCGGCACCACATGTAGACACGTCACTCTTCAAGGTAGTCACCTTATGGGACAAGCATTAATTAGCCCGGGATCCTTCGAGGTGCTTGCTAGGCTCCTCCCGAGTAAGCTTCAGCCCAGTAAATTCTCCGGGGTAGTCTCGCTTTCAGGTCAGTCTTGTCTCCGAGTAAGTAATGACCTAGGTCAGACTCTTCCGCTTCTTAGTATGACCCACAAGACATATGTCAAAAATTTGTGACTGAAGTACAATTAATTGATCATATCATTTCTCATCCTACAACTATAATAAGAAACATAACCGTCATTAGACACTATTTTAGACTATATATATCACTTGTACACTCTCATCTATAACAAAATCACTTCTATTCAATAAACTCAACTATCAATTGGTGTGTCTTAGAATAATCCCTTCGAGAAAATTTCTCAACCGATTAACATTAAGGATATATCAATAAGATTAAAATTCTACTTAAAATCCCAATTTTTAAAACCTTTTGTGCCAATTCTCTCTTGATAACCCAATTCGAAGTGATCCATCATGGAGTCATTCTGGATCATTAATCCCTTACAACTCGTAACACTTACATGTCGTAGGCTCCAAAACCCACGGCACTTACCAGCCTAAGATAACATACAATATGTAAGTAATCAAATGCTTTTAGTGTAAAAGCTATGTTCTTTTAATTGCCTGTATGTTTCCTTGGCTAGCTACATACATTGACTGCTGCCTATTAGGACCAGACCGTCATAACATGCTGGACCAATTGCAGTAAGCATCAGGTCTGCATTGTTCATAAACAACAATTGGGTCTGCATTGCAGAGTGAACTCCTACGTGGTATAAAGTAAGTTGTCTTTACCCGGGTGAGAACGGGTGAGAAAGTTGTGTCCAATAGTTTACAGATACGTGAGGAAGAGTCTAAGATCGACCGGAGCTGCCAAACCACAGGGTAAAGATCTGTCTAATCTACCTGGAATATACTTAGGATCTACGGTGAAATAACTAAATTGCAGCCTGGTATTCTAAAGGTTATCTTCATTGTTGTCCATGGCTTCACGACTGTTAATTCTTACGAATTACTATTAAAAAAGTTACGTAGCAACCAAATACGGCACGACTTAAATAGTAAGTACTTAGCCTAAAAAAAGTACGTATTTAAAAAAATGGTTATGTTTTATTTATATTTTAAGACTGCCCCATCCCAAATACATATAAAAGTATGAAAATGATATTGGTAGGCTTGTTATCAAAATTATTTTCATAATGCAATTTTCTATAATTTTATTGATTTTATTATAAAAGATAATTTCAAATTAAGCTGCAGCTTTGGAAACTGTAGAAAATTAAAAAAAACATCATTCTTTTTCAAGTGGAAGGAAGTATAAGGCGATGATTCTGGCTCCATGACTTTTAACTCTACTTACGCGTATGGGATGAAAAAATTGAGACGTTTTTTTAATACTCGTCAAAATAAAATCTCACAAATCTTAGAACACACGTGATTAATTATACATGAGTTGGAATAGATCAGGTATAGCAGCATTTCCAAAAAGAAGTTTATCTTTGGATAGTATTCCGCTTCAAATGATCATCTCTATCTATCTCTTTCCAAAATTCTGATACTTTTGGTGGCCACACAAGATTATCCGTGGAAACGACTTCATTACCAATTTGGAATAAGAAAAACCTGAAAGGTTCATGCACCGCTATTACTGAAAAATGCATGCCATCCATGACACCTACTTAAGCCAAATATAAAGTCACACTATATTATTGTTTTACATATGAGCAGTCTGACTTACATGTTGTAATGTTGAACCGTATCAACAAAAATATGGTATACTTTTTATCACTAAAGAATTATTTATATTTTTCATATAACGAAAGGCTATTCTTTAACATAACATCATCCTCCATTTCAAGTCTGAATTCTTATCAAGCTCTAGCTAGCTTTGCACTGAGCTTGAAACAACACGTAGGAGAAAAAATTGTGTACATGAGTACATCCTTACTCGATCGATCAACACTACAATAATTCTATTCTGTATGATCTTAATCAACCGTTCGATTTGGGTCTTCCAATCTATGGTATACAAGACCACAAGGTTCACATCACCACAGGTGGTCCGAATCAGTTCATCCCAAGGCTAGAATTCAGCAGTATCTGATGGCTAAATCCGGGAAGCTGGCCTAGCACCGATGACGACACTGGCAAGCCGTTCACCGCATGTGGCGCTGCCGAGGAGACGGTCGAAGCAAAGCACGAACCGTTCAGCCTCTTGGCCGCAGGGTTGCCGACTAGCCCGCCACCGCAGTCTTCCGGGCTCACCTTGCGCTTCCCCGAGCTCCCGCCCACCGGCGACGAGTAGTACTCCGTCATGTTGTTGCTGACCAGGAGTTGGTTCAGGGACGGGTGGCCGGCGAGAGGGGCGAGCTCGGGCTCGCTGGCCGGTGCGGCGGCGTCGAAGAGCTGCGCGAGCGTGTACTCGTCGAGAAGTTCAGATATGGAGGGGATCTTCGGTAGCCTCTGCGCGGCTCGGGCGCTGCTGTCTTCGTGCGTGATCAGAGCGGTGCTGGAGTAACTTGACGGCGCGTACAAGCAGTTATCTTCGAAGCCGGATGGCTCGTCATGGTCTAGTTGGTCGTGGTTGGCCAGCGGCGGCACCATCGGCGACACGTGGCTGCTCTTCTTGTAGATCCGGCAAAGCACCCAGTCGTCCAACTGCACCAAGGTTCACACAAAATTAATATCATACGATTGATATAATATCGTCATGCATGTCGTTGTCAGAAGCTACTGACTTGAGGAATCACATACCATGCCAAAGCACATCTCTTTCAGATAAACAAACAAGGCTCGCAAAAGCAGCTGTTGCGTACGTTCACAAGTAACGCGCAGCTTGTTGTGATGACATTGGTGCATGCATGCTTTCATGGAACCATACTAATTGCACCAAAGGGCAATTTGGTCCAAAACGGTGCAAACGTGCAACTAGTGCAACAAACTTAAGCATGGCTGGCATGCAACTAGCATGATACAATAGTTGCAACGAAGCGAACAAAAACGCGTTCAACAATCAAACTTACCCTCATGGAGACGCTCCGGAACTTCAACGGCCGGTAGCTGTTGCCGTCGTTGGCGTGCAAGTCGGCGGCGAGGCGGTACTCGTGCATGATCCAGTTGGTCTTGGTGCCCTTGGGGGGCCTGCCCTTGTAGAACACCAGGGCCTTCTTGACGCCGACGCTCTTCTTGCTCGCGCTGTCGTGGATAGGCTTGTCAGTGCCGGTCGCCTTCCAGTACCCGGAACCCGCAGCCCGATTTGGCCGGATCCCGTTCGGGTACTTCCGGTCCCTCGGGCTAAAGAAGTACCACTCGTTATCCCCGTACAGGGCCTTGGCTGCAAACCATTAGTTCAAGAACGTGTCAGGACATGTACAACGTAACAAGTCCGTGCATAGGTTGAGAGATACTTACATGGGAGGTCCCATGGATCGAACTTGTAGATGTCAACGTCGGCGATGATGGAGACGGGGCAAAGTGCGGAGGAGGCACGGTTGCGGAGGTAGTGGAGTACGAGCTCCTCGTCGGTCGGGTGGAACCGGAATCCAGGAGGGAGAGAAGCCGGGTTGGACATGATCAATTGATCTGAAAGAATCCTATCTATATATAAGAAAAATATTCTAGTTATGCATGAGATAGGAAGATGGTTAATTAGGCAGATCAAGAAGAGAAGGAAAGGAAAGGATTGAAATTTGTGGGAGTGGAGGGAGGGGGTGCTTATATGCTTGAAGGTTTTTGTCCGTTAGCAGACACGTGGCATGGCTGGGCCGTGGGAAGGGCATGGTTGTGATTTTGGGAGTTTCTTGGGGGGTAGAGTGGGCATATATGTAGCCAGGTGGGGTCATGGGGGTATCGTTGATTCGTTATTCCTCGCGTCCGGCGTGAGGGGGCGTGGGTTGGACTCGTGGAGTCGTGTGGCGTGTGCCGTCAGCGTGCAGGTGAAACCATTGCGTCGTTTCACATGGATCCACTACCACTCACCATCAGTGCTACTGATGATATTTCAACTCACCAAACAAGATATCTTCAAACATGAAACTGTATGTTAATACATATCCATTACAAACTAAAATTTTAACTTACTATGTTATTGCATGTATTATTATTGTGCAAACACTTTTTCATAATCAGAACACCATCACACATCTTAAAATAATATAGAAAAATATTTTGTAACTTGTCTAATTTTAGAGAGTTTATATTATGGTTATCTGAGATTCTTGATTATTTTTTTTAAAAATAAATTATTCAAGATATTTTGAGTGCTCTAAATGTCACAAAACCATCTGTACGTCACATCTAACAGTGCTAGCTGTGCTGGCTAGCGCTAGCTGATGAAATCTCCAACCAGTGAGCTCACATTTGTTAGTCCTTATCAATAGAAAGGCAAAAAATCTAAAGCGTACCCATTATTCCCAAAGAAACAACTCAATATGACCGCCTCAAATTTGGCACTTCTCGCTGCTACAAGTAGTTAGGTTATTGGCAACTTAATTAAATTAGGCGAAATATGCTTTGTGATAATATCAAGCATGAACCGATGGCCATGAGAGCTTCGAGTCAATTTGACACGTGTACTCGAGATCATCTGCGTGCTCAGAACACCAAACATGTGTGTTCAAGCCGGAAAAAGCATTTTTATCTAATCCATAAATGACTTGAGAATCTTTCTATCTACTCTCAAATCAATATGCCATGCACCAACAAAAGCTAGAAAGTCCGGCACATCTTCAACACAAACCCCTTCTTACATGTCAAAGTCGATGGTGTATCTTATAATAATTAAACTAAAACTAAGAGAATAAAAACTATAATTCTAATAGTCGGATCAATTTGAATGATGTAAATTAAAGAGCATAGCTTATATCACTAAATTGTGAAAAGTGGAAGAATAAAAATGGAATATTAAGAGGTCTTTTAAAGATGATAGTGATTTTTAATGAATGATCAAAACCACTCAAATATAATCTAATTGTAAAGTTACAAGTTCTTACTATCATATCTTAAAAGTGGTTCTCGTTTGATACATGAGAGAGATTGAATCTTGGTCTTTTAATAGATACAAGATATCAAATCGATTGGACTACCACTACTTGATGCCCACAATGATTACGAAAACTAGTTGTCGATCCGTGTATTTGCACAGATTAGCTTGTATTGTTTTGGCTTTTGTAGTATTATTAATAATACGATAATTTCTATTATTAAATATTCATGGCTTAAGATTAATTGTCACATATTTACAATTTGTTAGTAAATTTAATAGATAATAACACCCTACGTAAGGTAGCCTAATTTTTCTACTTTTCAAAAACTATTATACAAAACTAAATATATAAAAAAAATTTATTTGAATTCAAACTCTTAAAAAAGAACACATGAATTCATTATATTTATAACGTGTTTACCCAAACTTAAGTTTTTCTAGTAAACTCGTTTATTGGAGTTCCAGCCCCTTCTACCAACTTCAAGGCTTAAATTTATGGAATAAATTTTGAAATAAAATTGAGTGTTTGATGTTAGCTTCAATCTATAATCCCATAAAGTACTTAAGAAAAAACTCCACATTGTACATATGCTACAACACTGTATTCGATAAATAACTCTTTTATAAATCTAAGTCACTATATGGATGGGTTAAATTTTTTCATCTTTTTTTGATCTAAATATTATAGGGTCAATTAGTCCTATACCACTACAAAAGATGCGAATTAATAAAATATTATTGATGTCCCACTGACATGTGGGGTCAAGCTCCACGTGTCATACTCACACTGAGTAGTATTTTATTAATTTCATATTTTTTCAATGATAGAAAACTAAATATTTCCAATACTGTAATAAAGTTTGTAAAATGCTTGAATGAAAATTTTAATTTAATATTGTATTAAAAAACCTTGATTACTATTCATGAATTATCATAAGATTAGCATACATAAAAGAGAAAAAAAAAACTTGATTACTTTTCATGAATTACCACAAGGTTAGCGCGCGCGCACACAGATAGATATAGATATATATTGATCAGAGGCTCAAGACATATTTTTTATAGAAAACATGTTTCATGTAACTCATAGAAAACAAGTGCTTTTTATCCTGTCTATTGAGATTTTTCTATTAAATATGAAATATTTTTAGATGATGAGATCTTCAATATAAAAAATAAGAAAAACCAAAAAAAAAATTCAAAATTGCACCCGATAAAGTTACAACTTGCTTCCAGCCAATCTACAAGTCTTCTTTCTATATGCAAATAAGTTATTATAAATTAAATAACTCTAAATGAATAAGTTTATAATATGCCCATAACTAAGGTATATATATAGACACACATGTTTCATGTAACTCATAGAAAACAAGTGTTTTTTATTCTTTATATGGAGATTTTTCTATCGAATATTAAATAGTTTTAGAAGATGAGATCTTCAATATAAAAATAAGAAAAACCAAAAAAATAAAATTCAAAATTGCGCCCGATAAAATTATGACTTGCTTCTAACCAATCTACAAGTCTTCTTTCCGCCGTATGCAAATAAGTTATTTATTTATAAATATTCTTATTTTTAATTTATTTTTTTATTTTTAAATACCTTATTTTTGTCAAAGTCTCTTTTGAATTCTTAATTTTTTACTTCAAAATTTTTTAATTTCCTTAATATTTAGTCTTAGAGTTTATATTAGTTAAGATTTCAAAAATTTAATAATTTTAAATACAATTATTTTCATATTTCATCTTATAGTTTGTATATATTAAGGTTTTAGAAATTTAATAATTTTAATTCCCAAGTTTTCAATATTTTTTGTTAGAGTTGTATTAGTCAATAAATTATTTATTAAATCTGGCTCGTTGTAATTAAAATGACCGTTTAGATGGCCGGATCTTTTTGTTTTTGTCAATTCATGTGAGAATTTCATGATTTTTGAGTAACATGGGAGCCCCTAAGAAGTCTGTAATTAATTGTATAATTGTATATACACTTAGAGTTTGTGTTAGTTGAGATTTGGAAATTTAATTATTTTAATTCTGAATTTTTAATATATTTGTCTTCAAATTATATTAGTTAACAATAATTTCTTTCGTAAATCTGGACAGTTATAACTCAGGACCACCATTTAGATTGCCTATTCTTTTTCTCGATTATCATAGAATTTATTGATTTTTTGGGTTAACATGAAAGTCCCTATAGTGTCTGTAATTGGTAATGTACTATTTATCAAGTCATGCACATACACGGGCTAGGTACATATGAATCACTAATCTTAATTGGATTAGAGCACAAAAGTTTGAACCATGTAAATCTGAACTAAATTAAGAATAAAAAAACAATTTTCTCCAAATAAAAAAATTGAATGTTATAAATTTTAATATTACAAAGCCTAATTGAAGTGTGAATTTGAAAATTTTAACTTGTATATACGAGGTGGGACACTTTCAATTAATTCATAATTTATATTGTTTTGAAACTTATCTCGGGGCATCACCTTTTTTTTTTTTTTTACTTCTTCACAAATCACTTTTATGAAAATATTAGATAATTGTTTATTTTGTGAATGTTTGAGATAAAATGAAGTCTATTATGATAAAAAAAATACATGAAAAAATAATTCAAGGACAAGAGTGTCTTTCTTATTTTTCCAAGTCAGATAATCAATTTTTAATCAAAGAATCTGTATGTGAGTGCTTGGGTAATAAAACCACAACAAATCAAAATCCACATGTGATAAATTGCTTATATATATACTTCTTACTTGCTGAGTGATTTGTAAGAACTTAGCTACTCTTCTTATTTCAAAACAAAAGTTAATAATTAGAGAGAAAACAAAAAATAACTAATTATAATATTCATACATTAGTTAAGATTTCTGAAATTTAATAATTTTAATCCAAATATTCAATTTTCCTTAATAGTTTATCTCAGAGTTTCTATTAGTTAAGATTTTATGAAATTGATATTTTAAATTCTGAATTTTAATTTTTATTAATATTTAGTCTTAGAGTTTATATTAGTTAAGGTTTTAGAAATTTAATAAGTTTAATTTTGAGTTTTAAATATTTTGTCTTACAGTTGTATTAGTTAAGAATTTATTTCATAACTTTAGGCTGTTATAACTCGAGATCACCAAATAAATTGCTAGATCTTTTTTTTTGTTCTAGATTAACATAAAATTTTCTTGATTTTTTGATTAATGTGAGACTCCTAGGGCTTTGAAATTAGTAATAGATAGATAGATGAAAGATAGATGGTTACGTATCCAGTGCATCATTTTTTTGTGTTTCCGTACATCTCATCTTAAAAATAATATAAATAGTTGTGGAAAATTCTACAAAATTTAGAGAAGGTGTATATTATGTTGGCCAAGTAGTCTAGAAAATTTGAATTCTAGGAAAAACAAAAATAACAAATTCAATGAATATTAACTTTTATTTTTTATATATATTTGGATTTATTTTTCAGTTGAATTTTTTTTTCTCTTTTTGTATATTGAATTTGCATTTGTATTTACAATTTTGTGAGATGTTAGATTGATTTTATATCTATAATCTCAAATTTGTGAGAATTTTTTGATTCTTTTTATAAAGTTTTAATGTGAAATATACAAAAACACCAAAGAAATGAAATACAATAGATACTTTCTCTAGATAGATAAATAAATATTGATAGATAGGTAGATAGTATCATTTATCACAACATGAAAACACTAAACTGATATCAAACAACCCTTTTGCGGCTGATAAGTAGGGCCCCACAAAGTGCATACTTTTGACAAGTAATGGGAGAAAAGATTAGTAGCTAGGCATATATATGACCGTGCTGCATCACTACCCGTCAAATCTAATAGCATCATATGATTAACATACGTACTGTACGTGGCCTGTATATAAATGGAAAGGGCCATGTATAGGTTAACTATATATGGCCGTCAAAACAATGACATGACGTAATTAGTCGCCATCGCCATACTATATATGACTATAGGAGTATTCCACTCAAGTTAACTTGCGGTTACTCACCACACGATGTGCCTTGTCGCTGTCGTGACACGTGTCACCTCGCGCATGCGCCCAGCTGCGTAGCTTTACATCCGTAAGACTGCAACTGATGGTAGTCATGCTTGCGAGGGAGATGACGATGGCGGCGCAAAGGAATGCTTCTCAAGTACTCCACATGTATTGATATGTGTCTCTCATCATTATAGTATATATTTACATAACAAGAAATTTTAAGTTTAATTTTTCATCTTTCTTATTTTCATCTATATATTTTATTAAAACTTGATGTTGATATATGTACGAAAAAGGTGGAGGTGGGAGTGTGTTTTCGAGTAGGATGAGTTGATAGTCCACTTATAATATATTTTCCTACAAAAACTCTATATATAATAATTGGTTTGTGTATAACAACGGGCAGCGTAATTGAAAAGAAAATAAAATAAAAGTTTTTTGAAAAAATAATATGCCTTTGTGAACACGAATGACGAGAGCTAGATACTAGCAAATTAACTACTACTCCTTTGATTGCAATATATTTGGCAGAGAGAACCATACTGCATGCATGTCGCCACATACGATGGGAGGAAAAAAAAGAAATGGATAATAATCATTAATACGGTAAATAAAGAAATTAATGAGACAGAGGAGGAGGACAAGTACACGAAGAAAGTCGTTTGAACGTGACGAATGTCTCGTTATCGCATACCATCTTGTGACCATTTCGTTGGTTTATTTACTTGCTGATGGTGCCCCGAAATGATCGAAATTTACCGGCGTGCAAGGTCCAGTTGAATTCAAGATGAACTAGTGGTTCGACTCAAAATATGTTGGTTTCAAAAATTTTAAAGATTACTTGTCTTAATCAAAAAAATTATCCATGTAACATAATTTATTTTTTTTTTCATATGAGATGAAATTTTGATACATACACTATGGAGAAGTTTAGATCAAAGGCCGTGAGGTGGCAAATTGCAACTGATGGGCCAGACATATATTTTGGAGCCTTGAAGGTAGGGATTTTGATTCCGGCTCATTGTTTCCCCTAAATTCACCTTCACAAAATCTTATTCATATCTTTCAGATTTAACGTTCAACATGTAGTTATACGTTTAAAGAAATGTTATATTTAAAAAAAAATATTTCTTTCACACGTCAAATTTGCAAAATATAGGTAGAGGAGCAACAATGCAAGACAAACGATTAAAACAAGGTAGGGATGTGGACTTTTCATGCAGAAGGAGACGAAGCACAAAAGTCCACCTATGATTATCCAAGTCCATATTCCTCCACGTGCAAGCAAGACCGGTGTATCCATTTATTTTTCTTACATCAATTGAGAAAGCCATACAAAACTTAAATAAGAAAGTTTTTTAGGCGTAGGAGGGCCATCAAAAACTTATATCAATAAAGTTCACTCGCAAATAAAATCTATTGAAATGTATGTTAATCTATAGCTTTTTTTCACTGCGGACAAGTAGGCCCATACAATCCCTTTTTCTTTGCTTGGACAATTAAAATGTGGTCGTGTGTCCCATTGTTTATGCCTTTTTTCTTTGGCCCGCTCATGTCATGCAATGTTGGTGTGATAATCTTTTATTGATGTGATTAGTCTAATTTTTCCATCCTTTTCAGAGAAGGAAGTTACCTATGAAAGTGGGGCATCCAGCTCTAGCCCCAAATTATACGGGTCTCTGCATGAGCCAGATAAGATGGTAATAAGATGAGGTGGACATGATTTGCTCCGGCCATGTGGTGAACAATGGTGATATGAAAGGGCCGCGTCAAACGAAGAAGACAAGTTCGATTTATCGAGTGAGTTAATACGCTCACGTAGGGGCTGCTGTTGATCATGGAGTTGCAAGAATCGCTAGCTTCATGAACAAGAAAAGTTTCATGGAGTATATGTTGGTTATCGAAGCATTAACTCGGGTGGAAAGTATGTAGTAGAGTATGGGTCGCGTGCTGTTTTAAGCTTTTGACTGGTCCATACCTTCACAGGACACGCTCCTCCAAAGTGCTGTTGCACCCAACGGAAAAGATTGTAATGGCGTTCTAGTTTATTAGCTTGGTACTGACCTCATCTAGTCAAAATCTTTCTCCACGTTGGACGTTTTGGCCTCCGTACAGCCTAAACTAGAACCTGAAACAGGTTTCATACATCCCTTGTAATCTCTATCTCTAACACACACACACACACACACACACACACACACACACACACACACAGATGTGGTTTTCAGTGACTTGGCGCTGATCGCTTGTATGGTTAATGTGAAAAGGAATAAGAGGCAACCAACCAGACCAGTTCAACGCTCATGCACTCACATACTTCGTTCAAGTGGAGCTACAAAATATGACAACCACCACCACCACCACAACCACAACAAAATCGTTGCCTCCTATCATTTATAAAGACAATTTTCTCAAAAAAAACTAAAGTGACAATATGTTCGGAATTACATTGTTTGTTTTTAATTTATTACCTATTTAGTAACTACATTTGTACAAGATGACAATGATATCTTAATTACTAGATATAGTAAAAGTATAACTATTTCACTCTAAAACACAATATAAGACATCAGAATCAAATAAGAGAGTTATTTGGTTGGATATCTGGTAAACATTACTAAGTTTCAATTGTGTCTTATGAAAACTGAGTCGTTGTTTAGATGAATTCAAATTTTTAACATCACTTTATAATTTATCTCAAAACTTGCCTCATATAATATGAGTACTAAAGTGGGAGATGGATGAGACTTCAAACGGAGATAACAACATGGTGCTTATGGATGATAAGAACGGACGTTGTGTTTGTGTTCCTTACCATGCATGCAGACCTAAAAAACAAATGCTGCCACAAGTTTTCCAGGTTATTTGGTAAATGCCCACCTGGTTCCGTTGAAGTATCAACCATATATGTGCACCTGGTCAACAGGACGGCTGGTCACAAGACTTCACTGCTTAAAGTGGCCGAAGCCGATCGGTTTGCCGCTTACTATTCGCTGCGTCCACTTGACTATCAGACCAATACATTTTATTAAACAATATATTTAAAACAAATGCTGAAATTATCTACCACAAGAAACTTTTATAAAATTAACCCACAATCGTCATTTTGAACGAAGACATGACTGAAAAAACAAAAAAAAAATCAACATAGTCACCAGATAAAATGGTGATTGAACTAAAAATTTGAAATCCAGTCTAGTCACCATTCCAAGTGAAGATTGAGCTCACATTCAATTTTTAAAAAAATTAACCCAATTCTAATTACACTGTAAGTCAATGACTTTTTTCAGATCAATATCTTATAATATATAACCCTTATTGCTGATTCATGTGAACTAGTAGACTTGTAATATCAAAACAACTAAATGAACATAAATAAATCATCAATTGAAATTATATATCACAAAATATTATCTTTAAATTTTACAATCTTTTCGGGATCAATATCTTATAATATATTATTCCAATTGACGATCCATTTGTGCTGATCTAATTGTTTTAACTTCACAAATTTGTTGTTTCAAACGGATCATCAATTAGAATTATAGATTATAAAATATTGATCTTGGTAAAATTATAAAATTTAAGGACAATATTTTGTAAGTCATAACTCTGATTGATGATTCGTTTTTGCCAATTTAATTTTTTAATTATAAATTCACTGATTCAAATAGATCGTCAATCAGAGTTATAAATCATAAGGTATTGATCCTAAAAGAATCACCGGTACAATTAAAAATGAACTAGCTTTAAAAAAAAATTACACATAGTACCATATATTTGTACCCTACTGTCTATAAAACTCCATATTTTAAAAATAGTGCACATAACAGGGTTTTTTTTGGTTTTTCTACTTTGCCAATTTTCGTCAAATGACTATTAGAAGTGATGCAAAACTAATAGGTGAAACTCACTAGATGCTTAGGTGGTCAAATACATTGCCATTGGATGCCTAGGTGGATCTACAACTAGGGTCCACTTGTCTACACCACCCTCACTTACACTAGGACATGCTCTTCCCTCCTTGACAACCACCAAACTCTCCGGCGGTGGCCAAGATGACTACCCTCAACACCAAAGCATCAATATGTGCTCCCCTACATGATAACAGAGTGGGACGCAGCTCATGTCGTGCACCAGATAGAGCTCTGATGGATGGAGTTGGAGGCTGCACCTCACAGCCCTCGCCACTAGCCACTGAGCACGATGGGCTCCATTGCCATGACCACTCACTCCTACTTCTCCACCAGCACCTCGCCACCTAAGAACTTTCACATCTGATTTAGGGTTTAGTTACCCTCATGCACCATCATTGCCCGCTAGATCTCCACCCTCGCACCACATTGTCACCCTCGTGCACCATGAGTCGCCAACCTGAACCCCACCCACCAAATCTGGCCAGATTAGGGAGATGGTGGTGATAGCGAGATCTAGGCTTGCTTGAACTCCCATACACATGAGAGAAAATGGAGGCTACGCTAGGGCGGCAATACAATTATGGCAATGATGGATCTGGTTGATGGCCTGAGGGCGTGAGAGAGAAGCAAGTGCATGGTAGTTGGTTGGTCCATTGGCACGAACTCGCAACGAAGCAAGAGGTGAACACAATGAGAATTGGAAGAGCATTGAATAAGGGAAGAAGGAAAACTAACAAGTGAGCCCCAGCTATAGATCCACCTAGGCATCCAACAAGGTAATGTACTTGGCCACCTAAACACTTGGTGATCCCACCTGTCACTTTTTCAGCACTTCTAACAACCAATTGACAGAAATATGTGAAGTGCAAAAAAAAAAAAGCAAAAATAATCTACGTTATGTGCTATTATTTTTAGAACATGAGGTTTTGTGATAAAATGGTACAAATATTCGAGGTTTAGTGTAATTTCCTAACCGATCATCATTCCTGTGGTAACTAGATTAAATTCCGAATATTCAATCCAATCAACATTTTGGATGGGACTATGACTGATTTTTTGGTTTTTCAATTCTCTCACCATTTAAGATGGAAATTGCAGACTAGTTTTACAAAATTTTCTTGTTGTAGATAATTTCTACACTTTTTATAAGTGGATTATTTTAAAAAAATTCATACTATTTTCTTTAAGTTTCTTTCTACAATTTTATGTTTACCTTCTTATCATTGATTAACAGTCTCTTGCCCCTGGATCTGCCCTTAGAGCTAACTACGAATCTTTTTTTGAAATAACCCTTTAAAAAAAAACAATTACAAAACTAACTCCTAACTTTTTAAATTTGCAAAAATAGCCCTCTGTCGCGAACTGGGCCGCGCGACTGATCTTCAGTCGCTAGCCCAGATAGCGACTGATGACGTGGCACGGCCCAATACACCGTTGGCCCAACTCACATCTTTAGTCGCTAGCCCAGATAGCGACTGAAAATTGAAAAAAATACTTGCGGAGGTGGGATTCGAACCGTGGTCTCTCCGGAGAGAGAGCGTCTTAACCAACTAGACTACAACCAGTTTTTGTAATTTATTGGTATGGCATAGTTTTATATCTTTTCAGTCGCTATCCGGGCTAGCGACTGAAAGCCAGTGGAGCGTTGGGCCGTGCCACGTCATCAGTCGCTATCTGGGATAGCGACTGAAGATCAGTCGCGCGTCCCGGTTCGCGACAGAGTGCTATTTTGGCAAATTTAAAAAGTTAGGAGTTAGTTTTGTAATTGTTTTTTTTTAAAGGGTTATTTCAAAAAAATATTCGCTAACTACCAATCCCTGCTCGTCAGCAACCCGATCAGTGACAAGAGAGATGGTAGCAGCAGCAACAGCTGGGTGAGGGTTTAGAGGAACAGATGTGTTGGGGTTGGTGTTGGAGGCAATGGGAAGGGGAAGGAGGACGTCAAATCTGATTTGATTCAATTTCTATTAAAAAAACAAGTTAATTTCTTTGCATTTTTTTGTCCATAAAATCAAGCGGAAAAGACTGCCCTTACAAGTGTTCTTTTCTTTGCAAATTTTAAACCCGCTTGCTTGCAAGCTAGTGATGCAAACGAAGTTTTGTAAGTACTCGCAGAGTGGCTCTTACGAAAAGGATGGAATTTGGTGCGGTGTGGTTTTGTCAATGTGACATTGGTCCCTCGCAGCTGGTAAAAGTAGTTGACTGTGCTTCCTGAGCTGCCAGGTGTCCCTGTTCGCGTGGAGTAGAAAATATGTATCGGATACTCTTACACTGACGATGTAGTCGCACAGGCTTATCCAAGCCACAGGCTGCATAGTTCGATCCATTCCTTTCATACGCGTTTCAGATAAGAATGTACATACATACATGATACACGCATCGACTTTCTTCTGACATAAAGGCGGCCAAGATAATCCCACACAAACACAAAGCCCCTTACAGTTACACAGACACACACCATCCAAGTGTAATATTACAATTTCTCCGGTAGCAGTTCCATGTTGTTTCTTTTTCTCAAATTAAAATTGATGTAACTTCTCAGAGTCAAACATGTTTTAATTGTGTTTTTATCTCGCATGTATACATTAAGTTATTTATGTTTTTGATCCTCGTTTCATGCAAAAAAAAAAAAAGAAATCTGGAGTTGATCTCAAGTAATCTTATATACATATCTTCATTATCTTGAACTAACAAAATAAGATTAAACTTACACACATAATTGACTAGAGATCTCACAATTGATCATGTAACAATTTTTCTAGCAGTTTAGCCTCAAAAATTAAATCTACTTGATCCGTCGTATTGGCATAGGAGTAGACTATTTGTTTTTTTTTTTAACAGTTTCAATTTTTAGGTGGGTTAATCCATACGTGAAACTCAACATGTTGCATCTTTACATGTCCAATGCTATCATTTGGTCCACTTGCTCTATAATTGAGAACCAAACACACTCGCACATCTAGTGCTTTACAGATTTGAAGGGTTGTTTTTGGATGATACGCTTTTTGATGGGCCAGATTTACAGCTCTCAATTGAAAAATTCTCAAATAACCAACCTGAGCTCCTAGCCCAATTTGTTGTAGCTCAGTTTACATTGCTAAAAAAAACCTTAGGAGGTAAAAAACCTAACAACATGCAGAGAAGGCCCACTTTATATCTAGGCCCGAACACATTATTTTTCCTTTTTGAAAGCAGTATATTTGCTTCTCCTCATCTCAGATATCCACAGCGGATCTTGAGTCTTGAACAGTTAAAGACTAATTTGATTTATTAAAATAATTTAAACAGGAAAGAAGGGGGACAAAAAAAAAATGTAGTTATATCGAACAGAATAAACTTCAAGGATGGATGGAAGGGATGGAAGGAAATTAAGCAAGATACAAGTCAGAGTTCGATAACTGAATAATATATTTATGCGTCAGAATCGAAGTAAAAAAGAATGAGACAGGCTCTCATCTCACTTGCCTTATGACAAAAATATAGACCTTGCAATGGTCGCTAGAGTACAACTCCGAGCTGCATTCCTCGAGTATAGGCTAAACTATAGGCGGCTGAATGAACTGAATAAATAATGGGTAAAAATTGTGAATTTTGGGCAAGTGAAGCGCAAATCAAATAAAAGTCCTAATGGAAGATCAACGAGTAGGATATGAACTCACTGCCACAGATTTGTAAACTAGATCCAAAGCTATATGGTGATAACACTTTCCGATGTTCTCTTGCTAAAATGGTGCTGCCTATGATGAAGATGCAACCTCAATGGCACTACCAAGCGGCCATGCTGCTTCCACAAAAGCGTTGCCGTAACGAACCTTCTTCACCAAGTTAATCTCTTGGTAGGGGTCGACACCTGCGAAAAATGAAGGCAAAAGGAATGAGAAACATGTATAAAACCTAAAGGTGTTGTGATTCTTTTCCTTTGTATTAAGTCATACCAAATCCATCAACAAGTAAGGTGTACTGGTAGACAAGATCCATGCAAAGGTACGGGATGTTGTCCTTTTGGACACCAGGGTAGGTGGCCTGAGCATCCTTCACGTTTAATTTACAAGCACGTTTTGCAGCTTCTTCAAAGTTTGAGGGTTTAACCTTAGCAACTGCTGCCTTGGGGTTTACAAAACCAGCCTGAGCACAGACCAGGAAATGGTTAGATGTGTGCACTGACAATAATAGTAAGCCAGCAGCATCTAGCTTCAGATGCAGCACACTGCTAGTCACAAGACACAAAGCATTACCTCAGCTGCCCTATCAAAGAAAAATGATGCTACAAACAGATTCTTCTGTCCATCTCCACCACCACCATTCCACACACCACCAAAAGTGCATTTCATGTGAGTGCATGCTCCATCAACTTTAAGAGCTTTCACAGCATCATCCTTGCACTTTGAGTAACTTGCACCAGAAGGCGAAGCCGATGCCTCAAATGAATCATTACCATATTTGTATTGCCCTACAATCATAAGGCAATTAGTATTAAATACTACTATAGGAAGGAGAAACAAAACAGTAAACAACACAGTAAAATCAAACCACGTGACATGCCAACTAGAAAATTAAAACTTTGATATCCTCGAATTCTAGATTGGGAACATAGTCTGTCAATGGAAATGATATGCTTTTTATTAGGACCATGCTTATACAGAACCGTACATATACTTCTATAAATGATGATTGATGGAAGGAAATATTCTCAAGGAAAACCAATTAGATGGATATTGTTTACTTCTTGGAGGATGCCCTACATAGAACAAGCTTCAGGATAGCCTCTTTTCATTAGCCTGATTTTGTTCCATGCTATTTGCCCAAATGCTGGCACAATTTCTAGATTGACAGGATTTTTTTATATTAATTTAAGATTCTAAACAGAAAAAGGGAAAAGAGAGGCACATCAACTATATATTCTGTTAGAGGATCAGAGTAGAAGTAAACAGCCATACCATGATGTCCCTCCAATACACAGTTGCTGTAACCATTGCCGTTGCCTGCTTTTAAGATCTCTGCTCTAGCCGCCAGCAAGCCATAACGCAAGTAACTGTGGATAACAATGTTTTGCAGTTATATGTATGATTAAAACTCATCTTATTTAGACAGGAATAATTGCATGATGTCAATTCCAAGACTTGTTCATCAAACAGCAATACAAATCACTTTATGTTAGATTAAGTATTAATAGAACAGATGTAGTGATTTCTCTGTTAAATCGCTGGAAACGTAACAGGCTACTATATGCAGTTAAACTGCTCCAGATGACTGTCAAACTGTTTTTTAGGTTGCAGCTTTACAAAGAAAAATGTCTATAAGTTTGCTTTGGCCCAAGTTTTTCACACTTGCATGAAGTCATTGTATTTGCACATGTATCTTGCATGTATTTTCTGGATTGTTCATCATCTGATAGCAACTTCCAAAACTGCGGCAGTCTTCCTCTTTGCAGTTATAGATGACCTACGAGTCCAAATACTAGACATTTGCAAGACGGTCCCACTAGCAGTCTAGCACAGTCTTAATTTGGTCATGAAGACTACTTTCAGGGCCCTATCTAGATTACTACTAATCACAAGGTTTGGAAATTACGGGATAGTTTCTTTGCTCAGAAAATATCAATAGTAAAAAGCTTGATAATCTTGTTTGCAACAATCAATTTGATGCCAACCTGTGAACATAAAGGTAGTAGGTGGTTCCTTTAAGTAACAGCTTCTTAACATATGAATCTTCACCATCTGACGGTTGGGGAGCCTTTGCCGCATCCTTTTCTGCGATAGCATATGCCATTTGGACAGAACCACCACCAAGATCGACGACTCCAACTGTGTCTGAGTAAGTCTTTCCCAAATTTCTCAACAAATAATTGATGGTAACCTACAAGAACAAAGAAGAAGCAGCATCCATGTTATTTGCTTTCAGATATCCTCCTAAAGTTGTTTTCTCAAAAGAACAAATGCAGAGAACAGGTGTAGATACACCAAATAAGTTTTTTAATCTGGAGTTTTTGAAATATAGTAACTTGCAGAACAATTGAAAGAATCATAGCGCATAATAAAATCCTAGAGCATATGACCAGGCAGCATCATACCCACTGAAATGCACCTTCCTGAGATCCATCAAGAACAGTCACCCAATTAGGTTGGGATTTAAACGAACTCTTGTCACGAAGGAGATCCCTAACCTGTGCATTTGGGGATTTAGTGGTGATCAATATAACATTAACGGTAATCAAATAAAATTTTCACTAAACCAAAAAAATAAAACAGAAAAGATACATTCTCTAATCCTACTAACAATGCCAAGACATTGCAAGCCAAGCACAAGTACAACATTTACCGCTTGCAAAACCCGCTCGGACTTTTCAGTTCCCAATGCTCTCAACCCCGCTGTGGCCTACGCAAGGATTAGATTTAGACCATCAAACACCCATTACAAAATCTACTACCATTCTGTAGAATTAAACATGGCACTTGAGATGGAACCACATCACTCACCCCCACTCTGACAGGCGTTTGCCCGCGCAGCTCCGCAGGAACCACTCTTTTCGCCTCCTCCAGAAGAGAGACGAGCGACTCGGCGGCCTGCTGTGGGTCCTCGGCGTACGCGCTAAGTCCTGGTTTTATCTGCACGCAGACGAAAATTTAAAAAAAAAAAAGAAGAAGAAAGAAACAACTATCATACAGATCGTAAGATCCAAACCAGATCCACGCAACTGATCTGATCAATTGGTCAATCGTAAATTACCTGAACGAAGAGCTCGATCTCATCGCCGATGTTGACCAGATCCAGGTTGCTGTCGAAGCAGAAGACGTGGACGCGGCTCCCGGAGCTCCCGGCGTCAAATATCACCGCGTACTTATTCGATAAGGCGACACCGCCCAACCCTCCAGGGCCCCACCTCCTGCCGCCGGCGTTGGATGCCGCGGGCGAGCGGGGCATGAAGAGGAGCACGAGCGAGACGAGGAGGAGCGGAGCGAGGAGGACGAGCAGCATGCCACGGTAGCGGTGGGCGCGGTCGGCGAGGGTCTCCGGGCGCACGCCGGGCAAGGCGGAGTAGCGGCGCATCTTGCTGACGTCAGCGAGGTCAGGGGCCGAGGGCGTGCGGTAGCGGATGCGACCGGTGCCGGGCGACGCCTTCACCCCCTCTGGCTGCGCGGGATCCAGGGCTTCCGTTCCTGCCAGTGTCGGTGCGCGCCTGTGGGATTCGTGCAAATCTAGCACCTTTGGGGTTGACTTTGGAATTTGGAATTGCGTCCGGATGGGAGGAGTGGTGGTGGGAAAGATTATGGATATCGTTGTATGGTCTTTTGGGATCTGTTGCGAGGGGGCGAAGGGACGGTGCTGCTCTCGCCGGGCTCGCAACGGAGGGAGGGAAGGGCGGGGAAAAGAGAAACCGGTGGTTTGGAATGGGTCGGTGTTTTATAGCGCGGTTCGGAAGGGCGGGGTTGCTTCCGAGTTCTTGCTGTGTTTTGCGCGCTTGCCTCTTCCCTCCGGTCTCCATGTTTTTTTCATGATTCCGATTAATTTGCATGAATAAATTGTTTTGGAATTGTTGCAGAAGTTAAACATGCACCTTACGATTTGATCAGTACATCTATTGGGAATGCCTTTTCATTGCTCAAGTTTCTTAACTATACTTGAAATAGCAGAAATACAAATGGGATTTTACGGGTGTGCTATATGGTCTGAAATCGCACCGTGCAATGTGTGCGCAATATTATTAAGCTTTTTTTTACAAGTCAATTTGGGACGGCTTCCAATAATTTGAGATGTTCTTGTAATTTGCAAAAGTAATTGAATGTACCAATCTATATTGATTTTAGTTGATTTTAGGTGATCCATCGGAACTCGAACTAACCTCAAAGGGACGCTGAGGCACCATTTGTGAGAAGTGAGGACAACTGGCTCAAGTCTTGGGAAGCCTTCACAGCCAATACAATTTACAAATAATTCAAAAAAGAAAAAATTTACAATTTACAACTTAACACTAAATGGGCTCAAGCGACTCCAGAAGCATCGATGGGGGGATTGGGCCAGCCCACAGGCCACGGGACCACCTCGACCCTAAAACCTGAGCTTACGGGCTAACCTATGTTCAAGTCAGGCCGTCAGGGTACTGTTTGTTCAGACTTTCAGACTGGACTGACGGTCGATTCGTTACGTTGGGCCGAGCGTAAAAACAATTGGAATTTTGCGGTCCGAACAGGCCTTTTTTACCTCAATTCAGCGGAAGCGGGCTGACGGCAGTGGAGGTAGCCAACGCATGCGCTGCGAAAGAGATGGATTTTTGCGGTCCGAACAGGCCTTTTTTACTTCAATTCTTATTTCTGCGCAACCAAAGTGAGCGGACGGCAGTGGTGCGGCCTTGACGCACTCCGCACGTGGAGACGGTCATGGTCCCATCTCAAGGATTGCCCCGTGGTATGATTGATTTCAGTGCACGTTTTCTCTCGCTTCCCATGGACTTCCACATGATACTTTTCTCTCTACATTCTGGTTGTGGGCCTCGTGGCGGGTCAACTTAGTTGGTCAAGGATAAAGAGTTGGATACGATACAAGCTTCCATGTGCTATACGAGAATCGAGATAGATCATGTACCCAGTGACCCGTTTCCCATATTTTAAATAAAATTGGCGAAATATCTTGATTGTGGAAACACGAGCTTGGATATCTAGGATAGAGTAAATTGCGTTAACAAATTTGTAATGCTGACTCATTTCAGTTCATTGATAAACTTTGAAGATACCACATCTCTCCATCTTACATAGTTACATGTAATGATGTAATGGAATCTAGATTGAGATGGTGTACAACATAGCAAGCCATGTAAGGTTCTCCGTTTATGTGGCATGGGACGCACCAGGTGATCCTGGTATGTTTCTTTATAGGATTTGCGATGGCAATAAAGTAAGGGGATAGTTCCTGTCTCTGTGTCCACCTCCGCCTCCACTGAGGGTCCCGATACCTGAAGGGTTCAACGAGAGGGTCGGCGGGATCGATGAGCACTGGCGATGGTCAAAGAGGGCTGGCGAGAGTCGACAAGGGCGGTGCGAGGCGCTGAGCGGCGGAGGAAGGAGGAGAACTGTCGCGCCCCGAGACTGGGACAACGACTACTCCTGTAGAGACCTAGCTCGCTGCAGTTAGTCCCATTCTCACAAACCTTTGACTTCTCAGGATGAGTCAAACACAAGAGTATATTACATTGCAACAGAGTACTCACAAAATATTAAGCAGTGTGGCCTGCTGGCCTTAATATTACATAAAGAGGATTACAATGCCTACAAGGCATTCAGGGTTTAACAAAATATTTAACTACGCAGCAGAAGATAGGTGACCCTCCCACAAAAGAAGTTGACGGTAGAACAACACACTTCAAGGTTCTGGCGGAACTGATTCTCCTCCTTCTGGATCCACGTAGTACTCCGTGCCATCATCTTGATCAAAGTAGACTCCATCTATTGAGTTGAATGTTGCAAGGGTGAGCACTTACGTACTCAGCAAGTCATAGGTAAGAGTAGATACATATAGTAGTGACGATATGAATCTAGACTAGTCAAGAATTATGGATATTTGTAAAATAATCTTTTCCTTTCTCATCTCATCTTATGGCAGCACTTTTCATAATATAACATCATCATTCATGTTCACTAGATTATAGCACTACCGCGACACGTCGACACACGACAGCCCACGGCAACACTCCTTATCATGACAACACATGTCATTTGGGTAATCTTGATTAAATATATTTTATTTAGAAAATAGTACTTGTGTCACACCCCGTGGATTTAATCCACCGCAGCAGACTCCTATAAAACCCGGGAGCTCGGAGTATTCGAATACGTTTTTAACTCTGCAGAGAGGTACCAATTTACCCGCAAGATATTCCACTTTCAAGCCCATCCTATCAAAATGATTAGACCCCTCCTCACAACCATGTGTGAGTGGCAAGGTGGAGATAACAAGAACTTTTGTTACGCATCACTTACAATTCACCCCCGACCCTGTGGCTCTCAGCGAGGCACAGTTGTGGCAGGTTGTATCCAAACCTCCACCCCTTTGCTTATTCCCATTACTGGGTCAGCGTGCTTGATCACCTTCAGTGATATGTGTGGGAGCCGCGCTCCGTGTTTATCGTGCATCACTACACATCTCATGCAGGGGTTTCATGTGCGATCCACATAATTACTTGTTCAGGCCTGTCCCATACCAGGCTTGCGGTTAGCACGTTGTTCATGCCACTAGACGCACAACACAAGGTTCTAGTCCTTATATGCCAGTGACAGACCATCCACAACCCTGCACCTTCAGTGCCTGCATTCCTTTGCAGTCTAGCACCTCCAGTGCTACAGCCATCCATACCATTTTTCTGGTCACGGCTAGGGGTTTTATTTCATGAATATAAGTATATAATACATATAATAGTTCATGGCTCAAAACTTGTTTATTTCACATTTCACAGATAACCAGTCTAGTACTGCCAATTCATAAATCAATCATTCTCAATCTTTTACATGCAATATTGCCTATATTCAAGGTTATGTTTTAGCAACATTTAAAATATAGGTTCAAGATGACCAAGGATATGACTTGCCTTCCGCGTCGTAAGATACAGCAGTTGACGTCGGATTCGCAGTGAAGTCCTCGAACTCGGGCTCTTGATCTGCTCTCCAATCAAACAAACAACCAATAATCATAATCTTTTCAATACATTATTATACTATATGCAAAGATGCAAAGATAAAGTCTTGATGATTCTGAAATGATTGGGTTTAGAGGCTGATTAGGGTTAAGTTAAGGAAACCAATGTTAAGATTAGCTGTCAAAGGTTTACAAGGTTCCAAATGTCCCAAAATATCAGAATGATATCAAGGTTGCGACTGGTTCGCTCAAAAACAGCGAACGTCTTTAGGTCGACATTCGGTTCAAAGCATCGACATAGGGTCGATGAATGATAGAAGGGTTATCTCAACTTGTGGTAGTAGAATAAAATGTAGATCACAACTCTACAAATTTAGTGGATAAAGTGGATTTCAAATTACACAACCAGAAGTGGGTAAACAAGGTCAATGCCACTGGCTGACAAGCTCTGGCATAGAGCTGACAATGCCAAAAACTAGGGCTTAGCATAATTTTTGATCTGGAGCTCCAAATGATGCACCACTTTGTCTGGGAGGTAGGCTTGAGTAACAGGAACAATTAAGTCAACAGGATCTAGGGCAAGAAATGGCTGGAAAGCAAGAAATTTGATGATGAACAGAGATGAACTGGCTGCACTGGAGCAGTTCTGGACAAGATCTTGGCATGGCTGTAACTCCCAATCTAGGCCGATCTAGGTGTCGAGCTAGAAGACAAAAATGCTCAGGAGGCTAAGGCACATCTAAATGACAAGGTTTCGAGGGCTGAAAAGGCCGGGAACACTTTTCCGGTCATCGGCGCCGAAGAAGAGACACTGCTGATTGGGGGTTTTTGCTACAGGCCAAAAGAACTTAATTCCTTGCTTGGAGAGCATCTAGGAGGTATAGGGAAGCTTCTGGTAACATCAAATTGACCGGAGGATCACCGGAGAAGCCTGGCGACGATCGCCGGTTTCTGGTGAAGCTTAGGTTAGGGGAAAACTTTGATTCTTGCTCAAACTGGAAATCTAAATACACAGGCTTGCTTGATTTGGCTTACTGATCAATTTTTATTACAGAATTGGGAGCTAATTTGGAGTAATTCGAGCTACATTGCCGGAACAGGGCAATCTTCGACTTTCAGCCATTTCCGGCGATCACCGGCGTTAGAGTCCACCGGAGAGCAATTAGATGCTACAGTACAATCAGGAGGATGAGAGGTACTCACTGCTAGCTTCAATTTGGCAAGAGATGCAGTGAAGTGAGCTGGCACCGTGAGCTTCCTCGACGGCTCACCGGAGAAGATGACTGAAACAGCGAGAGTTGGAAATTTAGCTGGTTTCTGGTGAAGTATGGAGAAGCTACTGTACACAGTAGGTTTAAATAGACCAGGCGAAGATGGCGAAGGGGAACAATGAAGTGATTTGCTGCTGTGATGAGATTGCTTGCGTGCTGGAGCAGTAGCGGCGAAGAAACAGCAAAAGCGGTGATGCGACGGCGACAAGCTTTCAACTGATCACAATGTCGCCTCATCGGGACCTGGCAAAGCTTGTAGCAAGCGGTGGCGACAAGTACTGGCACGGCGAGGCTACGTGGCGATGGATTGCTGACAAAGTCGCTGCTGGTCGCGCGCGGGAGCAAGCGCTGGTCGTCGACGTAGCAGCGGCCTTGCCACGGCACCAGCTGGAGCGAGGACACGTGCGTACTGGCATGCACGGTCACAAGTGCGGCGAAGCTTCACCGGCGGCGAACGTGCACGACGCAAGGAAGCAAGACACGGCGATCTCTGGTCGTGCGCACAGCAGTATACGGCCTGGTCGAAAAAGGACTGAACTGCAATTTCAATTCTTTGAGTTTTGGACTGAAATGTAAATCTGGAGATTTAGAAGGTTTAAACTGAAATTGATTTCACTAATCTGGTATATTATATTCAACAGGATATTTGGCAAAGATAAATGATAAGATTTTACACATTTGAATAGTTTTCGATACAAACTGAAAATAGGGTAATTTAGGGTAATTGAAATCTGAATTTCATTTGATTTTGAATTCTGGCACTTGGGATGAGATTTTGATATCTGCACAGAAGAGAAACTTGTGGCAAATAGCATTTTGAGAAGATTTGCCGAAGAAATTCTGAATTTGGAGTTAATCTGGAGATTTCAGCCTTTCTGGGTTTTCAGATATCAGATAAGGACTATTTTGCGATAATTCTTGGACTGATTTGTGAAAAGAGTCTAGATGATGAAATCTGGCTGTCAACTTTTTAGATTAAGGTATTGACATACCCATGATTATATTCCAGGAATAATCTGGTCTGAACTTGGTCAAGATTTTGATTAAATCTGTATTTCTGAAATTTAGGGTATTTGGGTAATATAAGGTATTTCTGTTTTCGAAAACAGAAGAAGTTAATAAATCTGGATTTTAGAGATAAAATTGGATCTGGGTTCTGAAAACTTTTAAGTTCAAAGTAACTGATAGATCACATCTGAACAATCTAATCTTCATTTGAGGTCACAGGATAGATTTTGGAGATTTTAGGGCTTGAGATAGAAACTGATCTGGCTAGTACTACAGATACATGCATGCATGCTATTGATGAAAAAGGAAATTTTCACCCCTAACTCAGGGCGTTACAAGAACCAGAAGAGAAATGGAGAATAAATCTAGAGTTTTTGGGTTACTTTGCTTTTTGTAATGCGGATAACGGGTAACGGGTTGACAGTAATTTTTGGATCGGGGTGGATTTTCAAATTCGGGTATTGATTTTGTTAACTTGATCATAAAATACTCACGAGTATTAATTTTTTCTCATTCCCGCGTCGCGGGTATTGATTTTTTCTCATACTCACACCCACTGGTTTGGGTACCCCGGGGACGAGTATTACCCACCCGTTGCCATCTCTACGTGGGATATTTGACAAATAATCATAAGCAATACTACTTTCAAATAAAATAAATTCACACGAATATATGTAATTGATGTGACATTTTAAATCATCATCTTTTTATTCTGCACCATAATATTCATGCAAATGTAATCATATCAACTAGCATGCAAGTGCTACCAGACCAAAGCATCTTTAAGGGTCCATCTTGAAGCCTAATTATGTACGAGGCAAAGTATACATCACTTGGAAAGTGCCCCTTTACTTCAAGTGGAAAAAGAGGAATTGAAAACTTGATGTTGTTCCTTCGCCCAAAAGAAGAGTGCAAATTATACCATATAGCTCCTTTGACTTACATAGCAGTCTTGCTTAGGCTGATTACCCGACGCCCGTGATTAAAAACTTTTTTTTGGCGTGCGGCAGGAGCGTTTCTTTTATTTTTGCGCAACTAAATTATATATATTTTTTATTTTTTAATTTATGAATTAATTTAGTTTAAATTATATCTTGATTATATTGAGAAAATTGTAGATTTTTAAATTATCTTCATATAAAGATTAAATATTATCTATATTCAATTTTAAAATTAAAAAATATTTATATTTTATTAAAATCTCTTAAATTTTAATAAATATTAAATTTACTCGTGAACTCCTACAATAAAGAGTGTTTTACTTCACAGCTTTAGTCCATTCAATCTGCATTGACAGATGTAACTTGCCTTTGCGACGTGACAAGCCACATATAAACTCCTGCCAGGTATGCAATGCCATTGTCAAAGATCAAAACATCTTTCTGGCGTCGGGACAGCGAAAAACAGTGCCCGGACGTCCAAATCTGGTGTGCATGGGGCTCGTTCCTAACCGATTGACCTCGGTAAAGAAGCCGCCGCCATTACTTTTTTAGCGGCAGCCAACAAAATCCTACGCAAACGTCCTCGCGAGTAGCGCCCGTTTCCTCCCCCACCAGCAATCACTTCCAACCGACGCCACCACCGTCACATCCCCGTCTCCATCACACGAAGTTAACATGCCACCACCCTCGTCATCCCCTCCTCCTCCATTCCCTTCTCTCTCCCTCTCCTCGTCTCCCAATCTCCTATCTCAAATCCTAGTTCTAACCTAACCACTCCTCCATGGCCTCCTCCGCCGCTGACTACCTAGACGACGACGACTTCGACGAGTACAACCCCCACCCCTACGGCGGCGGCTACGACATCACCGCCACCTATGGTTCTCCTCACTCCCCCTCCTCCTCCATTTGCTACCCCATCTCCTCTCCCGCCTCCGTCCCCGTCCCCACCCCTCCGCCGGCGGTGTCCTCCCCTGTCCCTCGGTCGCCGCCGCCTGTGGCGGAGCCGTACTACTGGCCTGAGCCGTACGACTATGGGGAGGCGCAGCGGGAGCCGATGTACGCCACGCCGGAGGTGTTCCGGGGGTGGCCGTACTGGGCGGGGGCGGTGGGGAGCACCAGCTGCGGGCGTGATTACTGGAGGCAGTGCATGCGGGGGTTGGATTACTTGTTTGGGCACTCGGATGGGTACGGGGAGCGGCTGATTGGGGTGGACTGCCACGGTGTTCCTGTGTACGCGAGCAGGAAGGGCCGCTCAGAGGAGGCCGTGGTCGTCGAGGTGGCGCCTCCGACGGTCGGGACGGTGCAGTCGTACGACACCTGGGACGAACCAGCTCAAAATAATGTGAGAAAATGGTTCTAGCTCGGTCGTTGATACGTTGTTATGTTGTTGCTGTTGCTGCATTAGTGTTAAACTGTTATGGTCCAAAAGAAAAGTATTAGTTTGCTACATACAGCATTCGGATTCATGTATGATGAGGATTAATTTGCCAATTCTTACTGGCTGCTTTCTGTGTTTGTCGGAGACAGCAGCTGTCCTGGTACATTGATGCAAGAGAAACAACACATGCTTCTGGCCAGCCTATTAACAACTCCTACGATAGGTCTTGTGAGCAGTCTTACGGTCTTCACGGTGCTTTGGACGAACCTACTTGGTTTCCAAAAATGAGCTACCCATCTACATTAATTAACCCATCAACAATTCCTAAGGAGGTTCGCCAAAAGGAGGAATTTCAATATCAGGTATTTTTGAGCAATTGATAGGAATGAGCAACCTGTGCACTTGAACGGCTAGCCATCTACATTAATTAACCCATGCACTGACTTGTGCCACTGTCATTGTCTTATTATGCCCTCTTATAATGTTTATTCCAATCTCTGTATCACAATTTACTTATCTTATCTAGCCTCAGACCTATTCAACTGCACATTGTGCAATCTGTTAGAAAGAATCATTACTCACAAGCAGAGCAAAATGAAACAAACAGGTGCTTTATACTTTCAATTGGAGATGCTTTCTGATAGACTGGATTGTTTAATCTGTAGTCCAGTTTACATATATTTTCTAATAACATTCAAGATCATGCAGTATCTTTTCCGTATGTCTATTAACCATTTTTACTTTCATGTAGGAGTTTTGCTCTTATGATGCAGAGAATAAGATTATGACTCAACCTATTTACTGTTACAATCAGCACTTCTGTGAACAACCTCTAAATGTTCAGGTTGAGCCTCCAGAACCAGTTTGTTCTCAAAAGTTGGAATACTATGAGGTTAGTTAGCTACTGATGCTATTTACTCAGTGTTTAATCTGGTTATTGTGGAGCATGGTTGTCCCGGTTCAATATGCATTTCTAATTTGATACCACATGCATTTGCTTGTTCGTGTTGAATTCATCTGTCTCACTGAAAAGAATACTATGTTTCTCCATATTCTCATGATTATTAACTATGCTATATTTTGATTCTGGTGTAGAACTATTCAACGTACGATGACCGAAGGGATATCCATGTTTTGGAAACTTCAACACATTCGTATGAGATACAGTCCTATGCACAGATATCTGATGAACCACTCGAACCTTTTAAGCCGTCTTGGTCTCAAAATTTGGGCTATTATCAAGCCTGTATAGAAGGAGAGGTTCCTGAATATGACAATGTAAGATTATCTGCTTATATCTGTGCCCTGCTACGTGTATTTTTCATCCTCCATGTTATTTTCGACTAATCTTATTAGTTCTTCATGATGGACTTCCATGATATACGAAAACCATTTAGATAGAGATAAATTGGTGGTATTATAGCTTCTGGTGTAGATGCTCAACACAGGAGTTTTTTTTTTTTTTTTTTTTATAAGCAATGAAGCTTGTAGTCATGAGCCTTTGGCATGTTCTAAAGGCTGAACATTTGGTGCCATTGTTGAATCTAAGAATATGCTGCTCTGATCCTATGATGGAATGAATCACTGTTTTCTTAGTGTATAATTTTTCAATATCTACTTTATTCATTATTTAACTTGCAGCATACGCTGGCATCTGGTGTATACGGGGATATGGGAAGCTTATTTGTGTCTCCCTTCTATCCTCAAGAAGTTCATTATGAGCAGTTTCATGTTGATGAGCATGTGTCCTCCCAGCAAAATTGGCATGATTTAAGCAACTGGAATGTACCCTCGGAAGATGCTTCTCAGATTACTAAATCGGTGAGCAAAGTGTGCAAGCTAAATAGTGATGCTCATATAAATTTTGATAGGGTGTACTGTCTGATCTTTTCTGTGATTTACCTGTTGCTCTCATGTTCATTTGAATTTGCTATCATATATTAAATTACTAATGCTTTTAGTGTAATTGAGCTTGATCTGTGTGAACTAAAGAAAACTCATTAACCGTATTGCCTGTTATTGCCGCTGATTGTCTTTTGTAGGACACTAAAGAATTCACTGTCATTTTTTTTTTCTCTGTTATCGAATACCATAAATGATAAATCATAATGTACTGTTCTCCATGACGTGTGCTGTGAATGAATACATGTCTCTCAGGAAGCTTCCTTGTGAATTGTGATACAAATACGCCCTTCTTTATGTTAAACAAACATGAAATCACAAAAATGAATTACATTATATTGGATTGGAACTCTTCAATTGCCATCTCACTGGACTGAGGTACCACATATCTTTCTTGCTTTGGATTTAGCTGGCAGTTCTCTTTATTTAGGTACAGTGATGTTGTGTTGGCAAACTAATATTTGCTTATTCTCCTGGGCAGAATGAGCATGATTGTGTTTGCATGCCAATGCAATTATTCTGATACCTTGAACTTGTTTCAAGCTTTTGCTAGACCATTTGCTCTTCCTTTTACATCGCTAGGTTCACTGCCTTGTTAACAGTAGATTTTTCTTTTCCTATCTGATGGATGACAATCATGGTATTTGTTTTATATGTTTCAACAAGCTTTTGTTAGATTTTCTACCGACATGTAGTTTAGTGTATACACAAGATTTTATGGTTGAATCATCGGTGTGTGCATCTGTTCATTCACATTTGTCATTTCTCTTCGTTTCTCATGACCTTGAGGTACCTTTTTGGCAGATCAATCAAAATCCATTTGATTTTCAGCATGTGCTATCTTTACATGTGTAGAACAAATCCATTAACCATGTATAACCGGCAGGTTGATGATTCCAGCAGTCTGAATGGTTCCTTCTGGCCCTTTGGAGACTACTCAACGTGCACTGTGTAGTCTTTATTGTTGCAATATCACTTCGATATCACTTTTGCACATTTGATTTACATTTACTTGGGCAAGTGTAAATAGCGACTTGTATTATGTAAGAGATTATGTAGTAAATGTATGTAGATAATAGATACAAATTACAATGTAAGACCATTGACTGCATTGCTGATAAGAGTTGCATTTGCTTGTACTTCTTCTCAGTTTGTCTTGCTGATAAGTGTACATTCTCTCTTACTGAGACTTGCTATGTATCATAAAGGAATTTTCTATTCTCACTCTTGTGAACACTAGTAAGGCTATGCTTCATCGGGGGATGCCATCCCAAGTCTACCATCCTAGAATACTCCAAAGTCTTTGACAGTATGTTTGGCTTTGTCCTAGTTTAGATTTATCTTATCAAATGGCTTGAGGGTTCATAGCTCACATCTCATAAAACTAGTTTATCTGATATGCCTTAAAATGCCGTTAGGATAAACCTATCTTAAGTCTACAAACTTTAAACCCTAATATAGCATTCTTCATTGGCTGAATCTTCTCTGTTGAAGGGGTACTTAAATTTTTTAGTTAAGCCTGAACATAAACTGTCGGCCCAAACTTTTATCTTATTTTCCTGATAACCCAGAGCTCTAACTCGGCCAGGCAAGGCCTTAGCTGGACTTGGACCACTGGTGAACGATCTCTTGTAGCAGGTATAGAACATAGCGAGCTATAATATTTGTGACTGTCCTACAGGCCTGTTTCAATTTGCATCGAGTTCTGGCTGAAGGTTACCAGGTTACTGAATTTGGAACCAAAATAAATGTGCTCATCAGGCTCCTCTCTCATGTTCGGTGAGATTTTTCTTCATGGTACTTAATCCCATGTCTCTTGGAAATTTCTTTTTTCAGGTAAATTTCCTGTTAGTCGTCTTCCCTGTTCAGATGTTGCAAAGTTATGGAATCCCAGTATCCAACGTTTGATATCTAGGACATGTTTGTCCTTTAATTCTGCATTCAAGTATAACAATGCTGGTATGCAGTGACAACCAGTCCAAGAATTGTACTGTTTCCAGGACTTCAAACTTCCTTCAAAACTTCATCAAGAAGCAACAAAAAAAAGACTTGAAACTTGGCATCTATATCCTGTTAGAGATAGAGCTTCATTTCTTGATTACAAAAAAAAACATAATTATAGGTAATAATTCATTTTTGGTATCTATTAGGCCCACAGGTTACTGCTACTCAACAGGAGAACTTTGGTGGTTAACACTAAATATCGGTGCTTGCTATTTCCAGGTCAACTCTCTGGGCCTGCTTGATATGGCCCAATTGGCAATCCTTCCTGTTGGCAGGGCCCTTCGTGGCGAAGATGGAGAGAGATGATCCAAAAAATATAACATTAGTTCCAACTCCAGGGCAGGATTTTGTGGCTCACTGTAAGTTATATCTAACATTTATTTGAATAATGCACCTTTGGAAGCCTTTTTTTTTTCTTTCATTAAACGTTTAAAGAGGCTTCACGTATTGGTGGAACCCTAATCTCCCGATACATGTTTTCTCCTATGACATGAACCAATTGATTGACTAATGCAACCAACCAAACTGGGAGTGAAAATTTTTAAGCAGTTGCAAGCTCATTGTTTCTTGGCACAACTAACAAATCCACACAAGGACCACTTTCTTATATACAATTTTTTTCCCTATTCGGTGGATGGTGATCAAACAAACCTTACACAGTGTTAGCTACAAGAATCTCCTTTTACATTTCCTGCTTTGTTATTGATAATTCCTGGGCTTTTGCACTTAGCTCCAGGCGCGTGTAAAGGTGCATCAAAAGGTTCATCTTACTCCTGCAATGGGACTAAAATGGCAGACCCACTCATTGAGAGTGGATTTGTTTCTGATATTCCTTTCTTTACCGGAATCACGATCATTTAAATAAGGTTACCTTACCCTGGGGAAAGCAAAGACATGCCATAGAAAATAGAAATATACCAATGGATCTTAAGACCATCATAGCTTTAACCTTTACTCTTGCGGTGCCTAGTTGAGTTGCTGTACTCCCTGGAACTTTCTTTTTTATTTTGCAAAATCCTAGAACTTGTTTGTAATCTGTAGAAAACCAAACACCTTTTGCATTTCTCTCACTGTTTGGCTGAACTTTTGCTTTTCAACTACCAGTAAACAGTGTGTCACAAAAGTTGAGTCAAACAATACACCAACTGTTATCATGATCCTTCAATTCCTGGAGTTGGTACTATTAAGTATTTAAACTACTGACTTTTAGGTAATGCAACTAAAGGACATTCTGACAAACCTGAAACTATTTAAGACAGTTGTTATTACTTCTTACTAGTAGCATATCATAGCTGCATGCAGGTGAAGTCAGGATACTTTTACCAAGAGTAACTCCTCTGTGTGCATCTCCATTTTTAGCAGTTTAGCTAAAGGCATTTCATAGAAGAAGCATGCCAACATGGAACTAAACTAAGGCAAAAAGTAATTGCAATACCAAACACAATCCATTATTATTTCCCTCATTAAGGCACCAAACTGCGATTTAGTTTTTCATGGTTTGTTACTTTTTGGGACATGATGGTGGGGACATGTCATATGTGCTTTTTTTCTTTTTCTTTTACTTTGGTGGCGGCTACTCGCTACTTCTACTCTATATTTTAAGGTTGGTGCATGAAGACAAAGACAATGAACATTATTGTGAACAAATAGGCCCGACTTCCTAAATAAATACAGAGCATATAGGCCCGTAGATTATCTGATGGTTCTGATCGGATTCCACTAGTTATTTAGTTTTGTTGGAAATGTATCTTATTTTACTTGTATTAAATTTAAAAAATTACTAAAATTCTTAATTAAATTAAATTATATATTTCTTTTTAAAGTTAATATTAGGATTATAATCTATATAATACTATGTGAGTAGGTACAGGGGCATAAACTAAACATAATTTAAGAAGATCAATTCGTACTAGAAATAAGAGAGACATACAAAGGACAAGAGACTAAATGTTTTCTTAAATAATTAACTCTTTCAGAGGGAGGAGTCCAAAGAACACGAGAATTGGTTAACAACGTCAATCTTTTCTATTTTTTTTAAAAATTGTGCTTAAGAATTTGTATTTTTTTGTCAGTCTTTTCTCTTTTCGATTGTCGTTGCTTCACCGTTATTATCTATAATTTTTTCTACTATATCTTCTAATTCACGTTCTTATTATTGTGTGTACCTAGACTGTATTTTACGAGATAGAATCTGATATGAAACTGGGGTCCTAACAAGTTCAATTATTCAAAAGAAAAGAGCAGCAGATTATACAGAACGACCAAAGGTGTCATTTGAATTGGAGAGGAGGCTAAAAATTATAATCTCTAAATGGGAGACAAATGCAACGAGGCATGGTCACATCTACCTGAAGGCCTCCACAGGATAATGGCAGCGACTTGTCTGCTCTAGGCTAGTGTTTTTTCTTACCATCAAGTAAAGATCCAATGTAGCTCTATTTGATCATCAAGTAAACGAATTTATCAAGTCATTTTGTGTTTGGTTAGGGAAAAACCATCTTATTTCGACAACAACTTCTCTTGCTTCCTCTTTATTTTTTTTGAAAGATTGGAATAGTTGTAACTATTTTAAAGACGTGTATTACATCAAATCATGGGATTAAATTTTAAAAATCTACAAATAACCGATTCAATATGTAATTAGTGGGAATCAAACCCTCATCTTTAATAAGAAAACTCAGATATCACACTGATTGGATTACCACATGCCGACTCCTCTTTCTTTAGTTTAACTAATTGTCATTACAAAAAAAATACCTGAAATATATACAGATTTCTTGCTTCTAAGTAGCTTCCTTGAGGTAGTGTGGAGAAGACATAGAGCCGAGAGATCTCCACCGATCTCAGCCCGAAAATTTCGGCAGTGTCCAACAAGAATCCAATTGGTACTCACATGGGAGTGGGGAGCCGGTTACTATTTGCTCCATTTCTTTGTGCTGCATGCTAGTGACCCACAGACAGGAGAAAAGATTGCTCGGAAGTATTGTACTGGTGTACGCCCCTGGTCTCAATCCAAAAAAAACACACACATACGCTCACACACAGCACATACCATAGTTACTGATTATTCCCTTGCACGGGGGCAATTTATTATCTTTTCCTCTTATGCCCTTTCATGTCTTTGTTGGATTCAGTTGAGACAGCGAGTAGCAAGGAGAGGAAGGGTTCACAAGGTGATGCTGTTCAATGGAATCACCATGTGGCTCTTGTTTCCTTTGATATGTGTAATTGGTCAGCAAGCTTAGCTATCACTCCAGTGCTTCCCTTCACGGGTTTATTGTTGCTGTTGGGAACTGCATAAATATACTAGACATTTTTCAATCCTGTTTCTTTGCTGCATCACCGCAAAACTTCAGCATTGGATGGTGCCTAGCATTATTTTTTAACTAAATGCAAAAATATCCATCACATCCAAGCATATGATAGTAATATCTACTCCTACATGATTGGTTTGCTTTATTCATAGATGTGCACGAGACGAGTGCTACCCTGTTAAGGTAGATGATGTAGAACACACATTGATGGTAGTTAGCAAATGTCTTCAATAAACTCAGTCGTCATAAAATGTCACAGCAGGGAAAAAAAAAAAAGGTACCATGAGTACAACAGACCTCAACACAGCTGCCTGGCTAGTGACCTGGTTGCCTACCTTCAAGACATGATGACGAAAGTAGAAAACAATGGACATGAAGAAACCAATGTATCTGATCTCTCGAGAGATTCCAGTTGGTGATGAGTACTTTTGAGATGATTTTGGTTAAATCACATTCCATCTACATCCGTGTAAATCCTATGAACCCACAGCTTTGATAGGACCTCTTAGAACACAGTACTACTATTCCCTTTTTAATGTCTGATATTTGCAGACAATGGCTTGTGAGGCCTTGTGCCCAAATCAACTACTAGTAACTCCCTAAAATCATGAAGTATCTGACTAATGCTAATTTCAGGTCTGAGCTCAGGCTCTCCTTTGCAAGCACTATGTTGAATTCTCCTGCGCATGCATATGCCTTTTCCTTCCAAAAACAGATTCGCTACATTATTTCAACAAATGTACATATATTATCATCTTCGAGAGACATTTGATCGAGAAAACAACAATTGGAATTACTGTCGGACAAGAAATTGAAAATCTTATGTAAGAAATTGAATTATCAATTTTCTACTTCAAAGCTGAAGTAGATGGGGGTGACTAGTGACTAGTGAGCAAGGTAAGGTACAAATGTAAATTGTTACTGTATGATGGATGCTCCTAGCAATAGCATAGTGAGTAGCATTAACCTTTTGTGATTGCCAAAGGGATGGTTGTGCAAGGACAGGCACTGACAGAATCACATGGTGCTGAATCAGTGATGAGAGGCAGCCATGCTGAAGCAGTCCATTGGTAGAGGGGAGGACCCTTTCAGCCTATGTTTTTTTTTTTTTTTGGTTTCTTTTTAACCAGCCTCCTCTAAAAGTAAGAGAGCAGCAGCAGCAGTACTCAGTACACCCACTCACTCACACCCCACCCACCATCCTCCATTCTTTTCAGTTTGACGTGATGTAAAGCCGAGAAAGGACAGTGGAACGTGTTGCTCCCATTGGAGCCATCGAGCTTGATCTTTTCTCATGCATCTATCTACTCCTATCTATCTGCTATAGTTTTAGAATGAAAAGAAAGCGAGACGAGGTAGAGTGCTCGTCAAACAGTGTACGCGCAGCACTACGTCTTGCCCTTTCGCAGTGCTCGTGTTCTCCCTTCTGAGTTGATCAGAGAAGAAAAGGTAGCAGAATCATAATAAATAAGATATTTTTTATGGTCTTGGAAAGTTTTTAGATTTTCCAATTCAATAAATCTAAGAGATGAAATGTATAAATTTCTGTTAACATCTTCCTATCAAATACCAGTGTGAATAGACAGGTATAACTTAATAAAAAATATGAAAGTAATTTAATTTTTTCCAGATTCCATGCTATAACTCTCCTGTTCCATCCATCTAACAATCTGTCCTCAACCAGGCGTCCTCCCCGTTCCGAAGCCCCCACCCAACTCGCAAGTGAGGCACGGTATGGACACGGCAATCTCATCTGAGCCACTGCCAATTTTAATTTTTATTAATTCATCACTTGAGCTATCATATATATGAATTTTTATTTCTAGTTGGGAGTGTGGAAACTTATACATAGACTACTAGATTGCTGCTTGCAGCAATCAGCAATTGATCTCAAAAAACAGTCATAAATGCAATTTGATGGTGTTCTTTTAAGATGAAATTGAACATTTGATGGTGGAGAAGTGAACCGCAGGCCGCAGGATGCTGGATGGGTGAATTTCTGGTTGTGTACTGGGGTACAATAGAACCCTGATGACTCGCCTGACGAGCAGATGACGGTAGGATCCCAAAGCTGGACCTGATGGTGGAAGCCGGAGACACAGTACTAGATCTCTTCTGTTATAATTTATATCTTTTTTACTGTGGTTTAATGCATATGTAAAATATCAATTCTACTCTTTCTAAACGAAGAAGAACGGTAACATTATAATTCATATTCTTTCTAAACGAATAATGGTGTTATCATTTTGCTCCACATAATATAAGAATATTCTCTTCACGCTATAGCACACATCAAACGAGAACTAATATCATAAATTATGATGCTAATTATACTAGATCTAATATCATATATTATAATATTAATTTTTATTTAGTAATTTTGTGAGTGTGAAGGCTAACAACATTTTGGGTGGTCTTAGAATTGTGGCTCATAGCACCACAGTTCGTGGTGTTTGGCAAGATTCATTGACAAGTTTTCTTCAAAGCATGAGTGTGGTACTCTGTGGAGTTTTTTTTTGGGCACATTCTTCCTAACATCCATGAAGCTTGGTTCTACACATTGTTTGTCCAAAGAAAAGTTGAAATAATGCATGTACCCATCGCATAGTCTTTTTGCTAGTAAGATTAGCATCACAATTAATACCCCTAGTATTGTCCAACACCATCGGTGTGGTGCTACACCTCATGATAATGTCATCCTCTATTTTGCTCAAAATTATTAAATAAAAATTAATATAATGAAATATGACATTAGATCTAATATAGTTAATACTACAACTTGTGGAGAAACAATATTCCTATGTGGCAAGAATGACAATAATAACATCACTTCTCATGGTGTTATCTTACTAATGTCTCATTCTAAGATTTCTTAAGATCCATTTCTTGAAAATAATATCACATAGGGTCTATTTTTTTATTTTTTTCTTTAAAATTGATTATTTAATGAAAAAAATTCTATCAAAGATGTATCTGTTTAAGAATAGTTTGACCTATCTAGAAAAGAAACGTTGCCATGAAAATTCAATAAAAAAAGAGAGTTCTACAAATGTTTATAAACCATTTGGATCAATCTATAATGTTCCCATCAATATCTTTGAATATATATATAATATCTTTGTTTCCTATTAGACAATTCATAAAAGTCTATATATAGTTTTTTCAATAATTTTTTATGCGTCAACTAAACGAAAAAATGTAGTACTATAAGAATCAAGAGCGAAGAACACTAAAAAGAAGACAACATTGGGTGGGCCTGGGATTTCTCCATCCTGGTTCCAGCATAGCAGTCCTGAGCGAGACATTGTCTCCGCAAATGCCAAACAGGATCTTGTCATTTGCTGGGGGTTCCATCCATCAGACTATGCTACAATCCAGCGGTTTCGATGCAATACTTTATTAGCAATACTCTCCTCTTCTTTTTTCTAGTCCCTCCTCTCCAACGACCAAGATCGAGCTAGTCATCTTGCAAGATTTGATTACTACCAAATTGCTAAATTAATAGGTTTTTAAATTATGTAGCTTAAAAATTAAGAAAATACTAGCACAAGTTATACCACCAATTATAAGTTTGATATATACGACATAAATTCATATATCAATGAAATCCTGGATATTATTTTATTTATCTAGCTTTTATAGTGCTATGTATAAAATCTTCCTAAATTTAAAAGCACCAGTTATAAGTTATAACACTTTTCAAAAAGGTTGGTCGGTAGTGCACGGACTAATAGTACAATTAAAGTTTGCTCCTTGAGGTCCCTGAAATAGTTAAGAATCCTGTTTAGTATTTTAAATACTGACAAAAGTGACAAGACATCAGTTGCGGCCAAATGAAATGCGAAGGAAATATCTTGTTTCTAATGGCTATAGCATACGAGGACTTTGTCTCACTCTCGTTTGGGGCATAGAAATTTTATAAAAATTTTGGAGAAAAAATGTATAGTTTCACCAAAATTTCTGTGGATTACTGCATTCTAAAGAATTGTTTTTAAATAATCCAAAATAAAAAATTAATTTTCAAAAATAATTCACATCCACCACATCCAGCAATATTTTATACACTCATGTCACAATGTACATGCGCGACAAGTCTCTCATATGACTCAGCTCGACATACACAGTTCGGCACAAACACAGTACACACGACTCATCTCGGAAGCCTATCACGGCTCCAAGCCTGTGACATATAAAGAAGAATTTGAACTCCGGTATCCAACCAAATTCATGAAATAATAGACAAGCCTGCAAAAAAATGAGCTAAGAGCGAAAAGGAGGCTAGCCTGTCGCAGTTTGGAGCCGTAACAGGACTTCAAGCCAAGCCGCCACATCTAGTTGAGCCATGGAGGCTTGTTTTAGCTTCCAAACCATGACAGACTGATGTGACACTGTTTTTGTTTTTTTTTTCACTAAGAAAGTGGGTTGAGTGACTTAGCTACTGTCGCAGCTCAAACCGCGACAAGCGACGTGATGGGTCAAAAATGTAATTTTACTTCACTGTGAGTTAGTTTTCAAATTAATTTTTTCATTAGGGTTATTTAAAAAAAATCACATTCTAAATAGGTCAATAGTTAATGTAGTTTATACTATGCATAGGCTATTTTGAGATTTTTATGGATCATTAGAAAAGTATTCCCTCAACTATATAATATAAGATGTATTTTGACCATATGTATGAATTAAAGAAGTTACAATTGTTGGGATCATCTTTATCCTAATCGTATTATATTTGGAATGTACTGAGAGTTCTAATCAGATTGTATTAGTATTTTTTTTTTATAAGTTAGAATTGAGATTGGAGTCTATAAAAACCCATAGAAATTGGACATAGGGAATCTCAATCAAGCATTGCTAAGAGAGGGTAACAGTCGAGTGATTCAAAAAATAGGAGGGTAGGTTAAGAACGCAAACCCATATCTCTTGCCGCGTCCCACTGGTCGTGACGCGTGCGACGTCCTCACCTTTTACACGAACTTGCAGCTCGACCTGTTCACCAGTGTCTACAGCCGCGTTCCCATTTTCGCCCATCGCTCCCTCTCCTGACAGACAATCGCGTCTCGCACAGGCATCACTTCTTTGGTGGACTCTTTTGCCTCCGTCGGGATCAGAGATCTTGTCTCTGATTCTTCCCTTCGCTGGGCTGATGAGCCCATCCGCCAATTCTACTCCACAGTCTATATCTCTCCCCAGCGTGACTCACTGACCTTCATGACGGGCCTCCAGGTTCACACCGTCACGAAGGAGCAATTTGAGGCTGCGCTTGGACTGGTTCGCCCTGCTTCTGGGCGTCAGCTCCATACTCTCCCCGACCTCGAGCATCAGGAGGTGGCTATGCTCTATTCCGGCCTCTTCAAGCTCCATCACATCGCCGGACTGCGCCGCGATGTCAACCTGGACCTTAGGATTCTTCGTCTCACTTTGGTCCCTATGACCGGAGACAGGGCCAGAGTCACATACCTTGGCCTCCACGTCCTGATTTCTATCTTCCAGGAGGAGCCATTCGATGTTGCTGATCTCATCATCAGTGAGATTCGGCAGGTCCTTCTTTCCCCGCGTCGCCAGCTGTTGTATGCTCCATACATCATGGCGATGCTTCTGCACATCCGGGCCATTGACTCGGAGCTCCCTCGGCCCCACCATCCTCTTCAGTTCTACCCTCTAGGTCAGGCCAACCGTCATCTTGGTGCCTGGCTTGCAGCTGCTGCTGACCCTGATTCTCCCGCATCTGATGATGATGCTGCAGGGGAGTTAGAGGACGAGGCTCCAGTTCAGGAGTCCGATCCAGCACCGACTGCAGACCCAGGCATCGGATCTTGCTCGGCATCTCAGCTCCAGCAGGTCATCCAGACCCAGCAGCAGATCCTGCACACACAGCAAGAGCACCATCAGCAGCTGCTTCGACTGGTGGCTCAGCAGGAGGAGATATTGCGTCGGCTGCCTTCATCTGCCTCTCCAGCCTCTTGCAAGAGGGCACGCCCAGCTGATTCTTCACCCAGCTCAGCTTCAGGGCCTGCTGCCCCAGCTCCGGCACCAGTTTCTCCAGCTGCAGCTCCCGCTTCGACTCCTCCAGTATCACCAGCCGTCGACCCGTCTGGATCTCCCGCAGGCTCCGGAGATACAGCAGTCCTCGGCTTCTCTGATGATGATGAGCCTTAGACTCTATCTTTTTTATTAGCTCCCTTTTTGTGCTTGATGACAAAGGGGGAGAATATTTTATGATTTTATGATTTGTGGATTCTTATGTTGGATGATTTTGTTATATGGATTATGACCTTTTATACATGATGTCTGGATATTGGATATGATGTTTTGGGATTGTGATGCTCTGATATTTTTCTCGATATATGTAATGTATATGTGTGATAATCTGGTTGGTTTATGCTTTGATATATGTGTTGTTGTTTTTATGAGTATGATATGATATACATGAGTGTATGATATATGCTCTGGACTCATATCAGTGATTATACTTGACATATGATGCCATAAACTCAGGGGGAGTTATTCGCTTGTTCTATCACTTGTTGTTATCAATCATCAAAAAAAGGGAGATTGTTGCATCTAGACCTTTATGTCTAACCCTAATTTTGATGATTAATGAAAACAAAGTGTTTCAGACTAACTGTGCTTTTGAGACTTTTTGATACAGAGCTCCGTTGGGAAGATATGCGAGATGAACAAAACGAACCCAACGCAAAAGTGATAAAAGCGCAAGTCAAAGGACGAGACGCAAGTCACAAAATGCAAAGGATCTAAGGTAATCCAAATTTATTTCTACCGATCTCGGTGTATGGAGTTGATCGGTGTAGGATTTTATTTTTAGATTTAACCGTACTATAAAGAGAGGTTGCTAGTCCTATCTACACCTCTGAATAAACCGAGAAATTACTAGGTCATTGCATTGCATCTTTTCGGCTGGATTTGATTTAAATTTGTTTTGAAAGATTTAGTTTTCAGTTGAGTTTTTGACAGCAGAAGAGTTTTTAATTTTCTATAAAGATCTAGACAGATCTGATTTTTGCTTCTATTGACAAAAATGTAGTCCTTAAAATTATCTTTCAAACGAGCTATTAAACTCTCAATTTGGACTTATGGTTTTAAAGTTATGACTGTCAGTTTGAATGTCAGTTCAGTTAAACTGACAGTTGTCTAGAGAGTATGTTTTTTGAGCTGAAAATTTTTGAACTAAACTGACTATCAGTTTGCATTTCGACCTTAGCTGAGTTTATTTGAGTTTCTATTTGATCTGGTCACTTTAGTGGTCGAACTGACTGTCAGTTTGCATAACTCACTGTCAGTTTGTATTATTAGTTTCCATATACGTCCACAAATGGCTAGCAAAGTTTTATCCGTGATTTTTGTCAGCCGTTGAGTTTAGAACTGACTGTCAGTTCCTCATACTGATTGTCAGTTTACACTAATTTATTTCCATTTTCAACCTCAAACGGCTAGCTGTGTTTTCTCCGGATTTTACTTCTTTCTAGTCGTGACCCAAACTGACTGTCAGTTTGGTGAACTGACCGTCGGTTTGAGCTGCTGATTTTCAGCTCGAGCTCCAACGGTTCTTTTGTTTGTTGAGGCTATAAATAGGGGCTTTGAGCATTAGTTTCATACATCTAGCAGCCTCTTAGTCTTATACACTCTTGAGATTTAGTTCTTTTACAAAATCTTGATCTTTTGATCAAGTCGAGTGCTTTTCAGATCCATCAAGTGTTTTCAGGTCGCATCTTTTACATCATATTAGTTTCTCGGTGATTGTTAGAGGTCTTCTAGAGAAGACCTTGCTGCTTATTACTGTTGGTGAGCGCCCTCACCTAGATGGTTTGGAGGTGTGGCCGTTGATCTCTCCAGTTCGGAGTTTGTCGTAGAGATCCGGCGTGTTGTAAAAGGCATTGGTGCTCGCCTTTTCGGAGTGGACAAGGAACAACCACTAGTGGATAATATCCTTCGTGGATATTGGAGCAAGACTCAATTTACTTGAGTGCTTCAATGAGGATTAGGGGAGACTGGACGAATCTCTGAGACCTCGGTAAAAATCGTTGTGTTCGTTCTCTCAATCTTTTCTTATTAATATATTGAGCTGCATTTGATTCTTCTTTTTGCAAAAGTTGTTTTCAATTAAAGTTTTTTAAAATCCTCCTATTCACCCCCCTCTAGTCGGCATCCTTGATCCTACAAGTATAACCAATCATATTGTATTAACGAGGAGCTTTCATGTGGTGGGTCTGAACGGTCAACCTCGAACTCGCACATCTCGTAGATATACATAGGTCCTCTATGTTTGTGGTGCTCCTGCAAAGATGAGAGAGGCAAGGAAAAGTCTGAAGCAAATTCTTGGAGGGACACAATAATTTCAATAGATAAAAATCAAGGTGAAGATTATTGAAAATGTCTCTTATCCTGATTGTATTAAGTTTAGAATGCTACAAGTCTTAGTCAAATTGTATTAGATATAAGTTTCTTATTGTAAGTTGTGGCTAGAATTGGAATCTATATATGCATAAGAATATCAATCAAACATTGTTCAGAGAAATCAATCAAATAATTTAATCATAGAAGAAATAGGGATATAGAAAGACAAAGATTAAGATTTTCTTAAATAAAAAACTTGTAAAGGCAAGAGTTGAGAGTTTTAAAAGATATAAGATTGGTTAAGAACGTCAATCTCTTGTACTATTTTGAAATTATATTTAAAAAATTTGTGATTTTCTTCACTAACTTTTCTCTCTCGACTGTCATTACTTGACCACTATTATTTGTGATTTTCTTTATTAGATCTCTTTATTTTTGTTGTTATAGTGCACATGCTTAGATCTTATCTAATGTGATCGGATCTGATCTGAGTCGGGGCCTCCACTATTCCTAACACTAAGTTAATAGAATATTGAGAAAAAAAATAATAACTAAACTAGCTTGCTCATAAATATTTTGGAATTGAGAAAGATAATATCCATATGCGAGATTAATTATAAATAATAGAGAGTTATAATGTATAAAATATGAAAGATTGTAATATATTTACATACCATCTTATATTCTATAATAAAATTTAAGAAATGGAGAGAGTAGTAACCATTCACACGTGGATGTAATCTATAGATCTGTTCAGCGTAGGGAAGCAATACTCTAGTAAGGATGCTTATTTACACAGGAGCCAAAATTTTGCTTGGCAAACAACAATTGCGGTTCTCATAATACCCATCAATGCAACCACAGAATGTTTCATTTGTCAACGAAATCAAAGAAAAATTGAGTTCCAATCTTGGCTAACGAGAGCATAACTAATGATGGACATGCATTGGGCAGGTACTAGTTGTTGTTTTGGTCTTTATTAGTTTAAGCTCCGTGTGTGATTAATTCAGGGCCGCAAGTAAGTTGAGCTTTATAAGTATGGGAATTAATTAAGTGCAACAATGCACCGATGTAGAGTATAAATGAGGCATTTATATGTGGTGTGTTGATTAATGATTAATTGATGATGTCTTGCGTGGAGCGACCCTCCACTTAATGAGCGCAGTAACTTAATGTCGGAACGTAAAAAAAATTCAATTTCTTGGAATTGTTATTTCATAATGTACACTATAAATTTAAAAGTTTCTTTTCTTTCTTGTTTGATCTATCATAAAATTTTATAATTAATATACTGCTTTAGCTATATTACATGGTTTCGGTCCTTCCGGATACACTATGTATGTGTACCAAAGAAATTGTTACCTACACACACTAATATGATAGGAGGTTTTTCCTGAATTCCATCAATGTAGACTTTCACGCATACACACAATATCATTCTCATACCGGTGCGATACCCCCGACGCCTTCAATATTTGTGAGTAATAATTCACTCTTCCTATTTTTAAATATATGTTATTTTGATATCTAATACAAGAAATAAGACATTAAATAAAATGGTCAAAATAATTCTATTGAATATAATGTCTTTCTAGACATTGATTTACTAATTGAAAAGAAAAAAAATTATATAAATGAGTCTTGAAATTTTAAAACAACATATATTTAAAAACAAAACTAAAGATAAAACATATATTTAAGAGCATATAGTTGTGTCCCGCATGGTTTACTCGAGGGGAAAAGGATAAGTTTGGGTGGGTTGCCTGTCCTGGTGTTCGTCAGGACTCATGCAATTAAGTAGGGAGGATGTTTCAGGTCCCTTGCCTTGCTTAATGCCATGATGGGCATGCAACTTGCAATTAAGTGTATGTTTGAGTTAGTTTAACTTAAGTTTATAAGTCAAATAATTTGATGGGGGAGATTTAGATTTATTTGAGATTTCTAATTTAGATAAGGTTCAATTAAAAGGATAAAATTTGAAACGTAAACATACATCTGGTCTAATTTAAATTTATGTGAGAAATTAAAACCTTATCAAGCTAGGCCAAAGATCAGCTAAACTGGTCCATGCACAGCAAACCAACCGATATATAGCATTCACGTCCGTGTGGATCGGTCCACACCTAGCAATATATTGTCATGCATGCATGCACTCCGCAAACAAAACTGATACACGCGGGAAGTCACACTTCAATCCCCTTCTCCCCTGGTACGTACGTACGTGTGTGTGTTACATCACATGCATCTCCCATTTTTATCAGCCTTATAAGACTGGTCCGGATATTATCCATTTTGAATTACTTACGTATTGTTGGTTTATACATTTTTTCAGTTTAATTTTGTGCAAATTCGCGAAAAACAATCCAGATCACAAATTGGATCCTCCAATCGTCAAATAAATTTGTTACTGCAGTACGTGCCAGGTCGCTATCCCCTGACAACAACCTGCGCAATTAGGCGACAGGTCGTAGCATATGTCTTATTCCTCTCAAATTGTCCCTTGCGCCTCTAAACTCTGGTTCTAATTAGTCGTAACAGAGACATATTAAGTGTTATTTATAAGGCGATTAGTAGCATACAAGAGCTTATGATTGATATTAGCATAATTATCACTAGACCAGGAGAGTTGTCGCTGTCGCACTTAAAAACGGTGATAGGTTCATTCGATGGTGGTTGCGTGCGTCTGTGTGTATATATATTGTTAGAAACGGAAGCGCTCTGGTGTCAGATCAGATCTAACCGCTATGAGAATATTATTTATCACGTATAATAACAAGAATAAACTGTGAGAGATTTAGTCAGTAAAACAACAATAATTGAAGAAAGAAAACTGACGAAAAAAAATCATAAATTCTTAAATACAATTTAAAATAATATAAAAAATTAACGCCGTCAAACAACTTGTATCTTTTTGTTTCCGTGACACCAAGCAAATCCCTAAACCATAATATCCAATTTTTTTGCAATATCCAAAATCCCTAATCTTAGTCCTAAACCCGAACTGGGACCCAATTAGATTCAATTGGACATGATTGTACTTAACTGAACGTAATTCAAGTTTTTGAAATCTTGAGAATTGGAAAGAAATTGCTTGAAAACGAAAAACTGAGATTGGAAATGATCCAATTTGATTAGACAAGATTTGGCATTTGGGCCTACAAATAGAGGGGAAAACGCCCATTGGCAAACGAAGCAAGAAAAACTTGAGGGCCCTTGAAATTGGGATGAACCGAGCGAGAGAAGCGCAGTTGCCGCCACCTGAGTCACCATCGTTGCTAGAGTTGTCGCCGGTAGCCAGAGCCGGAGTCGCACCGGCTGTGCCTGAGACTGAGCAACCACCTTTGTTCATGAGGAGGGAGGGAGTTGTGGTTGCTCTTTATTTGGAAGAGGTAGCGGTATGGATGTATAGAACCAGTCCATAGACCATTAGATTATTAAGATTTCTTTTTATTTCAAATTTAGGAATATTTTAGAACTAGATTAATTTCTATTAAATAGATTAGATGGCTGGCAATTTAGATATACTATTTAGATTAAAAGCCCTAGTGAGCCACAAAACCGTAGATTGAGTCTTAGTTAATTTTAGACTATTAGTCATTTATTCATATTTTTCAATATAATCATTAGATCTGTGCCAAACATTGGAGCATTATACGAGGAGGAATTTGTAGATCCAACTATCAATCAAGGTAAGCTGTTACACCACCTTTGATACATATTTAACCTGTTTATGCATTTCATACTTTTGGTTTGGATTTACTATTATGCTATAACACTAAAATTGAATGTTTTGGTTAACGAATAGTAGAACAATGTAGTTGAATGTTCTAGTTGGTCCAGTTTCATATGCATGAGTAGTAGTTTAGATTTATAGTTAAGATTAGTTATTGAGACCGGTTGTTGCAAGTTGATATGCGGCTTTAGTTCTGTTGTTGTTGTCGGTTACAAAATTGATTAAGTTAATAATAATTTGGTGAGTGACCAATGCTTATTTTATAACTAGCACAATTTTAAGATGGACTCGACCGAGTTTAATAACCTATAGGCAATATAACTAGTATTGTATTTTCGGTAGTTGTATTGGAAGTTGTAGTAGTGGGTCACAGCTCTTTATAATGGATTGTGCGTAATTTGTGTGTACACACATTTCCAGATGGGTTCTAAAGACGTGTAAAAAGAAACACTCAAAGACTTTATTTTTTTTTAGTGTCAATCATGCGTTAAAAAAATAAAGAAGAACGCGTATAACATCAATTATTGTGTCTAAAGGATGTTACGGTATGAAACACCTATAAAGTTATAAAATGTGAATATATGTCAACAAGTACGATAGTTTTATCAATAGTGTTTTGAAATATTAAAAGTTGATTTCTGTTTTATTTTACTGTTTTACAAATTAGTATGCATTTTTAACTATGGAAACCTGATCATTATTGCATGACTATCTTGTTTTGTACATCTATATATATTTATATACTACTTCCTAACTTTCAAAGACTCGTAAGCTATAACTGTATGATAGTGTTTACAGAGAGTACAAAGCAATATCAAGGAATAGGTGAAAATAACAATGGTGATCAAGATTACGTCTACAAGGAAAGGGAAGCTTTCCAGGAGAACGCTTAGGATGTGAAGATCTACTATATTAATTTTGTGTTTTATTTCAACAGATTCTATTTTAGTTATCTATTTTCAAATTTTGTAAGATAATTTATTATTTACATTAAAATTTTTCTTTATCTAATATACTAATGTGTCTATATTTCCACTTTGCATCATGAGACGGTTAAATCTCCTAACTCCTGGTCGAGGCGTGACACTTTTGGACTTCTTTTGGACTTCTCGACTCTCATTCTTTACAAGAGTCTCTAATTTAAGAAAATCCAAACTTTTTGCCCTCTCTATACCCCTTCTTAATCATAGTGTAGATTGATTTTTTTTAAAACCATGTTTGATTTATCAACTCTAAACCTACCTCCCTTGGTCTTATATAAATCCCAATTCCAGTTCGGACTTACAAAGGAAAACACATCTATACAATTTGACTAGAACTCTTAGTAGTTTTCTACACATAATACGATTAAGATAAGAGACATTTGCAGCACACACTAGAACATATACTCTGCACACATGTACGAACCCTTACAAAATTCTTTGAAATCATCTACAAAAATTCTAAAAGAATTGATAGATATTAAAGTGTTCTACAATACTATAAAATTTCAAAACATAACTCAATCTACAAGTTGAGAATATATATATATATATATATGTGTGTGTATATATATAATATGTCCTTTATTTGTTCCCTAATTATTCTATTCGAAAACCATCTAAAAGTTTGCAAATAAAAAAATATATAAAAAAGGTGACTTATCTATCACCGGATTTATCTGAACCATTCTTTGTTCACGAACCGTCCCACTTGTACAAGAAACAGACAGGTTATATCTAAACTTAAAAAGTTTTTTGGAATCAAATTGTTCCATCATATCTATGCTTGTTTATATATGGACGAATTGATGACATGGAGGGATTGGTGGTCGCTGTAGTTCGGTCGAGTTACGTTTCCTGAGTTGAAGCCAAGGTATCTTTCAGAAATCTGAAACAACGATTCAGTGATCGCACTTTGGATTGGATTAGATTGCATTAGATTATTTGTTGCCCTACTTTGCCCGTGCCACGTGTCAGTTGTTATATAAAACTTGTGAAGGGACTTTTGTTTCATCTTGGCGAGTTATTCATGCAGAGACAGACTTGATTGTAAACTCTGAAGGGTTAGCGACCTGTTCTGCCTTTTTTTATTATTTTTTTTACTGATACAAGGAGCTGGAAGGATGGCTCTTTCTGGACTTTTTTTCATACATGAGCTCTATGTCAGAATAGCTAAATTGTGATATATATCACAATCAAATTATAGTTTTTTTTTGGCAGCATGTAAAACCAACTTAAGTTGAGTGCACCTGTAGCATTATGCTAGCTCGATTATCTACATGAGGGTTAGGTTGCACACGTACTCGCACAAGGTAGATTATACATGCACATCCAACACAATTTTGCATATTCTTCCATGCACTAAATTAACCATCTCAAAAGCCTATAGTAATATCTATCTACAATTTTCAAGACAGACCCATACAAGTCAGAATCCAAATATTTTCTAAAAGTTTCTTTAATTTCCATATCGGTCGTAAATCAACTGTTAGATTTAATTTATATCTCTTTAAAACAAGAGAGATTGGTATGTTCTAAAAAGACAACTAAACTGCAAGACTATGAATACCAAAAAAATCAAAACTGGTCACCTGAAAATAACTGCTCCAAATAACAGCGGGAGGCACTATATAATTTGTATGGTCGCCTAGCTCTCTTGCTGACCAGGGTAATGTTGCCTTCATGGCACCAAAAAAGCTATCCAAGTATTTGTGATTGTAGGCAAATGGCTGTAAGCTTGTGTCCATCTTCTAGTTCTGTTGCTTTCATTAGCGTTGAAATAGATATGGAGCATTGCTTCTGTTTGCTCCCTTCCTTTCCTCCAAAAAACCATCTCCTACCCTCAACTATGGATCACACAACTTTCATACACGTGTTTTATCGGTGTTATATGATTTGTGTTCGATGAGTTTTGTATAATACAAATAGAAATTATTGTGTTTGTATTTTTTTGCACTATAAATATTTGTAATGTTAGACAAGTAGTATGATTCACTAACAAAATCAATCGACTTGTTATTGGAAGTTCTATTAACACACTGTTACTAAAAATAACCGTGGATGGTTTGAGAAGTTAATAAGTCTAATGTTTTTTCTTTGAAGAAATCTTATATGTTTGTCCGGTATTGATAGATATTTTAATTGGATAAAATCCTGTCAAACATAGGAAGAAACCTTAGAATATTTGCTGGTCGTCTTTAAAATTGCGTGTGATCTAAATTTCTGGACACCCTTTTACACGAAATTTCTCCAAAAGCGTACGATTATCAGCAACTAGGTTGGACATTGGTCAATCGACACAAAAAGGTCTACAAAGTTGGTGAATGCAAGAGAGTCGGAGGACCAAGCTCCATGTGAGGCCCTGAACCTTGAAGCACCTTTCCGCTGGCTTTAAAGCCGACTCGTCCGGTTTGATCCTTTGTGGGCTCCACACTCCAATCTTACCCTATGGCCTAATACTATCTTCTCTACAAGTTTTATTTTCTTTTTATATTCACCAAAGAAATGAGAAATAATTATTTTCTTTTTTTGAGGAACAGAAATAGTTAGGCTTTAATGTGCATTACATACCGAACAAAAATTTCAAAACTCCTATGAGAATAGATGTGTGAACTCATGATTCATTTTGATATTCAATGTGTGATGGAGGATTACGCAATCAAGCTCGAAAATTAAAATAATAAACTTCTATGGTGTAAGTTACACGACAGACAGTCCTATTTCCATCACTTTTACTCTTGATAAAGATATTACGATGCCTACTCCAGTGCAAATTTAATGAAACTTGTGCTATGGAGATAATAAAAAGTAATACAAATATCATCTATCACTAATTTGAATGAGATGTATCTTAAAACTAATGGATGGATGATTATATTCATCTTTTCGGACAAATGAGATGCATCCGAAGGAAAATCAGACTCACTATATGATGAATCCTAGGAAATTCGCATCGAATTAATCCCACATCAAAATTGATAGCACGAGAGAATTCTGACATCTTGTACTCGCCTGGAAAATATTTCACATTCAAATGGCATAAGAAATACTTAAGTACAATACTTGATAAGATACTAGAATGCCATACTTCAGCTAAGTATTAGCGCGCGTATAAATACTTATAGTACAAACAGGAAAAAGTACAAAGAGATAACATTTGTCACTTGTCAGAGCCTCCACTGAATGTAAAAATGATGCATGGCCTCTTTGTTAGAGATTTTTTTATATAAAAAAAACTCCTCCACAAGTCTCTCTAATTCTTAAATATCCTATAAGAATTTTTTTAGATCATTCACCAACAACAAAATTTTCTGTGTTATAAAAATATCTGTGCTATTGGTTTACCATTTAAGTTTTTAGAGAGAAAAGTTCACTATCCAAATTGACCACCAAACAATCAATCGTGCTGAAGATAACATCCAATAAAAAAAGTTGTCATTTGGCAACCAATGACGTTCATATTCTTTGAGATAGAGAGTGTAAAATCTTCTCCAACAATAATATCTAAAAATAGATCTCTATATTTCTATATACATATCTACCTAAAAAGATTACATTCCTATATTTTATTTCATTCCAACAGAAATTCCCAAATCTCACCCCAATTCCTAAAAATCAACCGCCATTCTCTTTTGGCGCGGGAGAGCGGGGCGCGTCCGAGTAGGCAACCGGCGGCGTGGGGAGCGGAGCCGTGGGGAACCGGCGTCGAGGGGAGAGGAGGCGCCGCGCGGGGAAACAGCGTCGCGAGGGAGGCGCGTGGCAGGCGCGAGAGGAGAGGCGGTGCGGGGAGCGGAGGCGCGGGGAACCGACGTCGAGGGGAGGCGCATGGCAGGCACGGGGAGCGGCGGCACGGGGAACCGGCGTCGAGGGGAGCCGCGGCGATGGGAACCGGCGTTGCGGCGGCGAGTGGAGAGAGGATACCAACTGGAGAGAGAATGTGGAAATTTGGGTTTCTCTGTAGCATATGCATCGACGGGAGCGGGGATGCGTCGCCTGTTGGAGCAACCGGGCGAACCCAAACGGCATGCGTAGCGCATTTTTTTCAGGTGAACAGTGTTTTACTGCATCTCTTGTAGAAGGTCTAAGCGAGTATAGAAGGGAGAGAGATGGTCTCAACAAAAAGATAATAAAAATAGTGGCTGACATAAAATATTTATATACTAGTAATAGTTATTTTCGGCTTCGCTATCAATTGGATAGTCAGCTAAATATAAATGCTTTTTTTACCATACAAAATATTTGTAGGGGAGGAAGCGGTTCAAAATTTTTGAGTGTGTATTTGAGGGTTGGAGTGATTTATGTGTTGTTTATCTGATTTGTGTTTTGGAAGTGTAATGCATTGTATAAACTTCGTTTAATATAGTGTTTTTGACATTGATTATTTAGTATCTATTAAAATAATAATAATATTTTATTAGATATGACAAATATCTTTAATAATCGTCACATCTCAGAGACAACACAAAAATACATAGCAATCCTAAACACAATCTCTAATGCTGCAATCCCAAAGACCACGTTCGGGATTGTGACGATGTGGTAATATGTGTTGCAACAAAATACTTTAAAAAAATTATTTTTGGGAAGTTACTGAAATATATTTTCTACCTCTTTGGTAAAACAGAAGTTGGTATTAATTTCATCATGGTTTGTTGGTCACTTGATGGGACAAAGATAGTATGAAATTAGAGATTTATTCTTAGTTCTATGGTGGCTTAAAAAAACATGTTAGACTCTATTTTCACAAGATCGTTATTTTTTTTGTTGTTGTTAAAAATATTTCTTAAATAAATAGATGAGTTGGAACAGTTTACAGAAGAAAAATTTGAAAATGTAGCACGCTGTTGGACACACACGGAGCCGTTTGCACACTCCTGAGAGCAGAAGTGAAACGCGGACGCGTCGCGACTCGCGAGGGAAGAAACCTACTGGGTAGAAAAGGACGGAGCACCAAAGCCAAGCCCGATGTGTCCGGGCAGCATGGGATGCCCCTCCACTTTTGTCTGCCTGTGCGTGTGACCATTCTTACTTTCTCTCCAGTAGAAGTCTAGTCTCTCACACACACATGCGCCCAAAAGGCAGTTAAAAGATGGTGCAAGAAAAGTATGTACATGTATGCATGTATTTTTCCCCACTTCTTTTTGTTCGGATAAATGGATATCATATCACACGGTGTTTGGGAATAAACATCATTCTGGCTTATATATTCTTGATTTGATCTTCATAAATAGATATCAAACTCTGAGCCTGGCGTGGTCTTGTATAAACTAAAATTAATCCAATGCACTAATCAGTCGAATTGTGGATGATAGATAGTTCTGTTGATCACATTCTAGATAATTGGATTACCACAAATAAATGATAGATGGTTTCATGAGGAATTTTAAAAATATTGGTCTGATCTGAGATGTGATTGATATAAATAAACAGGACGGATCGGAGAGAGCCATCTATCATCCACAATTGAATCGACACGAATAAACAGGTTTCCTGCCGTCCCATAGCGTAGAGAGCTCCTAACTTAAAAGTTGTTATCCGCAGTGTGTATGTAAATCCAGGTTATACATCCAAATGAAAGTGATTGGCCGGATAAAAAAAAGACAGTGTTGCACCCAACAACAAAGAAACAAACTGGTGGGTCCCAAGCACGGCCCACAGGAAAGTGATATTGAAATTATCCCGAGTCATTTGTTTATTCGATGGTGCATGATAGGCACACAAAAATATTGTGGGTGGTTTGATGGAAAGCGACCGAGAGATTGTGAGATTTGGCGCTCAAAACTCAAAGGGATGCGGGCTCTCGATCAATTTTTGATGCCAGTTTCGAATCATCAAGAAATATCAAGTAATTAATTAATTGCTGTGGCTCTCTGCATGTGGCCGTCGATGTCCTGGTCAGATGTCCTCGCTGGAACCGATGAATTATGATAGGCGCTTTGATGTTTAGCAAATCTTTTTGTTGCTGTCATGTAAAAAGTTGCATATTTTTAAGAACAAGATTGTAAAACAAGTTGTTGGCCACCATAAATATGATATTTTAGTTTTTAACAATGATGTGTTTGACTCTCTCTTTTTTTAACACTCATGCATGTATCATATCATAATAACATGTGTCTAATGTCTATATAAATGAATTCAAGAAAATAGAAATATGACATGATAATTCTGTGGTTAAGATATACTAGTTCCGGTTCGAGATCAAATTTTCAAAGGAACTTAAAACATTTATACTTGGAGTTACACATCAACGTCCTACACAGGCAGACCACAAAACTCCCAGGCACACAAGATTTTTCTTTTATAGTTTGATTGTCTCATGGCTTTGTCTGTAGCGCCTACCCATCTTTTCATTTCACACAACCAGTATTTCGATTAAAAAAAATAATCAGACCATTATGGGAAAAATCACACAAACATTATAATACCACAGCATCACAGTGTCTGAAACAATGACATGTAAGATAGATTAGGATAAAGCAATCATGATAATATGAGTTGCAAACTTAGGCAATGACATAAACAACTTTACGAGACATAACAAGCGACTTTAGTGAGAACGTGCTCCATCATTGGATGGATGCATATCACAGCATATTACGCTGATCCAGACTTCTTACATCGTACAGGTTTCTCGGCGGCAAGGGGCAGCCAGAACAAGGACCAGAGAGATGAAGTTAGTGGAGGTGACCCTGTGTGGCCCACACAGGAACCAAAATTACGGCCCTTTGGGGAACGAGGACCATGGTACTTCCAGAGTGAAATTTTCTTCTTATTTTTTCTCGTGTTAACTGGTCATAGAAAACACTGATGAGCTCGACACTAATTGACTGTACATAAAATATCCTTTTATAAAACTCTTTACACAAATCCACTGATGTTGATGTGTACGTTAGTAAGTAAATATTTTATCAATTTCAATGGCGCCAAAATAATGTGTTATTGTGCCGCTTGGTAAGAACTTTGACAACTCACAAAATTTACATGTTACAAGCGTATGTATCCATATAAACTGAGAGAGAGTGATAACAATTATCCCAGAGAAAGGAGCCCAACTCATAGCCCGAATCAAGTTTATAAAAATGGGGCCACGGAGATCTAGATCTATCCAAAGCTTCTTGCACGCATTCCGGGCCCCCTCCTGAACAAAGGAAAAACCACTCACAGCACCAAATTCCCATAAATTTGCCCAAAACAACCCAAGAAAAATTTCACATCACCGGTCTCCCCCACTCCCCCTCACTCTCCCCCGAGCACATAAAAGAAGCTCAGGGAGAGAGCTTGAGGTGCGCACCACCCTCATAGGCTGCGCGCTTTGGCCCTTCGGGAAATGGAGCCGCTCAGTGACTTTGCCATGCTGCTCTTGGAAGCCAAGAAGAGTTGCTAGTTCTTGCCTTTTTTTTTTAGCTTACTCTGCAGTGACATCGAGCTCCAAGAAAACAGAGCCAAGAAGAGTAGCTAGCGTCAGGGCAATCTAGGAGACAAGAAACCCGTGGGTTGTTGAGTTCGCCATGGACGCCTACGAGGCGACCAAGGTGGTGTTCTCCCGGATCCAGGCGCTGGACCCGGACCACGCGGCCAAGATCATGGGGCTTCTGCTCATCCAGGACCACGGCGAGAAGGAGATGATACGGCTGGCCTTCGGCCCAGAGGCCCTGCTCCAGAGCGTGATGGCCAAGGCGCGCAAGGACCTGGGCCTCTTGCCGGTGTCCGGCCCCGGGACGCCCACCTCTGTTGCTGCCGCTGCCGCGGCCGCGCACTCGCCGTTTCTGCTCTCGCGACAGAACTCCGGGCGCGGCACGGCGCCGTCGCCGCTCTCGGTGTCCTCGCCGTCGTCATGGGCGCCGCCGCCGGTGTTCTCGAGGAGCAACAGCGTGAGCAATGGCGCAGCGGAGGAGATGGCCGGCTGCGGGGAGGAGCTGATTAGCCCCGTGAACGGCGGCGCTGCGGCGCCGTTTTTCGGTGCGGGCGGGGACCCGCTCCTCGACGAGTTCCAGCTGCAGGAGCAGCTCGCTTTCCTCAACGACGGGGGGGTCGCCGCGGCACCCCAGCTCCCCATCTTCGACGGTAGCGAATGCCGAAGCCCCGGCGCTGGCGACGGCGGGCTGTTCCCTTACGGCCTCGGGTGGGCCAACGGCGGCGCTGGGCACCGACGCAGCGCGTCGGTGAGCGAGCTCTGCCTGGGCGGGGCCGACGGCCTCGGCTGGAAGCCGTGTCTGTACTACGCGCGCGGGTACTGCAAGAACGGCAGCGCCTGCCGGTTCGTGCACGGCGGCCTCCCCGACGACGCCGCTAAGATGGACGCCGTCGCCGTCGAGCAGCAGTGCCAGGACCTCCTCCGCTCCAAGTCCCAGCGCCTTGCCGCCGCCTTCCCCTACTCCCCAACCGGCTCCCTCCCGGGCTCCCCCTCCGCGGCCACCAAGTGCCTCAGCTTCCTCTTACAGCAGCAGCAAAACGAGAGCCAAAGGTACCTCCTTTTCCACTTCTAAACCCTCAATCACTCTCCCCTCTTGCTTATAGTTGAGATTCTTTTGCAGAGCCGCGGCGGCGGCAGCTGCGGCGGCACTGATGTTGGGCGGTGACGAGGCGCACAAGTTCATGGCCCGGCCGCGGCTGGACCGTGCCGACTTCGCGACCATGATGAACCCCGGCTCGCGACAGATTTACCTCACCTTCCCGGCGGACAGCACGTTCCGGGAGGAGGACGTCTCCAACTATTTCAGGTATACTACTACTGTGTGCCCGTGTGATGGTGTCAGATGGTCCGGTTCTAATTTTGCCGGAGGCGAGGTTACTGATGCGTGTGTGTGCCGGATCTGAATGAAGCATCTACGGGCCCGTCCACGACGTGCGCATCCCGTACCAGCAGAAGCGCATGTTCGGGTTCGTCACCTTTGTCTACCCGGAGACGGTGAAGCTGATACTGGCCAAGGGCAACCCCCACTTCATCTGCGACGCCCGCGTGCTCGTGAAGCCCTACAAGGAGAAGGGCAAGGTCCCCGACAAGTACAGGCATGGGAGAAATTGAGCACCACAAATCTTTTGCTTCCAGCAACAGCAACAATGACAAGGCTGCTGTAGCTATATCTCTTAACCGATTGCTTTGTTGTTACTTCACAGGAAGCAGCAGCAGCAAGGGGAGAGGGGAGACTTCTCTGGCTGCACAACGCCCATCGGATTAGACACCAGAGACCCCTTCGATCTGCACCAACTCGGTAAAGCATTCTAAAGTTAACTTAAGTCTCTTATGTTTGTTCCTTCATGTAGCGTGCAAGGGTAGTGTTGAAATCTGTGTGTGGTTAATTTGATGGCATCAGGTGCCAGGATGCTGCAGCACTCGAACAGCGCAAATGAGATGCTGCTGCGGCGGAAGCTGGAGGAGCAGCAGCAGGCTGCTGAGCTGCAGCAGGCGATTGAGCTCCAGAACCGCCGCATCATGGGGCTGCAGCTGCTCGACCTGAAGTCACGCTCGGCCGCAGTGCCAGCGCCCACCAGCAATGCCTTCAGCTCTGTGCAACCGGTTGCCGGCACTGCGATTGAGTCGCCACCTGAGTCCGGTAGGGCTGTAATGACCATGCAACCCAGATTTACCTGTCAAAGCAAATGTAGTGTCGCTGATGGTCGTGTGTTGATCTTTGTGATTGATGATAGTAGGGGAGCAAATGATGGGGAGCAGCTTCCTTCTTCCGCAGAAGAAGGCGGTCAACAGAGGCGATAAGGAGGAATCTGCTGGGGAGGCCAGCCCTAACACCGATAGTGACCAGAGGTGGAATTTTAGCATTAAGATATATTGTTATTGTCAGCACACTAAGCTTTCGTCCAGTAATGCGGATAGGTAACGTTTCACCAAATTGATCGTCTAGTTCTCCGTTAACTGTGCTCTGCAGTGTGGAGCATAATCTTCCAGACAGCCCGTTTGCTTCCCCAACCAAGTCAGCATCATTTGTGCACGAAGCCTTCGCAGCTACTGAGCCAGAAATCAACGCTGCCTCAACCGGTTGCAATTCATCCTACACTGCCATCAACAATGTTGCCAACAATGTCAGCAGTGGCACTAACCATCTCTTAGCCACTGCATTGGACATACCTTCACCAAAACCTTACTTCTTTCCCATGTCCAGGTAAACCCATAAATATTGTGTAGCTCTAGCTACCACTTTCCAATGTTGCACATTGTGTGATCTCGAGGTAAAAATTATTTGGTGAAACGCATGCAGGCTGTCCTCCGATCATGGTGCGATCGGAATGTAAAATTGTTCCAAGTGGAAGTGAGTAATACTACTGCCTAATCATAGTAAGCACTTTGACTTTTCCATTATTCCAACCATATTCATCTCAATACCGTGCTTCCAAATGATAAGCCTTTCACCTATCTGATGATGGTGTCTTCTTTGTTCCCCTCCTTTAACTATTTCTTGTTCTGACAGGAATACTAGCAGCAAAGAAAAGTGATAGTGGAATATAGGGAAAAAAGAAAGAGAAGTTGCAGCATAGTGTTAGTTTCCTTTTTTTTCTTTTCTGTTTTCTTTAAAAGAAAGTTGATAGCTTTATTAGACTATAAGAGAAGAAGATGATGGCATGGCCTTGAAACAGAAGCAGAAGCAAGTGTATGTGAGTTAAGTGCTCCACTGTTACCTACTAGCTAGTAGTTACTACCACCTGCCAAAAAACATTCATGTTTACCAAGTTCTAGGCGCTACTCCGACAACCACTAGGTTTATAGCACTAGGTCTGATGTTAAGCTACAAGACTGGTACCAACCACAAAGATACTTGTAAGGTTTACACTACTGCTTGCAATATGCAAGGCATTACAGATATAATTGTGCAATGGACGAGAAGCAGAAGCAGCAGCACAGTGACGGGAGGGCGAGTGTGTAGTGTATGGTCACAGGTTCAGGTCAGTGTAGATGTGAAAGACCAACGAGGTCTCAAAAGTGTTTTGAGTTTATGCCTTTATGGGTCCCCTTCAGCCATTGCCGCTCCCTATAAATGATGGTTTTTTTTTTTTTTTACTTTGTTTCTTCTTTCTTTTTTTTTTCTTTTCCCTGGTCGAATCTACTGTAGTTGACAGTGTTATAGACAGAAAGGAAAGTGAAATATGGAAATAATTTTCTCCTTTTATACCGCTACTACTGCCTACGTTTTACGCATTTGCACGAGCGCCTCTTTTTCTGCTTTGTTTCACATAGATTGTGATGAACATCTATCTGGTAATGATTGGGCCATTTCTCTCGTCTCTTTTAATTTTTTTCCAACTCTTTTTAATATAAAATTTAAAACAGGGTTGAATCATACAAACACACAAATTAGAGGATGCTATTAGCTGGTACACAGAAATTGGGACATGTTAATGAACAAAATCCAGGAAAAAAATATTCTGTCTTCTGTACCTTTTCCGTAGTAACAACGCACTCATACGAGGAGATTAACAAACACAGGCATTAAAGTAATACTTTTGGGAGATGTTTTTGGGGATGCTTGTGCAATATAAAATACATGTAGTAAATCGCACCATTCACCTAGACTGGTTGGTAAGTTGCAAGAAAACATACTAATGCTATTCATATGGTAAAATCTTCCACCTGTACACGCTGATAAACAAATAATTTTGTAGAATAAGGTATGAAATTGTAATAATTTAGAAAGCACTGGTGATAACTGTAAAAAGAAAAGGTATAGATAGATGTGCAATTATCTTTTCTCTTTCGAGCATGCTAATCTTGTCAGCTAAACGAACTCACTAAAAAAAGCATTTTTCTGTTCTGAAAAGGGGGAGCCTTTTGCGATAATGTTCCGTGCATCACTCTCCGGATTGAGGGCAGAAACGGTTCCAGCTGTCTAGCCACTACTTTAATTGTCGGATTTGTGGAAAGTGCATGCCAATTTCGTCGCTTTCTTCCGCGATTAAAGAAAAATGTAATGATCATTATAATATCTCGTTCTCCCTATTTTAGAGTTTAGTGGTATGCCAAAAAAAAAAAAAAAAAAAGCGTCACACTCTTAAGTTGGCTCTATCTCGGAGATGGCTTATTAGATGGAAAAGAAGTGAGCTAGGCGTGGATCGAACCTCTAGTTTGGAGATGGGTGATGGCTAATTTGGACTTGGCTCATGCACATCCTAAATTAGAGATTGTTTTTTCAGAAAAAAAAAATTATAGACCTGGCGGCCGAGAAAATAACTGTGTGATCTTTACATGCAACAAGAAGAAGTGATTTTAATAATGGTCGATCTCGTTGCAAGACTCCATGTCATAAAATTCGTGCCTTCTTCACAACATCATCTCGTCGGTTCGGTTGGTGATGATGGGTCAGAAGCACCAGCTTGCAAGTACTTACTTGCTGTGACACGTCTTTTTACGGAGGAAGAAGATAAAGGAAGAGTAAACTTCAAGTCGTGCATGGTAACTTTTTCAAGTGAATGTGTCGTCCGGTCAAATCGACGTCCATCTCAGCATTAGAAGACAAATCTATTTGAAATGCCTCCTCTCCTGGACGTAACTTGACTTGTATATATATGTATCTTCTGTCGGCATTGTATTGTACAGCGCAGCAATGATTTTACTGTTTATGGAACACATGCAGGAAACACTAGTGTATGCTGGCAAGTGGTAACTGAAGTGGTAGTACTGCATGGTTTTTACATTTTTACCAACACAAAACTTTAGTAGCAAAGGTAGATCCCACATGCAAACTTTAACTGATAAGGTAGATCAATTCAAACCAAGGTAGGGGCCCAGTGTGTCAGGCTTGGTCGTGCCCATGCATGTGTGTGGTGCAGCCCTCGCTTTTATCAAATCAAACAATGACAGTACCTTACCTTACTCGGGTCCAATGGGCCATCTCGTACTGGATTTTTCTCACTGCAAATTTACACCACACACACATGCATGCATAGCACTGTAAGCTGTAAGCTTTTTTTCTTTTAACTATTGTAGCTCGAAAGCTTATTGACTTCTCTTTTGTGTGAGAGCTTTTCGGCGTGTCATCTGTTCGCACGTGAATGAGAGCGCGTGGGAATACATAGTATAGTCAAATGTAAATTATTTCGAAACAACCTTACCTTCAAGATCTATTACCAAACACACTGTTAATAAGGTGAGAGAGTTTTTATGAAAAAAACAAGGGGTTTCTTGCAATTTTTTGATTGGTCAAAGCAAGACCAGTCTAGCTTTGCTTTGCAGTTTGCACTGTTTATGGCTTAATCTATTCATCCATATGCTAATGGTTCAAAGAACAAAACGCTGCGGACACGGAGGCGAAGCAGGCAAACACTTGTGCGGGACCCACGTGTCACCGCAAGTTTGTGCGCCCATGGTTTGTTTTTTTTTGGGGCACTGTTGCAAAACCACTGTGTGTAGGGCACTTTCCTACCTGTGCCGTGCTCAAGGCCTGCATGTGCCTGCATGTGCCCCTGCGCTGTGCCCATGTCTCATTTGCCCCCATGCTAATCTACGCCCCAATCATACATCTTCAGATGAATCATCTTCTCCTTCTCACATTTCCTATTGCCATTCACATCCCAACCTTTCAAATCAAAAATCATTCAATTCAAACTCCCATAATTGTGAATTGTAATTCAGACAGGAAAGAAATCTAAATATCTTATAAATAAATTTTAAACTCTTTTAGTGAGTAACAAACAAATTAATTCTGTTCGAAAATAACAACTGTAGTACCAACTAATGCATAAGCATATTTGCTTATCACCAACTAGTATTAATTGTGGTGGCACTATTAGGCATCTGTTAGTATCGGTTTAGTTCGCCTATTGGGGAATAGTGATGAAGCGCACAAATGATAACATTTGCACGGCACAAGAAAAAGGCAAGACGACGATCTTAAGAAAAAAAAAAAAAAAAAAAGGAAAAGGGTGATGAGGAAAGGAGAGACAAAATTAGACTATGCCGGGGCACCAGGGGAGCGGACCGATGAATTGGCGCCGACCAAGTTCGAATGGTTATCCAAAATTATGACCCGGTTGGATTAGGTTTGCAGGATCCATTAATTGGGATCTACTGAACCAGACTCATTAAAGAAAAGTTCGAGTCTCCAAATAAATTTACTCACCAACTCTACCTTACACTTGTTGCCTTGTTTCCTCCGGTAGTAACTATGGTTACACAAGTTTCAAAGATAAAAATGGCAGATGAAGTGTGGGAGACCGTGTTTGTGATCGTGTGGGCGCGTGGATTCCTTCGGACGCACGGTGTTTTTAAGTTTTTTTTTTTTTTTGGTGTGTGCACGCATATTCTATAGTTTTCCTCGAGTTGGGGTTTCGTATGCCAGTGTTATATTGGCATTTCGCGAGGTCCCTTGTATTGTACGGGTTGCAATGTTTGTCCTGTACTATACTGTACATTGGCACGTTCTGATCACTTGCGTAAATTATCGCCAAGAACTGGGTTTTCTAGGTTTTACTCCTGTTTTTGTGTCTCACCAAACGAATGCAAGTGTCATTTGTGCCTTTGCAAATGCAAAGCTCACATGCACGGGTGTTTGTAGTTCTGACCGTCTTGGAAAAGTGGCCACTTTTCGCTTGTTGCACTTTGTGGTGTGTGATGAGAACAAGAACATCTTTGGATCAGAATTTGGATCCTTGACAGAACAAATAGTGCAACCATAAATTTGAGCAAATCTTGTGTGCCATGCCATGAGACGAAGGTTTGCGAGATGTGACCCTCTTGGCCCATCTCGAATTGTGCTAGGCCGGTCTCTGAGTTGGGCCTAATATTGCAACATTTTTTTCTCAGCGAGCCCAACTATTGAACGGGCTACGTGACAGCTAGAGACACGAGTTGGGCCACGGCCCATTGGCCATCAGAAAACACGAGTTCTGAATGGGGCTACGTGATGGATACATAGATTCGCTATGAACTCAAAGTAGCACAATGATATCTTATTTGAAGTTTCGATATTGGAAATATTCATTACATAGATCCCTTGTTTGCTGCTATTTGACACAAGCATACCATACCTGATGCATGAAATAGAAAGGATGACAAATAAAACACTGTTTTCTGGGCATGCAAACATGCAGAGATCTCAAAGAATCACAGTTAAAATCACATAATGGCACACGAACTTGGAGGGTACTCTTCATAGATAAACCTGCCCTCCTGGACGATCCTGCAGCCCTTGCACCCTCTGCAGGACGACCCGGGGCAGCACATCGGCGGTGGTATCGCCGGCAACCCGTAAGCGCCACCGCCGCCTCGGCACGAGCCGCAGCCCCCGCAGTATGAAGGCCCTCCACAGTTCCACCTTGGAGTGACACCCCAGGCTGGTTGCTGGTGATGGCTTGGCACCGGCATTCCTTCGTAATGCCATTGCTGGGGACGGGCACCACAGTGGCTCGGATCACTGCACGGCCACGGGTAGCAGATGTTGCACACCTGCGTAAACTTCAGGTTCACCGTCGTCGACGACGTCGATGCCGCATCCTCTTTTGGTCCGTCCTTAGGCTTATCAGTCTTCTTATCATCAGGTTTCTTGTTATCAGGCTTCTTCTCGTCAGGCTTCTTCTCGTCCGGCCTCTTCTCGTCGGGCTTCTTCTCTTCGGGCTTCTTCTCTTCGGCGATCTTGATGTTCTTGATGGCCTCGCAGGCCTTGTACCTCAGCTTCCGGGAGAGGTGACTTGGGTCGAACGGGCCGGAGATGGTAACCTTGTTGTTCTTGGTGTCGAAAGAGATGTTCCTGATGTTCTCTTTCACTGATGTTATATGGAATCATGAAGAAGAAAAATTGAGCATAATTGGTTTCCACATTTTTTTTTTCTGTTACGAAATGGAAATTAACTAACGGGAGCATCAAGTGCTTGCCTACCTTGGAGTTTGCACAGGACTTTCTGAATCATCTTGAAACACTTCTCGCACTCGAGGTCGACATCAAGGATCAATGTGGAGACCTGGTAAAGCAGCAGAAATTACAAAGATGGTGACTTCGTGAGACATGCAATTTGTAGCAGAGCAAACAATTAATTGACTGAAGCTACAATTTGGGAGTTTCACAAGCTATAGGAGAGCCAAGAATAAAAAATAAAAAAAAAAAAAAACACCTTCTCTGCCATGATAGAGAGAAAGAGAGCTAATTAAGCCTTTTACACGTTTGCATAGATACTGCGAAAAGGAAAGGAATATATAAGGCTTTTGTTGTCACAGACTGATATGAGTAGTGCTATTTGCAATATGAGTATATAACCAATGTGCCTCCCAAAAAGAACACAAGAAAATCATTAGGTAGAGGAGAACCCCTTGTCACTTTGGACGTGCTCAAAACCTAATCTCTTATTGTAAGTATGAGATTCCAAACAACAACCTTCTGCACAATGATTAGTGCAGGTGTCCTCTATCTCCAGAACATGTGGTCTGTCTAATATTGATAAAAATTTCAAATCACTAGCTGTCGACCGGTATATTTGCACGGATAAGTTATTATCTATGATTTTTGGAGTTTGTATGGTTTTATGTGATCATTAACCTATTTATTATTTTTATGGCTATACAGTTTTCTACAATTTTAACTGTTGAACATTATTTTGAGTTTTAATCTAACTCTCGAAGTTGTTCTTGCAAATAAATATAATCAAATTCAGCAAATTCGATATATTTCACAATTAGAATACCTAGTTTGACCAAGTTCAAATAAAGATACATATGCCATCATGTGCAACTTTGAGATACAGTTCCCACTTGTATGATAATTAATGCTCCATTGAAAATATGTCCATACATTATTTTTAATATTTCTATTTTTTGGGAAAAATTCGCTATAACTAATTACTATAGTTAAATCAAGTAATCAAGCAGATATGTAACTAAAGGAGAAAGAATTTAATATATCCAAAATATATAGCATATCTCTTGTCATTTTTTTTCTTTTGCATTAATGAAAAGGTAGTTTCGATAATTTCCCAAGCACTACTTTGTTTTATGGGAAAAAACCAACACTTACTATTTGTAATCCTTAGATATTGGGAAACAATCTATATTTAAAATATATGTTAATTTCTAAATTTAGAAGGTATCAATTTGTGGGGTTTTTTCCGGTGGTTGTAATATATTAACTTTCCAAATTTATTTGAAAACTAACCATAATATTTAATAATTAAAACAAATCATATACTTCTTAATTTTTTTTCCATATGTTAATGTCAAGTGTTGTATTAGTTAAAATTTTTATTCGAATTGTTATAGATATTCGGATCATTGAGACACTAATTTTTAAATTCTTAATTTTATATACTGATTTTTATACATATTTAATATTTATATTATTTATTTATAAAAATGCTGTAATTTAATAATTTTAATTTCATTAATATTTAGCCTTAGAGTTTCTATCTTCGAAAGTTTAACAATTTTAATTTCAAAATTTTAATTTTTTTCTAATATTTATTCTTAGAATTTATATTAGTTAAGATTTTATAAAATTAAAAATTTTAATTATGAATTTAAATTTTATTAATATTTACACTAATAGCTTGTGTTACTTAGGGTTTTAAAAATTTAGTAATTTAATTCTGAATCATTAATTTTTCTTTAATATTTAGTTTTAGAGTTATTATTAATTAACGTTTAAGAAATTAATAATTTTAAGTTGGTATTTTAAATTTTTCTTAATATTTATTCTTTGAACTTGTATTCGTTAACATTTCATAAATTTATTAAATTTAATTCCGAATTTCTAATTTTTCATAATATCCACTACCACAGAAACAAACATCCAGAACGGCACATCATAGACGGTTATGAACTTTTCAATAGAAAACCGTCTGTGAAGGCCTGTCGGGAGAAAATGTTAAGTTATCACAGACGGTTTTGAGATCAGAACCGACTGTGATAGTCTGACAGACAGTTTTGACCTTGGAACAATCTGTGATATTCTAATTATTAGAGACGGTTCTGAGCTCAAAACCGTCTGTGATAGTGCTGGACTATCATAATCGGTTCTGACCTCAGAACCGTTACTGATAATTATTATCAGATACGGTTTTGAGTTCAGAACCGTCTATGATAATGATTATCACAGACGGTTCTGAGCTCAACCGTCTATGATAATCGCGTCCAATTCTAATCTGTCGCTGTTTAATTCATTGTTTTCATCATATCTTATTCATACGAACTCGGATTTTCACATTTTTTTACTTGTTGGAAACATCAGATCGTTCTCTACGACTTTTCTGTTGAGGTCGAAGTCAGATTCGGTATCCAACTATGAGATAATAGGCCGTTAATGTCAATGGTGTACAGTTTGAATCTAATAGATCTATTTCGGTATTTTCATCATAATTCTTTCATCCGAACTCGGATTGGAATAAATTTATACTTTATGGAATCTTTGCGAGAAATCCCACAAAAAAGTTTGTTGGGGTAATCTTTAAATTCGGCCATTTTCATCACGCTAAAATTTGGGCAAAGTTAGTTGTGTAATTTTCAAACTCTAGTCCAATTCAGATTCAAATTACTCAATCTGAGACAGTTTCGATAAAATTGTCATATCTTTTGATTTCCAATACCGTTCTTGATGTTCTTATACTTTTTGGAAAGATAAAAAAATCCTCTACAATTTTGGTGTTGACCAGATCCTCTAATTCGAAGTTCTTGGGGCCCGAAATTACTAATCATTATAAGAGACGGTTTTGAGCTCAGAACCGTCTGTCATAATCATTATCAGAGGCGGTCAAAACCGTCTCTGATAATGATCATCAGACTTTGCGTCTTTGCGACTATAAAATTTAAGGCGGGTTTTGTCCCACTCATTTCCACACTTTACGACTTTTCACTTTACTTGCCCTAACTCAATGTGGCACACTTTGCGACACTTCACTTCATTTCCACCGTTCTACACCGCGGCACCACTATAACCCTAGATCCACACCGATCCGAGCTCGACTACGCCACCACCACTCCATTGCCCACCATCATCTTGTCGGCCACGTCTCATGGGCCGATGATGACTACAAGCAGTTCTCTCAACAACGACCATCCGACGACCACTTCTTCTTCCTCGGCCACGAGACAGCCGACAGTTTCAGCACCTCTTCGGTTGTGGTCGAGCTACGACGGCCTCCTCCAGCAGCTTCCTCAAGTTCTTCTGCGGCTGCATTCTTCAGCACCATGGCATCATCTCTCCTTCAAGCCTCGGTGACAATTCCCTCTCTTAAACACTCTCTCCCCTTGCTCCTTGTTTCCTAGATGTTGTAAAGTGACTAGTTTGTAGTTGTGTGATGAACAGCTGAATAGTGAAAATTAAAATCTGGTGTGAACTGAATCTGAGTTGATAATTGTTTATGTTGAATCTGTTTGACCCATTCTCTGTTTGAATGCTGCCAATTCTTAGTTGATAATTTTTTATGTTTAATTGAAGCTCTTAGTGAATTTGATTGCAAATTTAAAACTCTGTGTTGTCTTTGTATCTGAAATCTGTGTTTGGGCTATTAACTATGAACAGACTTATGAACTCTAAATTCAGTGTTTATGTGATGATTCAGTGATTTATATTTGAGCTAAAAAAACGTCTGTGATAATTAGCAATTTCGGGCCCCAAGAACTTCGAATTGAAGGATCTGGTCAACACCAAAGTTGTAGAGGATTTTTTTTTATCTTTCCAAATAGTATAAGAATGTCAAAAACAGTATTGGAAATCAAAAGATATGGCAATTTTACCGAAACTGTCTCAGATTGAGTAATTTGAATCCGAATTGGACTAAAGTTGGAAAATTACACAACTAACTTTGCCCAAATTTTAGTGTGATGAAAATGGCCGAATTTGAAGATTACCCCAACAAATTTTTTGTGGTATTTCTCGCAAATATTCCAGAAAGTATAAATTTATCCCAATCCGAGTTCGGATGAAAGAATTATGATGAAAATACAGAAACAGATCTATTGGATCCAAACTGTACGGTGTCGACATTAACGGCCCAATATCTCATAGATGGATGCCGAATCTGACCTCAACCTCAACAGAAAAGTTGTAGAGCACGATCTGATGTTTCCAGCAAATATAAGAATGTGAAAATCCGAGTTCGTATGAAAAATATATGATAAAAACAAAAAACTAGACAGCGACAGATTAGAATTAATTAGACGCGATTATCATAGACGGTTCTGTGATAATAATTATCAGTGACGGTTCTGAGTTCAGAACCGTCATTGATAATCATTATCATAGACGGTTCAAAACCGTCAGTGATAGTACTCGGACTATCACTGACTCGAATATCACTGACGGTTCAGAACCGTCTGTGATGACTGTTTTGAGCCGACTGTGATGTTGTATTCTGTAGTAGTGATTTAGTCTTAAGAGTTTGTATTAATTAAGATTTAGAATTTAATAACTTTAATTCTAAACTTTTTAATTTATTAATAATTAGTCTTAGAGTTTTTTTTGTTAAATTTTTTTTGTTAATATTTGCTCTTAGGATTCATATAAGTCTTACAGTTTGTTTTAGTTAATATTTCAGAAATTTATTAATTTTTTTTTCAAAATTTTGGTTTTCCAAGATTAGTTCAAGTTGTTCGGAATGTTTATTAGTGGGAAACAATCTCATTCCTTCCAAAAGGAACTTCTTTTTATTTTCTGGTAATAATTCAGTTTTTATTTATTTGTATGATGGTTCTGGGCTCATATGTTGTAATGGTGTTTTTGTCATGAACCATAAATTGTTGCGATATCAGTAGAAACAATCTATCATCCTTTCCGGGACTTATTTTATTTCACGATAATAATTCGATTTGGACATGTTACGGTGTTTTTGTTAGGAACCATAGATTGTTTTGGGACCATATGTTATTACGGTGTTTTTGTTATTATTTTTTCTTTTATATATTTATTTCTGTGAATAGCACATGAAGATTAAATCTAAAAAGTTATAATTGGGTCCACCATATAGATGAATAGATGTTTTTATTTTGCTTCATTAACATCAGAATTTCTTGTATTTTTTTTTTCTATAATTAGTAAAAAAATGTAGAATAGAGAGATATACGGTGGTGCACAAGTCACAAAACTTCTCTGAAGAGTCATAGTTGTTGAAGAAATCATTTGTGTTCAGGTAACTGGTTTATGAGACTTAGCATGCTGGCCCTAAGGTGAAAGCCTTTTGGAAAGCAGATGTGAGACCTTCCACGAAGCAAAAACTTGTGTATGAACTGCAGCCGACGAGTCAAGCCCAAGTACTAGTTGCTCAACTAGCCAACAATTGTTTTATCTCAAATGAGAGCTGGCTTGTACTATTCCGAATAAGCAATTGGACCAACACCAACCATGCACCATAATGCACGAGCAAGTATCACGGCCATCTGGGCTTATAGGCTATAGCTAGGAGGAAGAACAGTCATAGAGCATCTTGTGAGCTGGTTTCTTGCTAACTTCATCGCGCTGTTCCAGCAGTTCAATGAAACTTTGCGTAATGGCTTCTGTATTTCCTTTTGGAAGCATTTCATGTTTTTAGGCTTTGTGTGGAACCATAATTTCAGCAGCAGAAGTAGCACCCCGCCGTCGACATTGGCGGTGGCCCATCTGGTCAGCGTGGAGCCCACGGCGTCGACGGCATGGGGAACCCGCTCCCCTGCCAGGCTGCCATTAAGGCGTGGCGGTGATGAGGGCTGGCTGGTGGAAAGAGGGGAGGGCAGATGAGCCGTAGCCCGCGGTGGCTGTGGGAAGGCGGAACGTGGCGGCTTAGGAGCGTGGCGAAGAGAGCAGTAAGGGAGCACGAGCGCCGGGAAAAGTTGAAAGGTTTCGACGCTCGTCCCCCAGTGGATCCGGCCGTTTGGACTGGAAATTTTCCCAGATATGGGGCTGGATCCGGCCCAACTTTTGCCCACCCAAACAAGCCCAAAATGTTCTGAACTTCTGATTTCCCACATCAGCAGCTATAGCTAGTAACTGTGAGTAATAAAGCCACTTCAGACAGTTATACATGAAGAAAAGTTATAAATTTGACTCTTGATTTCTTTTAGCTCCCTATGCACACTGAATACCTTGACAAGTCCAGTGAAAATAGATGTTCAATTTTTTCCAAAATTTCTTTAGGATTCCTTCAATCCGAACATGTCCAAATGTTTTTAGGAGCTAGACATAATATGCTCTGTGACATGAAAAGCTCAGTCTGTTTCCCAAAAAAAAATTAGAGGAATTTTAGAGAATTTGAATTCTAAGAAAATTATTCTTTGTGGGGTTTGGAATACAAGAATGACCACATAAAATTCCTATAAAATTCTTTTGAGATGGTTTCTTTTGGATGAATTTTGGAAAAAAAAAATGAGATCCAATCTCATGTGGAAAGCAAACTATACTTCTTTTATTTCAAATTCTTGCTATTTTTCTATGATATATCCAACATATTTTTTCGAATAATTTATGTGTTTAAACTTTTTTATAGATTTTGTTGAACCTGACATTCCATTTCTATATTTTTTATTTCATATATTCCAAACCGACCCTCAGTAAGTCGTTAGCTCCCCATATGGTCTATCTAATGATAAAAATTGCACAACAACAGCACGGTAGTTCAGAAAGTGCTGCTAAAGAATCAGAGAAACCTACTCTGTTATTTTAAGTACAACAACCAGCCTTCTCCAATCTCCATGGTCCATAGTGAATTAGTGATCAAACGATTTGCACAAGAGGCGGCATATGTCCTGTCTGACGACAAAAAAAAAAGAAATCACCAACATTTTCGTTCCGAAACTTCTACTGCGTAAAAAATACAGTAGAATCCGATCTCTGAATTGAATAAACTCCAGTGATAAATTGAACCCGGAAGAGACGTGACATTATAATATTAACGTAGTGTGACATACTAACAAGTGAGACTTTTGGCTCCTCAGCTTGCAAACCGACGGCCGATCTCACGTCCAAATCAGGACGCCACGAGTGAAGTTTTATCTGTCTAGCACATTAGTATACCAGTAAATCGTGGGGCCCAGCCGACAGGGGAGGGTACAAGAATATAGTATAAGCCAAAAGGGATTCTGGAATCTGCTATATAAGGTCGAAAAAATTGAATTTACTAAATCAAAGAAGTAATGCTTTATCTGCTAAGATTCGTCTTCTTCCTAAAGCTTTCTGCTACGATTAATCAACGGATTAGCAACTGGAAGTTCTACTCAAATGGCATTATGGCAAGATTTTTATACTAGCTGTTCAAAATTTATGGCGCTTCAATCTGAATATGCATTCACGAACAACTCGTCTTGTTCGGAAGAGTACAAATAAGCACCGAACTAGAAGGCAAGTTTCATGGTCGTGGTGTTCGGGAGTGGTGCATTATGGCAGGCGAGTTCAACGGATGGCAGGCGCGCGCGGCCGCTACCGAAGGCAGTGATAGGAGCAGCTGACCAATGTAGCTGGCAGGCACGTCGTGGCCAAGGATGGTACGGTTGGGGCGTGGTGGCTGCCGGCAATGGCATGGTGATGGCCGCGAGTGGACGGTCTGTTGGTGGAGGTGCCGACCAGCGCAGTGACGAGTGTGAAGCGCGGCCATCTGTGAGGGTCGTGCGGCTGGGAGAGAAGCGGTCGGTGTGTGGGTGCGGCAACGGCCGCGTGTGGCGCGATGGCGAGGCCAAGACCAGGATGACACAGCGCGACGCGATAGGCATGAGAAGCGACGGTGAGAGAGAAACAATGGGGAGATTGAACGGGCATAAACTCTTGATCATAACCATGTAAAAAGCTAACCGCAGTGTGGCGTTTCCCACATCTCGTTTGGCTTCTCTCCCCACGACGGTGGTCCGTGCCTCCGTGGTCGACTGGGGAGGCTGTGCGCAGTCCACAGTCCGCTCAGCGCCTCCATGGTAAATATATATGGTAAAGATTCATATGACGCATATGCATTCCCTGGAAGCGTCCGACTGATGGTGCTTTCTTTTGTGGACTGATGGACCGCGGTTGATCCTTAGGGTGGAAACGGAGTCGGGTCGCGTCGGATTTAACTCGGATCTGCCTCCCGATGGAGTCGGATGCGGATATTAAACTTTGGATCCGACCCAGGTTCGGATGCGGATGCGGATGTATTTTTTTTGAAATTTTCGGGTTCGGATGCAAATACGGGTTTGCCTAAAATATCCCGGATACGGTGTGGATACGGGTTATACCCGGGTCCATATAAATATATAGTATCTACATGACTACATATCAGTGTATCTGTGTATGTTTACTGTTTAGTCTCTGCCTTGAATCCAAAATTCCAAATCCACCGCACACGCACCCTAGATCCAGATCCAAATCCGCCGCCCCAGCACGCGTTGCATCTAGGTCATTATGCCTGATTTTGATGATTAATGAAAACAAGTGTTTTAGACTAATTGTATTTTTGAGTCAGTTAAAACAGAGTTTAGTTAGGAAGACATGCAAGATGATGAAAGTGAACCAACGTGAGAAAAAAAGCACAAGTCACGAAGTACAAAGACGAAACGAAAATCTCAAGATTAAAGATGCAAAAGACTTGAGGTAAAAATTTGTTTTTATTTTTATCGATCTCGGTGTTTGGAGTTTGATCGGTTTAGAATCATATTTCTTAATTTTAACCGTACTATAAAGAGGGGTTGCAACTCCTCTCTACATTTCCAGCATAAACTGAGAAACTCATAGGTCACTGCATCTCATTCATTTCGGTTGGATTTGATTTGGTTTTTCAGTTGAGTTTTTGACAGTAGAAAAGTTTTTGAATTTTCCAAAAAGATCTAGGCAGATCTGGCTTTTGTTTCTGTTGACAAAAATATAGCTTTTTTAATTATCTTTCAAACGAGCTATAAAACACTTTAATCGGATTTCTATATTAAAAGTTATGACTATTTTTATTCATATTGACTGTCAGTATGCTATGCTGACTGTCAGTCTGTTTAAACTGACAATTGTCCAGAGAACGTGTCTTTTGAACTGAAATTTTCTTTGCCTATGCTGACTGTCAGCATACCATACTAACTGTCAGTATGCATTTCGACCTCGACCTGATTTGTTTGAGTTTTTGTTTTAACTGGTTGATTTACTGGTCCATACTGACTGTCAGTATGTGATGCTGATTGTCAGTATGAGGTGTCAGTTTCCATATACGACCACAAACGGCTAGCAATGTTTTATCCGTGATTTTTGTCGAGCCTTGATTGTGGACACTGACTGTCAATTTGTGCTGATTTGTTTCTTTTTTCGATCTCAAACAGCTAACTGAGTTTTCTCCGGATTTTATTTTTTTCTGGTCGTGACTCATGCTGACTGTCAGTATGCACTGCCACTTTTACAGCTCGTACACAACGGCTAATTTGTTTCTTGAGGCTATAAATAGAGGCTTTAAGCAGATGTTTTGCACACCAAGCAGCCTCCCTCTCTTATACATACTTGAGCATTTTTTTAGAGTTAAAAATCTTGATCTTTTGATCAAGTCGTGAGTTTTGTGATCCACCGAGTTTTTTAGTTCGTATCATTTTGCATATCTATAATTTCTCGGTGATTGTTGGAGGTCTAGGAGAGACCTTGCAATCTATTACTCTTGGTGAACGCCCTCACTTAGACGGTTTGGCGGCGCGGTCGTTGATCTCTTCTGTTCGAAGATTGTTGAAGAGGCTCGGCGTGATTGTAAAAGGCATTAGTGCTCGCCTTTTCGGAGTGGACAAGGAGCAACCACTAGTGAGAAATATTCTTCGTGGATATTGAAATAAGACTGATTCATTTGAGTGCTTCAACGAGGAGTAGAGGAGACCAGGCGAGTCTCCGAGACCTTGGGAAAAAATCTTTGTGTTTGTTCTCTTTTACTCTTCTATTTAATTATGTAATATATTATTAAATTGTTTTTGGGTCTTCTCGTTGCAAAAGTTGTTTTATTTAAAAAGTTTTAAAGTCTCATATTCACCCCCCCTCTAGTCGGCATCCTCGATCCTACAACACGTAGCTCCACCTCCTCCGCCGCCTCTAGTCGACAGCTCGCAGCTCCGCCTCCTCCGTCGCCTCCAATCGACGGCACGCGACCCCGCCCTGCGCCGCCCCGGCACGCGGCTCTGCCTCCTCCGCCGCCTCTAGTCGACGGCACGCGGCTCCGCCCTCCGCCGCCTCGACACGCAGCTCCGCCCTCCGCCGCCCCGGCACACGCCGCCTCCAATCGACGCCGATACTAGTCTGGAAGATACTCATATCCCCTTTGTATTGTTCATTTGCTTGTGGTGGTTTAGTAGTTCATTTTAGTGGTTTAGTAGTTTACAAATCTGGTTATGATCATGTTGTCATTTAGTAGTTCAATCTAGTTATCATTGATGAGCTAATGACCAAGTGCTCAAATCTGGTTGTGATCATGCTGTTGTTGAAGTTCGGTGGAGATCAGGAGATGCTGTTGGCCTATTGAGTGTTGCCTGTCTATTGTTGAATTTGTTGTAACATTATAACAATATTGTTTTCTTGTTGAGATGTTGACATGCTGTTGTGTTAGTTCTTGTTGAGTTGTGCTAGTTCCTGATGAGTTTTTGTTGAGATCATGCTGTTGTGCTGTTGACTTTTTTGCTGTTGTGCACTTGTGCTAGTTCTTGTTAAGTTTCTATCAAAGTAGTTGGTTAATTTGGAATACATATTATAGATTGGATGTCCATTTGCAGTGTGTTGTCCTGTCCATTTCATAAATGAAAGTATCTATTGATAGATGAAATAGATTGGATGTCACTGTATGCATGTAAGCACATTGCTATTGTCACTTGTCAGTTAATTCTTGTATTAATCCAATTATATCTAATTTGGGTGCATGGGTAATAATAGGAATGGAACCTACAAGTGTTGAAGAAGGGACTCAAGGGGGGGCTGGAGAAGGGTCTCAAGGGACAGTTGAACCGATCTCAGTTGACATCGAGAGTGTTGAACAAACAAATGTGGCCAAAAGTAGTAAAGTAACTAATGCCGGGAATACCACGAATGCTGAAGAAGCTTCTAAAGCAAAGGGTAAAAAGTTGACATCTAGTGTTTGGAATTACTTTGATAGAAAGGAGTCTAAGGAAGTTGTGAATAGAAAGAGCATCACACTTGTACAAGCTATTTGTAAGACTTGCAAAAAAAAGTTAGATGGTAGAAGCAAGAATGGCATATCTCACTTGATGAATCATGCAAAAATTCATAGCTCTAACTTATCTAGAGGTCAGAAATTGATTGCATTTTCATCACATGGTGGTCAAACATCTTCTGTGGAGACATATAAGTATGATGAAGCAATAAGTTTGAAAAAACTTGCTACCTCTATTGTGATGCATGAATATCTATTTACCTTTGTTCAGCACAAGTACATTGTTGATTTTATCAAGTCTCTGTGCCCAACATTCAATATGAAATCAGCAAAGTCCATTAAAAACAATATCATTGAGCTATATGATGAGGAGAAACAAGTTGTCTATGATATGTTTAGATCTCTCTCTTGCTGTATTTCCACAACAATGGATCTTTAGACTTGCACAACATAAAACAAGAGTTATTTGTGTATCACTGCCCACTTTGTTGATGAGAATTGATTTTTTCAAAAGAGAATCATTAATTTCATGTATTTAGAGAGTAGACACACTGGTATGAGTTTATCTCAGACTTTCATGAAGAACCTAACTGATTGGAATATAGATCGGAAGATATTCTCATTAACTTGTGATAATGATAGAGCCAATGATGTTTGCATCAAAGATGTAATCAAGCTTCTCAATCAAGAAAAGTTGCTTATTAGTGATGGTGCTTTTTTTCACGTTAGATGTGCCGCACATATTATAAATTTAGTTGTTAGAGATGTGATGGCAGTGATAAGAAATGCTATTGAAAACATTCGCTATTATTGGTGAAGGGTTCAACCTTGCAATGGGAAGAATTTCAAAAGAGAGCAAAATATTGCGATCTTGATATATCTAAAGGGTTATCTAATGCTGTTACTACAAGATAGAATTCTACTTATTTCATGCTTCAGGATGTTTTGTACTACAAAGATACATTCTTGAGGTTGAACTATTCGGATCCAATAAAATATAGTTGTTGTCCAACCAATGATGAGTGGAATGTGTTGTGGACTTGTTTGCTTGTTTAAAGTCATTCCATACCATAGCTGAGTTTCTTTTTGGAACATAATATCCTACATCAAACTTGTTCTTTCAGGAGTTTTGTGAAGTTAAATTGATATTGCAAAAATGGAAGGACAATGTTGATATCCTTCATGTGAATATGGCAATGGCAATGGAAGAAAAGTTCGACAAATATTGGCTTAAGTCAAACATGATTTTGGCTGTGGCATCTTTATTTGATCCAAGATATAAGATGCAGATGGTTGAATATTACTACCCACAGATTTATCAAACTGGTGGAGAGAAAGAGATCCAAGAGATACATTAAGTTATCAATTCACTTTATAATCAATATGTCAGGCCAAATGAGCAAGTCATGCATGCTAGTATCTCTGGAGTTTCTCAGCAAGGCACAAATAGCTACAATGAGAGGATAGAAATTTTAATGAGTTTCTTCTTCAGAAATCTCAACAGCAGCATAAGAGAATTGATTTGGATTTGTATCTTGAGGATATCACTCTTCCATGGGATAGTGATACTCATTTTGACATTCTTTTATGGTGGAGGATAGAAGGTTCTAAATATCCTATTCTATCAAAGGTTGCTCGTGATATGTTAACTATTCCTGTTACATCAGTGGCTTCTGAGTCAGTATTCAGTACAAGTGGGCGTGTCATTGACCAATACATGAGTAGACCTGCTCCAGAGATTGTTCAAAGGTTAATTTGCACTCAAGATTGGATTAGAGCCAAGTCAAAAGGTGATTAACCCATTATATATATGTTTTTATGTCTATAATTTTATAGTTTTTTGCTATATGACTTGTGTACATTTGTTATTTTTTTTTTGTATTTGTTGTAGGTCAATTGTAATCCATTTTACATGACATTGTTGGAGATAATTTTGAAGATGATGATGCGAGTACTTTGTAAGAAAATGATCAATGTAGTGTTTTTTTTAGATTACTGAATGATTATACTCTTAGTAAAACATGCTATGAGAATTCATTACTTAATTTTGTTCAACCCATAGGTGATCACATCATTCAAGTTGACTAATGAGTTACAGAGTTGATGGTTGATGGCTTGTGGATTATGCTATGTCTATTGTATTTCTTACGACTTATGACTTTATGAGTTGATTAGATATTTTGTTCTATTTGAAATGCTTGTTATGCATTATCAATTTATCATGTAACTTGAGTTATAATTTATGGTGGTGTGTATGAATGATGTATGAGTATGAAATTTTTTATTTGATGTAGCATGAACTCTTTTATTATATTATCTTTTTTATGATTATTTTATTTGGTGTAGTATAAATATTTTATTATGTTATTCTTGTTTGTTTTTGTATCATAATCATATTAATTTTGCAAATATTTGTGTCCGTATCCGCTCTAAATCCATTTAATATCCTTGTTCGTATCCACTCCGAATCTGTTTAATATCCGTGTCCGTATCTGCAAAATATCCCTCCATATCCGTATCCGTTTTTTTCATATCCATATTCACATCCACATATCATTCGCATCCGCATCCGTAAGAAAGATGCGGATATAGGCTTAGTACTATCCGACCCAAATCCGCTCCGTTTCCACCCCTACTGATCCTCCGAGTATATTCTTAGATTTCTATATAAATTAAAATAAAAAAATCTCCTGCTTTTTTGTTTGTCAATCCGAAATATCAATTTTTTTTTCAGATAGACTACACACATGGATAGCTGCCATGTTTCGTCCCACAGGTTGCCATCCCCAGAAGTTGCCATGTTCCAACCGATCAACAAGGACACGTATATAATGTTGTGGCAATAAAAAGCCCAGGAGGCATAAAACAAGAAATAAGATCATTAAATAGTCTGAAGCTTTGCACAACGCCAGTTACCAGGCGCCTCTGCCTCATCAAGTTGTTCCATAACGCCGGTTACATCAAACAAAAACATACCAGTAAGGAGAGTATGGCCAAGAATATACTCAAGTAACCCAAACTGCTGTCAATACCCATGCGTAATTGATGGATTTCGTGCAAAATAAGCCTTGCATGAGCATAATTACGATAAACAATCAATGTGCCACAACTAGGTAAAGAACAGAAAATGGCTATCAGGCTATAACTTGTGGATGCATTGGCAGAGCTGAACATGGGTTCAAAAAAAATTTAAAAATAACATAAAGAGTAATCTGCGTCAAAAAGGCCTACGACACGACTTCAATGATGGTGCCATGACTCCTCTTATCCTGTCTCATAATATGGAGGATGGATGGTAAGAGTCATACTCCATTTTACGTGAAGCCTCACTACTACACACTATCCATACCTGCTGCATTGTCCTTCAATTTATGACTAATCTCTCTAAACACAAAAAGAATCATCAATCAAGGCCATTAATTCAATAAACAAATGGCACTGGAACCCATTTAATCCTGTCAAAATTGATGACCAACGACTGATTCTCTTCTGCATGTTCAACAATGATGGTCATCGTCCTGGTGTAAATACAGCCCTTTGTGGCTATAGACATGCACCCAGAAGGCTCACATTTTAGTAAGGGCAGTGGATGTAACAATCTATTATCAAATGCTCCGATCTTCAAGTTCAAGTGTGCTATGGATGTACATTGCACTCATCCATGAATCGTTCTTCTCGTGTGAGAAACCTCTTCCAGTACTTCTTGTAGTCCGGTATACCTAACTCAAGCCAGGGTTTCATATTACCATTGTAATGCAATGACACAGAACTCCGGGCAACCTCCTCACTGATTCCATAATCATATCCAAGTCCAGATAGTGTCAAACTCTCATCAAGCGGATAGATGAGGCGCTGGAAAGAGAGCAAGCTTAAAGGCAATGCTGCAGCTCGAAAGGATGCCTCGTCCTTGTTCTGGAACTGTAACACAAGAGAAGTCAGAAAATGTATGCAGCATACTAGTTTGATGTGATAAAAGAACAAAATAATTTCAACTTCAGGAAGTGAGACTGGAATAAATTCAAAGAATGCCAAAGAAAGCTAAACTCTTTAAGACTGGAATATAGAAGAAATTAGAAAATTGCATGCAACATGCTTAACCATTTCATATAAGTTATGCCGTAGTTGCTTGTAGTTCATGCCAATATGTGCACTGTCCAAATATTCTTTCTAGATTGTTAACTGGAACCTATTAAAAAAAAGAAGAAAAGAACAGGCCACCTAATGTACAGGCATGAACTGAAGTGGCAGAGAACTATACCAACCTTTTTTAGCAGTAGCAGGTAATTCTCGGTAACATTATGCTCCCTCCATTTATCCAAATTAATCACATTCACCCCGGACATCCATACACATGACTTGGGATCATATATCATTTTACCCAGAAGGTTCCTCAGTTGACCCAGTCTCAGACCACAAAATTTGACAGCACCATTTACCTTGTCACCCATATCAAGATTCCACAAGCAAGAAAGATCACGTTGAACAACCACATCATCATCCAACAAAACTACCTTCTTTAGATCCTTGAATATTTCTGGAATAAAGAAATGCGAGTGACTGAACACTGACAGATATTCCATTCTTGTCTTCTCAGTAGGTCGCTCAATACCACTAATGAAAACACGAAACTCCTCTGGTAAATAAAACTGTCGGATACTAAACTCTGGCGAGTTCAAAATAATGTCTTCATAGTTTATGACATCGAGAGCTGCTTTCCTGTATGAGTTCCTAACAAACCAATGTTTCATGGCATAAAAATTTTGAGCATCTGTTAGGATATGAAAAAACATATTTCCAGGCTCCTGTAAAAAAGCAGCAAGAACATCAGCAATGCCCAGCCCAGAAAATGTTGTACGGCTTAACAATGTAAAATACCATCCACATACCTCAGAACTGCTTACAGTTGAGTTGACGACAACAGAAGCTGCGAGAACATTCTTAGATAGTATAACATAGTGCCTATGGTTTGGGGTATTAACCTTGTGGGCAGGAGAGTTATCTGAATCCAATGAAGAGGATTTAAAAGATTCGACTGTCAACCTCATAGAGAGACAATGATGACTTTTAGGCATTGTGTGAACACCAAGGTCGTAGAGGAATGCACTCTGTTTCATATGAAAATGGGCTTCATCCTGAGTTGTATCAAGTATCTGGCGAAGCTTCCTGTCAATATTGTTACAATCCACAGTGCAAGATTTGGCTCTTGCTATGGTTTGCTCCATCTTCTCGATCTTCTTGTTGATACTGAAAGCACAGGACAAGTGTCACTCAATAATCCAAATAGTAACTTACACTGTTGATTGGGAAAATTCTTGGCAGGTTGATTTATTTTCATTTTGTCCAGATAAGTGCAAATTCTCTTATACAGCCAGAAAACATATTAAAAACAATTTCCTGAGGAGTAAACAAATAGACAATGAGCAATTTTTTTAGACATTCAATTTTAGTAAAATGTGTATTGGTCAACATATGGCATCCAGTAACCTAGTCATCATAAATTGCAACTTACAAGACTGACATGAAATGAATAAAGGGCTCAGGAAGCTTAGACATTCAAACTTAATACTCACAAGGATGGTAGATCAGCATCAACAGTGGATACGCTGAGAACCCTCTCATGGTCTTGAATATTTTGCTTCAATTCCCGAGTCAGTGCCTCCTGTCCTTGAAGTTTGGCAATACTTGGGTAGTAAGATCGGGCTACAAATAATTGGTCTTTGAGCCTTTTCACTATGGAATCCATCATAACTTCTTTGTGTTCTATGGACCAGAGGCAGTAGCCTCCAAATTCAAGTTGACAAGCCTTAACCTTTTCCACTTCATCAGCATTTAGGTCTTTGGCATGTCTCTTTTTGTTGCCTTTTTTAATATCCTGAAAGTAATATATGCTTATTTAAAAATATTATATCATTATACTTCTGATCAGTGCAAAGGTCAAAAGAAGAAAAAGATATTGACAGGAAAAATAAAGCTATGCTTCATTAGATAATAGGATGTGCTATACTTAGGATGTCCAAAGATTAGTTATCTTAGTACATAATAGCATTATTTCAACCACAATGTTGGGTAATGAATTAAAAATATTGCATTGTGTTAACTAGAGCTTTTTACGCTTTGAGCTGAAAATCTAACATTTGGTCATTTTAGTGTTTCACTTGTTGCTATCATATTTTTATATATTTTGTTTTCAAATAATTTGTTTTTTCTGCACATTTTTCTGTAGCTACCACAATATTTCATTTAAACAATTGAACAAGACCTAAAATAAGCAATTCTTGAAATGTTCTAAACTGAGCAGTGCCAAAAAGATAATGTAACACTTCTAGTGCTAAAAATCATACTCTTGTCTCTCGAGTTGATTCTGTAACCGCCTTTGGTGGGTCAATTTTTGCTGTGGGAAGAACTGCATATAATGCCAATTATTGAGTCAGATAAACTGAAACATTAAACAGAAGAGACGGCTAGTTTGGCTACAACTCATAGATAGCTTGACCAAAGACCTGGTGAGCACTACATGCTGGGTCAAGACAAAATGCTTGTTATCAAACAACAGCTGTAGCCTATTTGGAAATATTTGGGAAAAAAAGACTGATTTCTGCTAGGTATGTAAAGTAGAAGTTGCGAAAAGGACAGATCACAAAATGAAAGACAGGAGAAACTTGGAGTTGAAGCATGGATATATAATTTTGATCATCCTACCACTCTGCCTCATCTAGCCCAAACACCAGCTTTCCTTCTAATTTCACCAGATTACTTTGTATAGATTAAATTTGCAATTCATGAATGATGCTTCCAGCATTACCAACAATTCAACCCATAGTACTTCAGCTATTGACTATATGATACCTTCTGTTTTGGCACGAACGCTGGAAGAGTCTGCAACAATTTGCTTATGCCGATGCAGGGCTCCACTAACTTTGGAGATCTTTGGTGTATCCTGAGTAAAAAAAAAAAGAAACATTAGTGCATAGCTGCATACGCGACTTTCTCATGTCTTGGTCAGCTCTATGGGGACATATTTTTGTACTTCATGGACATGGAACAGAAAAAGTAAATGAAGCACTTTCTCATCGTCTGAGTGGTAAATAAGTGTTGAGAATCAGAAAATCATTCAATCAGAATAAGATTAAACACAGCCTTTCACCGTAATCAGTGAGAAGCAGATTTCCCATCAAACTATTGAGTATTAACCATCTGTTGTCCTCTTAATAAGTACTAAAAACCCTTAAAACAAGTGATAGAAACAACCCTAAGGCTGTGAGCGAATTTGAATACACGATTTTACTACATAACCACGTCAAAGTCTACCATCCCCAATGCAAGGCAGCTAAGCACACATATTAATCACTATCAAGCTATCATTATCATCCAGTGAATCTCTCTAAGAAACTAGAAAAGAATAACAACCTTTCTCACTTCTTTGACAACACCACCACTACCTTCCTCCTGGCGATCGAACAAATGCAAAATAATCTCCTAAATCCAACATAAAAAAAAAACAAAATAAAAAACGAAGATTAGCACAAATCACTTATCAGCATTCTCCACTCCTCCTAATGCATCAAAACGAATACAAAAAGGAAAAATGCTGTACCTGTCGGTGTCGCTCATCTGTCACATACCCTGCATCGCAAACCAATCAAAAGATTAATTAAACCACCACAGCAAAAATTATTAACCAACCAAAGTAAACACTAAACCACAACAACTAGACTCCCAGATCAAGCGGAAACGGCACTGATCCGACAAAGGACGCCCCAATGCGAGCCACGCACTGCATCCCCCAAACCCACAAATCGGAATGAGGGGAGGAGAGAAGGGTGGAAGGGTTACCGGAGGGGGAGCGATCGAAGAAGAAGGCGAGGGGCACGAGCAGCGAGCAGAAGACGAGCGCCAGCACCGCCAGGCGCGGCCCCTTCCGCCTCTTCGCCGGCGGTAGCGCCGACGTCGCCTTCATCTCCTCCGCCGATCCCCACTGCCCAATACACTAATCATCGGATCGCAACAACGAGGCACAAACACAGGCTTGCAGTGCTTCGATGCGAATGGATATTTGATTGGTGCGGAGTGCGCGAAGGGAGGGGGAGAGCAATGACGTTGGGGGATGCGGGTACGGACCACGGAAGTGTGTTGTGTCCGGGTAGAGTAATAAAACGTTTAACACCAGCGCTTTTTTTTTTTTCCTAAAATTACATGAACACCCATAAATAAATCCGGGTTTAAAAACTACCTAAGCAGCTAGGCCTCCGTTTTTGAAAATTAGACGAACAAAAGGTGCTGTTGATAAACTTATTAATCTTGGACGTGGCTAAGATACATAAAAAAAAATTTATTAAGAAAATACTACAACTGAAAAAATACGATAACCTAAAGAAAAAATTACAACTATAAAAATAAAAAACACAGATGATAAAAAAAAATTTGTATCATAACCATACACATTAATCTTACCAAATTCATAACTAACAGATACATCTATATACAAGCAACAAGCCAGCAAGCATTCCCTAGGCAAGTCAAAGTCCTTGGATGCTCTCCAGAAAGTCTATCATCTCCAGTTTGTTACATAACCCTGTAGCAGCCATTTTTCTTGAATATCAAAAAGTTACACTCCAGACCGTCCAATGTCTCGATAACAGATTCTCTTTTCGACCCAAAATGCTTGACAATCTCCTCCAATGAAACCTGAATGATTTGATATGCTTAATACATGAAAGGCAAGAGTTCCAACCAAAGAAACTATAGAAAAATGCCTTACCCCATCCCGTTTTGCGAGCAATTCTAGTACAGCATCTTCAGGGGGTTTAATCGTGTCAGTACATGTTATTCCTTGCTCACCCATCTTTTGTAGCTTATTTACCGGTGCATCATCAGAAACCAATGTGGCATCACTTTGGCATCTTTTTGAAGAGGTAGTATCAGAAGCACCCGTCACGATGGCACCATCTCCCTGATTACCATTTTCACCAACTTCACTGCCATGGAAGCAGGATGGTGGTGACTCTGATGCTCCCGTGGGAACCCCATCTTTAGCTATGCAACCGAAAGTTAGCTCTAACAATCCAGTTTCTTTAATTGTCAAGAACGTCTTGATCATCTCATAACTCACCTGCAATTATCATGTAGCATTTAGTCCAATAAAGTACGCCTTCACAAACGCTTTGGATGGGCACAGTTTAACTTTTGCTGAAACAATAAAGTTACTTGTATCACAAACTGAATGCCTCAACATATATGGAAGAAAAATCACATTTTCTGGAAGCTCCTCTTTGATGGGCTTCAACTTGTCTTGTCCAACTTTTGCTATGGCAACACGAAGTTGTGAGGCTATCTCAAGTGTTAGGCCTATCTCATCACAAAACCTATTCCAGTTCATCTCATATCCATCTCGAGCAGCATCAAGTATGTATGAGATAACCGTTTGCTCTTTTATGGGAACTGCTCTGCGGAAATGCTAGAATACACCAGTATGTCATGCTGTGAACTTCCACAAAAGGTTAACGGCAAAAAAAAACCTTAAACAACAATACTCACAGCAATTTTCTGGAATGAGAACCCCATTTCCTGCCACAATTCCCATGAAGAAAACTTCACATCACCCAAATTCGGGAGATTCTGATTTGCAGGTTTTGGAATAACAGCAGCAGTTTGTACAGCTGGTGAAGAATCCAATGGAAGACTCAACTCTTCTGACAACTGTGCAATATTTTGGATGAAAGTGCCACTGAAACGTGAGATGAAGTGCTGAAAACAAAAGACTCAGATGTTACACAAGGGACAATGATGAATTGATGACCAAACAAAATATTTGCAATGAAGTGCCTTAACCAAGTATCCACAGTAATACCTGGTTTACACCATCAATATTAGCCAATCTAGCTCCAGTAGAAGGCCTTATCTTTGCAAAGTTTCTTAGTGTCTGATCACCACATATAGCATATCTGAAATAATAAAGAATTAGATAAATAATATAGTTAAAACAATTGTTCCAATAGCTAAACTTATAAATGTCATTCAAATAGTGACTCACGGTGCAGTTCCAATATCTTGAGCAAGTTTCATCCTAACATCCAAGAGCAAATGATAGAAGTTCAATTCATCCTCAAAGAAATTTAAATGAGACGAGAAGAAAACCACAAAATTAGTTGAAATGAACAAGTTAAAGCAAAGTACCGGCAAAATGGAGCAAAGCAGACTTCCTCTGATGAAAAAGAGGAGCTACACACAGCTCAATTAACAAATAACTCCCCTGAGAAACTCACCTCAGAAAATCCTTCAGAATCTATGGTGGCCAAAGGATGCAAGCCACCTTTATGCTGTAAACCACCATGTTCCTCTTGATCAGTCATCTCTGCAGTAAGCCGTAAAACCAGCGGTGTTCCATCTATTGTATCAGCAGTAGCGAGAAACTTGGCTCCTTTTGGACTGACACTGTATATAAACATGCACAAAACAGTTAGTGGTGGCTATTTCAAGTGTTTATATAGGGGTATACTTCAAGACTACAAAATAAAAATCTGCCTGGAAAAATAATCCATAATCACTAACGTGACACAAAAAATATACTTAGCACGGCACCTGACAAATCTATATGTATCTTGGATGGTTTCCTTCAAAAAACCTGCACATAGAAAATAAAATATGAGCAAAGAAAATAATTTAAGCATGCTGGTAATATTTTAATGTTCTGTCACCTGACGCATATCATTTGCTTATCTATAACCATCTAAGACTATTCAATTTTGAAGAGCAAAATCAGCAACAGAGACATTTCTAGCTATGAACACCAGAAAGACATTAAATGGAGAAACTTGCTGGTTTCTACTTATCATGTTTAACAGTACAGGAAAGCATCCTGATATAGAAACAACACCAGAGGATATTTCACAAATGAACTTCAGGTAGATGGACAGATTGCTAGCTTTAAACATCAACATTCAGCGCACATACTTTCTTAACTTTAAAAGTTATAACAGAACCTGAGAAATCAATACATTAATCAGGCACAACTGGAGGCCTTCAAGAAAGAAGAGCATCTACCAGAGACAGGATTGTGCCCAAAGAGGCAAATGCACTGCAACTATATTGCTATACATATTGCACATACAAACATGCTGTCCATATTCATGCCATAAAATCAAGGACCTCGGGTCAAATCAAACCACACCCCCCCCCCCCCCCCCCCCCCCCCACCCAAAATGAAGTAAAAAGCTGATACAAATGAAATTATCAATTCTCCATAACTTTGTAAGTTCGTCCAACAAAACACAAACAAAGTAAGCAATGTATATAAGAAACTGTTTGGATATGCAGCTACATGATTTGAAAAAAAAAGAGAACCATCACGCCAAATTAGTATTTCTGAGGAGCAGCGGGCTATAGCCAACGAGTATATACTCAGAGAGATCCATAATGGTACCATTTGCTACAAGCAGACCACCAAGTGCCTTCCACCAGTTGGGCAGATAATCTTTTCCCCGCCCATGCATTGGAAGTTTATCGAAATTGTTATCAACAATCTTCTTGGCCTACAAAATGAAAAGGTACTGGTTATGCAATATTCTTTTTTTAGATGTGATTCAGTGTTTACGATTTAAGAACAACCCTATCGAACATATCAATAAGATCTTGGGGCATAAAATAATTTGTGGCACACTTGAAAAGTCTGTCCAATCAGCATAACATGACTGCAGCAAAAAACACATGACTCAAATAACACACTTCCCATTAAATGACTAATTAGCATTCAGCTTTGTATGCATACAGCTGGTACAATGATAAATACTGTTGACATACATGATCTCCTCCAATGATAATATGGGGCCAAAGCAGGTTGCAAATTTTGGAAAATTGCCAACTAAGCATGGTCTCTTAAGTAATAACAAAGTCAAGTGATAGGAAATCATACACGTGAGCCACGAAGAATATCGATGGGCAAATTAAGGCCCCAGCGTCCTCCACAAGACTTAATGCAGGACAACAACAAAAAGGACTCTTTTGACAAATCCCTCTCATTTTTTGCCCTTGTGCAATTACCACAATTACCTGTGGATTAAAAGATAAATCAGTGAATGCCACTACATGTTGATTCCTCCATTCAAGAAGAGGCTTAATGTTCCCTTCAACAAGCACTTGTAATACACTATACAGAGAGGAGAAAACAAAAGGGACTTCAACTTATTATAATCATTCTTTAGTAGGAAAATATTTGCAGATGAGTCCAAACTGAAGTTTAAAGAGCCAAAAGAAAAATCAAAACAGCATACCACAGTCAGTGGTGTGCTCTTCACCAAAGTACTGCAACAAGAAGTTTCTGTGGCATGTAGCAAGGAGGCAATATTTCTGTGCTGCCATGAAGGACTCCATGATGGCTTTTCTTTGAACTTCCTGTTAATGTGTTAAGAACATAAAAAAGCAAAACAAGGCATATGGCAGAAAATTAATCTGCCAACATGTTAGTTTATTACACTAAAATGAAAACATGCCTACTATGTACACAACATATACATACACTTTTTGCTTCAGCACAATAAAACTCAGCTTTTGCAAAATCACTTCTTTGATAATATAGCCAGCAGATTGAAGGCAGCCCATCTCTACCACAACGTCCGCTTTCCTGGTAGTAGGACTCTAGGCTCTTAGGACATCCATAATGTATTACACATCTTACATCTGGCTTATCAATGCCCATCCCAAAAGCAATGGTTGCCACCATCACAAGAACTTCATCTCTAATGAATGCTCTGTAAAGCAAATCCATAATCAATGATAAAACATTATGTTACCATGCTAATATTTGAATAGCTGCATTCAGACTGTATACCACAAGAACGCATTGACCTTCCTTTTTCTTCTTTGTCTGATCAAACGCATATCTAAGACAACAATAATTTGGGAAATCTTTCTTCACAGAGCATTTAAAAACCAGGTTCCCAAAAATAAGGAATGGCAAGGACATTTTTTCACATTTAAATTCTGTCTTGATGTAAAGCATATCTAACAAGGCAACGACAGCAGTAGCAACAACAATTTGGAAAATCTTTCTTCAGAGAGCATGTTGAAACTGGACCAAACCACAGTCTGAAGTTAACTCAATAGGATATTTCAAGTGCTGCTCAAGGCAATTTAGTCTACAGATTTGAACCGCTCAAAACAGAAAGGAAAGAAAAAGTAGAACAACATATTACTCAACAGTCAACACTGAACAATCCATAAGTAAATAATTGCATAGAAGACAAACCTATGAGATTCCTCTCTAGCTTTGCTGCCCATTTTACCATGGTAAATGCCAGCCCTTATTCCAGCAGTAATCAATGACCCATGTACCTGATAAAAGAATTCATATTAAACTAATCTGGAAATAGCTTGTTTTGATGTTTGGAAAAAAAAAATATTTAATTGGTTAATTCCCAGACCAGCCAGTAACCACCCAGTTTCCTCTTTCTGATTTTCTACTTTTTGAAACATTTGCTAGAATATGAATTTAAATGTGTGATTCCAACCAAAATCATACAACTAATCTAAGCATTGTCCGGAGCCAATTTCGACAATTCTTTGCTCTAATCAAACCAGCCAGCACACCTTACTGGATCCAACCAGCTTGACCAGTTATCAGCCGTAACTGATCAGCCACTGCTGGTTTTGAAAACCCTGATGCTAATCATTTAAAAAAAAAAAACAGAAGCAACTTTACCTTTAGGGGAGAAAATAAAAACATAGATGATTGTGTGTCTATTACATTGGGCATGCAAGTGAAATAAATAAATAGAGCAGAAAAATTACAAACCTGTTCAGTGTCCCGAATTGTAGTACAATATATTATTGTGGAGCTACCTGCGGAACTGTACTTTGAAACATCTTTCACAAGTTCACCAATAAAGGACATAGATCGGTTGCATGATTTAACACCATAGAAAAGGTTAGGGCGATCAAATGATCCAACCACAATGTGAGGGTTGCGCAGGATCAAGGAATTGGCAATATCTCCACGCACCCTACAAAATTAACTAGAAGCCTATGGCACAATGGATTTGATATTTTAGAAGGAAAAATAAGATGTAAACATAATAGAAAACAAATAAAACAAGTCGTGATGAGTAATTGACCTGGGAGGGCTTCACGAGTGAATCACAGAATCAGTTAAACTATGGTAACAATATGAAACACCACGTTTCCCCATATGTTTTGTCTACTCGTGAACATTGTTTTTTATGTCAACAAAAGCTATTTCTCATTATCAATAATGAATCCTCAAAGCTCTAGTAAATAGTGATGTATGTGAAACCAACCAACCCCCAAACTATGAATGAAGGACCAAACTATGAACGTTCACTTGGATTGCAAACAAGCATCTTACAACTTCATGTACCACCCAATGATAATATTACTTCCATTAAACAAATCATATTGTCCTTAAGCGTTGGCAATGTTTCACCTTTACTTCAGGCAACGTAGCGCCACTACCATTAGCTATCACCAGCAAAGCAGAATACACAAACACCATGCAAGCTGACAAATAAACAGTGCAAACACCCATACTTTTCTGTGGCTGTTGCAGTCAAAGCAACAAAGGGGACACTGATAAGTAAATCACGCAACGCATGCAACTGCTTGTACTCCGTCCTGCATATAAGATAAAGAAGTTTAATCAAGAGTATAAACTCTTTACCAATGAGACAAAAATCATCCACAAAACTAAGAAAGCAAGTCAGACCCCAGGTACATTATAAGACATTAAAAAAAACCCATAGTCTAAAATATGCTATCATGTGACATGTAATCAGACTCTTTTCCTTTATATGGTGCCAGACAGAAGTTAAAAAATAGTACAATGCAAAAAGCCAAATATGAACACCAAGAATCTACAAATACACCAACAAAACAAAAAATGTATATTAAATTCTAAGCATGGCTCTTTGAGATATGATGTCTTATATTCTAACCAAAACATTATGTGTATTATGGCACTTGTGGAAATTCATGGTCGATCAAATAAAGGTATGATGGCATCAGCTAAAGGTTTGACCATTTAGATTTAGTTATATACAGTTCATGCTCTACTACATAGTAACTAAATCTTTTAGGAGATATTTTCAACAGTACATAAAGGATTTCCAAACTACATGCATTAATTCCCACAGTTGTTTATATGTATATAATTCTCACATAAAAACAAACAAAAAATAACCTGAAATCATGACCCCATTCTGATATGCAATGAGCTTCATCAACAGCCAACAAGCAGATTCCGGCAGCTAGCAAGTTACTCCAAAACCTGGGAAGAAGAAGCATTAGCTGCAGGCAAGACAAAAAAAACAAAAACAAAAACAAAATTTGAAGTGTGAATGAGATGCATTTAACTATTTGAAAAAAGTAAATCAACAGTCTGAATGAGCTACATTGCCAATTCTGAGGAACCAATACCCAAAGACTTGTACAACTTTTAACATGTATATAACGATGAGGTATATTACATGCCTTCCATTTCAAGCAAAGCTGTTCCACAATCTATTAGACTAACAAACATACTCGCAAAGAGACATGCCACTTCAGTTTTACAACAGCACACTAGGCCTGTCACAAGAACATATCAAGCACTACTGCACTAGTGCACTACAGACAGTAATACATCTTGTTTATATTCTCCAGAATATTTATGAAATATCATAGAATTTTCACCTTGAAGAAAGTGACACAGCTTTCTCTGGTGTCATGTACAGAACATCAAACATGCCTTTTTCAGCATCACTGCTCACAGAGCTATTCATCTGGGTACTGCCGAGGTACTCAGATTTGATTCCTTGTTGTTTTAAACCCATAACCTGTTTAAGTATATGAAATCAATAATAAGCAAGCAACACTCTTAAGGATGTCACCGTAAAATGTGAATGTTTCAATCTCACCTGGTCCTGCATCAGTGATAGAAGAGGACTGACAACAACAGCAGTCTTCTTTGTAACCAGTGGAGGGATTTGATAACTGCCACGGAGGGAATTGTCAATATTTTAAAGGACGGTATTAAAGTCCTAATAGATCAACGAATGAGCTGGATGAAAACAGGAACTTATTTGTGTGTCCTTACATAGCAAATGCAATAAGACACATGAAAACAATCCCAAACAGTATCTTAGTCATCCAATCCACAAAACTTACTTAAACAACAAAATCTAACTATCCAGTGATAGAGCATAACTGGTCATCCACAAAAGGCCTTCGCTCAAAATCTATGGATGAAATGTTCTGCCGACGCATCCCATCCACAAAAATCCAGACAACCACTAGCAAGTGCCTCGCAACATTCTCACACGACTCCACAGACGCCAAACTAGAAAGGAATCACGGAAGCGTGCTTTACCATAACGACTTGCCGCTCCCAGTGGCCATCACAACCAAGCAATCGCGCCCTTCCAGAACCTTCTTGATGATCTCCTCCTGGTACGGCCGGAATCCCGAGTACCCGAAATACCTCTGGAAAAAACACAAAAACAAAGCACCCAATACTCAGCGCTGGGGTTAGGGTTTAGGCCGCTCGCTCGCGAACGATGCAGTAATGGAGATGGATAGCGTTAGGTTTGGACGGGGTAATGCGAGTAGTGCACTAGTACTTGCCTTTAGAGCCACCTCCATTTCGGTATTGGGGCTTCGCGGGGAGGCTTGTAGAGGAAGAAGACGAGGAGGCGAAGCGGAGGAAGACGAAATGGTGGATGCCTCAATGGTGGGGTTTTGGTTCCGAGGGAGGCGTGTTTGGATGGGTGGGTCTTTTATCGATGTTCCCGCCAAAATTTCCTCTCGTGGGGGCGTTTAGTGGGCCGGGCGGCCCATTATTCTTCGACGAAATAACGCCTTGCTAGACGTGTAACACATGAATTTTGCACTTAGAGCACGGGAATTTTGTCTACAGTAGGTTTTTGGAATAAAGAAATATGTAAATCATCCAAGTGATTTGTTTCATATTCTACATATTTTACAAGAAAAAAACATTAGCTAAACCGTTTATGTTATCATTTTTTTTTTGCTCCTAAAGGATTCAATTCGATGTATTATTATTCAATTCCTATAATTTCATGTGGCTTTTGTTTCCTGGAAATACATGTGCTAAATTTTTTACCCCATCCCCTCTCTGCGAGCTTGCCTATTCGCCCTGCTTATCTATATTCTCTGTAACACACAAAGTTTATGATCTGTATTATTAGAACAATAACCTATACTTTTATACACCAAATAAAAATAGACAAATCACGCTCATGCATGGTATGCTGTTTTTTTTCCTGCTGCACACCGTTTGGTCGAACAATTGGAGTACCAATTGACGAGTTCTATGCTTCTTCTACTCCCTACTCCCTAAATTATAAGTATCTTGGGTACACTTTGGACCAAGGCCTCCGCGGCGAATAGGGGGTGACGCCTGACGCTACCGACGCTACCAATCTGATGCGTTAATACGACCAGCATGTATATATGTAGGACATGCAGCGTGTCCCATCACAGGATGTCCAAAAAAATTCAAAAGACGCATCAGGATTCGTCATATGCTAAAACTACTAAGCACGTTGTTGATTGAACCACACCGTCACAAGCCAGCACAGGCTGCAAAACCAAAAAATCCATCATACAGAGAATAGCTGAAAAGGCAGTAAAAGCTCAAGTATGTAGAGCTTGTCGGTCTTAAGTCCAACACAGAGCTTCAGAGCTTCACCGACGCCCGAGCATAAAAATCTTTTTTTTTGTGTGCTGGAGGAAAATCTTTTTTTGTGTGTTGGAAGTGAGAGAAGACGCTTTCTGAGACTGTCGATACTAGAGAATTTTTTTTGCCTATACAATTTTTATTTTTTAATTTATGCATTAATCTAGTTCAAATTAAATCTTGATTATATTAAGAAAGTTATAGATTTTGAATTATCTTCATATATTCGATTTTTGAATTAAAAATATTGATATATAAATTCTAATAAATATTTAATTTATTCGTGAGTCGGTGTGAAATACCTTTCCAGACGTCTTTGGATTGAAACGGTGTGTTTCGAATGACACTTCGCACACATGGTACAGAATATGTTAAGAATATTTTTCTGAAGCGCCTGATCAAATGCCTCAATATTGGACTCGAACTTAGACAAGATCATTGCAGGCGCTCCACCTAGTGCCTGCAAAAATAATTTTTTTTTGAAAAATAGGAGAGAATGAGCTTGGGGAAGCAATAAGTGTCGAGAAAAAAAATATTTGTCTTTTTTCAATTTTCGTAATTGTATACAAACTTTGTTGCATGATTTATGCATTAATCTAAATCAAATAAAATTTTAATTATATTTAGAAAGTTGTAACTCTTTTGAATTATCTTTATATAGAATCTAAAAATTAACTAAATTCAATTTTAAAATTAAAAGTCATTTATATTTTACAAAATCACTTAAATTTTAATAAATATCTAATTTACTCGTAGATCCGCCAAAGAAATCTAGTAAAACATCAATACATTAGAGTAACTGACATTTCAGATGATATTTTTCACACATGATATAAAATATTCTTCTAAAACACTTTACCCCCACTTTTTATGAATCTACCCTATATAACTTGTAAGACTAGGAAGGAGCTTCACAGGATTAGCCCCTCTACCGTGATAGCATGTGATTCGGGGTGATTGGGGTTTGGTGGAATTGTACAACAGGTGGTGAAATCCATGTCATAATCCGCACCATATTGGATTTGGTGGCAATTTTAAAGCAAAAGGCAAGTTCTATATATAATCCATGTCTAGAATTTTGGGTGATACAACGAGCAGGCCACATGATTTCACAATGTTGTCCTGAGCCAACACGGACTGGTACGAGCATGAACATTCCACAAGGCACCAATTTTTGGTCTTTGCAAAGACCAAAAGTTTATAAATACAAGCACTTGTGGTTCATGTTAGATCTGCAATTATTCTACCTAGAACAACGATACGTCACATAAGCCCTGATATTTAGGATTCCTGAAATTCCTGAAATGGCTGCTGCAATCAAATATCCAGCCGAGTCCATATCAGAGGAGATAACCCTTCTCCATAGATGGATTCATCTCTATACTTGTATCTCAGGCAACCTGATAGTGATGGTTCAACTGGAACAAGAACACAGGTCCGAACCTCAAACCTTGTAACTCCAATAACCCTATGTTAGGTGGAAGTAGCAAAAAAGCCAGATCAGAGCAAAGACTCAACCACAATAGACATGGATTGTGGTCCTCCTCGCTCGAGGAGAGCGAGAGCAAGGTCATGCTCATGCCAACTCCGGAGCCCAGCAGCTATCTTCTTTAATGTTTCCAGTCTAATGTCCGGCAACCATGATGGTACAAACTTCACCAACAGGAATACAAAGCACGATACATATGCCTTCCACGTACCATGGTCACAGCCAAGCAGTATGTGTCCATCCAAAACACCAGCAATGAAATCCATGTGGGTTCCCATCACCCGCGCCCTCCTTGATAGAAAAGACAATTTCATGATGGGAGTAGTCCTTCTCGCTCCCCAAAGTAGACTACCACAGAAGAAGAGCATGTTGGCCATGGCATAACCTTGGAGTGTGCTAGAGATTGGTCCAGGATTTTGCAAATTCTGTTCTCGAGCTGATAGTAGCAATGTTGGCAAGGTTTCCTCATACAACACCTGGACCACAAGAGGTCCACCTGCAGTACACAGGAGTCCTGCACCAAGCATTGCAACCTGCTGTGCCATAGATGCAGCACCAGATAGTGGTGTCCGTCCTGATTTCAATTGTGAAGGCCCGTTGGAAGACCATCCATTTGCAAGTTTATGGGCCCACTCAATCACTTGCTTGAGTATCACCTCACTGACAAAATAAGTGTCATGGAATGTTCGACACGTTCTCAGGTAGATGAAACCTGGGGCCACAGGAAGCTGAAGCCCTTGGTCCGTGATAGATTCTCCCATTAGAGCCCCAACTCCACGGTTTGCTGTGATATCAGACCCGCTGGTTGAGGATGACCGTAGAAAGGATGAGAAGCAACTCTGGATGAGCTGTGCAACAGCATCCTTATCTCTACCAAATGGAGAACGCAAACATGAAAGGATGATGAAGTCGTGCCATCTTCGAACCTTCTGTGTCCACAAAGCCCCAATGATTGGCATGCTTGGCCAGGAACTGCCCCCAGCACAGTTCTCTAGTGCCTGACCAATGATCCCATGAATGTACTCCAAACTCTTATCTAGCTTAAATGTAATTGTCAAGCTGACAAGAGCAGCCATTGGTAAAGGCAGCATGGGCGGCACACCACCTACAGGAATACAAGGTAAGGTTTCTATAAAATATACCAAATATGAATTAATGTAAACAAGTGGAAGCACAGGAACAAGATGCAAATCATACATGGATAACAGCTGTGTATCTGAACACCAGCAAATGCGAGAATTTCCTTTACTTCAGCTTCAATGGAGTGAAGAGCAGCACCAGGGCTAGGCCATTCAGTTCCATTCATTGGGACTGTCTTCCAGATTCCCCGTGTAATTTCTGCTGAGAAGTAGCTGACAATTGCAGCAAGAGAAGCTGGCAAGAAGTCCACAAGATCCCTCAAACCTGGAATAGAGAAGGGCATATTAAAATAGATGTGATACTATGAACAATCCACATATAACTTGCGAAAAAATATACTATGTTGAATTGAAATAGCATTTATGTTCCTCACCAGTAGTCAACTCTCTGCTGGAAAGCCTCCCATGGGCACATGCTGTGAGAACAGCTTCAAGAACAAAAGGAACAGCTTCCAAAAATTCCCATGCAGGGACTGTGGGCCTTTGGTAAGAATCTTCTGATGTACTTACAGAAGAGCCACTAACACTACTACTGGAAGTGGATGAAAGGTTGCCAGCTGCTACCCCACCTTTACTCATTGTTCGGCAAATCATACTCAAAATTTTGTTTGCCACTTGATGGACAGGATTTTTATTACAAACACCAGAGAGGGTCGAGGCTATGCAAGCTTGATTCTGAAAATACCAAGCCCTTAACTTTGGAAAAGAATCAATATAAATTGGTTGGCATGGAACTTCACTGAACGAGCCCATACAGTTGCCAGAGTTTCTGTTAGTGGCAGATGAGTTTTGGAATTCAGTGCCGCTATTGCGCATCAACAACAGATAGTCCAGAGTAAGTTCCAACCTTACAGAACCTCCACGACCAGCAAGGCAGTACTCCTGAGGGGGCTTATAAAATTTCCACAACCGAAGAAGGCAAAGAAATGCACATGAGAAGACTGAATATACTGATGTTTCATCAAAAATAGTTGACCTGTGGTTTGATGGAGGTGGTATTGATCCAAAAGCTTCACATAATGGCATTAACGCAGCAGCAACATCTGGAGCCTGTTTGAAAAACATGAATTTTCTTACATATTAAAATAAAAAATACGAAATTACAGAAAGCTGAAGGTAGCATGATCCTATGGAACATAATGAGGTAAGAATTTTCTTTGTCGCACACAATTCATGAAATGCTGGCATTAATTGTACTGGTTGTAAGTACTAATAATAGAATCCAACTATGACACCAAGCACAACTGATAAAGAACAGAGGTAATTACTTGGGAGACAATTATAAGGGAGGCCCCTAAACTACGCAATAAATAGTAAAATCAGTGCCCCAAATATCGCAACTGTTGAATCAGAAGCCTAAAGCCTTCGACATTGTTCACTTAAGCCTTTCCATCCATTTAGGCCAACAGCAAGCACTACATGGACACCAACTTGTTGGACTAATGCTAATGATGGGACATTGGGATGACATTGTTTTTGACTTTGATGTCAAGTAAAAGCTCACCAATTTATCAGTTATCACATATCAAATTAGTGCTCATAGAAGTAATCATAAAAGATACTAAAGAAAAATATTCTAAATTGCTAATCATTTAAATATGTATGTACTAAATTTTATTTTGATAACAGATTGACATCATTAGCAAACAACCAAATTACATGTGTTATTTTATCTTTCTATAAAGAGATAATGTCATCATCACTTGCCACGTTAGCATCTGTCCATGTGGAACATCATAATAGTATAAACTAACAGAACTCAAATAAGCAAAGTTAAAGGTGAATCTTACATAGGGACCAAATTCAAAAGTTTAAAACTTTAGAGAACTCATTTAACTTTCAAACATAGTTTAGGGGTATTTTAACTTACTTTGAAAGGTGTCTGAACTACCCCTAGATTTTCATCACATAGTAATTGATCAATGATCAACCACGACATCTTCGAGCAGATAAAGAGAACATTTACATTCTTCAGCATTACAATCACATTCTTTTAAGTTTTAATTCAACATTACAATCACATAGGCAGACCTTAAAAAGTCAGGAGGAATTCTTCATTTACAGGAAAGCGGTGTTATGCTATGAACTTCGAAAGGTCACCTCTAGAGAAGCTAATATTACAGGAGCGGCTGTGAATAGGAATTATGTGAACTGCCTTGACATGTCAAAAATGGACAGGAGGACAAATAAACAATAACATACTCGAGTTAAAGATGCATTGCTTACCATTCCGTACAAAGAAAGAATGTGAATAGCATCAACATAAGAAACACCAAGTAATATTGCATTTAGCATAGACATCTGACCAAGATAATGGCTAATGCTCCCTTGTGCTGAGGAATCTGAGGGCAGAGGAGGCGATAATAGTTTGACCACCATACGCACTGCATGTTCCTGAGGCAAAAAATATACATTACAGAAAAAATAAAATGACCAATTAAAAAACTTGAAGTAAATGTTGGATATGGCAATCCTGGACAAGCCAAATGCAATACTATAGAGTTATGGATATGATTCAGCGAAATATCAAATAGTAGAAAATTTTGACAACTTTAAGCAGATATAATTGACATGGTGATGTAAACCTGTTGCATGCTCTTTACATTATATGCTATAAATTCATGCAGATACCTGAACATTCCAGCCATGAACAAGTGATGCACCACACAGAATTCTTGCAGCAGCAGATTTTTCCTCTTCGGATCCATTTAATGCTATGTGATACAATTTATCCAATTCTGCGACACTGAACCAGCAAAAGAGAATTACAAATCCTGGTCAGAAACATGATATCACTAGTATCACTAGTACTAAAACAAATAAAAACATGTATTGAGAACTAAACGGAATCAAGAAGGGCCGAAGGGGTAACTGAAAATATTGGGAATCCTAATATCCCATAAACTATATATATTTCAGCCCCAAGAGTCTATTTAAACCTCCATGCCAATGTTCAAGAAGGCGCTAGGCGCTAGGCGGGTGGTTGCCTGGCGCTAGGCGGGCGGTTTCCTGGCGCCTGGCGCCTAGGTCGCTAGGCGGGGCCTAGGCGGCCATCTAGGCGGGGTCTAGACGGCCACCTAGTTTACTTACTATAGTTAGTTATCTATCCAGATTAGTTCTAAGGATCAATAATGATATAGCATAGGAACAATAATGATATAGTTAGTTATCTGTCTACCTAATTTAATACTATAGCATAATATTATTGCAACATTAGTAACACAAGTTAGAGGTCTCGTTCCTCTTCGGGGTTGAGTCAGAGGAGCAAAATATCTCTTCGGCGGCGGACGAGCGGAGGGAGATCTACTTCTTAGTTCCTCAGCTGCGGCGAAGGGACCGAGTGAGGTCTCGTTCCTCGGCTGCGGCGGCGGACAAGCAAAAGGTCTCCTTCCTCAGTTGCGGCGAACGGGCAGAGGGACCAAGGGAGGTCTCGTTCCTCAACTGCGGCGGCAAACGAGCAGAAGGTTTTGTTCCTCGGCGGCGGCAGATCTACTCGTGTTTAAACCGCGGCGGCGAGACACGGGACTATGGGAGAAGTAGAGAAAACTAGAAAAGAAACTACCCTAAACGCGTAAGTTTTTTAAGCCTTTTCTTCCTCCACCTAGCTCCGATTTGTGCCGCTTTGCTTCGCCGAGCGTCAAGGACCACCTTTGACCGCCTAGTTGACTCGACCACCCAAACTACCGATTTGGGTATAATCGCTGCGGCTGGTCAACGCCGAGCGCCTAGGCGCCGCCAAGGCAGCCGCCGAGGTCAACTTTTAGAACAGTGCTCCATGCTTTGACCTTTGCATTAGAGTGAATGATGCAATAGAGCAAACAAAAAACTACTGAATAGACCTAGCTTGCCTAAGGGAACAAATAGTCATAATCATAATTCATAAGTCCCCTCATATTGTTTTGATACCAAATAGCTTCATATACCTTGAAGCAGGAGTAGTGATCAGAGCATTCTTAAGTGAACCAGAAAGTGGAGCTCCTTGCATAAAGTTTGACCATGGGGATTCCTGGTGTAATGTTGTATCTTTCGCATGCCCAGACGTTACGACATAACCAGGCCATAAATAGACAGATGTATCAATCATGTTCCTTGCAATGCAGGCTTCTACTATAAGGTGTAGCATGTTCCCAACTGAAAAATGATATAAATGGTGAGGAAAAGAAAACAGAAGAAAATGCCAAAACAATAAATAGAAGAATTAACATATTTACAAAAGGCCAGATAATACTTCAGGGGGACAATATCTAAGAACAGCTCATTACTGTAATGTTATGTTAATAAAAAATGGCTATGAAGGATATAGCTTTGCCAAGCAAAGTACCAGCTTTCATTGAAGTGTCACTCTGGTCAACTATGCCAAGACTGCCACCACCAGCCTCATAATTGGCCTTAAATGTACATGCTTTTGAGGCTGCAGCATTGGCTGCATTTACCACTGATGAAGGTGGTACAAGAAGCCCTGAATACTGCACCAAATCCTGGAGAGAAGATATAAGCCCCTGTCTTCTTGGCAGAATTTTGTTTCCTTCTACTCCAAGAATATCAGGTTCTTCTTTAAGAATTGCAGCAATTGATAACGGAATAAGGGCTAATAACATGCATAATCTCGCATCTAGATGAGGAATTGGTCCTTCGAGAGGTTCTCTAGCCTAGTTTACAGCATTGGCATGTAAGAAAATCACATTTCTAAAATCATCAATAACAATAGATCAAGGAAAATTCTTATTCACCCGCTGTATAAGACGAAGGGCAGAAATCCAAAGAGCTTTAAACGTTTCCTGCCAGCTTGCCTCATTAATTACTTGGAGCGTCTTGGTCAATTCTGATTAAGAGAAATGTGACATTAGTCAATAGAAACCTTGCCAGTCTCTAAAGAAAAATATAGCATGATCAAAACAGGTTTGGTTCCAAATTTATAGTGTTAGAAACAGAAATCCTTTTCATGTACTTTGCCCCGACTAAGATCTAAGTTTTTCCTCGCAGCATTGTTGTAGTCTTGTACGCAAATAATTCAATAGCAGTATTAGAAATAATAAGAGCAAATAAATTCAAATCAAATTAAAATAATTGCATGGGGGCACCTTTAAGAACATCAATAGCAGATATAGCACTTAGATGCTTCCCATCAATCGCATTCTCCATATAAATATCCATTATAATCCAACAGGCAGCTCGCCCAGCTCCAGAAAGTTGGCCAAGCAGGGAGCCACCAGATCTGACGTTGCCAAGAACTCCCACAAGCCGCTTTTTGTTTGATTGGTATTCTGCATTGATAACTCTCCGCATACTAGTGAACAGGCCATCAATTCTGCGGCTCACAGGCAATAAATTCTCCAGTGCCATTTTGTGAACTTCAATCAATCGTAATCTCTGAAGTAGAGCATTGAATTTTTCAGGCCTAACCTAGAAAAGGTGTCTTGTTAGCAAGTATTTGTATTGTTGATTATATTAAACCCAGAAAATTCGAAGTAGCAGAAATTTATTGTTTAAAATTTATTTAGGCAAACAGATGATCGTAAAGATCCAATAAAAGGTTCAGCCATTCAGGTATACAAATTCCACATACTTGGCCAAAATGGAGTAGTTAGTAAATTTGGGGAAGGTGAGTAGATATAAGATGGAAAAAGGTTGCAACAGTCAGTATGCTATTTAACTTCTACAGACAGTAGTAATTGATAACAAGAATGCATGCCAATACCATTAGTGGCAGACATACTGTTCTTCTCAATATATCACAAGAGAAAGCACGTTTTCCAATTTTATCCACTTATTACCCCGCGAACGTAACTAGCTATCTAAATATCTTAAGAAAAATTGCTTTACCCAAGTAGACAGATCTTGAACATCATTATTGTTAATTATCCTGCTTCTGTCAACTCCCATTTAGGATTGTCTCAAAACATCTCCCATCAAGAAGTATATTATTACAAGAGAAAGCATGTTTTCAATTTATACCATGTAATATGCCAAGAGTAAGGAAAAAATATATGAGAAAACATACATGTTTAGGTGTATTAGCCGCAGAAATGATTGAATCTTTAGATCAGCAAGCATCCTATGCACCACCTCTAAAGCCATGTCAGTGTTCTTTCCACGTAGCTGATCACGGTGCTCATTTCGCTTCTCAATAGAGACCCCTTTAGCATCTAAATCCATACTCTGTGGGCCCTCAATGGCATATATATTCTCCTGCCCCTCTGTCGGCCCAGATGGCAAGCCACAATCTTCAAGTATGCAGTCAATCAGTTTAGTGATAACACTCAATACAAATAGAATTACAACATGGCCAAAATCCATTCCATCAACTCCATAGATCTTCGATAATTGCAAAGCATCATCAATAGACTTTATTATCCTGCAAAGCCCATTGACTACAAATGAGCATCAATTTTAGATCAAGTCCTCATGCATCACTAGTAGATTTTGTCATACTGTGAATTATGAAATCAAAAAACAAGCTAAAAATAGGAAATATGGCATATAGGGGCCAGCAACCAACCATGAGATCATACCCATAGAATTTTGTCATGTCACAAACTGTGACATCCACAAATGAGTAAAAAATTTTATGCAGCAGCAAAGAATCACTAATGGTGTGTTTGGTTGACTGGTTTTGGGCTTAACCTGGCTCACAGATGCATTTTTTGAGTATTTGGTTGTTTGTATTGATCCCTCCAGCCAGTCCCGTGTGATGCAAAACTACCTCCGTAGCCTGACCCAAGGATACGCGCAATCCGAGTGTTTCTCGCAATCTGACCCGCAGATACAGCCAACCACCCACCAGAACCAGCCTCTAATACAGCCAACCAAACAAACTCATCACTTATCCACGATTCACAGATTCAGCCAACCAAACAACATCTCTCTACTGCATCTCACAGCCTGTTTCATCCAACCTGTCCCCCATTGATATTGGCCAACCTATCCTAGTACAGGCAACCAAACATACCCTAATAGATTTTGTTGACTTAAACCATGGTTTCCATGCGAGAAAACAAGGTTTTTTTCAACAACCCTGCAATAGTTTCATGAGCAAAATAGCCACTACACTCAGGGTTTCAGGTGTACTTTCAGCATAATCAAGTAATACATTTTAATACCGATGTACCTTTTGTTCATCTCTTCATGTGCTGGCAGTGCTGCTCAACAAAATTTAATCGAAAGTATACGTGAAAATTTGACAATATGTACCGATTCTGTTTGATAAAATAGTACAAATTTGTTATGCTAAAAAGTGCAGTTCAAATCCTAAGCTTGGTAAGAAGTGTAGCATTTCAATTTATTGTTGCGAGTCAATAGCAAAATCTATAGAACTTTGTTATCCTAAAAAGTGTGAAATCCCTAAACAAGCACAGATTTTGTCCACGTCACTGATGTGCTAAAAGGCATAAATATGGCACTAAATTTTGAAATAAGAAAAAATTCCACAGCTAAACTCTTACCTGTCTCGGTTCGGCCCGGCCTCCAGAGACAGCGACGAGGACGTTATGTTACATTTCATCAGCTCCAGGTAAAGCCTGTATGCCTCCGGCTGCGCCCGCCTCTGCGGCAGCACCCTACAAAACCGCAAAAAATCATCCAAAAATACCTTAAATAAAGCACCAATTCACGCACGACCGAGGCGCGGACCTGGGGGTGAGGAGGGCGAGGACGTGGAGCGGGGAGAGGAGGCGGGAGGCCATTGCCTGGCCCAAGAGCTTCCACAGCGACGGTGAGTTGTGCGCGAAGCAGAGGTTGGAGACGAGGATCCCGGCAAGGTCAGCGCTCGGAAGCCCTGTCCCCTCGCCGGCGACGACACGCGCCACCTCCACCGCCCGCAGCAGCAGCGGGTCGCCGCGCGCCTCAGACGCCTTGACCGCCGCCATCACCCTCCTCTCTAGCTCTCCGCCACCGCTGATGCCGACTGGCACCAGCGCCGCTGCGTCCGCCGCCAACGACGCCACCGTGATGTCGCCGAGGGTTTGGGTTTGGATTTGTGTGAGGGGTTTGGGATTCAGATTCGTATGGAAGGGGAAGTGCCAAAGTGTTAATGAGGAGTAGGACAGGATGGATATGAGCCGTTGGATCTTGGTCCATTGGATTCCTTCCCGTCGCCTTCAGTCGCGGTCGAAGGCGCCCAATTGACTATGTTTTGCACCCATCAATTTACTAGATGCTCTCACTGGCGTGTGGAGTTGGAGTGGTTACATTTTAGGCTTGGCTTGCAAGACAATTTTGGAAAACCATTGGAGACTGCTGAGAGTGTAAGACCTTAGTAAAAAAATCCCGGACTTTTTTCCATTTATATCTAAAACAATTGATAGTCTAAAATTTAAGTATCAGTAATACCTTTCTTACTCTAACAGAATACCTATCTCGATTCATATTTTAGATATTACTGCAGAGAATTGGTAAATTTATGTATTCTCTCTCCTCTATCTATATATTTTTGGGTTTAGAGATTCTGTTGGAGAGACTAGAAATATAGGTATGGAATCTTTTTAGGCTATCAATATTTTTAGGTATTCTGTTGGACAAGATTTAATAAGACTAACTCCAACGCGGGTGTGTTGGAGTTCTGCGCATGGGCCCGTCAATAAAAAACATTTTTTTCTGTCGAAGGAAGAGTGAGAAGACCCATATTGGGGTGAAAATTTTTCTGTCTCGATTTACGTGCGATCAAATTGTATATAATCTTTATTTCTTAATTTATGATTAATCTAATTCAAATTAGATGTTGATTATATTGAGAAAGTTATAGATCTTTAAATTATCTTCATATAAAAACCAAACATCGCATATATTCAATTTTTAAATTAAAAGTTATTAATGTTTTACTAAAATCATCTAAATTTAATTTACTCGTGGAACCGTACGACCATATGAAGCGCCTCGCGAATCGCCAGTACATTGGAGTAAGGAGTGTTTTGAGTGGTGTTTCGCACACGTGGCACAGGATATACTAGAGAATATTTTGTTGAAACGCCTCGCGAAGCGTCGATGCACTGAAGATAGCCTAAATAGATGAGCAACCTATCAGAATGTTAGATTCAAGATGTTCACGTGTGCACTCAGACAATTATAATATATATCTATGTAAAGAAAATCATATCTTTTATTTTTGATTTTTTTTCTATTTTTATGTGTATGTTTAATTAGAATATTATGTTGGCGAATGTATGTGTAGAGGTGGTAAGATAGGGTATGATGTTACTAATATAACAAATAGTACTTCTTATAATAGAAAAATTCTCAAAAAAAAAACATTGATTTGAGAACAAGTAAGAGATTAATCGCTTAGTTGTGTTTTAGAGTTGGTTTAGCCTATCTTAACTTAAAAAATAAATCAATTTAAATTTATAAGTCTAATAAATCGCTAGATAAAAGATTCAACTTATTTTGAAATTTTAGTTCGAAAAAGACTATAATTTAAGAGATAATCCAACAATTTAAACCTTTTGTTTGACGTGAGTTGAAACCTTCATAAATGGAGTCAGACACGCTCTAAGCTTATCGGCACACAAGGTATTAACATCACTAATGTTGAGTGTAAAGTACCTTTGTGCATACATACTTTTGGGTACATGTATGTTATGCGTGCCTTTTTCTTCGTTTTTTTTAAACATATGGATAAGTCTTAACAGCGTACTCCTGTGTTCTGCCTGCCACGTATAGTGTTATAAGTTATGATATACGTGAACACATAAATTCTGGATAATTACGGTGTTTTAACTTTAGAATTCGTCATGCCATCTGGAAATTGTGTTAGCATTTTATTGGTCGAAGTACCAGGGGGTATCGTCATGAATTGAGACCACAGTCGTATGCGTAAAAACATTGGTTTGACTCGCTGGATTAACACATATATAACTTACAGCTTCAATGATAGAGATATGGATAATGTGTCTTGAGCAATACTCTTATTTGTATTAATAAAAATAATGTGATGTGATAATCTAAAATAAAAATCAATATGTATTTCAAATAAACTATACTAAGATTTAATTTAAATAAAAGGAGCAAGATTGCACTAGTTGAGTTAGTTATTGCCTCGTTCTAATCACAATTGAGCCAAAAGTTTGCTCATTTTATTCGGTATTATTACATTGGCCTGTACTCAATTTTCTCCTTATCTATTTGCTTTTTCTTTTTTTATTGATTGGGCATTCTGCGCAACGCAACAAAAAAAATTGAAAGAAATAAAAACCGATGGCCCGTGACCAAAAGCCCAAAAAGTAGTCTCGGTATCTCCCGCGAAGCCTCTTAGCCCGCCAATACAACCCGACCCAACTTACTAATTGTATGCTAATTCAAGGTAAAGAGGGCCTCACACTCCTCTGATAAATTTTTTTCCGTGTGACTAGAGTAAATAATACTCTTGTCATGTTTAATCAAAAACCAAGAAAATACCAATATCTGCATCCAATTGTCATCCAATTGATAAATTTTTCATGATCTTTAGTAGAAGATCAGACTTCAAATCTCAATTTATCTTTCATATGTTTAGCCTATTGATCCAACTTACACAGATAATATAATCAAAATCTTATAACATTCGTAAATTATTTGGCCGGATAATATGAACACCTAATTATAAAATATTCTCATCAAATTTTTGATATATTACAAAAATTTCTGTTAAAATTTTTCATAGAGGATTCCAATTCACCAGATAAGTTACCAACAATATTTTTTTTAAAGCTTTGCTTGACCTAGGGGTGGAAACGGAGCCGGGTCGGGTCGGGTTCAACCTGGCTCCGGCTCCGGACGGATGCGCATGCAGGTAGGAAAAATCGGACCCGATCCGGGTTCGGATGCGGATGCGGGTGCTGTTTTTCTGAAACTTCCGGAGTCGAGTGCGGGTTCGGGTTTGACTGAATCATCCCGGATACGGATGCGGATACGGGTTGTACCCGGATCCATATAGATATATACCACTATTCACTAGTATGATGTTGCTTCAGTGCTTGTGCTTCACAGGCTCACAGCCAAATCCAAATCTGCCACATCGCACATGCCCGCACCGCACGCCTTCACTGGTTCACCCGCACCCGGTACCCTAGATCTAGCTCCTCCCGCCGCCTCTTCTTCGCGCCGCCACCACCGGATCTCCACGGCGCCGCTTGGCCTCCTTCAGCCAGAGCTGCGCCACGCATCGCCGTTCCGAGCCCTGTGCCGCTCCCCGGTCTCCACACCAGTGCGCGCCGCCGAGCTCGCCATTCCACTGTGCGGCACCAAAGCTGCTGCCGCCCTAGCCGCTGCTCCTGATCCCGCGCCGGATCCGCTCCGGTGCCCTCCTTCTTCCTCCTCCCTCACCGGCTACGCCATCCCAATCCCTCGCGGCGCCGCGACCCACACATCTCCTGCGTCGACCGATCCACCATCTGGAGCCGCCACGCCGCCACCAACTCCCTCGACCACGGCCATCCCCTTCGACCAGCAACTCCAGCGGCTGTAATTACTGGTTCAGTCCTTCTCACCTTCTTTGTTCTTGAATTCTTCTTTGTTCTCGAATTCTGATAAACTGATGAAGATGAACAATGCATGTATGAGATGATGAATACCTGTAAAGAACTGAAGTGTTTTTAACCATGAGTGTTTAAGAGAAATTGCTCTTTTGATCTGATCAATTTTGTTTATATCATTAGGTGTGTCACTTGTATATGGATCAGTCTATCTTATATTCTTATTAGCCTCACAACACAAAATTACAACAAAAAATTATGTGATATCTTTTTTTTTTTCCTGTTGAATGCCAATTACAACAAAAAATTTAGTTGGTTTTTACCTATTGATTACAGGCAAGCAACACATTATATTATGAGAATAGCCGCATCATCAATAAGGTTAAAACAGAAACAACATTTTACTTTAGTATCATTCATTAATAGAAAATTAGTTACTCATTGGCTCACCATATCAAATACTTAATGAAAAGAGAATACAAGAGAATAAATCTCTTTTATTATATTATTCTTGATTTGTGTGAACCCTTTTATTATATTATCCTTGTTATGACTATTTTATTTGGTGTAGTATAAACCTTTTGTTATTATTGTTTGTTTTCGTATCATAATCATATTAATTTTACAAATATCTGTGTCCGTATCCGCTCCGAATCCTTTTAATATTCGTGTTCGTATCCGCTCCGAATCCGTTTAATATCCGTGTCCGTATCCGCAAAATATTCGCTCCGTATCCGTATCCGTTTTTTTCATATCCGTATCCGCATCCGCATACTATCCGTATCCGAAAAAAGATGCGGATGCGGATATGGGTTTATGTACTATCCGACCCGAATCCGACCCGTTTCCACCCCTAGCTTGACCCGATATAATATGCATTAAACAAAATCAGATGTCCATTTTTGGCATGATCATGAGATATTCAACAGATCCACATCACTAATTAGTGAACGACAATAACAATATAATTAGACACATTAAGACAAATAAGATCATCTCACATTCTAATTAACACAATGACCGTATTCTTGACACAAATTAACACAGTCAATATGGGAGTACGAAACAAAAGATAGATGTTTCCTTCTCTTCCCCATACTTTTGGAGCTTCGGGAATCTGCATAATAAAAGATAATTACGGTCTGTGAATGTGAATCAGTGTGAAATGTAAGAAAAAACAAAACCTAATAAGAAAAATCAGAAAAGACGATTTCGTGTGGATTTTGTTCAAAAAATATATGTCTCATGCCTTTGTTCATCATTTGATTTATGACTAAATCATGAATACTGTAGCAACACGGTTGGCTTTGAGGCAATTATAGCACAGTTCTAATGTCAATTTTTGGCATTAAAAGTTTAAAACTTGCCCGCACAAAAGAAAAATGCCAATATGGTTGGTTCACAGCCCCAAATAACCCACTTTTGAAACCAAAATTTGCTCCTGATAAAAACTAGTTAGATCACTCAATTTCGGCACCATATATTTTTGCATATTTTGTTGAAAAAAACAATTGAGATCCGATAATTTCTAGAATCTTACCAAAATTTCAATCGCGAAGCAAAGTGCGGCTAATCCCACCCAATTTCAAACAGTGCAAGGTTATTTACAAATTATAACTATGCACCAAACAGGACATATAACAAATCCTATATCTTGTATGCCACAAATATTTTGAGAGTAGTGTTTCTATATTTTGTCCACGTTACCTGGTGCCACACTCCCAAACAGGCGAGGAACAACAAATTGGTCAAGCGCCCCAGACGGTGATCCCCTGCATCATGCACTTGAACTCGCCGAAGTCCACGCGCCCGTCGCTGTCACGGTCGACATTGTATATCATCTCGCGCACGGCGGTCAGGCTACTCGCCTCCGGCAGCCCCAGCTTTGCGAGCACCCCCTGCAGCTCCGCGACCGATATGAACCCGTCGCCGTCCTCGTCGAACACCTTGAACGCCTCCTTCATCTCTTCCTCCTCCTCTTTGTCGTCCTCCTTCTCACCCTCGTCCACCAAGGCGCCGAGGAGCGCGTCGCCGAGGGCGCGGTGGAGGGCCTCGAAATCCTCGAAGCGGAGGCCGGCGGCGCCTTCGGGCACAAAGGCGCCTACAGTGGTCGCGAGGCTGGCGAGGTCGGCGCCGAGGCCGAGCGTGTCCAACGCCTTGGCCAGCTCGTCCACGGTGATCTCGCCGTCGCCGTTGCGGTCGAAGAGGTCGAACACGCGGCGGAGACGCACCGCGTTGAGGCTGCCGTTGCGGAGGCGGAACGACGGAGACGGGCTCTTGGACAGCGACGGCTTCACCGCCTCGACGCTCCGCTCGGTGTCCATTTCGCCTTTCGTCTTTCTTTTGGGGTACTACTTTTTTCTTTCGTGGATGTGAGTGCGAAAGTCTGGAGCGCGTAAACTGTGACGGGAATTCGTGTTTATTATAGCAGCAGATGAGAAGCTTGCGACATGGGGCGACGGGACAAGCGCTTCCGGGGGACGCGGAGCGAAAAGTGATTTTAATTTGCATTTGCCGGGAAATTGTCCGCCTATCCTGGCCTAACGACTACCGCGACCGTCGCCATCAAAATTATTGGTGTGTCCTTTGAGTTACTACAAAGTTGGTACTATATTATAGATCACGGGGTACAGATGTACAGGATATATAGAGAGAAGATTAAAAAACACGTAGACACACATCACAACGTCAAAATCTAGCTACACCAGCTGACCCACTGACCACGGTGTATTTTAGCACACGCAAATGCTCCGTAAAATGAGTACCCAAGATGCAGGAATCCAATTAGATTATATCCAAACTTTAACTTTAACTACACATGGTCCATTTTTTCACGTCAAGTCCGCACCGCATAAGGTGTTTTTTCTTTCTAAGAATCTTTTGCCAAACCTCTTTTACAGTTGTCTTAATTCTTTTGAACCATTTAAATTAGTAATATCTAATAAATTAGGTATATTTATATCTCTTGATAATTCATCTAATCAATTTTTATGAAAATAAGAGATACATAATATATTTATAATTCTACAAGTTTCTTAATACAATTGATCCCACTCCAAATCATTCAAAATATTGCATTTAGTCATGGTACATGTCAGAATCCGATTGAAAAGTTTTGGAGCATGTACTATTTGTGCATTTTAAACAGCATATTTGTACATTAGAGGAAGGGATCTCAACATAAACACCTGAGTAAACTTTAAATCAACGCAGTGCTAAACTTAATTTTGTCTTGATGGGAACCGGGCGCAATTGGGCTTTCTCCACCCAAACCTCCTGATCATTGAAAAGAATAAAACATAAGTTGGAACTTGGTGATGAAAACATATGCATTAGGAAGAATTCTTTTTAGACTTGGCGGCATAGTTCTTTGACTCCAGTTTGTACGGAAGAAAAGATGAATCTAGAGAAGAGGGTCCAAAGAGTATTGGTTTGTATGTTGTATTTTATGGAGTTGTTGAGATTTTATTTGATTTTATTGGAGTTTTTTTTAAGTGGATAAATTTATTTGAAATAAAATTAAAAATCTATTTTTACTAAATTAACGATCAGATTAAATTTTTATAAAAATAATACATCTGAAGGACCATAAAATTTGGTCTTTTTGCCAACGACCAGCCCTTTTTGTAACGTGACTGCCATTGCCGGACTCAAATTAGGCAGCGATTCGGTTTACCTTCTCTAAACTCCAATGGACCTTTTTTTTAAAATCTGCAAATGTAGGCACTTCCTACCAATCATAATATATATCATATTAAGATACGAACATTTCAACTCGCGCACATGAGTTTGGTCACCATCTCTTTTTGACGAATGGACCATGAGCGCCAACGAAATCGTACGAAATACATTGACAGGCAGCTAAATTACACGCATTATGTATGCAGTTTCGTTCGTATATACATAGACTCCTCTATTTGTATCCCAGTGACGAACATTTTGACGTCGGGGTGTTTAGAATAAAAAAAATAGAGAACTTTAGAATGTTTGAATTCTAAAAAAAAAAATTTTGTCAAGTGTTTGAAACAAAAAAAAATGACCACATAAAATTTTTATGAAATAGTTTTTTTTGAGGAATTTTGAAGAGAATAAAAAATAAAGTCCAAGGAAAATTTATTTTGTCTCTTGTTGAAAGTGAACTATACTCTCTTTCCCTTCAAAATTTCAATTTTTTTTTATGATGCGTCCAGACATCCCTTTTGAACAATTCTTGTGTGTTAAGTTTTCTTGTGAATTGCATTAGATAAGACACATAATTCCTGTATTTTTTCTGTTCTTACTTTTTTCTTTCTTATATTCCAAACAAGCCCTGAATAATGAGAAATATCATATGCAAACCCCTTTTCTGTAAACTCGTGCAAATCTTTTCTTTAAGTTTTAAAAAAATTTCCAAAAATTAGTGCATGCAGGGAAAGAGATATTTTATTGTTCTGCAAATTCATGATAAAAAAAATCAAATTTGAGAGAAATGAAAAGGACAAATTTTGACATGAATAGTGATTTTTTATTGTTCATCACTATTCATTTTTGCTTGCCTCTTTTGTTTCTGCCAAAATGTGATTGAGTTTGATTATTAAATTTTGTAGGTCTATAGAACATCACAACTTTTACATCTACTAATTTTTTGAGAATTTTTGAAAACTCATACACAAAACTCACACAAGTTTACACGGAAAATAGTTACACTAGATACTACACCCTCGTGCCGCCAGTTAGGACAACTTGTTGGGCCTATTTGGAACGGCAATTTTTACCTATTATATTGATTTTTATTGTCTACAATACTAGTTTAGTTGAGTACAAAATATAAGTAGGGTCTTATTGTCTATAGAAATTTTTTCTATAACTCGAACAAGACTTATTGGTCAATTATTTTTATTTTCTTCTAGTACAAAATTATTTTTAAAAATAGTAATATCAGTTACGCTAGCAAATGCAAGCAGATGATAAGTTAGTTGATAATGTCGATACCCCGGATGGGGCTTGGAGTATTAGGTCTAATAGCCATTCTTGAATTTGTCGGCCTAATTAACCTTTTAAGGCCGGGCTGGGCCTCATAAAGTACAATCAAGATTTGATCGTCCACTTTTGAACTAGGCGTTTTATACGCTTCCATGGTGTAATTCGTGCCTTCTCTAACTAGACAAGGCCATTAGGCCACTTGATCGGCTGTTTCATGGGACAAAGTACATGGGGTTTGGTAGCTTGAACACACGGTCTCCGACACAGTCGCCCTGCAAGTCGCTCCACTGGTCGCCGACATTGCCGCGAATCCTGTAGCCTTCGTCGACGAGCTGCTTCCTCATTGCCGATTTGAAGGGCACGGAGCTCTGCCCTCGGTAATATGGACTTCTGCATGCGAAACACATCGGTTGTAAAGCTAATCTTTGTATTGAATTCTCAATGCCAAGTGGATGTTATCTCACATGCCATGAACTTGGTAAATTATTTGTGTATGTTATCTCACATGCCATGAAAGAAACAGACCGCTCATATGCAAAATGTAGAGGAAGTAATATGTGAGAATTGAAAGTCATACTAATTGGCCCATTCAAGAATGTGGCCCACAAGGGAACAAAAGTTCAATTTTATTCTTCCAGCTTTCGCGTCAAGCCCTTTTAGGACTTAAGACTTTATAAATGTCCTATTTTGATCCATCATTTGTAAATAAAGGTCTTCCTGTTTAAAAATCATCAACTTTGGTAAGCCTTTTGTCTCAGTGACGTATAGAGGTGTGGAGGGCTTCTTTCAAACCATGACACAGAGTGAATAAAATAGATCAAAAACAAGTTCAGGAGATTTATCTGCTGTAATGGAGACACGAAAAGTTCTTGTTCAATAACAAATCTGAGCGTATATCTGAAAGAAAAAAAAAAATCTACCTCATGATGAGCCTGTCATATCCTGAGAACCCCTGCGCATCCAAATTCACAGCCGTGCTCGAGCCCAGAGTTTCATCATCTCTCCCAGAAAGAAGAAAAACTCTGAAGCCCCTGCCTTTCAGATTTTCGAACAATTGCAGGACTGCAGGTATCCCTGGGCAAACCCCTCTGATAGCCCACATTTTAAATGCCAGTGGATCATACGCCCTGAAAAATTTACACATATTTATCGAATTGGTTTATGTCTGTTCTTATTACAATAAGAACTAAACCAAAATACATGACAGGGAGCTAATAATGAAATGTTCCACACTGTGTAAACAGCTTGTCAGCTTGTATTTTTGTTAAACAAAGTGAGTAACCGGATAAGACTAAAAAGTTTCCTAAGGTGTGGTGATTGTGTCTTTGAAAATTGGGAAGAATGTAATGTATTCATATGGAATCTGGATTGATGGTAGCCATGCAGCCAGTGCATGTGTAACTACATGCCGCGCACCTCTGGGATCAAATATGCGCTAGGAGCATTTGATCTGAACCGTCGAGCATTCAATCAGACGGCTGAGAATACACCTAGTTGAGTTCCCTGCTGCAGTTGCAATAACAAATGCAGCGGACACCCTTCTGTTTCATACGTACCCGAACTGTCTTGCTTCGTAGTAAAGCAGATTGGACAAGCAAGTGTCGTCAACGTCCAGGACCCATGCATCAAGACCATCATCAGCAGCAGCAATCTGATCGACGTAGACGGCGATCTGGTCCATAACGTTGTTCAGGTCCCTGTTGTACTGACCCCAGTTCATGTAGTTCATGACATACCCGACGCAAGGTGTAGGCACCGTTCGCCAGCCCTTGGCGTTGTTCGCTTCCACCATGACTCGCCAGCTGAGGCAATAGGGATCGTCGCACGACATGCCCGGCCAGAACCACGGCTTCCCGTCGACCGTTTCGAAGAGCAAACACGACGGCAGAATAAGCATGAGCTGCCAAAGAGCAACCGTTAAGGAGATCATTGGAGCTACGCTGATCAGCTTAGGAAAGTCTCCTCTTGCTTGCTTCAAAAATGTCACACATTTGGCATCATTTGCTTCATGCATTATCTTAACTGGCAGTACATGCATATCAATTAAAAGTGTAGGGTAACTAAAATTTGTTAGGGATAAGCTAACCATAAAGTCGCACTTCATAATTTGAGCTGAGAGGAGGAAAAGTACCTTGATGTACCAATGCAATAGGCAATAGTGTAGGGCATTAGAACTAAACTAATGCATGGATTTTATAGCGGAGGAAGGCTAGCTCATATTTCCAAAACTTTCCACTCATAGTCCCATGGAAAAGTAAGATATCGCCAAAGTATCGTTACAGCAAGGAATCAGCTCAACGAAATCCTCCAAATGGGGTCTGCTTTTGGATTTGATCCAGAGAATATATCCACCTCGATCGATATGATGCGCCAATGGTGCATTGGCGCCGCCAGCACGCGAGGCGCGCGACACGTGGATCCAATCATGCCTCCGTTAAATGCCACTGGCTCATTGTTGATTCATTTCTGTATATCCTCGTAAATATGATGGCAACCCCGGCTGCTAGACATGACGCCAATTAAAAAGTACAAACAATAGTAATTGCACCATGAGGCGTTCTAACGAAACTGGACATGTGATAACACTATTTCCTAAGTAGTAGCGTGCAAAATGAGAGTGGGAATTGGACCACTCCAAAGGAAGCTCTACTGTTCACGATGATATATTTTGCAACTGAAATGAAGTATATGATAAAGATACATCCCGCTATCAACGAAGCAAAACACTAGCGACATCTGTTTGGTTTATAAATTTTGTTTCGCATTCTTATTATGCATAATAGATATATATTACTTATTATTTGGTTAGATCTCTCCATAATCATTAATCATATTGCATTTTTTAAAAATACATTTCTATATATATTTCAAACATATCTCACTTGATGTATTCCAAAATCATATCATTTTATTTTATTATTTATTTGAACCGAACATATTTTATGTTTACTTATTTCATTCTAAGTTTAATATATTCTAAAATCCACTATAATTAGGATTCTAAACCAACCCCCATCTAAATAACCTTAAATTCGTGATGATTGGCTATTTCATAGTTCAGACCAGTTTCCGTTATTATGTTTCACCTTTGCTGCGTCAGAAGGCACGAGTTAAGATCAATTTCCATTACCAAGTTTGATCTTGATTGTACCAGAGTGCATAAGTCAAAACCGATTCCCGCGCACGTCACTCCGAAAGATTCGGTGCTTATTGGGTGTGTTAGCACTGAAGAAAAGAAAGAAGAATGGTATTAGGTATGGCGGAAGCCACCCACCAGTCATCAATTAGTGGCATATGGACAATAGCCTACAAGTCTACAACATTTGACTAATGAGCAAAAGAAATATGTACTGATTCCAGCATCTGGGCGGGGGAATAGTTAAGCTTGGTTTGAACTTAGAAGAAAAAAAGATGCCCAGTGTTGTTGCCTTGAGAATTGAGGAGGACGCATAAGCGCAGAAGCTCCGGCCCGGCGAAAAGAAGCGTCAACAACCATAAAAAAAAAAAAAAAGTTTCCAACAAACAGAGATCCATTTGATGGGAAAAATAGATCTCTCGATACTTCTTGCAAGAAGCAGGTTTGCATTCATTATACCATTATCACATAGTACCATATAACAGCTGCAAGTAACACGTCATGGAGAAACGACTGAACAGGCATCACAATTCACAACACAGCTTATAACACATAACATATTTCCAGGGCACGCTTTATCTTGACGGCCACACTGGCGAACAGTTTGGATGATGCATGTGGCCAGCTCAGCTGAGCACAGCTTCTTCAGCTAACAAGCTTCCTCGGAAGGAGGACCCTCTCACCTGGCATCTCGTAGGACCACCTGAAGGGATCATTTTGGCCATGCCATGGCCTGGCTCCCACGGGCAAGGGCCGCTTCACAGTGCTGCCATGAGTTCCCGCATTCAGGCCTGCAAACTTATCAAAAGTCATGCCTGAAGCCCTGTTGGAGCCCATTGTCAGCTGAGATAGCTTCTCAGCAACGTCAGGTGCAGGAGTGATGTGGTCCTTAACAAGGTAATTTCCTAAGAAAGATCATAAGAAATCAAAGTTAACTACAGAACATAGATATATAAATATTGAAGGAATATGATATCGCTGTTCATGCCTAGCAATAGAGAATATAATCTAACAGAATACTTGAAAACAAATGCATGGCAATGATGGTACTGACTTCATACTTACCGTTGCTCCTTACTGGTGGTGGTCTGAACCAAGACTGATTCATAGTGTTTGCTTCTGTCAGTTTTTTGTTGCTCGAGGGAGCCTGTCATCGCAAACAATATATTCCTAGGTCACTTAAAATAGCATAAGATCATATGATACGCTTGAAAGATTTTATGTTTACCTGATGATCCATCTCCAGTTTCCTTTGCACACCAGCTAACAGGACAAATATTTATTAAGTCCAGGCGTAGTTTCTATAAATCCTCCATAATTGAGCACAATGCCAACACAAACAAATTACCTGGTCTGGCTGGAGTATTAGTGCTCAAGGGTGAGCAATTAACTGCTGTTCTCCCACTGGAAAAAGACCCTAAGGAATATCTCCTAATGTTCTTCTGATCCACAGCTCCTTTAGCAGCAGCAACTACAAGTTCATTTAAATTGGCTTCAAAGATAATGTTAAAAAAAAAATAACGGATATGCATATGTTGAGAAATTTCACAAACCAGATGGGGATGTTGCCGCATACCCAATAGATCTGAACCGAAGTGAAGGGGGGATATAGATGCAAGGCTGCAACATGTACAGTCATAATAAGATCAAAAAGTAAATTAATTCACATCTTACTGTATTAGGAAAGCTCCCAAAAGTATACCTGAAAGAAGGAATGCTGCAGAGCCTCTGCTGCTGTTGGTCTTCTTCGTGGATCCCATGAGCAAAGCCACTGCAGAAAATAGTAACTTCTTACACATCATTTTATTAAGAGCTTATCATTTGTAATAGAAACAATAGCACTATTTGATGAAAATATGAGAACTATTAAGAGTTAAGACTTACTGAAATAAGGTCAACTGCATCTTTGCTTGCGTAGGGAATCACTTCCGAAAGTTGAATACTCTCACACTAAAAAAATAATGTAGCTGTTAAGTACACATCACTCATATCAACAGTGGAGAATATGGCCGCAAAAGGGAGACTACCCGAGGAAACTGAAATCTGATAGATGCTGCAAGTTGCAGTCCTTCAGCCCAAGTGCCCTGATCTGGAGTACCAAGTATGCTACAGATTTTGTAAATCTCATCGACTTCACTGAGAGATAGAGAACATGGAGTTAAAGAGCTCCCCTTGTAAGTGATAACTTAGAAGCACATAGGGGCATAGGAATGAAAAAAAAAAACATATTGTGATTACTTTCTAGAATTGTTAATCCATGTTCACAATATACAACCAGAAGGCGAATTTTTTTATTAAACAATCAACTTTAAATAAAAATTCGTAAAATGTACCTACACTGTTTTATTTCCATAGAATAGAGCCAGAATAGGCAAACATTCTAACATTATAGACTGAGGCGTTAAACATCATGCAATAATACCATGGCATATGGCATTATTAGATCTCACATTGCTATGTAGAAAAGATAAGATGGTCACATTAGCAGTTTAGTAATACCATAATCCATGACATTACTAAGATAAAATCTAGCATTATGAGCTATAGCGTTATCTCCTATACTTAACCATTTTAGCCACATTTTTTAGTAAGTCTATTGGAATCATTTTACTTATGTTAAATCTTAATAAGTAGCGCTACCAATGATGACATTACGTTTGAGTGTCTAACACCACTGCTTATGTTGTCCACAAATCTAACAGAAATTGCTAAGTGTGAATATGTAATACTGTAATCAGTAGCATTAGACCTTATCCTGGTAATATTATGTGTTGTGGCGTTATCAAATTGTTGAAATGAGCAGTTTATCTTTTCTACGTGGTAGTGTGTTTGGTGGTAACACTATGAGCTATGACGTTATGCTGTTTAATCTAATGTCTCAGCTTGTGGCGTTAAACTGTCTGTCCAGTCTGGATCCATTCCATGAAAATAAAATAGTTTATGGTATATTTTTCGAAATTTTCTTTAAAATCGATTATTTAATAAAAAAATTCACAGAAGTCTTGTGCACATGGACTAAAAAGATTTAAAATCCAAGAAATAGAAGAAAAGTTGGACCATGCTACCCATATTATTTGAGATGAGGTTGTTAGATGAGAATGTTGACATTGGGATTACAGTGTGTAAATATGGGGGAAAAAATTGGATAAAATGTTCAATGAAGGCATTATATTGTGAAACAAAACTGAATGTGAAATGTAAGCAAGCCCTACATTGTGAAATAAACAAAGTATTCATTAAATGGTCAAACATGACTCTTCACCTACAACTAAGCTTTCCATAACATTCAGCCTTCACTATCACGAATTTAAGATTGAATATTACATCTTATATAGATCTGGCATGTTCAAACTAAACAACAAAAAAGGATACAAGTTTAGCACGGAAAAGAATCATGAATAACTACCTACCTTGAGCCAGGAAAAAGAGGTCGCAGTGAAAAAAGCTCAGCAATAATGGCACCCATTGCCCACATGTCTGGAAATGTGATATGGAATAAGTATATGGTAAAATGGTGGCACATAATTCTGGAATAAGCACAGATACTCTTCACTCACCAACTGCTGAGTTATAAATAGAAGCTTGAAGCAGAACTTCAGGTGCGCGGTACCTACATTGATAGTAACGACAAAACATTACCCATCTTGATTCTTATTCTGCATAGTTTGAAAGCAATTATTAATCTGTATAAGGTGGATCTGTAATATACCAGCGAGTGGACACATATTCTGTATAAGGTGGTTTTGAAGAAATCTCACGAGCAAGACCAAAATCTGCTATCTTGATTACCTCTTTAGTAACAAGCAAATTTTCTGCAATAACAGAATGGTCAGAGATATTCAAGGCCAACAGATGCAACAATTGATATGTCATGGCTTTTTTTTTTTTTTGGCAGACGACTCTTATGAAGGACTAAGCATTGGTGACCCACTGTCATTTTTACATCTTAAGGCCCAGCACTTCATGTGATTCACATCACAGTTTTCAAAATGTGCAGCTTAGAAAAAAATAGATATGGACAAATAATATCATATCTAAAATCTACAGCCTCATTACTGAGTTACTTGGGTCATAAAACAATAGTAATAGAAAAGCATTGAACAAACAATGGAATATATGCTGTCATTAGTCTTTTCTCAAAGATAAAGAAAACTATATTGTCTTCTCCTACAGAGTATAACATTAAATATAGCTCAATGATTGAAAGTTTGCAACCGCAAAACATTCACAGGAAATTCCAGTCATAAATGAGTGTTGCAACTATCAGGGGCATACCAGGCTTAAGGTCACGGTGAAAATATCCACGCTGATGCATGTGACTCAGAGCTTGCAATATCTGCAAGCACCAATTTTGGACTTCAGTCTCTGAAAATGGCTTCCCCTTGTTCTTCATCAGCTGATAGAGATTGCAATCCTAGCATTGCAATATTGAACAAAAACTTCATTCAACTCACAACTACCAGAATAAAGCACCAGAACAAGGAATGTTGATGGTCTGTACCATGTATTCAAAAACAAAGAACAACATGTCATTCTCTCTTATGACTTCCTTGAGCTTCACAATATTCGGATGGTTCATCCTTTGTAGGGACTGGAGAATAGAATGAATCCACTCAAACAAAGTAATGGACTCATGATAAATAGTTTGTTACAAAACAATAAATCACCTTCACTTCGCGGAGATTGACGCACTCATCCCACGAATAGTACTTTTTCTTCATTTTCTTGATCGCAACCTGTCAGAGCTAGGTGTATCAGTGAGGCAAAAACAGCATGTCCAGGATATGACAAAACCAACAGTCAAATTACTTTAATTATCTTGATAAGATTGCGATGGCTAATTAACATATCTGTTGACAAAAAAGTAGCTGCAATTACTTTACAGAGAAGCAGCATCTGGAGAAAAAGTAGCTACTTAGCCACTGGTACGACAAAATTGGCCAGCAGCAACACTTTCTACTTATTGAAGGCATTAAGGCATCACAGAAAGAGACACTGGGACAAGCAGGAGGCATACCACTTCACCACTTTGTTTATTGATTGCACGCCAAACACTTCCAAATGTACCATCACCAACTTCCTTGATAATCATATACCTCGATCAACATGCAAAAACAAAGTCAGCAAGCTTGCATAGAATTCGATCAAACAGAGCTCCAAGTTCATCGCCAACAGAAAAAAGAAGGGGGAGGAAGGGGGATTGGTTATTTACCTCTCCATTTTATTAGCCGAAGCACAAAGGTGGCCACTTATTTTAGGAGAATAGTCCTATAATCACAAACAAAACTCACATATGCCGTGCCAGAATATCCTTGGATGAGTGGATTACCAAACTCAGTAGAAGTTTTGTTAAGGCTTCATGAGCAATACCCATTCTGTTGACAAAAATCTTGTAATCCTTTGCCCTGAAATGGGCCCAATATGGATCATCAGCTTCACAGAAATGATAAACTACAAGAGTACTAATGGAATTTTTTTTTTCACTTTCATACTTAATGCATACCTAAGATCTTGCTAACGCAAACTGAAGCCTGATGAAGAACAACGTACACAGTATACAGCAAGATTTGGGCTGATCTGACTGACGTCTAACAGTGACGGGAAAAGGAAATTAACAGAAGAGCAGAAAAGCTAAAATCTGTCGAGGACAAAAGATGCATGAGAAGCCAAACAGGCACACCCTAAAATAATGTACCAATATCAACAAAAACAAAACCATACCGAAAGTTTATATGTGGCAACAAGCTCTACTCTCTAGATCTGAGAGTTCGAAGGGAGTTCCAAGAATAACTTTTGCTGGCAAGCAAATGCCAAGACAAAAATTACCAAAACATTGCAAGAGGAACAGATTCAACATGCTTGATCAAAAGTGCTAGAAAGCTGCACTGCAATCACAAGTCACTCTAATGTCCAGTAGCATGTGACCATCCACGACAGTCACAAACGAGGTTGCGATCTTCAGGTGCTATTGACAAATGAGAGCACAAGGAAGTCTCCATAGAGAGAGAACCTCCAGCCAAGAACTTCCTGGAGCAGCGAGATGTAAGACAGAGAGCAGCTTGTTGAGTAAAGGGCATGCTCCATATCCTTCCTGAAAACCCTAGACCCCCAATGACACACAGTGCTGAACCTGCAGATGGTGTGCAAAACAACCAATGAGCAACGAACCAATAACAAGAACATACAGCAATAGAGTACAACTAAACCTAGCAGATATACTTTGTGAAGCTCGGGACTAGTACAATATACATAGTTCATACAGATTATAAAAAATGTCCATCCAAATGCTTTACGACCCAGGTTCTACAACACACTTCATTCTTCAGGTAAACAACATTACCTTTAGTTCATTACTTCATTATGGAGGATCCTATTGTTTGACATATAGCTTTTCGCTTCCCCTTTTCCCAAATACGGGATGAAATCCCAGTCCGATCACACCACCACTGTCATGAATCCCATTAGAATTCCATCCACAATACACGTTGCACCGATCAAACACACCACATGATCCCTCCCACAGTCCCATCCCCCAATTTATGTAGAGTGAAGTGTTGGGATAAAAGCAGATGAACGCATGGAACGTGGCCCCATGGCTCCAGTATCATACATGCTGCACCGATCAAACGCAACACCACACTAGCAAGCGTGGAATCGAAACCCGAAACGTCTCCGCGTATTCGAACACAACAGATTAGAAGGTGGGAAAGGCGGGAAGCACCTAGCTGGTACCTCTCGGCCGCCGCTGATGGATGCAAGGGACACCGCAGCCTCCAGAGCTGATGGAATCGCGGATTGGAAACACCCCGAGCTATTACTAGGACCAAACAACACCAAGCCCCTCGTCAGAAAAAAAAATCCCACAAAGAAAACTAAAAATTATGGGGAAAATCGGTGACTCGGCGTTCCAAACGGCACGATCGGTGCACGGATTGAATCCATGGATATAACTGAGAATAAAATAAAAAAGAAAAGGAAGTGGTGGGCTGGTGTACCTGCGTTGCTGTTTTTTTGGGCTGGTGTACCACACTAGCAGCTTCGTTTCTTTCGTGTGGGAGGGGAAAGCAAAGGAGAAGAGGGAATCGTGTGAAAGAAACTGTGAACGGCTCCACGTGGGGGTGCGTCTCGGACCTCCAGTTGTTGCGCACGCGGCCCGAACCGACCCGTTTTGGGACGCGTGCTTCGCTACGTCGGAATTACTACCACCAGGCCGTCATTACTGCCTTGGCGTCTTGGACTCGTGGGCTTATCTGTTTCGGTATGCCAGACCGCTATTACTAGTTTACTACTTGGACTTGAAGGCACTCTTAGATGGGATTTTAACGATCTACAGTAGCGCATCCCATTGTAGGATTGCCATGGAAGGCCCGGTTACGTTCTATTTCTTAATTTACTTGTTCTTTTACCCATTCCAATGTGCAAACCAAGGCATTATCCGTTTAGGATTACATTACATCCTCTCGAACGTGTAAGGCAGACTCTAACGGCGATGATAATGGCGGTGCGCGTCGACGACAGTGGAAGGATGCTCATCGCTTGGTTGACATGATGGGAGGGTCATGCGTTATGGGAGGAGGCCAGCGACGTGCGAGTGCACAGCGAGGTCAACATTGCTGTTGGAGAAGATGGGCCGCTTCGCGACTCGTTTTGTGAGCCCCATCAAGAAATAAACTGGCAGGACAAACTCACTCAAAATGAAATCTGACAGGTGGGATCAAACAACAAATTGGCCCACAATTCAATGACTGTGTATTAGGTGAATGCGTTGCCGTGAAATAACGTGTGAGCCCCACAACAACGATCAACGTGCCCGTGTCAGTGTGAACGCGCACCACGTGGAAATCGAGCCACGTCGCTGACAACAGGGTCCCACCGAGCGTCGGCCCCACATGTCAATTACAAAAATAAATTACCCCGCGTGTGCGCGTTCTAACAAGGTAGGGCCCACCAGGCTCGAGAAACGCGCCAGTGCACCAACTTCATGGACGTTGTCGACACACATGCACGCTAGATTTAGGCACTGAGTAGTGGGACCACTATTTTTGAGGACCCGCATGTCAGTGGAGTAAGAAAAAATACAACCGTTGGATGCAATTAAAAAGGAACCGCGTTGCACACGCGGGAGTTGCTGCCGCATAGTCAGTGACAGGTGGGGTTCACTCTCGGCTGGCCTGCATGTAAGTGCCTGGAGAGGAAAATAGCCATTGCAAATTGTCGTGGGTCCCACCTATTAGTGGCCGAAAAAATGCCTGTGTATTTATAGTCGTTGGAAATAGCCGTTATAGCTTTTTTTTAATGTTTTTAGGCTAAAAGTCATAAAAAATTGCAGAAAATTCCGAAAAATCATAAAAAATCACAGAAATTTTTTCCAACTCTCCCATATATAAAGGCCACATTGTTCAATGATTTCCACACAAAAAACTTCATCCTTCCACATCCAAAGCCATTCCACAGTTCTCGCAATTTTTTTTAAAAAATCTCGTATGGATTCTAATCCACCTGGAGATTTCGTAAACTGGTTTAGTTCTTCCCAGTCTTCCAGTGAAAACATTGAAAATACTAGCAACCAACAACAGTCCAATTTTTCGCAACTGTCATATCCCCCAACCTACCATCCGTATCCACCAAATTATCATCTGTATCCAACCAATTATCCTCCCTATCAACAACACGACCATGCATTTCTGCCACCTCCCCAACAGGGCCAAAATTTTCATTTTGTGGGTATGCCACCGACCTATCTACAGTTGGCCTATCTGCAGTTCTCACCACCGCAACCGCACTCTACGTCGGCGTCTGACACCGGTACTCCAGACCCGGCTCCAACCGATCTGCCGACGGAAGTCGTCGTCGTCAACGACAACAGCAATGCTGCGGCAGATGCTAGCGGCAAGACAAAGCGTTTACCATGGTCGATGGACGACGACGTAAAAATGGTACAAATTTGATTTCCGTACATAAGTACTGTAAAGGGTAATGTGTTTATGAACAAGTTCATCATTCAATTTTTGTCGACATCATGTAGATTAGTTTTTGGCTCAACAATTCGCTCGATCCTATTGATGGAAACAATAGGAAGTGCGATATGTACTAGGAAAATGTCACAGCGGCATTCAACGACAAGGTCTCAACAAACAGGAGAAGAGAGACCAAACACTGCAAAGACCACTGTCAACGGAACAATAAAAAAGTGGTCCAATTTAATGGTGTTGGGCTTCGACTGAAAGAAGTCTACGCTAGCAATTGTTCTGATGACCAACTCATGGCGCAGGCCCGTGAGATGCACAAGACGGAGATGGGTCATCCGTTCGTCTTGGATCACTGGTGGATGGCAGTTCACGGGCAACCTAAGTGGTTCACAGTCTATGTTGATGCCGCCAACAAAAGAAGCAGGTTGGCTGAGTCAAGCACCTACATGTCATCGTCCAACGACGATGATATGCCACCAGTGGAGACACCACCAGAAGGACGAGACGCCGCTAAGGCGAAGTGCGAAGGTAAGAGCAAAATTGATGGAATGCATGATTCTACGGCGGCAATGCGAGAGGATATTGATGCCTTCATCAACAATCACCATGACCGTGTCGAAAAGAGGAAGGACGCAGTTCGTGTGTCTGAGTCCTTGCGTAGCCTGGGGAAGTCGAAGGAAAAGTCTGCCTTGTACAAGGCATACTCGAGAATGGTGGGCATCGACAAATCCACCATGGATGACGCTTAGAAAGAGGAGTATGCAACGGGCATAAAGATGATAAGAGATAAACTTAAAGTTCTGGAGGACCAAGATTAGTTTTTTTGTTTTGAATTTAGTTTGGTAGCCAACCATGTATGTTTTTTTGTTAATCTATGTATGATGCTTTATTAATCAATGCATGAATTAAATTTGGAGATGTTGTTAGAATATACCTGTTGGAATATAGTCATTGGAATGTAGCCGTTGAAAACTAGCCGTTCAAAACTATTCGTTGGAATATAGCAGTTCGAAACTAGTCGTTAGAATATGGCAGTTTGAAACTAGCCGTTCGAAACTAACTGTTGAAACCTACCCGTTCGAATATAGCCGTTAGACTCCTTGTCTATATATTCAACCCCTCTCAGAACGTTCTCCTCACAATCTAACTTCTCTTGCCAAACAACATAGCACTTCACAAACTCACTTTTCGCAGCCACTCACAAAATGATGTCTAGCTCTAGTTCGAGCACAAACAGCCCTGAGGAGGATGCCATCAACAAAATAGAGGATTTCTTGGTGGAGTTTGTGAAGGAGGAAGAGGAGGAAGATCGTATTATCACCGGTCTGTACGCCCGATTTGATGCTGCTTTGTCCCGTGGACGATGCTAACGCAGCAATAGGAGATATGTTGAGAGAGACCGCGAAGATGGCCATCTACGACTCGTCGCGGACTACTTCTCCGACTCTCCGGTCTACCCCGACAGTATATTTCGTTGGCGATTTCAGATAGGGAGACCCCTCTTTCTTTGATTTGTCGAAGCACTCGGTGAGTGGTCCCCCTATTTCACTAAAAGAAGGAATGACACTAATCGCCGTGGACTCTTCCATTTACAGAAGTGCACCGCAGCGATGCGTATGCTAACATATGATGGCCCCACTGATGTCGTCGACCAATACGTGCGGATAGGGGAGTCCACAGCGATTCAATGCTTGAATGATCGGGGAGAATCTTCAGGTCAAGTTGCATATGGCTTCGCGACCTTAACCGTGTTAGAAAAGGTTTCGCCACCATGGATTGCTTGCGACCATGAAAAGGAATACGTCATTTGGTCGGAATTTAATCCGATTCAAATATATATAACTAAGTTTATTTGTTTAGAGTTAGTTATTAATATGAATCTAATACGTTTAGGTTACTGAGTCTGATACGTACTAATACGATTGGACTATAAATACCTTGTAATAGGTCTAGTTTAGACCATCAAATATTAGTACAGCCTTGGATCATATATCCAGCTTATAGTTTCTTCAACGTAGGCAAGTATGTCTAACGTTCGACGTGTAAAACCCTATTTGAAATAAAGAGTTATGCAATTAACTTGAGCTGTGTTTTCAATCAACCTTGGGTTTTGGTATTTCAGAGTAAGATCCTGTTATTCCGCATATTAGTATCTGGGCGAGCCTAGTGCGAAACTAAGGCTAGGTCTTAAACGGATCAAGTTGGTATCAGAGCAACTTTCCTATCGTGTGGATGGTAAAGACTCGCCAGTGTTACAAAACCTTCGGCGCAACTCCAGGCGATCAATTAACGGTTCCTACAGTCGCGTCTCCGATAATATCTGATGATTCCTTCGTTCAAGCTAACCTAGCCAAACAAGTGGCTAAACTCTTTATTGACATGGAAACTGTGCTTGCTTGGATTATGCAGCAGGCCATGAATGTACCTCCTGAATTAGGGAATGTTATGGGTGTGAAGACTGGTGAAGACTTGCACAGGGCAGACGAAGATGAAGAGAAGGTGACCATAAGACTGACGACCTTGCCAACACCTCCTTAGCTGTCGGATTTTTCAAGGTCGACGCTAAGATTGAAATACCCATATATGATGGGGTGATCGATGCCGAGAAGCTGGATTCTTGGATCGATCAGCTTGAGACCTACTTTGACCTGAAAGGGTTTAGTAGCGCTTAAAAGATGAAGTTCGCACCTTTGAAGATGAAGGACCACGCTAAGACTTGGTGGAAGGACCTTGTTGCCAGTGGTGAAGCTGACGTTGCGTGGGGTCAATTCAAATGACTTCTGCGACAAGAATTCTATCCAATGGGTTACCTTAAGGAGAGATGGGAACATTGGCACAAATTGTACCAACGGCGCGACTAGACTGTCCAAGAGTATACTACAGAGTTTCGGAGACAAGCAATGGTCATCGGCATATTGCTATCTGATCTGATTCTCAGGTATTTCAGAAATACACATCTGGACTTCAAAAATCGATCAGTACTGAGCTAAGTCTGTTCGGCGTCTAAGACATCGTGACCGTGAGTACAACTGCTATGGCAATCGAAAAGGAGAACAGATCCCGCGGTGACAAAGGCACGAAGGACAGTGCGACCTCGATAAAAAGAAAATCGAGTCCGAAGAAAAACGCTTTGAAGTCGGGCATGGATACTTTTTGTTACAATTGTCAAGTCGTGGGACACACCAAAGATAAATGCTACAAGTTTTATCCTGAACTTCGACCAAAGAAAAACGAACGAGGGAAAAGAACAGCCATGGCTACTGCTGTTGCATCTAGGCCTTTATGCCTAACTCTAATTTTGATGATTAATGAAAACAGAGTGTTTCAGACTAACTGTGCTTTTGAGATTGTTTGATACAGAGCTCCATTGGGAAAATAGTCGAGATGTACAAAACAAACCCAACGCAAAAGAAGTAAAAGCACGTTGCAAAAATGAAGTCAAGACGCAAGCCGGGAAAGCATAAAAGACCTAAGGTAATATTGTCTTTATTTTTACCGATCTCGGTGTTTGGAGGTGATCGGTTTAGGAAAATTATTTTTAGTTTTTAACCGTACTATAAAAAGGGGTTGCAAAAGTCCTCTTTACATCTCCAACATAAATCGAGAAATTTAGATCATTGCATTGCATCTTTTTGGTTGGATTTGATTTGAATTTGGTTTGAAAGATTTGGATTTTCAGTTGAATTTTTAACAACAGAAGAGTTTTTCAATTTTACAGAAAGATCTAGGCAGATCTGGTTTTTGCTTCTGTTGACAAAAATGTAGCCCTTAAAATTATATTTCAAACGAGCTATTAAATACCTCTTTTGGATTTCTGGATTTAAAGTTATAGCTATTTTTGTTCAGGTTGATTGTCAGTTTGAATGTCAGTTCAGTTAAACTGACAATTGTCTAGAGAGGGTGTATTTTGGGCTCAAAATTTTTGTACTAAGCTGACTGTCAGTTTGTCCATACTGACTGTCAGTTGGGGATTCGACCACAGTTGTTTTCATCTAAGTTTCTATTTGATTTGGTCGAGTTTTTGGTCGAACTGACTGTCAGTTGTGGGTTTCAAGTTTCCGTAAACGACCACAAACGGCTAGCTATTTTTTATCCGTAAATTTTGTCGGCCGTTGTACACGAAACTGACTGTCAGTTAGGCAAACTGACTGTCAGTTAGTGTTGCTGATTTTCAGCCCTAGCACTAACGGTTCTTTTGATTCTTGAGGCTATAAATTGGGGTTTTGGGCATGTGTTTTACACAACAAGTAGCAGCATTCTCTTATACACTCTTGAGTTTTAGTTTTCTATACAAAATCTTGATCTGTTGATCAAGTCGAGTGTTTTTTTGATTCACTGAGAGTTTCAGTTCAGTGCATTTGCATACTCGTAGTTTCTCGGTGCGTGTTTGGAGGACTAGAGAAGACCTTGCTGCCTATTACTCTTGGCGAGCGCCCTCACCTAGACGGTTCGGAGGCGTGACCGTTGACCTCTCCAGTTTGGAGATTGTTGGAGAGGCTCGGCAAAAGTGTACAAGGCATCGGTGCTCGCCTTTCCGGAGTGAACAAGGAGCAACCACTAGTTGATAATACCCTTTGTGGGTATTGAGGCAAAGCTCAAGTGACTTGAGTGCTTCAACGAGGATTAGTGAAAATTGGGCGAGTCTCCGATATCTTGGTAAAAATCACGGTGTTCGTTCTCTTCTCTTCTTGCTAATATTTTTATTTGCTCTTGATTTGCAATTATTTAAATTTTTAAAAGCCTCCTATTCACCCCCTCTAGTCGGCATCCTTGATCCTACAACTGCGACTTCACCCGATGAAGAAGTTGTCCGAGTGAATTCGGTTGCTAAGGCAGACACAACCTTGTCTCTGATGGCAATGCTGAAGGACAAGGTTCGGATCCACTGAACGACCATCACCCAATGGAGGACTTGTTCTCCATCAACATCCAAGTGAAGCACAAAGTGGTCATAGTGATATTCGATCCCGGAAGTCAGAAGAATATGGTCTCCGCTGGACTGGTTCAGCGACTTGGTTTGAAGACAAACACACACCCGCGACCATATCCGCTGGGTTGGTTTACATCCGGCGTGAGCCAATAGATTACGAGTCAGTGTGTGTTGAAGTTTGCAATATCTACACGGTATATCGATGAGGTGCAATGCGATGTTGTCCCTATCGATATCTGTCAGGTGATCTTTGTGAGTCCGTATCTATATGATCGAGATGTTCACTTCCATCGGCGTGCGCAAGAGTATGACCTCACCAAAGACGGAGTTACGTGCTTGTCATGATTTGATCTATTGGTCAAGGTGAGGGTACTCGACCAGCGTTGTTGTTGACGTGCCGAGAGAATATTGGTCGTTTGTCAGGACTGCTAGAGGAATACAGTGATCTGTTCGAGACTACCCAGAGTCGTCCGCCGAAACGTCCAGTCGAGCACGAAATTCAGCTTGTGTCTGATTCGACACTGCCCAATTTGAGTATGTATCGCAACTCAGTATTGGAGAATGAAGAGATCAAGAGACAACTTGGTGAGTTGCTGAACGATGGTGTCATTCAACCGAGTAGTTCACCTTGTGGATCTCCTGTGGTGTTAGTGCGAAAGAAGGATGGGACTTGGTGTATGTGCATCGACTACCGAGTACTGAAAAAGATCACCATCTAGAATCGGTACCCCCTTCCTCGTATTGACGACCTGCTAGACCAATTAAAGCATGATGTTGTCTTCTCTAAATTGGATCTTAAGTCAGGATATCATCCAGTCAGCATTCTAGAGGAGGATACGTGGAAGACCGCATTCAAAACACGACAAGGTCTATTCGAATGGTTGGTCATGTCGTTTGGTCTCTGCAACGCCCCGGTAACTTTCATGTGTCTTATGAATGACGTATTGAGACAGTTCATCGACGACTTTGTGATCGTTTACCTCGACGACATACTGGTTTATAGTCGTTCGTGGGATGAGCACCTCATTCATGTCGAAAAGGTGTTCGAATAGCTGCGGCAACATCAACTTCACCTCAACCGTAAGAAGTGTGAGTTCGGCCAACAAACTTTACTTTACATAACATTCATGGTCGGCAAGGGTAAATTGCAAATTGACCCGGATAAGGTAAAAGTGATTTGCGAGTGGCCGTGACCGCGAACAATTATGGACGTGCACAATTTTTTGGGAGCACGCCAATATCTTCGGAAGTTCATCCGACAGTTCTCGATTGTGGCTTCTCCATTGTATGCATTAACCAAGGATCGATCAGAAGTTTGAGTGGACATGCAAACATGAGGACACGTTTCTCTTGCTGAAGAGGAAGATCAGCGAGGCGCCTGTATTAGCTTTGCCGAATCTACAGAAACCATTCGAGCTAGAAACCGATGCCTCAGGTTATGCGATGGGCGCAGTACTCATACAAGAAGGTTGATTAGTGGCATATCACTCCAAGTTATTCCTGTAGGATCAAGGGTGCCGACTAGAGGGGGGTGAATAGGAGGCTTTTAACATGTCTTTCCGCACTAAGAAATTTTAACAGATGATTATGAAACCTACATTTTGCAATGAGGCTTAACAACAATCTAACATCTAGTTACAATTTGATCAATATGAAAATACAATACAACAAGCAACTAAATTCATTTAAACAATTGTGTCAAGATAAATATGAAATGAATACGAGATAAGCAATTGACACAATATTTTTACTGAGGTCTCGGAGACTCGCCCGGTCTCCCTTACTCATCGTTGAAGCGCTCACGCGTGAGCCTCGCTTCTATATCCACGAAAGATATCTCATTAGGGTTGCTCCTTCTTTACACCGGATAGGCGAGCACCACACCTTTCACAAGTTCTTGCCGGCCTCTCCGATAAACTTCAACTGGAGAGATCGCGACTCTCCTCCGACACCGTCTAGGCGAAGGCGATCGCCAAGAGTAACAAGTTGGATGGGCTCACTTGAACAAATCACGTGCTAGAAACTCAAATATGCAAATGAATGCTCAACACTCTAGCACTAGCATGCAAAAGGTGATTGAAGTGCACTAAGCACTATTAACTTCATCCAAATGCTTCTTTCTCAAATCTACTCAAGATTTGGGCTCAAATCTAGCCTCTAGATGCAATATAGCAAATACAAAGTCTTAGCTAGCTTATCAACTGAAATATCAACACTTTGAGCCCCTTCAAATGTTGGCCAACATGAAGTATTTATAGCCCTCAAAGAAAACTAGCCGTTTGCAACTACGTGCAACATTTTTGTACAGGTTGGACATTGTCCGGCCATGCCGGACACTGTCCGGCCAGTACAACAAAAACGACCATTGCAAGCGGTGTCAATGACCGTTGGGCAACATTTGAGAAGGCCGGACAAATGATCATATGTTCGGACAAAAGCCCGGACAGATGCATTTGTCTCTGGTTACATGTTTTTAAATGAGGCTTACTAGAGATGTAAGTTGGGCCGTGCCGGACCGGCACGGCATGGGCTTGTCGGGCCAGTGGCTTGTGTCGTGCCGTGCCTGTGCCAGCCCACGGGCTGTCGTGCCGGGCCGAGACAGCCCGTTTGGTCGGCGGAGAGGCCCGGCATGGCACGATAGCCCGCAGGCCGCAGTGCGTGCCGGGTCGGCACGGGCACGGCCCGTTTCGTCCTCGACTCCTCGTCGTCCTCCTCTGCGGCTCTTCCCTTCCGCTAGCCGCGCCGGCCCGTCATCCTCCTCATCATCCTCAACTCCTCGTCGTTGTTGTCGTCCTCCTCTGGCAACGCAACCCCGTCTCCAAGCAGCCTCAGCCGGAGAAGGAGGAGGGAAGTTCGGCGATGATCTGGTGGCCCAGATCTATGGCTCGGCCACTCGGGTGGAGTAGATCTGGCGGATCTGGCACGAGGAGGGCGTGGCAGTGCCGGCGTGCAGTGGCCCAGATGGCTAGATCTGCGGTGCGAGGAGGGCGGCGGCGCTGCGCGAGGACTTGCGGAGGCCACGTCGTGGCTGTGCGAGGACGGCGCGGTGGCCCAGATTTGCTGTGCGAGGAGGGCGCGGCGACACCAGCGCGGAGGGCGTCAGGGCGTGGTGGTCGAGGAGAGGAACTGAGGAGCTCCGCGTGCTAGCGACAGGCCAAAATGCTAGAATGCCAAAGTGTTGGGCCGGCCCGCGTGCTAACGGGCCGCTTCATGCCATGCCAGTTTTTGGGGCACGGCACGGCCCATTATAATTCGTGCTGGGCCGTGCCGCGTGTCGGGCCAAAATGCCATGCTTCGGGCCGGTCCGGAAATAGCCCGGCCCAAGTTACACCTCTAAGGCTTACAACGTTTGTACATGCCGGACACTGTCCGACCATGCCCGGACTGTTGGATCAAGGATGCCGACTAGAGGGGGGTGAATAGGAGGCTTTAAAAACTTCAAATAAAAACAAGTTTTTATACCAAGAAGAACCAAATGCAATTTAATATATTTAAAGAGAAAGAATAGAGAACGAACACAGTAGTTTTTACCGCGGTATCGGAGACTCGCCCAGTCTCCACTAATCCTCGTTGAAGCACTCAAATCACTTGAGTTTTGCCTCAATATCCACAAAGGATATTATCACTAGTGGTTGCTCCTTGTCCACTCTGGAAAGGCGAGCACCGATGCCTTGTACAAGCTTGCCGAACCTCTCCAACAATCTCTGATCTGGAGAGGTCAACAGCCACGCCTCCGAACGGTCTAGGTGAGGGCGCTCACCAAGAGTAACAGGCAGCGAGGTCTTCTCTAGACCTCCAAACACGCACCGAGAAGCTAAGTGTATGCAAATGCAAAGAACTGAAACTCTCAGTGGATCGAAAAACAATCGACTTGATCAAAAGACCAAGATTTTAAGTGGAAAACTAAATCTCAAGAGTGTATAAGAAATGCTACTGCTTATTGTTGAAAACTTATGCCCAAAGCCCCATTTTATAGCCTCAAGAAACAAATGAACCGTTGGAGCTAGGGTTGAAAATCAGCAACCCAAACTGACAGTCAGTTTGTCTAACTGACAGTCAGTTCAGTGCACAACGGCCGACAAAATTTACGGATAAAACTTTGCTAGCTGTTCGTGGTCGTTTAAGGAAAGCTGAAACCCGCAACTGACAGTTAGTTATACAAACTGACAGTCAGTTCGACCACAATCTCGACCAAAAACAAATAGAAACTCAGTTAAAACCTCTGTGGTCGAAACCCAAACTGACAGTCAGTATGGAAAAACTGACAGTCAGTTTAGTACAAAAAATTTGAGCACAAAATACACCCTCTCTGGACAATTGTCAGTTAACACGAACTGACATTCAAACTGACAGTCAGTTTAGCAAACTGACAGTCAGCATGAACAAAAACAGAGATAACTTTAAATCCAGAAATTCAAAAGAGGTGTTTAATAGCTTGTTTGAAAGATAATTTCAAGGGCTACATTTTGTCAACAGAAGCAAAAACCAGATCTGCCTAGATCTTTCTAGAAAATCGAAAAACTCTTCTGCTGTCAAAAACTGAACTGAAAAACCAGATTTTTCAAATAAGTTTAAAACCAAATCCAACCAAAAAGATGCAATGCAATGACCTAGGTTTCTTGGTTTGTGTTGGAGATAAAGAGAGAACTTTTGGCACCCCTCTTTATAGTACTGTTAAAACTAGAAAATAATTTCCCTAACCGATCATCTCCAAACGCAGAGATCGGTAAAAAATAAAAACTCATAATACCTTAGGTCTTTCGCATCTTCATGATTTGCGTCTTGTCTCTTTCTCTCCTGCATCTTGTGATTCACTTGAAGTCGGGTTCATCTTGATCATCTTGTATTTCTTCCCAACTGATCCCTGTATCAATCAATCTCAAAAGCACAATTAGTCCGGAACACTTTGTTTTCATTAATCATCAAAATTAGGGTTAGGCATGAAGGCCTAGATGCAACACGGACAAGGTTCGGCCCGTCCCGGACAAAAGCCCCCGGACGGTTTAAACGTCTGTGCTTCATTTAAAAACAAAACCCCACAACTATTAAACAACCCGGACATTGTCCGGTCACATCGGACAATGTCCGGCCTACCCCGGACAGAAGCACCGGACAAGAGTATATGTCTCTGTTTTCGATTTACCTAAGCCACAGGAGTTGTGTACTGACCGGAGAATGTCCGGCCACCACAGACACTGTCTGGCCTGTGTAAACCGAAAACAAGAATGTAACACCCCGATTTTTCCCAAATCCTGGTGTGTCTTGTCCCTTTCTATTTCAGAACGAGATCCCTGTTGTGCCAGCAGCTTACCTCAAAAAGGTTGGCAATCAAACTCTTGTCATTCATACCTTTTCACAAATCAGCCCTTTTCAGATTTGTCAGAAGCTCAAAAAGACTAAAAGTCTCAGACCACCTCCAAACTTTGATCTGATTCAGTGAATATCTCCCATTCACTATTCTGAACATTTTTCCCTTCTGGAAGAATTTCCAAATCCTGCTCTAAACCTGAGTTTCGACCCTCGCCGTTTTTGAAACCCTAATTACCCTGTTTTACCCTAAAGTCGTTTTCCCCAACTTTTGTCGAAACCCTTCAGATCTTGCCCGATCTTGTCAAACTTTGGCCGGATAAGTTCTAATAATCTTTTGCAACTTATCTGCGAAATCAGATTTCAGATCGGACCCTTAGATCTCCAGATTTGCAATCAAGCCCAATTATATTTCAAACTTTCCTTGCAGATCAGTCCTTTTTATTGCAATTAGGCCCCTGGCTGTGTTTCAACAGAAACCGCCGCAAAGCTTCGCCGCGTTCTTCGCCGCCGGTGAACTTCCAGAGCTGCCACCACCTTTGCCACGTACCTGACACCCGTGCGCATTCGTGGCACCGCCGTGGACGCCACCTCGGCCGCGCCAGCACAACCAATTTCTTCCCCGCGCGCGAGCCCGCGAACCAGCAAGTCCAGCTTCGCCCGTTCGACACGTCTCGGCCACGCGTCGATGGAGCTTTCACTTCACCGTTCTCTCGTCGCTCGCGCCAGTGCCATCCACTGCCAAAATCCTGCACCGCTGCACGCCAGTGCCTCGCCATCATCGCCGGCACAAGTTCCCGCTGTGTCCGGTCGCTTCGCGGTCGATTTCGTCACCGCTGTTCCCTGAATTGTCGACCAGCAGATGGCTTCAGCAGCTATAAATACCTCCACAGTGCATTGCTTCAGTTTCCAGTACCAGAAAACCACCAACTCTCCAGCGCCGCCGCGAACAGCTTCTTCCCCGGTGAGCTGTTTTTGAGGCCACCGTCGCCAGAGCTCTCCACAGCCCCAATCTCCAATCCAAGGCCACCAGTAAGCGTCCCTTACTTCCCTCTCTGTGTCCTACCAGTTAATTGCACCAGATTGAACCCCATCGCCGGTGATCGCCGTAAACGGCCGTTTGCCCTGTTCCGGCAATGCTGGCCAATCTATCTCGAATTAGCCCTCGAGCCTGTGAAGAGAAATGATCAGTGAGTTATTTCAAGCAAGCCTGTGTACTTAGATTTCCAGATTGAGCTTAAATTGATGGTTTCCCCAAATCCGGATTTCACCAGTCGCCGGCGATCGTCGCCAGGCTTCTCCGGTGATTATCTGACCAAACTAACCGTGCCAACAGCTTCCTTATACCTCCTAGATACTCTCCAAGCTTGGATTAGAGTTCTTTCGGCCTGTAGCAGAAACCCACAGCTGGCAGTGCTTCTTCTCCGGCGCCGATGACCGGAAAAGTGTTCCCGGCCGTTTCAGCCCAAATCACCTTGTCATTTAGATGTGCCTTAGCCTCCTGAGCATTATTGTCCACTAGCTCGATCCCTGAATCGACCTGAATCAAAAGTTATTCCAATGCCAAGATCACTGTACAGAAGCCCAGTTCATGTCCAAGTCACCACAGTTCATCACTGAATTTCATCACCTTCCAGCCACTTTCAGCCCTAGATCCTGTTGACTTAATTGCTCCTGTTATCAATGCCTACCTCCCAGACAAAGTTGTGCATCAATTGGAGCCCTGTATCAAAAGTTATGTCAAGCCCTAGATTTTGACAATGTCTGCACTATGTCAGTGCATGTCAGCCACTGGCATTAGCCTTGTTTGACCCCTTCTGGTTGAGCAATGGAAATGTCACTTTGTCCCCTAGATTCCTGGAGTTGTGTTCTACATCTTTTCCTTCTGTCACTTCTCCAGAAAACCATCCTAATACCAGTTTAAAGCTATGCCAAAGACGTGAACTGAATGTCGACCCTTTGACGTTCAATCCTTTTTAGCCGTTTCTTCGACCAGAACCCTTGTGACCTTGCCCTAACCTTTTCCCCTGCATGCATGTCTTATTTACTCAATATTTTCTATGGAAACTATTTTATGTATGCTTATGTAGTGTGTGTATTGTATTGCTTGTGTCCGCCGCAGTGCCCGAAGCTGAAGGAGCGGAAGAAGTCTTTGAAGATTCGTCCGAGTAATTAGACCTAGCAGTGCAAGGCAAGTCTCAACCCCTTGATCATGTTTCACCTAGTATTTTGATATAAAGTAGATTAACTGTTTTCAAGATATATGCATGCTGAGTATTTGATAAAACTATGTTTAGAAACATGTGAATAGATATGACCCAAGTCTTATGTGGAAACCCCCTTTTGAGATTGAATCATCATGCAACCTTGTCACCCTAGGATGCTATGCTTAAACTCTAATCTTATTTAAACATACATGTTAAGTGTGAAATGGCTAATATGTGAGAAATGAATTTGAAACTCTTTTTGTGAAAGAACATGTGAAATTAGAATTGATAGTGAGGATTGGATTGTATGGAGAGGGTGCGGTGCGCACCAGGGAATGTGAATGCTCCTCACTATTGGTTCATAAGGACGAGAACCTTGTGCTGTGTCTCTATGCGAATTGTAAACGTACCAACCACTTGCCTGGTATGGGACGGGCACAACTTAGTAGCTTTTTGGTATTAGCAGTTCCCTGCATGGTTTGACGATCTGGTTTCTCGCGTGGAAACTGGAAGGCCAAGGTTCGGCCATGAGTGATGTGAGTCAGAAAAATGATGAGAGAAAAAGGCGTTAATGAAGGAAGGCGCCCTAGACCTGATTAAGCCGTGAGCGGCTGTAATCTTAAATGGTCGTATGTCTCGCGTGGACATAGACCAAGGCTATGTGTCCTGATGGAACATAGACCAGAGAGGCTAGGAAGTAAGGCAGTGGGGAAGACCCACAACGGTACTTGAGACTTAATTGTCTATTTACCGGGCGGGGATACTGTTAATACTAAACTGCAAAAGCGTTGTGTGATCTCGGCCTTGTCACATGTGTATAAGTCACATGGAGCTGTACCGACTTGAAAGCCGAGTGAACCAGTGGATTTAAAAAGAGGTACACCTTTGCAAAGTGTAAAAGAAGTATCAGATACTCTGTACTCCCAGGTTCAGGAGTCTTTTCGTAGTGGATGATATCCACGGGTTATAGCACAAGTAATGATTTGGAATGTTTTCATAATACGGTTGATAAAAGTGATGACTCATGGGAGACCATCACACATAACGATTTCCAAAGTATAACTTAAGATTTACAAAACCCCGTTGCTGAAAACAAAACCCTCATTTGAGAGATCAAAGAATTGAAATCTATACTATTTATAATTATAAGTCTTAAACCCTTTTCTTGATCACTCCTCATCTATATACCTACTTTTTTGTAATGAAACTTGCTGAGCATTGTGTAAAAACATGCTCACCCTTGCCTTTGCAAACAAATTCAGAAGAAGACTTGGAGAATTCCGATTCCCCTGGCCTTGAGCACCAAGAAGAGGAAAGAGTCTTTCCAGACGATTTGAGCTTCTAGGAGGGTCATGAGCCAAGTTGAGTCCGATGTGGAGGAAGCCCTTCCAGAGCCGCTGCAGAAGGAAGTGAAGACCCTTGTGGTTGCTTATTGTGTTGTTTTTCTGTGTTCGGTACTTCCATACCGATTCTTGATTTTGAAAAACTCTCTACTTTTTGTATCAACTTTAATTAGTGCCACCCTTGGCATTATGATATTGTAGTAGTGGTCCTCGTGACCTTGTACTTGCTTTATCTACCAGCTTTATTATTGGAAGTGAATCCTGTTGTTGTGAGCTTGTGTTGTACCTTTCTGTGCGCAATCTACCTGGGCGGTTGCCAAGGTGACCCTCAAATGGGGGTCTCAGAAAGAACTTATCAATTTTACTCTAAACTTGATTAGGATATTTGCACATACAGAGTTCCTATATTCTCGCGGATGTGTCAGCTGTCACTCAGCAACGACCACGACCACACAGGTCTAACATCCAATCGAAAACATGCGGTCGAGTGGGTTTGGTAGAGCGTACGCAAGCGAGCTGAAGACTGGTACGACTAACTTGAGCTCCTATGACCACGACCAAACCCTAATCAAGGATATAGCCAAACCAATGACACGACCACGACCGCGTGCCAAACAAAGATACGATAAGAATGTGCAAATACAACCACGACCAGCTCTAGAAAATAAACCAATTTAAATAGCTGGCGATCAAGATTAAGTGTAGTTTTCAAAACATTTTATCTAATGCACCACAAACTACATTTAGACTCTTTAGTCATGCAAGAGGCGATAAAACACAAGTGCAAGATGATATGAATGCATCTGAGCTTCCGCACTAGATAGATTCAAGCTACTAGTTTTCAACCCCTCTTAATAGTACGGTCAAACTAGCAAAAGGAATCCTATCAACCCGGTCTATCTCCAAAACACCGAAACCGGTAAAATCCTAAGAAAACAATCCTTAATCTTGGATTTTACCTTCGATGAAGTTCGACCTTGTGAAGCTCGACCGCTCGACGCTTGTCGTCGCAAAGCTCGACCTTGCTAAGCTTGACCTCGCTCGAGATGACACATGTAGATCATCCTCTTCACGCCCTTGCGTGCTTTCATCCTGCAACTATTATGAGACTAGAACACATACACTCAATGCACAAACGTTAGTCTCATATACAGTTTGTCATTAATCACCACCAGAGAAATCACTCCACTCAGGAGTTAACTCAACGATTTCTCTCTTCGGTGAAATGACAAAACCAATTTTGATAAGCAACAAATGAGTAAGAGATGAATCACACAATCATATAGATCTATATATGATGAAGACATACGCACACGATCCATACTACTCATGTTATGATAAAGATAAGCATGATGCAACCACCGAGCTCCCTCTCAACACATGCATCGATCTCGATACCACAAATGAAGGAGTTATCAAACTTTCGGATTTATCACATGACATTCCAATTTACGCTTAGCACAAGATTGATGCAACCACAGAACTCCCCCTCAACATATGCATCAGTTGTTAAATCATAACCGGGAGTCATCGATTTCTAGGGTTTAACATTAACAATTCAATATACTTGTGCTAAACTAAGATTTATACAAGTTGTCATTTAATCCTCAAACCTATCATTATCCAGATCAATATTAATCATTATGGATTTATCCAAATCGTCATTAATCATCAAAACCTAGATATCTTAAATCGACCTAGATCCAAAAATTCAAGGAGCTCAGAAGAACTACCCGACGTACAATAAAGAGTTGTGCGCATTGCATCAAGCCATGAAACATTGGCGGTGTTACCTCTTGGGTAAAGAGACTGTTGTCCACATCGACCACCAACCGTTGCAATATTTGCAAACTCAGTCTAAGCTACAGTAAGCTCAGCACATGAAATGGATGTTGTATCTGCAACAGTTTAATCTGGTGATTAAGTACAAGAAGGGCGTACACAACAAATTGGCGGACATGTTGTCGCGACCACCGGTTACGACCCTCTTCTTATCAGTGTTCATGCAGATCGAGTCCTCATGTCATGATGACTATGCTACTATGTACAGTGAAGACCCTGATTTTCAAACAACACTGACTGAGCTCAAAACAGGGAAACCTACGGAGTTCGTTCGTCGAGGACTCTTGTATAAGGGCAATTTTACTTTGCATTCCTCGTGGAGCACCTCGAATTCAATGGCTGCGAGAAGCGCACACATCGAAGGTAGTTGGTCACTTTGGGGTTACAAAGACATTGCAAAATCTTCATCGACATGTGTTCTGGCCTCGTATGCAGCAGGATGTGGCTAGTTTTGTTCGAGGATGTGGTCTTTGCAGCATCTCGAAACTGGCAAACCGAAAATTAGGTTTATACACTCCTTTGCGAGTTCCATCGCGACCATGGGAGAACATATTCATGGATTTTTTGGGAGGATTGCCTAAAACCCGACGTGGCAACAACTATCTCTTTGCGTTCATCGGTTCTCCAAAATGACTGTTCTTATACCCTGTCGAAAGACTATCACGGGAAAAGGAGCAGCTCGGGTATTCTTTCAACATGTTTGGACACACTTCGGACTGCCGACTTCTATTGTGTTTGATCCTGATACCCGGTTCCTTAGTCACTTTTGGCGATCGCTCTGGACGATGATGGACACAAAGCTAAAGATGAGTACTGCTTTTCATCCTCAAACTGATGGTCAAACTTGTAGGATCAAGGATGCCGACTAGAGGGGGATGAATAGGAGGCTTTTAAAATTGTTTTCAATTAAGCAATTTTAAAGAATAATTGAGAGATCTAAATTATACAATGAGACTTAAAAGCAATTTAATCAACTAGTTGCATTCAATCAAATGAACTATTCAATAAGACATGCAACAATGGTAAATATAGCAATTGTGTCAAGATGAATGTAAAGCTAATATGAAATACGCAATTTGACACAATATTTTTACTGAGGTCTCGGAGACTTACCCGGTCTCCCCTACTCCTCATTGAAGCGCTCACTCGGAGCCTCGCTTCTATATCCACTAAGGATATCTCACTAGAGTTGCTCCTTCTCCACACCGGATAGGCGAGCACCACACCTTTCACAAGTTTTTGACGGTCTCTCCGACAAACTTCAATGGAGAGATCGCGACTCTCCTCCAACATCGTCTAGGCGAAGGCGATCGCCAAGAGTAACAAGCCGGATACGCTCATTTGAACAAATCTCATGCTAGAAACTCAATGATGCAAAAGAGATGATCAGCACTCTAGCATTAGCAAGCTAATGGAGATGAAGTGCACTAAACACTCACAAACTCACCCACAAGCTTTCTATCAAATCCACTAAGGATTTTGGGCTCAATTCTAGCCTCTAGATACAATAACTCAAATGCAAATGACTTCCCTAAGTTTTCAGCTGATATATGAACTCTTTGAGCACCAATAAATGAAGCCAAACATGAAGTATTTATAGCCTCAAAGAAAAAATAGTCGTTTGGAACAAACTGAACCAGATTTGTACAGGCCGGACATTGTCCGGCCAGTACAACGAAACAGCCGTTGCAAATGTGTCAGTGACCGTTGGGAGCTTGGCCGGACAATGTCCGGCCATGACGGACAAAAGCTCCGAACGGTTGCATTTGTCTCTGTTTCATTTCTCGGCTCAAATAATTTGTACAGGCCGGACAATATCCGGCCATTTCAGACAAAGTCCGACCTTCCCGGACAAAAGCCCCGGATGGATGCAAACGTCTCTGGTTTCATTTGCAAAAGGCTGAAAAAATTTGTACAGGACGAACATGCATGGACGATTCCGACCACTGCACACTGACAGTAAAACAAGCATAACTTTTGATCCAGAGATCCGATTGAGGTGATTTTTGGCTTGTTGGAAAGATAACTCAGAGCACTACAATTTTGTCAACAAGAGCATGATCTAGAAATGCTTAAATATTTTTAGAAAACTCAAAAAATTTCCTATTGCCAAAATGTCCAACACAAAAATCATCTCAAATACAATTTAGGGTATTTGCACATACGGATTTGTTGTTTTCTCACGGATATCTCAGCTGACACTTAGCGATGACCATGATCACACAGGTCTGATATCCGATCGAAAACAGGTGGTCGAGAGAGTTTGGTCGAGCGTACGCAAGCTAGCCGAAGACTGAACGACCAGCTCGAGCTCCTACGACCACGCCCAAACCCTAAACAGAAAGCCGCAAAACTAGCGACACGACCACGTATCAAGCATGGATACGATCAGAATGTGCAAATACATCCACAACCAGCTCTAGATAATAAACCAGAATAAATAGCTGGCGATCACGACTAAGTGTAGTTTTCAAAACATTTTCTCTAATTCACACAAACTACACTTAGATTCTCTAGCAATGCAAGAGCGATAAAGATACTAGTGCAAGATGATATAAATGCATTTGAGCTTCCGCACTAGATAGATTCAAGCTACTAGTTTCCGACCCCTCTTAATAGTACGTCAAACTAACAAAAAGAAACCTATCAATCCAGTCTGTCTTCAAACACCGAGACCGGTAAAATCCTAAGAAAACAATCCTTAATCTTGGATTTTACCTTTGGTGAAGTTCGACCTCGTGAAGCTCGACCACTTGACGCTTGTCCTCGCAAAGCTCGACCTCGCTAAACTTGACCTCGCTCGAGATGATTCATATCGACTTCATCCACTTCACGCCCTTGCTTGCTTTTATCCTGCAATCAAACCAAGACTGCAATATGTACACTCAATGCACAGCATTAGTCTCATATATGAGTCGTCATTAATCACCACTAGAGAAACTACTCCACACAAGAGTTAGCTCAATAGTTTCTCTTTTCAGTGAAATGACAAAACCATATTCAACAATCAATAGATGAGTGCAAGATGAAGTACAATTATAGATCCGTATATGATAAGGACATACGCACACGATCTATACTGCTCATGTTATAATAAAGATAAGCAAAGATGATTAATATGATGAGCTCCCCCTCAACATATGAATCGATATCAAATCCACTACTGGAATCATCAACCTTTAGGATTTATCTCATGACATTTCGATTAATCAATCAGTACAAGCTTAATGCAATCACCGAGTTCCTCCTCTACATATGCATCAATATCAAACCCGCAACCAAGGAAAACATCCAATTCAGGGTTTACCGATAATCAATTCAATTTACTTGTGCTAAATCAGGATTTATCTATGTTGTCATTTAATCATCAAATCTGACATTATCCAGATTAACTTTAATCATCATGGATTTATCCAAATCGTCATTAATCATCAAAACCTAAATACTTAAATCTACCTATATCCAACAAAACTGAGGTGGTAAATCGCATAGTTGTTTATCTCTTGAGGGGCTTTAACTCTAAGCATCCGAAGACCTGGGATGAAAGCATATCGTATCTGCAGTTCGCTTTTAATCGAGTAGTGCATGGTTTGACTGGAAAGTCACCGTTTGAGGTCTGTTTGAGATTTTTACCACAGAGTCCATTCGACATGGAGTTTGTGATCCCTACCTCAGCACAGAACAACAAGCAAGCCTCTGATCGGGATCGAGCACAAAAGTTCTTGGAAGGTATTCAACGGCTCCATCGTGATGTTGAACAGAACTTGCTGCGAGCTCAACTCAAGTACGAGGCGCGACATGATCGTCACCGAGTTGATGCTCAATTCGAAGAAGGTGATATGTTATGGTTACATCTGAGTAAGGAGAGATTTAAAGGTGAAGGTAAGAAACTCAAACCCATTCGTTATGGTCCTATTTGGATTTTGCGAAAAGTGGGTAATAATGATTGTCAGCTTGAGTTAATTCCACACATGGATATTTACTCGGTTGTTAATGTTGAGCACCTCAAACTCTCCGAGCCTTCAATGTTGGATGATGAGTCAGATACCATAGTACCATCTGTTGAAGACTTGGTCTACCAACGAGACGAACCACTACGCGAAGATGTGATCTTGGAGAAGAAGTGACTACCCCCGCAATGGCACAAAAGAGACTTTTCGAATCGGTCGGAAAGATCAACAAGTACGTGCGGCAAAATGGTACACCAGAGAAGATGGACAAGCTCAATTTCCACATCTCCAGTTTGATCGAGAGGTCGCAACATGGGTTGGTTCCTTCTCAGCAAGGGAGTCATGATCCGGGAGGATCTTCAGGTCGAGTCACATACAGCTTCGCGACCTTAACCGTGTTCGGAAAGGTTTCGTAACCATAGATTGATTGCGACCATGAAAAGGAATACGTCATCTGGTCGGAATTGTAATCCGATTCGAATATATATAACTAAACTTATCTGTTTAGGGTTAGTTAGTTATATGAGTCTAATACATTTCAATTACTGAGTCTGATACGTACTCATACGATTAGACTATAAATACCATGTAATAGGTCTAATTTAGATCATAAAATAGTATAACAACCTTGGATCATATATCCAGCTCATAATTCCTTCGACATAGACAAGTGTGTCTAACGTTTGACATGTAAAGCCCTCTTTGAAAATAAAGAGTTGTGCAATTAATTTGAGCTGCGTTTTCGATCAACCTTTGGGTTTTGGTATTTCCGAGTAAGATCCCGTTATTCTGCATATTAGTATTTGGGCGAGCCTAGTGCGAAAATCAAGACTAGGTCTCAAACGGATCACTCAAGCACTTCGTACAAAGCGTCATCACAAGTTTGGCAAGCAATATCTTTGCAGCCCCACCGTCGAGGATATCCACCATTTGCTGCAACAAGGAGAGACCCGTGGCTTTCCGGGTATGCTGGGAATTATTGATTGCATGTATTGGGAATAGAGAAATTGCTTGGTAGCATGGAAGAGACAATTTATGCGTGGAGATTATAGAGTCCCGACGATTATACTTGAAGCCGTGGCTTCTTACGATATCTGGATATGGCAAGATTTTTTTGGTGTGGCAGGCTCCAACAATGACATCAATGTACTGAATCAATCACCATTGTTCGCTGATGTACTAAAAGGACGAGCCCCTCGTGTTGAGTACATTATCAATGGTCGGCAATACAACATGGGATATTATCTCGCCGACGGTATATACTCAGAGTCGGCGGTCTTTGTAAAGACGATACCTTTTCCACTCCCGCAGACGGTGAAAACCCGGTTGTTCGCATAGCATCAAAAAGGAGCAAGAAAAGATACTGAGCGGGCTTTTGGATTCCTGCAGTTTCGGTTTCCCATTGTGCACGGTGTGGTAAGATTTTGGAGACAGTCAGCCCTCACCAAGATCATGCGGGCATGCATCATCTTGCACAACATGATCGTAGAGAATGAGCGCGGCACAGATGCTGAGAACTACGATTATAATGATCATCTGGGCACATCCACCGTAGTATCGCATGTGATCCACAGTGGGCCTACACCTTTATTTGCCGATGTACTTGCAAGAAACGTTGTCATTCGTGCTCAACCTACGCACACACAACTGAAAAGAGACTTGGTTGAGTACAATTGGCAATGTTTCGGAGAACACATCAACGAATAGTATCTTTTTGTATTCCGTAGTAGAATTTAATTACAGATTTAATTGTATTTCATTTCGTGATGATGTGATGTTCTATTTATTTGAATTTTAAGATATATTTTATTTTACGTTCATTGCAATTTTTCATCCAAAATTTCATAATTTATTTTTCTGTCGGAAATGCCGAAGTTAATTCTCTAAGAAATATTAACATATTATTAATCGACAAATTCATGAATTAATACAAATTCGTTAAATATATAATTATCAAATCACGTAGAACCAAGCAAGAGCCAAGCCACTGAGTGCTTGGCTCTTGCTTGGTGGTTGTTTGCTTTTGAGAGTGTAGAGCCCACGTTAAGAGCCAAGTTGCTGGAGGTTTGGCTCTTGCTTGGTTCTCTGGGATAGTTCTCGCACGCGTGGTAGGGAATATTCTATTTAAGAGCCAAACAACAGACCAAATGGTTGGTGATAGCCTAATCTGTAAACCCCAGCGTGGTATTGTAACGTAAACACAATCTTTCAAATATAGGACATGTAAATTTCACATAAATTTTGAAGGAAAATTCAATGACAATGAATGTTTTTTCTGTTAAAATTTCTATAAAATACCTACATTAAATATCTACGAATATTGTTACAGGACTAGGTTATGTTAAATTTTGTGTTTCATATTCCCAACATAATGATGTCCTAAATCGAACAACTCATCCTAAAATTCTCACAATGAACAATGTTGTTTACATGTGCACATTTAAAGATTGTGTCATATAAAGAAATATGATGAGTTCGACTCTTGATTTGTATTTGTGTGTATGTACGACAGGATAGGAGGGCAGAGCGGGATGATTACTAATGTACTTCTTCCGTTTATAAGTATATATAATTTAAAATTTCTTTTCTTGTTTATAGATGTACGTCATTCTATGTTCTTGAAAAAAAGTTCACATTCTTTCTTTTTTATCACTTCATCTTATATAAAATTTAGATAACAATAATTAATATTCTGCACAAACTTTATTAAAGTTAGACTGCTTATCTTAAAGCACATCTGAATTTATGTGTACAAGTCTAAAATGATATATGTTTATAAGGCTCTCTCCAACGGTGGCACGATCGCCAGCGTGCATCAACAGAGGCTGGCGCGTGGTCGACGGCTGCTCGGCGTGATGGGACACGCATGTGCTTTGTGTTGCATCTAGGCCTTCATTCCTAACCCTAATTTTGATGATTAATGAAAACAAAGTGTTTCAGATTAACTGTGCTTCTGAGATTTTTGATACAGAGCTTGTTCGGGAAGAAATGGGAGATGATCAAGATGAACCCGACATAAAGTGAAATAGAAGCACAAGGTGCAGAAGAGCAAAGACAAGGTGCAAACATGAAGATGCAAAAGACCTAAGGTAATCTGTAATTTCATTTTTTTCGATCTCGGCGTTTGGAGATAGATCGGTTAATGACTTTGTTGCTTAGATTTTAACCGTACTATAAAGAGGGGTGGCAAAAGTCCTCTTTTCATCTCCAACATAAACCGAGAAACTCAGGTCATTGCATTGCATCTTTTTGGTTGGATTTGACTTGAATTTGATTTTGAAAGATTTGGATTTTTAGTTGAGTTTTTTTACAACAGAAGAGTTTTTCAAACTTCTAGAAAGATCTAGGCAGATCTGATTTTTGCTTCTGTTGACAAAATTGTAGCCCTTAAAATTATCTTTCAAAAGAGCTATTAAACACCACTTTTGGATTTCTAGAGTTAAAGTTATAGCTGTTTTTGTTTATGCTGACTGTCAGTTTGTTGAACTGACTGTCAGTTTGAATGTCAGTTTGTGTTAACTGACAATTGTCCATAGAGGGTGTTTTTTGGGCTCAAAATTTTTTGTACTAAACTGACTATCAATTTGTCCATACTGACTGTCAATTGGGGTTTCGACCATAGTTGTTTTCATCTGAGTTTCTATTTGTTTTGGTCAAATATTTGGTCGAATTGACTGTCAGTTTGCATAACTCACTGTCAGTTGTGGTTTCAAGTTTCCTTAAATGACCACAAACAGCTAGCTATTTTTTATCCGTAAATTTTGTCGGCCGTTGTACACGAAACTGACTATCAGTTAGTGTTGCTGATTTTCGGCCCTAACTCCAACGGTTCTTTTGTTTCTTGAGGCTATAAATAGGGGCTTTGGGCATGAGTTTTATACAATAAGAAGCATCATTCTTTTATACACTCCTAAGCCTTAGTTTTCTACATAAAAATCTTGATCTGTTGATCAAGTTGAGAGTTTTCTGATCCACCGAGATTTTCAGTTCATTGCATTTGCATACTCGTAGTTTCTCGGTGTGTGTTTGGAGGTCTAGAGAAGACATCGCTGTTTATTACTCTTGGTGAGCGCCTTCACCTAGACAGTTCGGAGGCATGGCCATTGACCTCTCCAGTTTGGAGATTGTTGGAGAGGCTCGGCAAAAGTGTACAAGGCATCGGTGCTCGCCTTTCCGGAGTAGACAAGGAGAAACCACTAGTTGATAATACCCTTTGTGGGTATTCAGGCAAAACTCAAGTGATTTGAGTGCTTCAACGAAGATTAGTGGAGACTGGGCGAGTCTCCGATACCTCGATAAAAATTGTTGTGTTCGTTCTCTTCCCTTCTTGCTCATGTTGTTATTTGATTTTGCTTTTATTTTAAAGTTTTTAAAAGCCTCTTATTCACCCCCTCTAGTTGGCACCCTTGATCCTACACTTTGGACACAAGTGAGCGGCAGGCAAGCGACAGCGAGGGCAGTGCTGCCGTTGGAGACGAAGCGGGCACTTCATTACGCGTATTGCGGGCCCCATCAAGAAATAAACTAACTAACCATACCCACGAAAAAATAAATCTGACATGTGGGTCCAGAAAATAAAAGGACCCACTTGTCAGTCGCTGTGTATTGGGTGCATGCGTTGTCGAGAAATATCGCGTGGGCCCACGGCAACGAGCAGCGTGCCCGTGTCAGTGCACCGTGCACTGCGCGAAAATTGACAAGTGAAGATGACAACTGGGTCCCAGAGTTCGTGTCCCTACATGCTAGTTACTGACTAAATATACGCCGCATCGCACAATGTTCAATAGAAGTGGGCCTCGCCAAGTACGTAAAACGAGCGCATGTGCCAGCCTCGTTGCCGTCGACGACCTGCACGAGTTCAACCTATAGTCATTGATCAGTAGATCCTCTATTTGTAGGGCCCACTTGTCATTTAAATACAAAAAACCGACCATTGATTGAAATTACAAACGGAGCATAGTGTTTCGCACGTTGGTCGTGGTAGACTCAAAGCGAATGACAGGTGGGGTCGACCTTACGTTGGCCCACCTGTAAGTGACAGGAAAGGAAAAATGGCCACTGGAAATTGTCAGCCATAAGTCCCACCTGTAAGCGTCCGAAAAAAAGAACTGTTGGATTATAGTCGTTACAAATAGCGTTGGAACTATTTTTAATGTATTTTTGTCATAAAAATCGTAAAAAATAGGGAAAAATTCCCAAAAATTCTTAAAAATTAAAGATTTTTTTTCAACTCTCTCATATATAAATTTCATGTTATTCTATCATTTTTACACTACAATCTTCATCTATTTACTTCTAAAGCCATTCCAAAATTCTTGCAAATTTTTTTTAAAATCCCATATGAATTCTAATCCATTTGGCGGTTTCATAAATTGGCTGGATTCTGCCCAATCTCCCGTGAAAACACCGAAAATCCTAATAAGCAACAACAATCCAATTTTTCACAGCCGTCATATCCCCAAACCACCATCTATATCCACCAAATTACCATTCATACCCACCAAATTATCCTCCTTATCCACCACACGGCCGCGCATTTCCACAACCTCCCCAATATTGGTAAAATTTTCATTTTGTGGGTATGTTGCCGAATTATCAGCAGCTTTCTCCACCACAACCATACTCTACGTTGGCATCCGACAACGGCACTTCAAATTCTGCTCAACCGATCTGGCTGTGCGAGTCATCATTGGCGAGTAAATCTTCCACAGATGACAACCGATCTTGAAGCATCGGTTGCATTCATTGGGAATAGAGAAATTACCCAGTAGAATGGAAGAGACAATTTACTTGTGGAGATTAAGGAGTTCTGACAATTATATTTGAAGTGGTGGTTTACTATGATCTTTGGATATAACATGTTTTTTTGGTGTTGCATGCTCCAACAACGACATCAATGTGTTAAACCAATCATTCTTGTTCATAAATTGTATTGAAAGGGTGAGCTCCTCATGGTCAGTACACTGTCAATGACCTACTATACAATATGGGGTATTGTCTTGCCGATGGTATATATCCGTAGTACGCTGTCTTTGTAAATATGATACCGCTCCCATAGACATTGAAAGACCGATTGTTTGCAGAACACCAAGTAGGAGCAAGAAAAGATGTTGAGTGGACTTTCGGAGTCCTACAGTCTTAATTTGCCATTATGCATGGTGCAGCACGATTTTGACGACAGTCAACTCTCACCAAGATTATGAGAGCATACATCATCTTACAAAACATGATCATAGAGAACGAATGTAACTATGATGCGAGAACTATGGTTATAATGATTATCCGGACACATCCACCGTGGTATTGCCTGCAATCCACAGTAGGCCTACGCCTTTATTCACCAATGTACTTACAAAAAACGCTGCTATTCGCACTCAGCCTACACACGCAACTAAAAAGAGATTTGATTGAGCACATTTGGCAACGTTTCGAAGAACACATCGACAAGTAGTATTTTATTGTATTTCGTATTAGATTTTTTTTGCAAATTTAATTTTAGTTTATTTCGTAACGATATCATGTACCACTATTTGAATTTTAGGATATATTATTTTTACGTCAAGTATAATTTTTAAATTAATTTTCATTATTAATTTTTTTTGTTAAAAATGCCGAATTTAATTCCCTAGGTAATACTAACATATTACTAATAATAAAATTCATGAGTTAATACAAATTTGTTAAATATATAATTGTCAAATCATATATAATCAAATAAGAGTCAAATAAGAGTTAAACCATTATTTTAAATATATAATAAAATTCATCAGTGAGATTGCTCTTGTCCGTGTGAGCGAGAATATTCTATTTTGATGTTAGCATTTGTAGTATAGCCCTCTAAGGCGGTCTCCAACGGGAGCGCGAGGCGAGGCTCGCGTCGACGGCGGCGGTGGCGTGGTCGAAGTTTCGTCGGCGCGATTGGACGTGCGTGCGCTACGGGGGGAGCTCAACGGCGGTCGAGTGCGAGGCAAGGGAGGCACCGCTGTTGGAGACGAAGAGGCGCGATGAAACGCGGTTTGCGGGCCCCACGAAGAAACCAGAAGACGAACTCAACCGGCGTAAAAATAAACCTGACATGTGGGTCCCCAAAAAGAAAAAGCCCACACGTCAGTGACTGGGTGCTACGTAAACGTGTGACAAAAGTAAAAGCGTGGGCCCCACCAGCTCGTAAAACGAGTGAGTGCGCCAGCCTCACTGGCGTCACTCACGCGCACGCAACCTAGCTGCAGTCAAGGACATGTGGGGTCATCAATTCCTAGAGCCCACGCGTCAGTGAGAGAAAACAAAAAAGAATCAGTGTGTTTGGAAAAAAAAAGAAACCGCGTGAACGCCCGCGTTTCTATTGACCCCAGTCATTGACAGGTGGCCCGAGTGGCGCGCGGGCCCGCATGTCAGTGTGTGGAGACACAAAATAAAGCCATTGGAAATAGTTTTTGGCCGTGGCCCACCTGTCAGCCTCACAAAAAAGAGCAGTTGGAATTTAGCCGTTTTAAAATAGCCGTTGGAGATTATTTTAATGTTTTTTGGGCTAAAAAATCATAAAAAATATCAAAAAATCCCAAAAAAATTTCAAAAAATCACAGAAAATTTCCCCCGCCCTCTCCTATATATAGGGCATGTTCTTGACCTGTTTTGACACAAAGTTCTTCATCCATCCACAACAAAGACCATTCGAAATCCTCGCAAATTTTTTTAAAAATCCGACATAGATTCTAATCCACCGGGCGGTTTCGTTAACTGGCTTGGCTCTTCCCATTCTCCCGGCGAAAACACTCAAAGCCCAAACAACTAACAGCGGGAGGGTTTTTCTCAGCCACCGTATCCCCCTAACTACTAGCCATATCCACCGAATTACCAGCTGTATCCACCGACTTACCAGCCAACGTATCCACAATACAGCCAAAATTATCGTCCCTATCCACCACAAGGCCACGCAATTCCTTCGCCCTCACAGTACAGCCAAAATTTGCATTTTGTCGGTATGCCGCCGGCCTGTACGCAGTTTTCCCCACCTCAACCGCACTCTGCGTCTGTCTCCGACAACGGCACTCTAGACTCTGCTCCACCTGATCTGGTGGCCCGAGTTGTCGTCGATGACACAAACACCAATGCTACGATCGACGCTAGCCGGAAGACGAAGCGCTTACCGTGGTCCACCGATGATGACATAAAACTGGTAAGTCCGTGATTTTTGTACATGAGTACTATGAGGGAAATATACTTACATTCGACTTCGTTATTCAATATTTTTGTTGACAACACACAGATCAATTCATGGCTCAGCAATTCGCTCGATCCCATTGATGGTAACAACAGGAAGTGCGACATGTACTGGGCAAATGTCGCAGCGGCATTCAACGAGACGGTCCTGACAAACAGGAGAAGAGAGACCAAACACTGCAAGGACCACTGGCAACGGAGCAATAAAAAAATGGTCCAATTTAATGGTGTTTGGCTTCGACTGAAAGATGTCTACGCCAGCGGTCGTTCCGACGACCAACTCATGGCGCAAGCCCGTGAGATGTACAAGACGGAGATGGGTCATCCGTTCGTCTTAGATCATTGGTGGACGGCAGTTCGTGGGCAACCTAAGTGGTCCACAGCCTACGTTAATGCCGCCAACAAAAGAAGCAGGTTGTCTGAGTCGGGCACGTACACGTCATCGTCCAACAACGATGATGTATCACCAGCAGAGACATGGCCAGAAGGACGAGACGCCGCTAAGACGAAGTGCAAAGGTAAGAGCCAAAGTGATGCAGCGTAGGATTCTACGGCGGCAATGCGAGAGGATCTTGATGCCTTCATCAACAATAACCATGACTGTGTCGAAAAGAGGAAGGACGCAGTTCGTGTGTCCGAGTCATTGCGCAGCCTGGGGAAGTCGAAGGAGAAGTCTGCCTTGTACAAGGCATACTCGAGAATGATGGGCATCGACAAATCCACTATGGACGACGCTCAGAAAGAGGAGTATACGGCGGACATGAAGATGATAAGAGATAAACTTAAAGCCCTGGAGGACGAAGATTAGTTATGATATTTTGAATTTACTTTGGATAGCCAACAATATATGTTTCTTTGTTAATCTATGTACGATGCTTTATTAATTAATGCATGAATTAAATTTAGCATTTTTGTTAGAATATGACCGTTGGAATATAGTCGTTGGAATATAGCCGTTTGAAACTAACCGTTGGAACTAACCCGTTCAAATATAGTCGTTGGACTCTTTGTGTATATATTCAACCTCCTGAGAACGTTCTCCTCACAATCTAACTTCTCTTGCAAAATAAAACAGCATAGCACTTCGCAAACTCACCTTTGTTGCCACTCACAAAATGTCGTCTAGCTCTAGTTTGAGCACAAACAGCCCTGAGGAGGATGCCATCACCAAAATAGAAGATTTTTTGGTGGACTTTGCGAAGGAGGAAGAGCAGGAAGATCATATTATCGCTGGTCTGTACGCCCGATTTGATGCTGCTTCCTCCCGTGGACGTCGCCGACGCAGCAGTAGAAGATATGTTGAGAGAGACCGCGAAGATGGTCATCTACGACTCGTCGCGGACTACTTCTCCGACTCTCCGATCTACCTCGACGGTATATTCCGTCGGCGATTTCGGATGAGGAGACCCCTCTTTGTTCGTATTGTCGAAGCGCTTGGTGAGTGGTCCCCTTATTTCATTGAAAGAAGGGATGCCACTAATCGCCGTGGATTCTCCCCTTTACAGAAGTGCACCACAGCGATGCGTATGCTAACATATGGTGGCCCCGCTGATGCCGTCGACGAGTACGTGCGGATAGGGGAGTCCACGGCGATTGAATGTTTGGAGCACTTCGTGTAAGGCGTCATCGACAAGTTTGGCGAGCAATATCTTCGCAGCCCCACCGTCGAGGATATCCACCACTTACTGCAACAAGCAGAGGCTCGTGGCTTTCCGGATATGCTGGGAACTATTGATTGCATGCACTGGGAATTGAGAAATTGCCCAGTAGAATAGAAGGGACAATTTACGCGTGGAGATTATGAAGTCCCACAATCATACTTGAAGAGGTGGCTTCTTACGATATCTGGATATGGCATGTTTTTTTTTGTGTGGCAGGCTCCAACAATGACATCAATGTATTGAATCAATCACCATTGTTCACTGATGTAATGAAAGGGCAAGCCCCTCGTGTTGAGTACACTGTCAATGGTCGGCAGTACAACATGGGGTATTATCTCGCCGACAGTATATACCCGGAGTGGGCTGTCTTTGTAAAGATGATACCGCTCCCGCAGGCGGCGAAAAACCGTTTGTTCGGACAACATCAAGAAGGAGCAAGAAAAGATGTTGAGCGGGATTTTGGAGTCCTGCAGTCTCGGTTCGCCATTGTGCACGGTGCGGCAAGATTTTGGAGACAGTCAACCCTCGCGAAGATCATGCGGGCTTACGTCATCTTACACAACATGATCATAGAGAACGAACGCGACGGCGATGCCGAGAACTATGACTACAACAATAATTCGGGCACATCCACAGTAGTACTGCCTGTGATCCACACTGGGGGTACGCCTTTATTCGAAAATGTACTTCGAAGAAATGCTGTCATCCGTGCTCAACCTACGCACACGCAATTCAAAAGAGACTTGATCGAGCACATTTGGCAACGTTTCGGAGGAAATACCGACGAGTACTATCTTACCGGATTTTGTAGTAGGCATTTGTTTGCAAATTTAATTTTTGTGTATTTCGCAATTATATCATGTACCACTATTTGAATTTTGATATCTATTTTTTTTGTCAAGTGCAATTTTTAAATCCAAAATGTCGAATTTATTTTTTGTCGCAAATGTCGAATTTAATTTCATAAGTAATATGTTAATATATTGCTAATATTGAAATTCATGAATTAATACAAATTCATTGAATATATAATTGTTAAATTGTATAGAATCAAGCAAAAGTCAAGTCATTAGAGTGTTTGGTTCTTATTTGATGTTTGTTTTGTGGTTAGGAGTGTGGGACCCACGCTAAGAGCCAAGCAAGAGTCAAATTGTTGGAGGTTTGGTGCTTGCTTACTATTTTGAGATGGTGCTCGCTGATGTGACAGAGAATATTTCGTTTAAGAGCCAAATAAGAGCTCCACTGTTGGAGACAGTCTAAAAACCAAAAATTGCAACATACCCGTAATTCATACTCATATCAGGGACTTCTACGAGAAAACCAAAAAAGAATTCAAACGTATCCGAACTGAAGTATCAATAGAAGCAAAGAGGAAACCAGGAAGAGCTTAGGAACCCTACCCTCGCGCTCCGCCGTCACCTTTCCTCGCGCTCCGCTTGCAAAAACCTGGAAACGAACACGCATATCTGGTTCTTCAGTTCGATAAGATTTGTCTCTTTTCGATTGAACCGCTGGAACGGGAGGAGAAGTGAAGTCGAGCACAGCCATGGCGGACGAGGAGAAGAGGGATGAGGTCTCCGAGGTAAACCATTCCCCCCTCTTTGCTCTGGTCGACTGTATGCTGTATCTGCCGTGTTGATTTGGTTCAGCTTGTTTAGATGCGATGTTGCTTTCGATTCCCTTCGGAGGTTGCGCCTTCGGGGTTGGTTTGGTTTTTGGCGTCATTGAGTTGTGAAATCGGCTGGATGTGCGAATTTATGGTTTGATCTGGAGATTTATCACAAGTGAGCCTGGTTTAGTGCCTCTGGGATTTGTTGGACTGTACATTGCTGAATGTGCTAAGATATAGTCGTATTCGGTGTGGAATTTAAAGTAAGATGTACTTGAAGTTTTGGTATTTGTTGCATTGATGAGACTTGAGAGATCTGTGGATTTAGTGATTGATTTGAAGCTATGCCATTGGGACAACATGACACGATATAAGGAGAACTTTTGATTAGTCATTTTTGAAGTTTTCTACCTTGCTTTCCTGTTTTTGGAAATATATGTTGACAAGTTGTGGTTCTATGTCATAAAAAATGGTACGGGATCATCAGACCGTTCTGTTCTTAGTGTGTCCATCCAATCTGAGATCAGACAGCTGATATGACCTGATCTCTTCGAAAAAAAATTTCATTATAGCGTTAAAGGTCGAGCATTGATTTCTAATCAGATAGGTCTGCTCGGAACGGCATGATGTGTATTCAAATTTTTTGACTGATTATATATATTCCATACAAATGTATTGGACATAAAGTCGTAAATAGATGAACCAAAATTTTCAAGGTTAGTGCCATTCATTTAATATGATTTGCTCCTGAAATTTTGAATAGAATCTATACCTTTTCTTCACAAAATGTACATCCTAAACTGCATGACTTGTTCTAAAAGGCACCAGCCTGGATTTAAAACACTAAGGACAGTGGTCAGAAAATTATTGTTAAGCACCATAGTAAGATGTGACTGATAAACAGATCTATAAGCATTTTGCATTGGAAGAGAATCCATACTGGTTACATGCATACAGGTGCAAAGATTTATCAATGCAATAAAGACGCTACTCCTAAAAGGAATGACATCGAAAGTTGCTTGATGTGGGGATTGCAGGGTCAAGGCTTGGAGGGCTCGATTTCATAGAGCTTATGCATGGCTATATATGACTTATTTAAAATTATATATATGATGCTACTTGTCAGACACTTCATAAGTTTGTCAATTCATGCTTAGTTATTGTGCATGTATATTTATATTTTTGCATGTTCTGTAGCTTTCTCCATTTGATCCAACCAAGAAAAAGAAGAAGAAAAAGGTTGTTATCCAAGATCCATCTGATGAGGCAGTCAAGCTGGCAGAGAAGGCAGAAAGCTTGGCCAGTATGCCCAATATGCTACAAAGAATCGTTATTAATTTACAAGAGTTTCTTTGTTTATTTGCTTCTCTTTGTTCTTCAGTTGTTGAGCCCAGCGATCCAAACTTCATTGGCATGAAGAAGAAGAAGAAAAAAGTGAATTTTTGGACTCTTGGGGCTTGATAGTGAATGTGAAAGAACCAGATATTGTATTGATGATATGTGGCTTTAATTCATCCTGGAAATTTCAGGTGGAACTTGATTCATCTAGTACTGACATTGGAGATGGTGGAGAGGACACTGTAGGTATGGGTCATATAGTTCACCGAATCCTTACTTTTCATGGTATTTGCTGTATCTGAGTCTGTTCTCCAGATGATCAAGTTGGAGAGGAAGAAGAAAGAGAAGGCATTGTGCTTGCAGGTGCCCCTACATATCCTTGGGAGGGAACTGACATAGATTACAGATATGAAGAGGTCTTAATTGCTGCCCACCCAAAATTTTCTCCTTGTTGCCATGCATCTTTGTGCATTAGTATTGTAGACAATGGACAATTCTTTTCTTGGCAACTTGTCATGAGAGCTTTACAGAAATCAAAATTTTGAACCCATAAAAATCTTGTGGTACCATGCTTCTTTAACTAATACAGTGTGTATCTTATGTTCTGGTGCAGTATGTTGCTTTGGAAGAATTAGTATGAGCTTCAACACTATGCTTGTTGAACTTGCTTGTCTTTTTGTTTTTGTGGATCGAGCTCCACACATAACTTACTCGGAAAGAAGAAAATCATGTTACTAGTGCAAGGCTTCAATTTTTTTTCATGTGTGTTTTGAAATCTGATCTTCAGTGTTTTTATTGCAGCTACTGGGTAGAGTGTTCAATATTCTACGGGAGAATAATCCTGATCTTGCTGGGGATAGGCGTAGGACTGTTATGAGGCCCCCTCAAGTTCTCAGGGAGGGCACAAAGAAGACAGTTTTTGTGAATTTTATGGACTTGTGCAAAACGTGTGTTTCAACATTCTTTTCATTGCACTTCATTGTATTTGATACTGTCCTGGCTGTACATTTGAAATAAAAAACTATGATGAGCTAATGTGAATTATATCACCAGGATGCACAGGCAACCTGAACATGTGATGATGTTTTTGCTTGCTGAAATGGGGACTAGTGGGTCACTTGATGGGCAGCAAAGATTGGTCATCAAAGGAAGATTTGCTCCGAAAAACTTTGAAGCAATCCTTAGGAGATATATCAGTAGCTTCTCTGAGTTCATGGCTTCAATGTTTCAGCAATTCCTATATAATAAATGATTTTTTGTCTTTTCTCTGCTTTTGGTTTCCTGAATTCAATGGGCTATTTGTAACTTTTGCAATGTTTGCTCTTTCAGATGAATATGTCATATGCAACGGCTGCAAGAGCCCTGACACCATTCTGTCTAAGGAAAATCGTCTGTTCTTCCTTCGTTGTGAACAGGTAAAGTGCCTTATCTGCTTCAACATGTTCAGTTGTGTCCCATTCGTGCTACATAATTAGTTGGTATAGTTTCATGAATCTTCGTTTTCCTTAATAGTCATGTCCACTCAGCCATGAATCATTGATGGCAATTTTGTTCAAGTTGCTTGCTAAAATGAGTTTGTAATGTTAGGATTTTTTTGTTGTCAATTATGGTCTTAATTTTATTGTTCTTCGCTGTCTTAGTGTTGCCTATGATGAGTTGCAGAATTATTACCTACATTGTTTGACTAAATGAATGTGATAGGGATCTGCAAAATTCTGAGGCCAGTCCCCCACTCCACCCAACCAGAAAGAAAATTGCAATCACTAAGAACCCTTATAAGATTGATTTTGTGAACTTATAATAACTTGAAACATTAGATTTCTGTTTTTATTCTTGTCCAGTTCTCTTTTTGGTCATCCACATATCTGTTGTAATGCTAAATGATTTTTTGTTTCTCTAGTGTGGCTCTTCAAGGTCTGTTGCTCCAATAAAGGCTGGATTTGTCGCCCAAGTTGGCCGTCGGAAGGCTGGAACATAAGCTACAGTTTGGATGATTTCTTTGAGCTGCTACATGCTAGAGTTTGGCAGTTTGCAGTCCATTTTAGTGACCAGTTTTGTACTATGCCCTTTAGTGGCTCTGTTATTTTTTTTCGGCGATATTAATGCAGCTGTGAGTATTATTTTCGCAGAGTTCAATTTTGCGACGCTGATTGAAATCACGCTTTCCTTATATGCAGTACGCATTGATCTCCGTGGAACTTAGGTACGAAATTACTCTAATGCAGATGATACTACTCATGACTCTGGGCCTCTGGCTGTTGCTGTCATGCAGGAGTAGCATTTAGCAGAAAAAAAAAATGTTTCATTGTTTAACTTGGCCTGTTCGAATGTTTCGTACGGCCAGGCGTGCATCCACGGTAAAAGACATACAGTCAAACAGTGCGAAGACAGCAGAGACAACGTATCCTTATTCCCAAAAGAACTCGCGATACCATGTTGCCATCTCCTCAAAGCGGCAGTACATTCAGTGGCTTACCCACTGAGCCCGCCCGCCCTCCACGAGATGGTTGTGGCCAGTCACTTTGGCCTCCTCGGACGGCAGGTACGCGACCGCCCTCGCCATGTCCTCCGGTTGAAGCACTCCACCCATCTCATTCAAAGCCTTTTCCACCATTTGCTTCTGCTTCTCGTCGCCCGCCTCAGGAAACCACTCGAGCAACGCGCGCATCACCAAGGACGTCGGGATGTAATGCGGCAAGATGGTGGTCGCCAGTGTGCGTTCGAAATCGCGAGGTCGAGGGAGATGGGGGTTGTCACCAGGGTGCCCAGGACGCCGGCGTTGTTGTGGAGGGCGTGGAGGCGGCCCTGGAGCGCTCGGCGAAGTCCACGGCCGCGGCGACCTGCGCCTCGTCGCGTTGGTGACGTAGCAACTGGTGTATGCCGCGTCCGGGCCTAGCTCGGTGGCGACAGCACGGCCGATGTCGTCTTGAATGTCAAGAGAAGCCGCATAAAGATGAGATCATTTTTCTAGGCGATTTCACACTCCAAATGAAACCGTTGTGACACTTAGCCCCCTTTTACACGAGAGCTTTATACAAAGATTTCACAGTACACCTTTTGTTCTTCTCTAATTGCCATTCAATTACATTCATCACCATGACAAACTGTTACATCAGCTACCTAGAAAAAGTCATCAAACAATACTAAAGCAAAGCGCGCAATTGGACATTACCCAAAACAATGCATGCAGTTCTTACTTCTAACATAATAAAATACATGGGTATGACATTGTAGTTCAAAATTGTATGCAATTCTGATGCGCTCAACTAGTTCTTGAGCCTAGAGGGCCTGGCTTCTTGCAGGATCGGCGCGGGCCTCACATAGGTGAACCCAACGAATTTGTTGTGTCCGGCAACAGGGCTGGCCACAGGGGAGTCCAGCACCGGCATGCTCGTCCAGCACTCGTCGAAGTTGGCAATGCAGGTGTTACCAGCAACATTCGGCCGGAAGCTTGGCTGGATTTGGCGGGTCTCTAGCCTTCTCCAGTTGATTGATTTGAACCATTTGTGGTTCTTTACCTCGTCACTGCCACTTGGTCCACTACCCAGTCGCTTGCCAGGTTCTTTGTGCAGCAGCTGAAAAGTAGAGGGGATTGAGGACGTCAGTTGAAAATAATGCAGGAAGGGGTAACCAGCTTGTAATCTAACTGATAATGCATCCGTTTATGTTGAGACTCCAGAGTTCCATCACTGGCTTCTCTTGCTCTTGTGCATCACAACATGGGAACTTCATCCCAAGATCTGAAGCATTGCTCCTATACTCAAAACCCGTGCATACACACGATCTACAGTTTTGCTCTTATCTTCAAAACCCGTGCAGATACATGAATAATGAAAGGTGAATAGATTGGAAAACTTACGCCTTTCAAGAGAGAATGAGCTTCACTAGACAAAAACGGTGGAAGCTTTAGCTTCTCCTTCACTATCTTCTGCTGAATCTTGTCCCTGTTTCCACCAGCAAATGGAGGCTGCAATATATTGCAAAGAACAAGAATAAGCCATCAAAGTAAAAGAAAACAAGTGAACATACTTCTAGTCAGAAGCTTTCCCTCTGATGGAACTCACCTTGCCCGTGAGCATTTCAAAGAGAAGGATTCCTACACTCCACCAGTCTGCAGCCTTATCATGGTCCCGGCCAAGAACAATTTCCGGGGCCATATACTCAAGAGTACCACACATTGAGTTTGATCTGGTGTTCTCGTCAAACTCCTTTGATAGGCCAAAGTCAGTAAGCATGGCCTAAAGATAGATCATAGATAGGGAAAGAAAAGATGCAAGTCAATAGGTGATGGTGGCAAAAGATGACATGAGTCACAATGAAGGATTTTTACATGCCCATCAGCATCCAACAAAATGTTCTCAGGCTTCAGATCTCTATGCATAATACCATTGGCATGAAGATGGGCAACAGCAGATACGATTTCAGCAGTATAGATTCGGGCAAGTTCCTCCCTGTCATACAAAAGGCAGATTGATGTAAATGCTAGTGCCATTTTGAGGAACAAAAACATCAAGAAAAAAAAAAGGAATTTACCTAAACAATCCCTGCTTGTAGAGCTGGAAGAAGAGATGCCCTCCATTTATGAAGTCCAGGACAAGATAAAGTCGATATTTTGTCTGCACAAGTACAATGTTGGGTTTATTAGTAACAAGATTCCGCATGGATCATATCATCCTTGATTGACAACAATGTGCTGAACAGAAATGAGTATGAATACAGAGTACCTACCTGAAAGGAGTACCTCAGCTGCACTACAAAAGGATGGTCTACTTTTGTCAGTATATCTCTCTCGGCTTTCATGTACTCTGCATGGTTATTCTCCAAGATCTTGTCCTTCCTCATAACTTTCATTGCATATATCTCTGAAGTTCCTTTCTTTCTCACCTGAAAGACTTTGCCAAATGCCCCTTGCCCAACAAGCTTCAAGACTTCAAAGTCATCAAGCCCAATGCCCTCATTCTCCTTGCTTGCACTATCAAGCTCTTCATCGCTGAGCAGTCCATCAGTACTTTCCTTTTCTTTTGTAGAGCTCTCTGTTTTGTGTAGAGCGAGCTTGCTCAGTCGCAAGGACTGGCTAACAAGTGATGTTGGACCGACAAGAGAATGAGATCGCTTGACAATGACAACAGGATCATCGTAAACCTCCTCATTGGACCCAGCCAAAGGTGGAGGACTGTCTGGCCAGTGAACACTCATTTCTGTTGGAGTCTGGACTGTGGCAGGGCCAAAAACATCCAAAAAATCATATTCAACATTTTCAGAAGGGATGATGTCTGGAGGCCCCATTGGGAGAAGTATCTTTGATCTAAAGAGCTTGGGGTCCTGAGCATGGGTTGTTGTCAGAGAGGGTATCTGAGAGGTATCCATGTTTCAAGGCCTGAGGAAGGCTTGTTCCCAATTTTAACTAAGAGTGACTCCCTCCACAAGTGCCCAGACTAACTAAAGCTAAAAGTCTTATGGCGCCTGATCAGACTAAGTTGCTAAGGCAGGCTCCCTCCACAATTCTCAGGACAATGGGAGATGCAGGGCTGTGAACAATGGTCTTGAACAAGTGGAAATTTTCGTCAGGAAAGCCCAATAATCCTGGGAGAAGGCAGAATGAGAAGCTGCTGTTTCCCGACGAACAGGAAAAGGTCGATGCCAACATTGGTCTAGGGCTGCAGGCAAAATGAGAGCAACATTAGTCTTGTGCAAAAAGGCAAAATATTTGCAATGGAAAATACATTAAACTAGCATGTCCAGTAGCTATGAGCACATGCCATGAAGGTTGAGGCTAAGCCAACAAATTATTGGATGCTTAAGCTAGTTTTTGGAAAATGCACCACCTATGTTTTCATGCCTAAGATCTGACACTCACATCGTTACAGTCAGACAGCCAAGAAGCACTTCAAACAATAAGAGTTTTGCCTTTCCTGTCATCAGAAGAAAGATCAAAGCTGTAGAGTATCTTTTAGTGCATCTACTATCGTGTCAGGTATATAACATACAATATTGTGACGCCAGAATATCACATGGTTAAGTTCTTATTATAGTCACTTGTTCCTGATCAAAATCTTGCATTCCCTGCATATTCCGAACTAAATATCCAAAGAATAGGATCCTAGACACGCTCGCCTAAGCACTCAGTTAATCAAGGAGCAGCAACAAGAGTTTCATCAACAATACTCAGCTAGTAAATTAACAATTTCAATGTAGCAACTAACAAGCAACCAGGTAATTCAGCAGCTTTGTCGCAGAAAAGTATTTAAGGTGGATTTTTTTTTTTGAAAATGCATAAGTTCTGCTTTTTTATATTAAGAGAGAGTTAGAGATGGCAATGGGGCGGGTAGGTACCCGAACCCGGGGGGTGGGTATGGGGGAAAATCAAGACTCGTGGGGGTGGGGGCGGGAAAAATCAATACCCGTGGGTATTTTGGGACGGGTAAGCGGATTCAATATCTGAACCCGAAATGCCCCCCGGACCAAAACCCTAGATCTGAAATCAATCTCTCGCTCCAAAACAATCCCTCTCCTCTCCGCGCGCCACCCTCCTCCCTCCTTTGCCTGCATCGCCCTTGTCCTCCTTCCTCCGTGCCGCCCTCGTCGGCCTCGGATATTGGGGCCCCCGACAGGGGTGGGGTTGTGGGCGGGCCTTACCCATAGGGCGGGGATGGGGGGCGGGGGTGAGTACTATACCCCCGCCCCATTGCCATCTTTAAAGAGAGTTGAAGTAGGGATGGCAACGGTGTTGGTAATACTCGCCCCCCGTGGGTATCCGAATCCGCAGAAGCGGGTATGGGAAAAATTAATACTCGCGGGTATTTTAGGACCGGGTAAACGGATTCAATATCCGAACCTGAAAACTCACCCCGACCCAAAAATTATTGAAAACCGCCCCGACCCAAAACACTAGTCCTAGATCTAAGTTTCCTCCACGCCCTGCGCTGCCCTCGCCGCTCGCCCTTGCCTCCTTCGTTGGCCGTTGTCCCTTGCCTCCCTCGTGGACCTCGCCTCCCTCGCCGCACCCGTCGCTCTCGTCGACCTCGCCTCCCTTGCTGCCCCCGTCGACCTCGTCGATCTCATCGCCCTCGCCTCCCTCGTCGCCCCTATCGCCCTCATTGAATCCACCGCCTCCGTCGTCGCCTCCGTCGGCTGCCATCGCCCCTATCAACCTCGTCGACCCTCACCACCTACGTCGCCCCCGTCGGCCGTCACCGCCCTCGTCGACTCCGCCGCCGCCCCCGTCAGTCCTCGCCTCCTTCGTCGGGGTATCGGGGCCCCCCGCGGGAGTGGGGGCGGGGGGTAGGTATTACCCGCAGGACGGGGGTGGGGGCAGGGGCAATTACTATACCCCCACCCCGAACCCGCCCCATTGCCATCCCTAAATTGAAAGGGTACAAAGCTAAATGCTGTTACAACTCAAAATTGATACACTTACAGATTGGTAAACTAGTTTACACATCCAGAGTGTGTTTGGTACACCGTTTTATTTAAAGATTACAGGGAATATTGCCATAATTTTAAAGGATTATCATATTTGACTAAAAGATCATATAATCTAAAAACATAATATGAAATTATCCTGTAACAAAGGTTACAGTAATTTATTAAAAAAAAGATTACAGATCTAAGAGGTGTGTATCTTGGATTAAGAGCTCCCCACAATCTTAATATGCAACCTTAATATGCAACGATTATCAATTCCTTTTTTTTGTTTTACTCCAAATGTCACCAATATATGGTTATGCAACAAACTTTGGCAATGAAACCTACATTATACTCCAATACATGGTTTGTATATTCTACAACATGTAGATTTTGACTAGCAAACAGTGATTACAAGAATCTTACTATATCACATCAAACATGGTAATGTAACTTTCTTAGTAATGATCTAATAAGATCACTAATTCTACAAAACACAGTAATTCTAAATTATATATTATCTTATTATACAGAAAAGGATTACAGGAAATATTACTACCAAATGCACCCCCAAGATCATCTTGAATACCCCAAAGAACCAAATGCTCTTGTTACTAGTTATGTAGTAGTATTAAGTACTCTCTCTATTGCTCAATATAAGGCATATAATTTTTCATTCTTATTGCAAAAATATAATATATGTATGCAAATTTGTTACTTATTTTTCTTTTGTCATTATTTACTTCTCCACCCTCTTTCATATTTATGATTAATTCCCAAACTAGCATTCTCTCTCATTTACAATATTCCAATGTATCATGAACCTGAAGCTTTATGGCACAGAAAGAAACCACCGTGTTCCAAATTTAGCTCCAAAACCACCAATACTAGCAACGCTATATTGGTCTACACCTGAAAATTAACCCTTCAATTGAACAGTAAATCGCCTATTCTAATCCAGATCTGAGCTGCAAACAACTCCTGTGACCAAATTACACACCGGCACAGAGCCAAAATTGGATCTCGTCCCGAACTCAGAAATCGCATCAATGACCAACCCCCGCAAGAAACCACAAGAGTAAAGATCCAACATCAAGGAACCGCGCAGTCAAGCACAGATCAAGAAACCGAACCCCAAAACCAATTTATGGAGAGAGAGGTTAAAAAAAGAAATGCGCTGTAGATGGTGATGCGATCATAAATAAAAGTAAAGTCGTAGAATTTTGGGATACCTTTTGCCGAGGGGGTAAGGGACAGTCGGCGAGCTTAGCTTAGCTCCTTCGGTCGCGGGGAGAGCGGTTGGTTGCTCTTATGGTGGTGTCATGGTATGCTGGGGCCTGGGTGGTTACACTGGTGCGGTGCGGGGAAGGGGAATCCCCCGAATTGGCGCACGTTGGGGAATGCGACGCATCCAGCAGTGCGGGCGGACTGCCAACGTGGCGGCCAGCTGGGCTGACGATTGGATGCTCTCTTTTCTTGGCAATTGGGCTGTACCGGGTGCACAATCAATCCACATACAATCATGGAAATTTTTTTAAAATAATTCAAAATAAAAAAATAATTGCGAAAATGATATACAGTTGTCAAAATTACGAAACAAACCCACCAAATCATATAATCGTGTTTCTAGACTGCGACAAGAGATGGATTAGCATCTTTCGAGCCTCCATTGTACGATACAAATCTTTTGCGTCTTCAACTTGCGACAGAATAGCAAACACTGCGACAAACGTGACAGATAACATGACGTTGTAACGTATCTCAGACTCCCTCCTTTTTTCTTCTTCTTTGTTTCTTCTCCTCCTTCCTCTTTTCTCGCTCGCGCCTCATCCACTCGTTGGATATGCACCGCTACTCTGCTCTACGCGCTGCCTCCACTCTCCTCAAGCACCGCCACCTCTCCACCGCCCTCAACAGATCTGACTCAAAGACCTACTTCTCATAGCCCGCGTTACCATGTAAATCCACCGCATTGCGTTGCCACAGACCGCACCGCGCTGTAACCTATTTCTCTCTGCCCTTCTTAGACACTCCGATGACCACTCGGGTGATGACCACGACCATTTCTCAGTGCACGAACACTTCTTTGGCGACCACGACCACGACCACAATCAAGATATATCTTCGACCACATTCAGGGTCACAATGGTGTCGTCGACCACGGCGGAGACCGCTCCACCGATTTTGGTCGTCATCATGCTCTGACCTCGACCAACAACCACTTCGACTAAACCTCGATGACCTCCATGACTTTGACCACCTGGACGGTCAACGACTACCTCCACTTTGACCTTCGACCACAACCTCAGCTGCTTCACCCTCCAGCAAGCTCCAGAGCAAGAATTGGTGATAATCCTTCTCCTCTCCTCTGTTTCATGAATACTTCAATGTTTGATATGAACTACCTGTGTGTATAAGATGTTGTATGTCTGTAAATGTTGAGAACCAAAAGTGAATATCTTAATCAGATGCCAGTTTCTGGATGCTCAATTCTAGATTTTTTTTTGTATTATCAAATCTCACCAGTGTATGATGTGAGATTATCTCTTTGATTTTTTGAGTCAATGCTTGATTGAAGTGATGATTAAGCCATTCTATTTATTAGATTATGGAGATATTTCAAACTCATGTATCTAGAAGTTTTGTGGTTTAGGTATCAAATTGGATTTTCTATTCCGTCGCGGTTCCAAAATAGAAAAGAGGAAAAATATTTCTGTCGCACTTCCAAAATGGAAAAGAGGAAAAATATGTTTGTCACTGTTCCAAAACTAAACAGAATTCTATCGCGCATCACAGCCGCGATAGTTAATTTATCGCACCCAACCAGATCATTTTTACAAATTTGCTAAACTGTGGGTCACTTTCACAATTATTTTTTATTTTGGGTTATTTAAAAAAATTCTACAATCATACAAAGAGAGAAATTAATAATGAAACTTTTTATTAATTTTTATGTCTCTTTACAGGTTATAACTCAATATATAGATTTATAGTTAGGGTTGTCTTAGAAGCATATTCAGTAATGTCCACGGAATATCTCATTTTAGAACACTCCCCTTTGACACTACTACAATATACGTATAACACGTTAAAAACTCTGCCGAAAAACTTAGTGGGCAAAAACAGCTGCAGAAATAGTACATATATAACACACATATATAGTTATGCTGCACATACTGCTCTATTAAGAAACTTCAATTAAGAAAACCCAGTGAAAAAACTTAATTAAGGGAAAAATAATACAACATTGGTTGATCTTTTGGATTAGTTTTCAGAATCTTAAATATATTAAGTGATAGGATTAGTGACTTATTTTGCTCTGTTTGAAAACAATAGAGAATAAGTCTGTTAGATTTTTCAAAACGGGATGTAGGTAGAGATTTAGAGAATAAATATGTTAGATTTTTACAAGATCTAGTCTTCTAAACTATTAACTCATCACTCTTCTAAAGATCGTAAGGGTTAAAAATTTTGAGCAATGTATTTAATCATTGTTTCCGAAAACAGAAAATTTTCGAAAAAAAATTGAGAATAACAAAAATTGGTGGGAAGCAGTACGTGTCTTTTATTAACTCTAACATTGGGTTTACAAAAAAAAATATAAGTACGCACACCACACAACTATATCATCTTCTCTATTTTCTGCGTCATGTCTAAGACAAGACACTAACTGCATGAGATTGTTTGGGTCTCTGGTTCCTGAGGCTTCATGAAGCTCCCAGTTAATTATATCCACTAAGTATGACTTAGTGGAATACCTTTGATTAGGCTGCACTTAGGGTCATTATCTTCAAACTTTGTCTTTGCTCTTCAGGAATGTGGATGAAATGCAAGATAAAACCGTTTGGTCTCGTCAGTCGCAGACGTATATGAAAGTGCATAGCTAGCCTCGTCGATACCTAACTATACAAGTGTCTGCCCTCGTCAGTTGCGGACATATGCAAAATCACCTAACTAGCCTCGTCGACACTGGGCTATGTGGCTGTCTGGCCTTATCAGTTGCAAATGTGATGCATCCATGAATGAAGGTGACAAGGCCGTGATGGCCTTGTGTGATGCATATGGTGAGCAAAAGACAAGACTTTTGTGACTAATAATATTCGTGCTCAACCTACGCACATGCATATGTTGATTGTCAGCGAAGGTTTTAGAATGGGTGTAGTGCGGCTCCTGGATCTCGTGGAGATCGTGAAGAGGAACAACATCCCTGTACCTTGCTGATAAAGCGTGGAGACGGGGCGCTTGTTGATTCTCGGCGAAGGTTTTAGAACGGGCGTGGTGCGGCCCTTGGATCTCATGGAGATCGTGCAAAGAAGCATCATCCTTGTACCTTACTGATAAATCGTGGAGACAGGAGGCTGCCCGCGCTCGAAGCGGTAGAATTTAAAGGCTCGAGCATGACTCACCATTCGGTGTGAGAGCCATCGTGATGATGTCGCGAAGAAAGGAGATTTACCTGTGGAGAAGTGTTCTTCTCAAGAAGACTCTTGATAAGAAACTCAGCCACTAGAGTGCTCGACTCTAGAGAGATCTTGACACTAAGGTCTTTTTGTATATGGGTGTATGTACGGTGTGGCTTTCTGATGTGGTGCCATCAAATGTCTTGGAGGGGGTCCCTTTATATAGGGGCCTAACCTCCCTATTTTATAGGAATAAAACTTTTGTTATTTAAGAGTGAACTAATCCTTCTCTCATGACGACTAGGGCTCAAAGAGGGGCATCGCTTATCCAAAAGAGAGCTATCATTTATCCAAATGCCTGTGGGATTTTCTTACATGCCCTTGACATATTCCATCTCATGGCACGTAGGTCTACTTAATTTAGAGACCCGTTTTTTATTATCTCTCTTTTCTTAATTCTTTTTTTTTTTGGTACAAAAAACCATCAAACAGTCTTATTTCCTTTAACATAGCCACTACTCATTTGTGCAACATAAGCGACGTTGTTCTTATATAGGACAGTGAGGGTACTCTTAGTTCTAACGCCACATGACTGCGGGATATGGTGTATCAACCGTCTACGTGAGGCTTCATATAACTCTATTATCTCTGAGTGAGTTTGTTGAAATTACCATTAAAGTTTATTTGACGGACCTCCGAGAGATGACCGTATCACCATAGAGATTGTTGAGGGATAAGCCCTCCAACAATAAAGATCCATGTGTCACAAATTTCACCTAGTGTGACCGTGTGACGTGTCACCCCGAGGTGGGTGGAAGAGAGTAAAGACGCAAAAGATTTATACATATTGGGGTCCCAGTATACCCTTGACTAAGAGTCAATCGGGACTCCTCTCCAAAGGGAGAAGACTCCAAGGCACACTTAGGGTTTAAGAGGTTTATATTGATTGCAAGAATAAGAGTTGTATTACAAATGATGTGATACAAGAGGTATTTATAACCCTTAAAAGAAGTAAAAGGTCCTTAATGCCCTTCAGGAAACGTTAGATGAAGGACATAATCGTCTTCTGACATCCAGGGCCTTTTAGATGATCGCTAAGTGGCGCCGTGGATCTCGATCTTGGAACTTGATCCACTTCTGCTTAAAATATTAAAGGGGGGCCCATACACCGGATTGGATCACCAGGAGGATTCGGAGCCCTCGGGTGAAAAAAGGTCACTGGGGGACTCGGGGTCCATAAGTGAACGATAGTCGCTGAGGGACGCAGGATCCCTAAGAGGTCCTGGGGGAAGTAAGGGTCGTCGGAGGACTTGGGGTCCCATGGCAGACTAGGGTCATTGGGGGGCATGAAGTTGCCGAGTGGATGTGGGTTATCAGGGCGCAAACTCGTGTCGTTCCCCCAACAAAGATAAACATAGATAGTTTGGACCTAGCATTATGTGGGTTTAATAAATAACCAGTGTTTGTATAGCCCACCAAAATCATTTCATAATTATTCTAATAATACAGACCAAGATCTTTTATATCTTGGTGTTACCTAAGAATATGTTTGATGACATTCTAATGTCTTCTAGTTGGAGATGCACTGTACCTAGCTACCAATTTCATGAGTTTGCTACCTCAATTTTCTTTTTAGTTTCAATTATATTTATATCATCGACATAAATCGAGATAATGCAAAAGCCATTTGACAACTTTATAAACACACAAGAATATATATATCATTATTCAGATATCTATCATTATTTACATATCTCTTCTTCAGGAGAAATTCACTTAGTCAATCATACCACATTCTACCCTATTGTTTCAGGCCATATAACGACCTTTTCAATTTAATACAATAAATGTTACAATTATCGCTCCCTACCATCTTAGGGATCTTGAGTCCTTCAGAAACTTTCATATAAATATCGGAATCTAGTGACCCATATAAATATGCAGTCACAACATCCATTAACTGCATATTTAAATTTATATCTGCTACCAGTGATATCAAGTAGCGGAACGTAATTCCGTCCATAACGAGAGAATATGTTTCATCAAAATAAATATTAAGTTTCTGCGTGAACCCTTGATCTACCAACCTTGCTTTATATCTCACCACTTCATTTTTTTCATTTCTATTTTTTATAAAGACCAACTTGTATCCTACAGAGATAACATTTTGTGGAGTTTGAACTACTTGTCCAAAAACTTTCCTTTTATTTGCGAGTATAGCTCTGTTGAATCTTGAGCCATAATTAGGGTTTTGGTGATTAATGACATCCGTAAGACTTGTGACTAATCTTTGTCTGTGAGACTCAGGTTAATCAGAGGAGAAAGCATCAAGAAAGAGCAAAGCAAGGTTATCAAGACTCTATGAAGCAAAAACGACGAAAACCTCGACAAGAGTACAAATATCTAAACCTAGCACTTTCTTGTTTTGAAAATTTCTAAGTTAGATGGTCGTACTATTAAGAGTGGTCTTAGCACAAGTCTCTTGATCAACCTTGAAGTCTTTAGAAGCATATTTGCATTTGCATTTATCCTCAAATCGAAATTGAGTAAAAATTCAGATTTCTGTTTTCGTTTTTTACTGGCCGGACAGTGTCTGAAGTGACCGGACAATGTCCGGCCAATACAAAGAACTTCTGAACATTGCAAAACTTTAAACAAAGACATATACATTTGTCCGGTGCATCTGTCCGAAGTGATCGGACAATGTCCGGTCAATACAAATTTTCACGGCACGTTAAGTTGAGACAAATGTATTTGTTCGAAGGCTTTTGTCTAAAGTGCACCGGATATTGTCCGAAGTGACCGGACAATGTCCGGCCAATACACTTTCTGAGCAATTGAAAATGCATGTGTTAACAGAGACATATGTATTTGTCCGGACAAATCCCATATGTCCGGCCTATACAATTGATGGAATGTTTTAATTCAAGTGTCAACAGAAACAAATGCATTTGTCCGGACATTTTGTCCGGACAAATCGATTTGTCCGGTGTGTACATGTAATGTTGAACAGGGGTGTTAACAGAGACAAATGCATCTGTCCGGACATTTTGTCCGGACAAATCCATTTGTCCAGCCTTCATAAACTTGTTCAAACGGCTACTGACACTCGAATTACACGTGAGTAACGGTCAAGTTTTTTGTATTGACCGGACAATGTCCGAAGTGACCGGACAATGTCCGGCCAGTACAACTTTCGCCCAATTTTCTTGAAAACGACAGTTTTGCTGAGAGTATAAATATCCCACTGTTTGTAGATGTCACATACACAGGAAATACATCTCTAAACTCTTGTGCAACAGTGTGCAAACTCTCTCATACTCATTCTCTAGCAATTGAAGTCAACACTTGAGCAAACCTTGAGTGCTAGTTGAGTGAAGTTCATTTCAAGCCTTTTGCATATGCATAGTTGTTCTTCAAGCTTTGAGGTTGATCAAGCAAGGTGCTAGGCTTGTTACTCTTGGTGATTGCTGTCACCTAGACGACCCAGGAGGTCCGGTGATCTCTCCATCGACGGTGTGTGTCGGAGAGGCTCGGCGATTGATTGTAAAGGCTCGGAGCTCGCCTATCCGGAGAGGAGAAGGGCTACCCATAGTGAAATCGAAGTATAAGCTCTAGCGAAGAGCGCTTCAACGAGGATTAGTGGAAATCGGCAAATTTCCGAGACCTCGGGAAAAATTCGATCTCTTCGGTTATTTCTATTACTTGCTTTATATTCTTAGTGATTGAATTGTTGCTCTTAATCTTTTAGAAATTGCAAAACTTGTATTGAATTGTCATTCTTATCTTTAGAGACTTGTTATTGCAATTTAGGTTGTTAATCACTAGTTTAGAAGTAAAAATTTAAAAATCGCATATTCACTCCCCCTCTAGTCGGCATCCTTCGATCAACAAGCTCAACCTCAATTGTTTCTCTCCATTTAACCCAATCCAAACGCTTCCGGCACTCTACTATATACTTTGGTGTTGGATCTAGATTCTTATTTTGATATATTTTGAGCAATTGTGGAGCAAAAATAATTGTCAACGACTACCGTATTTCTATTAAAGGTTTCTCCCATGTCCACATAATTAATTTGTGCATATTTCATTATTAATATCGACCATCTCTTTGTGATTTCCCGAAATGATAGAGATTGATTATTCCGCAATACCGGGATTTTGTTGTGCACATACTTAGCTGTTAGTGTTCTTATCTTCAAGAGACTTCTTGCTTTTAGAATGAGTCTCTTCAGGAGATGTAAGGAGTGCTTGACTATCTTTATCAGACCTTTGTCTTTGAGGACGTCTCCCTAGATTAATGTCTTTGGCACCAATAGGTCTCCCTTACTTTCGACGTAAGTAAGTGTTAGTGGATTTATTATTTTTTCAAGATATTTTCACTTTTTCAAGTTAATTTATTGAAGATATATGAGATTTAATCACTCTTTTTATAATCGGTGAAAGCATCTGACATATTATTTGCTAAATTTTGCAAATTGATTATCTTCTAAACTTCTATTTCAGTTTCATTAGTGCGTGGATCTAAATATTGAAAAAAAATTTATCGAATGAAATTTCTTGGCATTTTAAATTTGGGTTCTTATCTCCCCTAATGCTAGGAATAGATCTTCATTAAATATGCATTTAGCATACCAGTCTGTAAAAATCTCATGTCATAGGTTCAAGATATTTAATAATTGTTGGAGGGTCATATCCAATATAAATCCCCAATTTTTGGTGGGGTCCATAGGGTTACGTTGGAGTGATGAAATCAGCACATATACAGTACAATCGAAAACTCATAGATGAAAAATATTTGGTTCTTTCCCACGCACTATTTGCAAGGGGAGTAGTTATTATATACAGTAGACTTGACTTATTGATCGCACCTAAAGCGGTGTGATTGTGTAATAACCACAAGTGAACGATTGAACATTGAGTACTTGAAGGTCGAATTCTATAAGGAACAAGTGTATTCATCTTTCTAATTTAATGGATCACTGATTAAGTCTAAACGATTTGGGGGTTTATTTTTCTACAACTAAATCTACTACTAAGCTACCAATCTAGGGTTTAAAGCAGTAAAGAACTAGTATGAAATCTAGGATTTGTAAAGCAGGAATGAAAATCTAGGATTTTGGGAGTTCCATAACCATCTAACGTAATTTTATCCAAGGTACGAGGATTGCAAGTTAATTTAAATCTTTTTCAAGACAGATTAAGTTGCCAGTTCTGTCACTGGTACAACGGTCAAAAGATCGCTTTCACTGTTACGTTTGGCGAGAGCCTCTCTCCTGTTCAAAATTCTGTGTCAAAGTGCTAAGACCTCAAGAACTCCTCTAAATTCTTGCTAAGGCTCAACTGTTATGTCTGTTGCCGAAACGAGAATTTAGAGTTTAGAGGAAGAAAACATCAGGAAATAATTCCAAAACTTGAGATTAAGACTGAGGAAGAATCACGCCTTCCGGATTATGTCATCCCTAACCCTAAAAGGGATCTACTCGCAAAAAGTCATAATAATACAGAAATAATAATAAAATTAAATAAAAATTCACTTGATTACTTGAGAATTGAATTGGGCATTCTTGCCGGCCTACAAAAGTAGGAAAAATAGAGAAGAGGGCTGTACTAAGAAAAACTATCTAAAAAGCATCTAAAAGAGCATGTGAAAGCATGTTTAATTGAGACAAAAACTTCTCTATTTATAGTATATGGGTTAACGTGCCCAAAAATGACTCTTCAACGTCTAGGCGAGGAAGTCTGGCTTCAAATGGCGCGAGAACGGACGAATCTGAGTCAGAATTAACCAGATTCAACCAATTCTGATCAAATCCGACCAAAACCTACCAATCCTGATCAAAACCGACCAAATTCGACCAGTAAAAGTCACTGAAATTGAGTCAAACACGACCAAGACACGTGGCGTGTTTCTGGCCAAACACGTGTCGTGACTGAATTTGATTAGGGCACGTTTTTGACCAGGTGTTCGTATTCGACTGGGACTATTTTCGACCACGTTCTTGTGTTCGATTAGGTCTCTTTTTCTCGTCCAGCCGTGTTCGATCAGGTCTCTTTCTCTTGTAGTTGTATTTGACTAGGTGTTTTGTCCGAAGAATATTCGACCAGGGCCCTTTTGCTGTCCAGTTTAGGTTTCTTAGTCGAATTTGGCCCAAACGAAGTCAAAATCTTCTCAAATTTGGTAGGTTTGATCTTTGAAATATGGGAAATACAACCATGAAAGAATTTTGTAAAAAGAATATAAAATTATGTATAAAATGTCGCATCAAAAGAGTTTTTAACATGTTTTTGCACGTTTTCAATAGCAAACTTAGGGTAAAAATGTTACCAATTTAAAACTTATCACTTATATTATGCAGTGACATGTGAACTGCATGAACTCACCCAACTGCTGGTTTATAATTTGGAATTCTGCAATAGAGGCCGAATCGTCCCAGTGGTTCCGGGACACCAATACCGGGTAGTTGTCTACCCGAGCCTTCAGTAGTTGAAAAGACGAACCCAAAGGCCAACTTTAGGCCGACTTTCATCACCACAGAGATACTCACTGATACTTTCTAGAAATACCGGAAGAGTCGGAGTGTCGGGCTCATCCCAGTCTCCCATCTCATGCGACCAAATAAACCCCCCCCCCCCATCCGAAGGAATACATTGGGGGTGAGATAGATAGTCGCCAAGTCGTACTCCTTCAAAAACTCCTAGAGTAGGGGATGCAATGGGAGCCGAAGGCCGGCTCAAACCACGCATTGAAGACAACCACTTCCCCCTCCCTTGAGGGGGGGGGGGGGGTTCACTTGCATTTGGCACCCCAGACGTGCTCTATGTCTACCATGTTCTGGTTTTGAAGATCGTCTTGGTCTTCCTTGGTGAACTCAAAAGTCCCAAGATAGTTTGAGGTCACCTAGTCTGGGCTACTCTCCATAGTTTTGCCTCTAATTTTCAAAGCCATGACTATCCGGGAAAGACTAGGGGAAGCTAAGTGTTCAAAAGTCTAAGGTTGTCGGGAAAGCTAGGAGGTGCATTGTGGGAGAAGTTGAATGAATGACCAGTCATCCCCCAAAACCCCATATTTTTAAACAATGCGACTCCTCGGATGTGGGCTACGTGTCTTCCCTAAATGATCTGGGTCATCAAATTTGAAGGGCCGCATCAAGAAGGTGAGGGGTTGCCCATGCACCAACTGTGTCACCTCAAGAAGCATGTCGGTGCTTCGTTTCTTCAATCGCCACTCATGAGTCATTGCGTCGTGTTGCGCCCTCTCCTTGGGGACAACGGCTACTCCCATGGGGACCCAGCTCGCTGTAGCTGATCCCATCCATGCATACTATTGACTTCCCAGAATAAGTCAAGCATAGAAGTATATTTACATTACAGCAGAGTAACTTACAAAATATTTAAGCAGTGTGGCCTGCTGGCCTTAATACAACATAAAGAGATTACAATGCCTTCGCGGCATAGAAGGTTTAGCAAAATAACAACTACACAGCGGAAAATAGGTGAACCCCTACAGCAAGAAGTTGACAGCAGAACAACACACATCAGGGCTCTGGCAGAACTGGCTCTCCTCCTTTTGGATCCACGAAGTTCTCCACGCTTTCATCTTGATCATGGAACGCTCCATCTATTGGATTGTAGGTTGCAAAGGTGAGTACTTATGTACTCAGCAAGTCATAGGTAAGAGTAGATACATATAGTAGTGATGATATGAACCTATACTAATAAAGAAGTGTGGATGGTTGTAAAATAGTCTTTTCTTTTATATCTCATCTCATGGCAGTATTTTTCATAGCATAGCATCGCTATTCATGTTCACTATTTATAACACTATCGCGACACGTCGACACACGACAGCCCATGGTAGCACCCCTTATCATGACAACACATGTCATTTGGGTAATCTTGACTTATCAAATTTTATTTAGAAAACATACTTGTGTCACACCCCGTGGATTTAATCCACCGCAGCAGACTCCTATAAATCCGGGAGCTCGGAGTATTCGAATACGTTTTTAACTCTGTAGAGAGATACCAATTTACCCGCAAGATATTCCACTTTCATGCCCATCCTATCAAGATGATTAGACCCTTCCTCACTGCACAGTGTGATTTGCAAGGTGGAAATAATAAGAACTTTTGTTATGTTTCACTCACAATTTACCCCTGACCCTGTGGTTTCACGCAAACCACAGTTATGGCGGGCTATACCTCCACCCCAAATGCCTCTTCCCATTATTGGGTCAGCGTGCAATCACATCCAGTGATATGTGTAAGAGCCGCACTCCATGCCAATCGTGAATCACTTTTCATCTCATGCAGTGGTTTCATGTGCGATCCGCATACTTACTTGTTCAAGCCTGTCCCATACCAGGCTTGCGGTTAGCACATTTTTCAACACAAGGTTCTAGTCCTTATATGCCAGCGACCAGACCATCCACAGCCACGCACATCCAGTGCCACCACCATTCCATACCAAATTCTGGTCACGACTAGGATTTTATTTCATGAATATACATAAATACACATATAATAGTTCATGGCTCATTACTTGATCATTTCACATTTCACAGGCATCCAGCCTATTACTGCCATTTCATATCATAACTCAATCATTTTTTCACATGCAATACTATTTATATTCAAGGTTATATTATAACAACTCATAAAATATAAGTTCAATATGCTCAAGAATATGAGATTTCTTCCGCGTCGTAAAAATCAGTAGTTGGTGTTGGGTCAACAGTGAAGTCCTCAAACTCAGCTTCTGGATCTGCTCGGTGACAAACAAACACACAATGATTACTAACTATATCAAAATGATCTATATACAGATATGCTTTAAAAAGAATAACTGAACAATGCTGAGGATGATTTAGACTGCAAGTCGAACTGAGTCAAGAATCTGGGCTAAGATTGAGTACTGGAGGTTACTAGAGTTTTAAGGTATCAAAATCGACATAGGGTTCACGGCTGGTTTGATCAAAAACAGCAAATGTCAATAGATCGACATTCGGGTCATAGCCTGGCATGGTTTTAGAGTGCTTTTATCAAGATAGGGCAGTGGAAGAAAATGTAGAACATGGTTCTATAAACTTGGTAGACAAAGTGGATTTCAATTTGCACACCTAGAAGTGATAAACTGAACTGATGCCACCGACTGACATAGATTGACAAAGGCTGACAATGTCCAAGAATGGCATTGACATGATTTAGAAGATTTCCAGTGGACAAAACAGATTTGGATCAAGGCATTAGGTGCATAATTGAACAAGGTATCTGTTTGACAACAAAGTTTTCACAGAAAAGTCCAGAAGTTCAAGGAATTTGCAAAGGACCCTGTGCACAGTGAGCTGAGTGTCTATGCACTGTCAAAAACTAGGGCTTAAGCATTTTATCAATTTAGGGCTTTGATTGCCTCGCCAACTATGTCTAGGAGATAGGCGAAAGCAACAGGAATCCAATGGTGGTGGTTTCGATCACTGGGATGGTCGGACGGCGACGAACAGCGACGAAGAAACACGGTGGCAACACGGCACAGTACAGCTACTGGACAAATTTGTGGCATAGCTGTAACTTGAGATTTAGGGTAGAACCAGAGGTCGAGGTAGTGGAGAGATATGCTCAGGAGGCTAAGGCAGATCTACTGGACAAGGCGGCGACGACGGCGATGGCCGGCAGCGACCGAACGGCACGCAAGCGATGATACCAGAAACGGCTCACTGTGACAGAGCACAGGAATTGATAGAACTTGAAATTGATCGAGGGCTTTTGCTCCTAGGGTGATTTTGATGGTGCTGGAGCGAGGAATCTGGTTGCATCACGCCGGCGTTGACACCAGAGTCGAAGAAGACGGCGAAGAGGGCGCAACTGCTACAAAGCAGTGCTAGACAATTAAACTTGGCTACACCATCTATGGAATACAAGGAACGAGTTGGTGCAATTAATTTGGTCAGTGGTGGGGTGGAACGGGCTAGCGACGTGAGGCGTTCACGGCGGCGCACGAAGAAACGAAGAACTCAAAGCACGGCTTCAATTTAAATTCTGGTTGAACAGGCTTGCTAAGAACAAGCTACTGGTCAATTTAATCTACTACAGAGAAGGCTAATTTAGGCTAAATCAAATAGCATTGCCGGAACAGGGAAAATGAAAATCCCGGCTATCACCGGCGTTAGGGTCCACCGGAGTTCAATTAACTAAGATGGTATGGGTAGATGGGCACAAGGAAGATACCAGTGAAGTTGGATGGAGGATTTGAGTTGTGGTTTGTTCTGGCGACGTTCTCCTCCTCGGCGGCTTGCCGGAGAAGAAGAAGCGAGGAATTTTGAGACTTAACCGATTTTCTGGTGAAGTAAGAATTGCACAGGATGGTGGGGTGTTTAAATAGGCCAGGGACGGAGTTGGCAAGGAGGGAATAGCAATGATCTTTGCGCCGGGGATGAGACTGGCCGGGCCCAGAAGAAACAGCGGCGACGAGGCACTGGCGAAGCAACAGCGGCGACAACAGGACAGCGAGCAGGCGGCTTTGCAGCTGCGCTAGGTCGGGACTTTGGAACTTGGTGCTAGGTGATGGAGGCGACAAGGCTGGCACGGCATGGCAACGTGGTGCGAAGTTACCGACAAAAGTTGCTGCTGCTGCTGGTCGCTGGTGCTACGGCTTTAGCACGGACACGTGTGCACGTGCAAGCACAAATGAGCACGGGCACAGGCGAAGGCGAAGCTTGGCCGGCGACGAGGAAACACGGCGAGGCTCTGGTCGAAAACACGGCTGGGAGTTCTGGTCGAAAATACCTGGAAAAGGAATTTGGACTTGGTTGCAATTTCTGATTTTGGCTTAGGACTGATTTGTAATTTCAGTGAAACGTTTAGATAGGAATGGATTTGATTCTGAAGATCAATTAACTTAGCAAGTAATTTGGCAAAGTCATTTGACAAAATTTGAAATGTTTGAACAATTTTTAAATGAAAATGACAATAGGATAATTAGAGTATTTGAAATCTGATTTTTTTGTCAAAACTGAAATTCTGGGACTTAGGGTAAGATTTTGATATCCTCACAAAAGAATATTTTGTATTGAATAGCATTTGGGAGGTGTTCCCTGAAACAGACTTGAATTTGGAATTGATTTGTGACTTTTAGCCTTTTTAGGCTTTTGGAAAATCTGAAAAAGGACTGATCTGTGATACTTCTTGGACTAATTTGTGAAAATGGTCTAGATGATAGAATATGGCTGCCAACTTTTTGGATTAAGGTATTGGCATACCCTTGATCATAATCGAAGAATAATCTGGTCTGGATTAGGTCAAGATGTGATTAAATCAGAATTCAGAGTATTTAGGGTAATTAGGATATTAATTAAATTCTGTTTTCAAAAACAGAAAGTTTTAACAAATCTGGGAGTTAGAGATGGAATTGAATCTGACTTCTTAAGACTTTTATTCTCAGGATAAATAGTAGATCAAATCTGAAAAGTCAGATCTTGATTTGGTGATCCGTTTAAGACCTAACCTTAGTTTTCGCATTAGGCTCGCCCAGATTTTAATATGCGGAATAATGAGATCTTACTCGGAAAATACCAAAACCCAAAAGTTGATCGAAAACACAGCTCAAAGCAATTGCTTAACTCTTTATTTTAAAGAACACGTCGAACGTTAGGTCACACTTTATGTGTCTAAGACTTCAATCTAGACTCGATTGTATTCGATTATTCGATGATCTAAACTAGTCCTATTACAAGGTATTTATAGTCCAATCGTATGAGTATGTATCAGACTTAATAATCTAAACGTATTAGACTCATATAACTAACTAACCCTAAACAGATAAGTTTAGTTATACATATTCGGATCGGATTACAATTCCGAACAGGGAACGAATTCCTTTTCATGGTCGCGGACCCGTCCATGGTCGCGAAATCTTTCCTGAACACGGTTAAGACGCGAAGCCATATGCGATCAGGACTTGGTCGTGAAGCCGTATGCGATCAGGACTTGAAGATCTTCCTGGATCATTTGGATTCACAGGAAATATTTTGAGATTTTAGGGCTTAGGAAAAAATAAATTTGGGCTGATTTTGCTGATCTTGAGGAGACATATGCATGCATGAATTTTTATGCAAAAGAATTTTCACCCCAAACCCAGGGTGTTACACGTCGCCTCGGGTGGCACACCTTTGTTCTGTCACCTAGTGACGCTTCCCTAGTGCTGCGCCTCCCCAGGTCACTTGTTCCAAGGTCAAGGTCATCCCCGAGAAATATCTACTGGGGCCTAAGTCTTCCAGGGATTAGCCTCCCTGGAGCGAGAGGTCCTCACTCAGGGGAATTGTACCCCTGGGGGCTATTCACAACCCCAGATTTGCAAAGGCTACTGTCGGGGGAGACCTCCGTCCCCTCGTAGATGGGTGCCACGTGTCAATACACGAGGCAAACACAAGACCCGAGAGAGCCCTCTGGGTTAACCTCACCCCCCCCCCCCCCCCAAGTGAGCTAGGGCTAAGGTTAACCTCGCCCCCTGGGTGAGCTCTCGTCCCTTAGCGTGAACCAAAACTAGTGGGGCCCACAAAGAGATGTGTCAATGATCCATGACTTAAGCTTGGAGAATTGACCATCTCGTCCATCGTCTGACGGTCGCAACAAAGAGTATTAGGGTCTTTAGACATCTCTTTAGGATAAAAATACTCCTTGTAAATTCTCATTTATAACTGAAGTTATTTGCATCCAATACACTCAACCACCAATTAGTATGTCTTAGAGCTCCCTCCCGCGAGAAAACCTCCCAACCGACTAACGTCGAGGACATATCGACAGAACTAAGATTTCAACTGGAATGTTAATCTCTCTTTGATTGTTCGATCCAGAGTGACTTGTCACACGATCATTCTGGATCGTTTGTCTCCTAAAACTATGAACCAAATGTGTCACGGGTCCCTAACCCACGACAAAACTATAGCTAGAATTACTCTAAGAGCATATTTAGTAATATCCACGTAATATCTTGTTTCACAACAAATAAAAATTAATTAAACATATATTAAAATCAAATAACTTGTATTAAAATGACAAGTACACTGCCGTGCCGCAATTCGTTTGCGAGCCACCGGCCATAGCCATCTCGGGCCAGCTTGGGCATGACCCTTGCATCGGACCACGACCGAGCTGTGACATGTTGCCCAACAGATTGCAAATTGCAGCACAACATGGCCTAGTAGTGCCTTGTGTTATGGCACTTGCCGAGTAGGATTGTCCCATTAAGGACCCGGCCCGATAGCTTGCTCTAGACATGGACTACATTCCAGCGAGTCTAACCTAGTTCAATGAATATATCGGATTAAATAAGTTGAAGGCCACGAGGTGAGTTTCAACAATTATGTCTTAAAAATCAGACTAGGTGGAGTTCAGAACTTATTTTTTGAAGTTTGGGGTTTTAACAAATCATGTTCTGAGTGACAAATCAGGATAAATTTAAGGAACTATACGATTTGCATGTGAATAAACGGCCAGGTGATACTTGGCACCCACCGACAGCGTAGTGCAGTTAATTGGGTTCATATGTGTGGAGATGGATGGTAGGACGCTGGTCGGTGGGCGTGTACATAGCTCGCAGTCGCTGGTGGCACCGCCAGGGTACGCGTGCGGCCACACGAGCGACGGGCAGCCAACCGACGATACAGTTATTTCTTGGGCTCATTGACATGCAGTTGTTGCATGTTGACTTGGAACACCGGCGCATGGGCCTGGCTGTCAAGAACTGCCTGCCCTTTCCTTTTTAAAGACCAGGCAGGCAGGCACGGGTCGATGCGTGCGTGACGGCGTCACCTCATTTATTCAGCATTCTTCGTACGTACCGGACTCAGCTGGCTAATTTATGAGCTACTGCCGAAAACGTTATCCACAAGGTCGTTTTACACGGCAAAAAAGGCTTTCTGTGGACACGTATACCTGTAGCGTACACAAATTATTTACAAAAACATTCGAAACTTCGAGTACCTTTTTTTGGGTGAGAGATAATTGTCAAGAAAAGCGTTACGCCATAGTCCGGGCGGATTGCTATGGTAATCATTTCCTTCTACACAATCATCTGGTGTGATGTCCTACTTTTATTATTGCGTTATTTGTTTTATTGATAAACTTTTCACTCCCCGGACCCAAAATTTGTATTAAAAATGTTATATTTGATCATGCACTCTTTTTCGTGCATTCGACCCATGACTAAAAATTATGCCTCCATCCTATATACCAAGCAACCAATATAGGGTAGTAGAAATGACTTTTGGTTCATGTGACTAATAATTAAAGCCTGTTTGGCGAGTTCAAACCTCCCTCTTAGGGGCTATTTGGACGTTGGTTTTCAAAGAAAAATTTCACTAACAAATTTTATTTGATGTTTTAGCAAAACAGATTTTAGTTTGTTCTTCATTTACTCCAAATTTATCAGATATATTGTTTGGCATAAAATAGGTTTAAGATTTTTTATATTTGAGTTTTCTGAAAATTGGTCTGACTTGCTTTTCATAAAACTCATTTTTCTATATTTTATGAAAATTTATTTTTCTTATACTTATTTTAGTAATGGAGAAACAAACAAATTTTAAATAGTTTAGGTCTCATATGATAAACTCATTTGTTTTTTAAACATGAGATCCAAACCGCCCCCATGTATGTCTCCATCGTGCACTTGAGCAGAGACGCCCACCTGCCTGCATAGAGAGAAAAGATTTTTTTTTATTTGTTTGCTGATCGCACGCTTGCATTAGCAACGCTTCGTCAAGTGATAGCATGTGATGGTTTTTTTATTTGTTGTCTTCTCCATTTAAATGTTGAGTCATTTTTTTTAAAGATATTAAGCTTAAGTGTTTAACTATAACTTTAATTTATAAGTCTATAAAATTGAAGTTGAAATTGAATTTCGACCCAACACTCCTTAGTATTAAACACAACAATTTCTTAATAGACTGAAAAATATATCTATATCTTAATCATAGTCATACAATCAAATGACTGAAAAAATATATCTTACACTTCTTAATTTAAGACCAAACTTAATAGAATATGTTTTTTTATGAGATGTTTGGTTTGTGAATTTTATTTCATATTCTAATACAAGTTATTAAAATAGATTATCTATTATTTGATTGAAATAGTATATAATCACAATCGTTATATTCAAAATACATTTAAATAGAGATGTATTTCAAAACCATCTCATTTCTTTTTGTTTCCACTTGAGTCAAATATATTTTATATTTATTCATTTTATTTTCAACTCTAATATATTTTAAAATTTATTATATTTGCAATTAACGCACTGAACCAAGGCCTCAATGCATTTCAGCTCCATGGAGCCTTCCTCTCACAGCCTTAGTACTACTGAAGAAAAAAGACTCCACGGGATGGTTAAGTACTCTAATCGTACTAACGGCCAAAAATGCGTCAGCTGCTACGTCTACAGTCCAGTCAGCAGATTCCAAGAAGGAAGAGGGAGGAGAGAAGGATGACACACGGGCCCTACAGGATGGATCCACAAAGGCCACCCGGCGCAAGCGATGACGCGGTGGCAGTGACTGGCGTCCGCGACACGGTCTCCTCGGACGACCTGGCCCTCGCCTAAGTAAAAAGCACTTAGAAATGGTCAATCTTTTTGCTCCCCTTTTCTCGTTAATATATAGATAGATACACATACACTTACCATGCACATCATGTTTCATGAGCTAAGCTCAAATTCTTTTCTTTTCTTTTTTCTTTTTATTCTATTGCTCGGCTCTCACACGAGAGGTCGCCTCCACTCTCGCTCTCTTCACACTTCGAAATCCCAGTCAGCTCCTCATTTATAAATTACCTGGTTAGTGCAACCATAACTTCCAAGAATTTGAGTTGGAGGTGTGAGGAAGGGGACGAGGAGGAGGAGGAGGAGGTGCCATACATAGCTCCCAAGAATTCTTGGGAGACAGGGAGCAGTGCAAGAACAAGGAGAAGCATCGAGGGAGGAAAGGGGAAAGTTACAAGGTGAAACAAGAGGTGAGTGTTGGATTCTTTCTCTTGTAGTATCTTCTTTTCTTGCGTCAGATGTTCAGGCTTCAATTTTGGTGGGATATTTGTGGGTTTCCTTATGGGCGGAGTGGTGCAACTTGAAATGTTTGTATATGAGAAATGGCTAGTTTTAATGGATTGGGAAAGTGCAAGCATGAGGAGTTAATACTGCCTAGAAGTTATCTTTTTTATTATTGTTATTTCTTGCAATTAAAATGACATGGTATGTTCTGGGGGAATTGTCTAGAATTATGCTGTAATTATGTTTAATGTGGAGCATTTTTTTTAATTTTATTCAGTTCATTTGTACATCAAGATCTGCAAATTACATGGCTAGTGAAATGCTGATTGTATGTTGAAAATTTGCCAATACAGGCAACGTCTGCGATAGCGCAAATACTTGTGCTGTGGGCCGGTGATGTTTGGGGATTTCTCAGTTCATGGCAACTTCAGACACCGGAGTAATTCGTTGTGTGAAATGCCCAAAGTGTTTCAGTATTCTTCAGGAACCCAATGATCCAGTCTACCAATGTGGCAAATGCGGCACTAATCTTCGAGGTAAATTCCGAGTTATACCGAGCCGATAAGAATTAGCTTTCGGCTGCTTGCTCATTAGTTTCTGATGCATATGTCTGTGTTTCGCAGCTAAAAACCGTGCTGGCAAAACACAAGATAAGGCTAGTACTAGTACCCCTTCAAGCAGTGTGCTGCCTCCACAGACCAAACACTTTGTCTCCAGTGATTCTGCAATCACAAGTACCATTATTCCTGATGCTCCAAGCACCCGGAACCAAGGCATTGACACGAGGAACCATGGCGAGACTGGTCGTCCTATGCCGGCCAAGAAGCATGTTTCTGAAGTGCCATATATCCGGAGCAACGAAGATGGCCAGAGTGCTAATCAGGAGGTGAATACTGGCAATTCTGAAGATTGCAGAGTAAGAAATGCTGGTGATGCAGAATGCAGTTTGCATGCCCCCTGTGTCAGTTTACACTTCTCAGAGAGGAAAAAAGATGGTATGGATTTATCAGATTCTGAGCAGAGGAGAACACTAGAGACCAGACCTGCTGCAAGCAAGAAAGATTCAAGTGAAAGTGCACAGCCCCGGCCTCATGATCTCCAAGAACTGCCTGGAACACCCGCTCGTACTGCGGATTTCCAGTCTGCACGGGCTAAATTGGAACAGGAAAGTGATGCACCTGCTGCTACTGAGAGAAAGGTACCAAGCCCTCGTGATGACATCCAACAGAAAAGCTTCAGGGGCCATGAGCAGCTCCAAACAAAGATTCTGAAGACGGTGGATGAGCTGAGAGGCGATCTCTCTGAACTGTTCGGCAAATCTGAAGGCGGCAAACCAAGGGTACACACACGCCCTCCCGGTCTTCCCAAGCAAGAAGGCTACAGGTCTCGCATGGCCATGGCATCAAGCGTACGTACCAGAGCTCGCCATCCTACTGCTAACCACCATGAGAGTGCATCTCAAGTTGCTCCCCGTGGGCTGCCGTCACGGCGTTACCGTCAGCGCAGGCTTGATCCATGGTTCCGCAATGCGCAGGCCGGACACTGCCATCACAATTGTTGCCACAATAATAAAACAGACTGCAGCTACCCAACACATTCCTGCAGGCCCACAACACAAGAACCTTCACTGAAGAACCAACCAGCCGAGTTCAAGCGCCGTCCGCCACCGAGACATCACTGCCGGCCAGTCCTAAAAGGCGCGCCATTCATCATTTGCTCCACATGCTTCACACTGGTTCAGTTACCCGCTGATTTCGTCATCTCGAGCAAGGCAGTACGCAAGCTGCAGTGCGGGTCCTGCTCGGAAATTCTTTCCTACTCTTACAGGGATCAGGGCGGCAAGAAACCTCAGCAACCTATTGACTCTAAGCCGTACAACACATATGGTTCTGACGTGCATAAGATAAGCTATGTGCAAGCAGACCCGTTCTCCTTCATCGAGGACTACGGTCAATCATTCGCAGTGAGCAGTTCTACGGAGGACGTGCAGCCTCTGCACGTGTCAAGAGTCTCGTCTTTCGACACTGTCCATGAAAAAGACGGCGTGAAGTCTAGCCTCCATCGGCTGATGGGATACCCTTCAGCAAGCGAGCTGCTATGGCAGTCTCCTGATCTGTATGAGAGCTTAGACAATAGAACGCCTGATCAGGGACAGTATGATAAGAAGGGGAAAGGCATTTGCATTGATGATGAGTCAGATGAGGAAGACACTGGTGCACTGAAGAGATCAAATGTGAGAGGCTTTGGTATGCCACTCCAAGGAATACTGAAGAAGGGAATTCCTGCATTGGGACCCCTGAAAATTAAGGCCTAACATGTTTAGCTGATGGAATTCTAATAGGAATTTTATATGTTAGAATTCTATAGTAGGTCTGGTGAGTTTTTGTTTTTTTTAACATTCATTTATGTGTGATATTGAATGTATAGGCAATTTTTTTTTGGTGTGTCCGCACAATATTGCACGAATGTAAACATTCAGTTTTGTTGTTGTATAAGATTGATTCAGGGAATATACAAAAGCAGATATGGAGTTGACGGAACCTATGTCATACTTGTCATTTCTAATTACTAATAGATCTCGTCATATATATGTTTCTCTCTATGACATTACCTTGTACATATTATAGCACCATGTGTCCGGCACTGTAGATTCTGAGGTTTGAGCTAGAAATGTATCAACGGCCAGCCGGACGGCCAGCCGCGACTAGAAAAAACGTGTGCCTGACGGGCTTTCCCTGAAGGATGCGGAGTCACGGTACTGCGAACCCCAAGGCCGACTTCCCTCACCATCCTTTTCTCAGCTGCGGCTGATGTTGGTGAGGAAGACGGCGACATCCCGTCCACCAACGCCAGCCAGTACCAGGAGATGCTTACCGAGCGCTGAAGGCAGGTCGGCCCGAACGCGGCACATCCTGCTTCCAGCGCTTCCTCTCGTAGTCTTCGAGGACTCAGGTGTCCATGACCGGGCAGCTGACGTGGTAAGCTTCCTGTCCATATCGAACAGGCTTTCCGACATGGCATTCCGTGTCGCCCGCAATAGCATTTGCCGGAACAGATCGGACACCGTGTCGACAGTCCAAACCGCTGTCTTGCAACCCCGTCACCGCCTCGGCTAGCCCAGAGCATAATCTAGTCCATCCTGACTAGACTTAGGATTCCTATGTCTAATTTGATTTAGGATTTCTGATTTGAGATCTCAAAAATTTAAAAAATCCAATTCATCTTTAGTTTTTAAACATAACTTAATTAAACTTGTGTAGTTTCAACCTAAATCCAACCGACCAAACATGCATACTGAATTGAGCTTAGTTGAGTTTGAGTCGACACGAAAAACTTGAGTCCAAAATGATCACAACTATTTAAGGGTGTTGTCAAATACATAGAGAATTATAGTTTACTTAAGACAGCAAATTCTTGAAATACTCAAAATATCTTTCTTTAATTCTTCACAATTAACCCTCTAAAATAAGGTACCTGATACATAATTAATGTAAGATGATAACTCAATTATATCAAGAAGTAGCAATGCATAACACCAAGAGTAAAGGTTTTCAAAGGAGAAAAGTAAAGATTGTATTAGCCAACAAATATTCATGAGGGGTAATATACGGTTGTGATAACAAAAATATAAACAATATACAATATATGAGGGGTCATGTGAAAATATAATACACAACTGCTTGAATCGAAGACTAGATATAAATATGCATATTTATACTATAAAAACGACAATAAAATAGCGAAGGCGCCATTCAAGTTGGTAATATTGGTAAATCAATAGTGTTAGAGGGAAAAATGAAACGTTTGAGAATTATATTTGGGAACTTGATGTTGAGATAGAAAAAAGTTGAAAATTTTAATTCGAAATGTAATTACATAACAATAAATTGAAGATTGATTATATTACTAAAATACCATTGATGTTTTCTAAAAATTATTACAACAGCTCTTCTCTTCTACTAGAAAGAAAAGAAATAGAATCCTCTACAATAAAAAACTTATTACACAAAAGTTACTTTATGTTATTTTAATTATTTGATGTTGCAATAGACAATCTAGATTAAGTAGTTAAAAAATACAAAAAATATTAATTTATTTTGAAATAATCAATTGGGATCATTATTATTTTATCATATATATATATATATATATATATATATATATATATATATTATTCAGTAATTACCCTGAGAATCCGTTTCCCTCTCTAAAAACTCTTGTAGGTAAACCGAAAAAGCAAACAAAACACAACTCCAACTCCAAACCTCTGTCTCCAATCCATAAAACATCGACTCCTCTCCTAATCTCATTTCCAAATCCCGCAATTTTATATTTCCATGCACTGCTGAAGCATCACGAGGTTTGTAGATTTCTGTAATCTCAGAAGGACGCCCAATTCTGTCCCCGCGTGCAAAATCTCTTAGGTTTCGATAGGCTTCCACTCGAATGCTTGAAGAAATCGCTCCAATTACCACATGGGGAGGAAGAAATCGCGGCCGGTTCGAGCCGGAGGCCTAAGCGCAGCCTCCGAGGCCGACGCGCCGAGCCCTAGCAGCTCCAAATCGAAGCGTGCAGCTAAATCTAACCCGAAGGAGGCGAGAAGAGACGTTTACGTGGTGGTGGATAGGAGCACTTGGGGCGGGGATTCCCACGATGACCACTGCGACGTCGCCGAGGTGGTGTTGCGTGATGTGAAGTTCTCCGACGAGGAGGCGGTGGTCCATGGGTCATTGGAGGAAACCTACAGGCAGTCGAGCTTCTCGCTGCGGCTACTGGTGCGGGACGCGCCCCAGGATGGATTCAGGCTGGGGCAGTGGCCCGTGGTGCCGTCGGATTGCGTGTTTCTGGAGTATGTAATGGATGGGAAGCGTGGGGAGAAGCATGACGGTGTGCTTTTCTCCGGTTGTTTTGATGGCCCTGATGAGGGGGTGTGTGGCCTTGCCCATTTGGTCAGCCTGAGGTTCGTGACACTGCGATTGATGCTCGATTTTGGGGATTTAGTGCGGGTTCCGTCGTTTAGGGTCAGGGTGGAGGTGCTGAAGCTGGCTTTTGATGCATGTGGGTCGCTGCTGGAGACTGCGAGGCATCCTTGGAGGAAGAACTTGGTGAATGTGATGTCATGGCTTCGCCCTGAGGTCACAACATCGGCTACAATATATGGGACGGATGGGCTTGTTTTGCCACTGGATGGCAGTGGTGATGGTAATTGTGCCCCGAAGAGTGATATGCAATTTGACCTTGCTGCTTTCTATGAGGCCATTAAACCTTCAAGGTGTGTGCCTCACCTCTCAAGTTTCTGTTATGGAATCAATCGAGGCAATTATTGATAAGCTCCTCTGTATATTATTAAAAACAGTATGAACTTAGATTTCTATTTTCCCGCTGTTGTTGTACATTATGACTGCATAATTATGCTGAATTAGTTGGAAATCCTTGGGTGGTTACGATTTTGAGTCATACAAAGAAAAATTATATAAACCTAGGATATGATACGCTCTTTCTAGCTATTAAACCTTGCTTTTAATTTACTCCTTGTTGATAGCAAGGCTGGATTATTGGAAGGGGAGCTTCCCGATTTGCTTCCTTGTCTCAGACCATATCAACTTCGGGCAGCAAACTGGATGGTTCAACGTGAAAAGGGGATAACAATGCTTCCATCTCCAAAGCAAGAAAATGATCATTCTGCTCCATATTGTGTTCCTGTAGATTTTATTCACAGGAACTCCCGGATGTTCTACAATCCTTTCAAGTAAGACTTAAGTGCATATCACGTATACATCCTGTGAGATGGTTATATTTTCCATCCTGTTCGATACTGGTGTTTCATTGTAGAAGTACAGATAATAAGCTCTGTCAAATGGTTGTCATGTTCAAATATCTAGTTATTTTAGGCACTTAGTCCTGAACTTATGAGCTATCATGTATGGCTCATGGTCCTGTAAAGCTGCAACCGAGAATCGGCCTGTCCGATATAGGTCACATTTAATAGACCATCATCCCTTCATGTGAATGTTGGCAGGCTGACTTAAACCACTATCACAATGCTTTCTACATTCTACTGTCGACTGTCACAGGATAAATAAATCTGTTCTGAAATAATGAGGTAAATAAGTAACATGCTCTCCTCCCAACACCAAAAAAAAAAAAAGACAAAGAAAAAAAGAGAGAAGGATCAGACTGAGGAATTTATTGACCAGAAGCAGAAATTGACTATGGACAATTTTTATGTGGTATTGTCAGCGTCTTAAGTGAATAGACATATTATCATTTGCTTTGCATATTTGTTCTCCTGTATTGTCTTAATGTGTTTTTCCCCAAACATGTAGTATCTCCATAGTTCTTGATTCATAATGTCTTTGTTCCTGTGAATATGCTTGCATTTTCATCTGATCTGAAACTGTGCAGTGGAAACATTTCATTACAACCAGAGTCCTCTCCGCCATATGCCTCTGGGGGCATTCTGGCTGGTATGTTGGTATTAACTATTTTGTATGTCAACATAATTGTAGTGCATTTAGCTTTTGGTGCCTGTGGATAGCTACATCACATGAATTCTTTGTATTGCTAATTAATTACAGATGAAATGGGTTTGGGGAAAACTGTTGAACTTTTAGCTTGCATTTTTTCCCATCGCAAACCATCTTCCGAAGATTGTTCAGTCCCCGAAAATGGAAAAGAAATAAATCGGATAAAGAGACATAAAGTAGATAGGGTTGAGTGTATTTGTGGGGCTGCAAGTGAAAGTTCTGCATACAAGGGGATATGGGTTCAATGTGACACTTGTGATGCTTGGCAGCATGCTGAATGTGTTGGTTACTCACCGAAGAAAGAGTTAATTTTTGATGATGATGATGGAACATTAAACCATGAAAAAGTCTCCATGAAGCCAAAACATAGAAGGAAAAAGAAAACCAAGTACTCTATTGCAGAGACGGAAGAAAAATATATCTGTCCACTGTGCTTGGAGCTTACTGAAGCGGCTCAAATAAACATATCCAGCCATGCTACACTTATAGTATGTCCAGCCCCCATATTGGCACAGTGGCATTCTGAGATTAACCGGTATGATTCTATGATCCAAACAGTTGAACAATTTTGTGCTCAGCTGATTCTCAAATAGTATAATCCAGTATTTTTCAATATCTTAGATATGTGTTTTAGGAAGCTTACTGCTTAACCATTTAGATATGCCAGTCCAATGCTTTCAATTTTGAGATTGCATTTTTTAAGGCTTATGATGTAGGATATTGTTTTCATTTTGACTGCTTCTGTCAGAGAACATCCTCTTCTTTTCTGCTTGGTATCTGATTACTGTAGATATTTCGTAATGAGTTGAAATCCTTGGCATGTGATCTGTAAAATTGGTTATGTTAAAAGGTTTTTTTTAGAATCAGATAAATATTTGCTTGATTTACTTACAGCAACATCCAACCATGTGACTTTTTGTCTGATGCTTCCTTGTTGTACAAGCTGCACCTAGACTACAAGCTCCAAGTGCCTTATTTATTCAGCCTAGACTCTTTTTGAATGTATTATACTTTAGTCCTACCTCTTTAACCAATAGAATTCCTTTCTTATCATGATAATACTGACCAGTATTTTCTTTTTCTTTTAGTCACACAAGGCCAGGATCTCTAAAAGTTTGCATTTATGAAGGTGCAAGGAACTGGGACTTGACTACCCCAAAAATTGATACGACTGAGATAAGCAGTGCTGACATTGTCTTGACAACGTATGATGTTCTGAAAGAAGATCTATCGCATGATTCTGATAGACATGATGGTGATCGCCATTTCTTGAGATTTCAAAAGAGGTATGTTTAGTTTTCACATTCAGGCTTGGCAAGACAGGATCTAAACTGATTATGTTGGTTTAGGAGTTGAATAGATTTCACAATCTGAACTCAGGTATTGAACTTGTTATGCGTTTCTAACCCAAAATGAGAGCATTCTTCCTTTTATGCTTCACACTATGGATTAGTCAGCTTCAATTATAAGGTTACTTGGGAGATCTATGTTGCTTCCAAGATTTTAGACTAGGATACTTGTATGGTATTTTCTTATGTTTGTATAAATTGATCTAATATTGGGAGTTGGATGTTTGCACCAGTGTACAATGAATTTCTTAATGCTTGTTTATTTTATAAATACCATTGATGGGTCGATGGCAAGTCCGTAGTTTTGTGCCTTATGTTATGGTTTGACAGCATATAAACCTAGCTGAGATAATAGAAATTGATGCACCACATCAAAATTAGAAATTTTGAGGCTATAGATAGTTTAATAATTTATGTTTGCGAACGCTATTCTGTGTGCTGATCTTGATCTGGAACCATGATTTATGATGCTCCTATTACTCTTGCATAATCCAAATAGGAAAACCTGCTACAGCTGGGAGGGGTATGCACAAAAGGATAATTTACTTAACTTTTTTCTGTTTGGGATTTTGATGGACTGATATTATCCAAAGTTGAAGGGAACTAACTGATTTTGTTCAAATAATCTGCTATAATTCTTTCAGTCTTGTATGCATCCCAGCGATTTGGTATGCCGTTTGTGCAAATGTTTGAAAAATAAATCAAGCCGAATCTTTATGCTAATTGCCACTACACTCTAGGTACCCTGTCATTCCAACTGTTTTAACAAGGGTCCACTGGTGGCGCCTTTGTTTGGATGAAGCTCAGATGGTAGAGTCCAGCAAGACTTCTGTGACGGAGATGGCAATGCGGCTAAATTCTCAACATTGTTGGTGTATCACAGGAACTCCAGTACAGCGCAGGCTTGATGATCTGTATGGGCTACTGCGTTTCTTGAGGACAGGCCCATTTGACACATATAGATGGTGGGGAGACATTATTAGAGATCCTTATGAGGTATGTTGAGTGCCATTCATTGCTGACGGCATTAGCTGAAGGCATATTTTCTGATCCTGAGGTAGTGGTGACAATGGTAGAACAGTGATGTTCTATTGTTTCTCATCATCTTTGATATATAGATATGTGAAATGCATGGCCACAGTGGCAGAACTTAGCATCATGTTCCTGGTGGTGACGATGAATGTAGTGAGCTAATAGCAACCTGGGATGGCCTGGGTCTTACTGTTTATCCATTACTCTTCTGGTCACCTTCTAAAGGCCCATAAGATTTGAAAGCATAGGCAGGGATCATGAGCAAATATTCTATAGAATTGAAGATTCTGATGAAGCAATGACAACTTTAGTGTTGTGTTGTCACTTTGTAGATAATATATGAAATAAAATCACCACACCTGCACATATAATGCTTGTTGCTGCTCTGTAAGCTTTAATATCCTTTTTGAGAGGGTTGATTTGATTAATTATTTTCCTTTTGCTATTTGAATTGAACTTCAGAGGGGAGATGTGATAGCTATGAATTATACACACAAGTTCTTTAGAGAAATAATGTGGCGTTCCTCAAAAGTTCATGTCTCGGGGGAGTTACAGCTGCCTCCACAAGAAGAGTGTTTCTCATGGCTCATCTTTTCTTCAATAGAGGAATATTTCTATCAGAAGCAACATGCAACTTGCATGGATCATGCACATGAAATTATTAGAAGTTTGAGAAATGATGCCAACAGAAGAGAACCGACATCTGGTACTTCCTCTCCTTAATCAAATGTTGTTCTGATGATTGCCGATCGCTTTTGCAGGCAGACTGTTCACACCATTCTCTGCCTTTTGTATCATTTGTTTTGATTGTTGCGTTTGGGTGGAGAGAAAGGGAAAATAGTTAGATAGAAAGAACATTTCTTACAGAACAGGAGTCTAAAAGAAGAGAATGATACTATTGAAGTTTGTCTCTTCTTTTTCACTTCCTTTTTCTCTCTTCAAATGACTGGCCAAATGAGATAAATTTCACTGTCTGAAACTTCCATTCCTTTTGCCTCCATCTTTTTATTTATACAAAGCAATAAAGTGTACATGCACCTTAAAGGAACTTATAGAAGATCAGAACATCTGTTAAACATGCCATTGAATCAATGTTTTAAATAGTGGTAGCGGAAGCGTAGCGGCGGAGTGTTTGTGCACCACGCTCATCTATAAAACACTCAAAATATAGAGATACTTAAACTAATTAGTGTTAACTACCACTTGTTAAACATTGCAATATGTTTGGTTTGTTGAAATTACAAAAGTAATAGAAGTATAGAACTTTACCATGATTTTTGATTTGAACTACTTCTTTGTCCAAAATGAGTTTGCGCTGTTGGATAAGATTTTAACCTAGAACCTAAAATCTAGTTTGTGGTGCTTTCTTGTTCCCAAACCAAAGAACTAAAAAGTAATAAGTTCTGAAATTATATTAAAAAAGAATGGGAAAATGAACAAAAGATGAGCAAGCACAAGAAAGAATGGAGAACAGTACACGAATTAAAAGAATCTGTGTTGATTTCTTGTTCCCAAACCAAAGAAATTATGAGTTTTAAAATTATATTAAAAAAAGAATGGGAAAATGAGCAATAAGATGAACAAGCACAAGAAAGAATGGAATATAGTATATGAATGAAAAATGTCACGTGAAAAAAGGATAAATCATATGAGATAACAGATCAAGATTTAAGCTTTCCTTGCTAGAGTCTTCATGTCACGTGCGCAGCCCTGTTCTGTTGTTGAGATTTGAGATAATTCAAACCAGCGGAGGAGAGGCTAGATAGGAAGATTATTAAGTGGAATCCGTGGAGATATGGAAGGCCACTTACTGAAATGGCCGGTATGAATTGCTGTTAGCAAATAAAAAGGGGTGCAGTAATTGTTCTAGAGACAGTTGAAACACTTTTGTGCAGTAGCTTCGTTGCAAGCTATAGCATGCAGCGTGTGTAGCGGCTTGATGTAGCGCCGCTATTGTACCAAAGCCACAACAGCTGCAACGTAGCACCCATTGCATCTTGTCTGCTATAGCGCGCTATTTAGAACACTGCATTCAGTTAAACAATTGCTGTATGGAGATGTAGCTTTCCCTTTTTATTCAATCAAAAGCCTGAAACTGCTTTAACATTTTGCAGATTCAAATGCTTTATCAAATGCATACCTCTCTAATGATGATATTGCCAAACTCCTAGTCCCACTGCTCAAACTTCGGCAAGCTTGCTGCCATCCACAAGTGGGGAGTTCAGGTCTTTGCTCTTTGCAGCATGCTCCTTTGTCAATGGATGAAATTTTAGAGGTAAGCAACAAATTTCCCACCTTTCTAATTGCCAGAAAAGTTTTTGAGTGCAATTATGTGACCTGTGCTCAAGTTGCTTTTGTATACAGGTTCTTATTGGTAAAGCAAAAACTGAAGGAGAGGAAGAACTTAGGAAAGTTGTAGTTGCGTTGAATGGTTTAGCTGGAATTGCTGCTCTTGAACAAAAAACCCAAGAAGCTATATCTTTGTACAAAGAAGCATTAGCTCTGGCTCGTGAAAACATTGATGATTTCCGTGTTGACTCTTTGTTGAATCTTCACACCAACTACAATCTTGCAGAGCTGCTTAAAACTAGTTCTGAATATTTACAGGAATGCCCAATAATGAAAGAACAACCTTCTGAAGTTAACAATAGACGGAAAAGAAAGGAAACTACCCCTGGTGAGTCAGATCTATCCGGTGTAAAGCGAAAGAAAATATATGAGAACAGCAAGTCTGGTTTGACAGCTGATGATAAATACCCTGAAACTTCTGAGGATTACAAAGATGCTGTTGCACCAGTATGTGCAAATAGAGAAAATGGAGGTGCCGATGTAGAGAGTGGTGATGGGTGTCACTCTTCATCTCAATGTTTTGCTGATGGTTGCTTGAGAAAGACATGTGAAGCAATCACAGAGAAGTACTTGTCAGTGTTTACTTCAAAGTTAATAGTAGCACAGAAGGAATTCAATGCTTCATTTGCAGAGGTGCTGACTGTACTCTACTCTTATTTCATGAGATGTGCTTTAGTCATCTTGATCTTTTGTCTTTTATAGTCTCCTAGACTAGGAGACTATAAACATTGCTAGATTATTTTTTTCCGCTGGCTAGATTTTACCATTACAAGTGAAAACTCCTTGCTCGGCTTGTTAATTGTTATGCTTGTGACTCCACCCATGCTGAATGCCCTTTTCTCAACAAGCATGAAAGAGTTTGCCTCTATTTTCAAATTTATATGGATGTAGTCAATAGATTTTTTTCCTAATATTTTGAGGCTTGCTATTTGGTACAATGAAAATGGGTGTCTAAAACTTAACTTTCTGTTAGCTGAGTTGTTTCATTGTGTTTGTTGTGAAACAGTTGCATCAATCATTGTTTCCTGAATTGTTCTAATTTCCTATGCGCTTCTGCCTCTAGGTTGTGAATCTCAAGAGAGAGCTACAAAGTCAAGACATGAATTGGTGGCTGTATGCTTTGGACTGCATTGAACAGAACAAAGATTCAGCTCATGAACTCTTTAGGAAGATTGATAGTTCCTCCACTAAGAGCACCACTGGCTTGGGTTCAACGGGAATACCTTCCAGGTCAGCAGCAAAGTTGATTGTGTCTTCTGTTTTTTCTTGCCATCAATTATGGTGATCTAGAACGTTAGGAGTTTGTATCACTATAGAAAAATTTGTGTAATTGTTGATGGAGAGTTGATTGTTTTGTTCTCTGCAGAGTCCAAAGTATAGCTGGTTTAAAGTATGCCATTCAAGCTGGTATTGATTCTCTGCATAGTTCAAGGCAACAATTGATGGATAGACTTTTGGATATCGACAAAACAATGGATAACCCAAAGGATGAGGACATTGAGCGTCAGCGGTATTGTCCAAACTGCTATGATGGTAATGGCTCTTTGTGCATCCAGTGTGAATTAGATGAGCTCTTTCAGGTATGCTTAATACCTATGTCTTTGAGGTGCTTTCAGTGCGAAATAGATCATATGTTAATTACCTCATGATTTTCTAGGGTTATGAGGCACGGCTGTTTCTTGTCAAGAAATCAAACAATGATTCTGTTATTGCTTCAGTAGAGGAAGCACGGGATTTGCAAAGGCGAAGATATGAGTTGAATCACTTTTTCCGTAACAAAAGAACTAAAGAGGGATCTGAACCTTGTGACGAGAACAGTAATCCAAGGTTTGCTCGAGAAAACATACAGGTGTGCTTTAGTTTCATTTCTTAGGATGTTAGTTATTCGCCAGTCCTACATATAATTGTCACTTCTGTGATATAGTCACATTTTTACATAGATCATGTCACGCTTTTCATTCAACATCTAGTCTGCTACTACATGCCTTCTAAAGTACCTATTCTAACTTTTAGATTGCAGTGCCATTATCTTATGTTCACCTCTTTTCAGGAATTCTAACATTCAAAACTTGTTTCACTAGTTGTTCTTTACCATGCCATAAAATATATTGAAAGAACCAATTGGCAGATATCTGTCCTTCCAAACCTTTGTATGAAATCACAAATAAATGTTATATGCTCATATATACCTTTAAGTCCAACATAACATTTCCTTGGTGGGGTATAAGTATAATTGATTATTATTACCCTGCTTATTCCATACTGATTCATGCCAACTACTTCGTGTGGATGCATCTACAAAAAATGATACATTTATGTTCTTATCTACTACCAACTATGCTTTGTTGTGGATGCATGATGCATCCATGAAAGGCAACCAATGATGATAAATTTATGTTTTATCTGCCATTATGGATTTTAAATTGCTTCCATCTACAGGTTTACAGACATCCTTCTCGAATTGAGATTGCTCTTAGGGTAATTCGAAGTCACTCAAAGACATTATTGCGTAGGCAGGATGCTGGAAGGGCCAAAAAGCATTTGCTTCTTTTTGAGGTACTTATTCTAACTTTTGACACACTAAAACAGATAACTTTATAGATTCGAGTAATATTTTTTTTGACAGAACTTTTAAGTAATATTATTTTGAGTTATGAATCTTCCTTGTGGGAATTGAATATATGGCCATCATATCTCTATATTGCACAAATGCCCATCCTAAGCTAGAAATTTTACAAATTCCCATCTAATAGGTCCATGGGTAGCCTCCATGCAGTTGGTGCATGCTTATGGAGGTTTAATTAGATTAAAACTCTCTTTAGGGCTCTAAATAACAAGGTAGTATGTTAATTATTAACTTTAGTAAGGATGTACCTGAAATACCCCTCACCAACTGCATTGCATAAGAACAACCAATTCAAATCCTCTGACACATCATCCTACTCAAGAACAACATGACAAGATTAGGTCCAGCAGTTTTCACATTAGCATCAATCAAGTGAGCAAGATCACTATAAACAATCTTATGAACAATACTTCTCATGATCCATCCACTCTACCACAATGGATCACCTTAGTGCCAACATCCACCTTGGAGTAGGAGCTGACACTGTAGATCTTGCCGTGCTCAAAGTCGTTGACAATTAATTGATCCTGCAGCGCATGGAAGGCGATCCCGCCAGTGGCGGTGATGGCGGAAGCAGAGGCGGTGGGGGTGGTGTTGTAGGGTGGTGGTGGGAGTACTTGTTGAAAAGGCAGTGGGGGAGAACTTGATGGTAATGGACGAGGGAGGGGTACAACTGTAATTTTGTACTTGAGCACCCCAAATGAATTATCGCATGTGGTCATGGCTAGGATTAAGTCTTGCACTTGTGAAATTTAAAATTTAAGATTGGCATTTGTGCAATATGGAGAGTTAGGGTGGGCATATATTCAATTCCCCTATCTTCCCTCTTAATAAGAGAAATATCATTTTCTTAGTTACTATTATCAATGTAAAACGTGGTATGTGGTTGTGGCACATGTGTTGCTTACTTGGTGGTTGCAATGAAGCAACATCCTGTTGGAAAGTCCATTGCATTTGGTAATATATAAGAAGACATCAACTGCAGACATGGGGCAGCTTAACTTATTGACCAGGCATCCTAGGAACTTTTCGTGTCAAACCTTAGGATCTTACTTGCTAATAAATGGTATATTTAGTTTAACCTTCATAAGGATCCTTGGCTAATGTATTCTCTTATCATGACATGTTACTTTAGGCTATGCGCAAGGAATTTGCTCAAGCGAGGTCTTTGTCAATTGCTCAAACTCAATTGTTACGTGCTCATGATGAGATCAAGATGTCTATCTCACGACTAGAGCTCAAGGAAAAGGATGATGAGCCCAGTGCTGTCAATATTCTAACTAGAGAAGAACTGATTCCACATAATGTGCAGTTTACAAATGACAAATTCTTGTCATTATCATCTTTGGCTCGTATAAGAGGCCAACTCCGGTACTTAAAGGTATGTAATATCCACCAGCAAGTTTTACAGTGAGTTTTTTTTTCCCATTCTGATCTACGTTGTATTTGTTACCAAACATCTTAAAAGCATAGAATCTCCATCTGGGCAACTCATCATTTGCTTGGATGAATTAAACTAACTACCTCCTCCGTTATAGAATGTGATGCTTCTTCATGGCATGACTTGTTTGTTAATTTACTTTCTTGCTAGATGTTCTTAGAAATACTGATCATATTTCCATTTACTTTTTAGGGATTGGTGCTATGTAACAAGAAAACACTGTGTAAGCATGGTGAATCATTGCCCGAGACAGGCAACACTGTTGATATAGCAACTTCCTTCCCTTCTACAGGGCAAACTATTCCAGATATCAACAATGAACCGTGCCCAATTTGTCAGGAGAAGTTGTTTGACCAAAAAATGGTATTCCAGTGTGGTCATTTCGTGTGCTGCAAGTGTGGGTATCCCTACAAGTTTTAGCTCCAAATTTTATTTACTAGTGATATCATTTATGTTCCTTGCTCAAATTTACTCCAACCAAGGGAAAGCAAATGGTTGGTATAGTTGACTGTTTTGTTGTAAGCACGCAAAGTGACTGCCTATTTTCTGTATTTTGGAAGTGGTTTAATGTTTTCCCTGCTGCAAATACAAGTACTAATGCTGATCTAACATTAATTGAATGTTCACGCCAACTGTGTACCTGATATACATATTTAACTCCTGATTTTCACTGAATTTGTTCGTCACTGTCCCCAGGCTGTCTTTACATGACAGAACAAGCTGCTGTGCACTTTGGGAGGCGCCAAAAATGGATCATGTGCCCTACATGCCGTCAACGTACAGATCTAGAGAATGTTGCTTTTGTAGTTGAAAAACAGGGTGAAAATGTTGATCGAAAAGCTGAAGATTTGGCAGAAAGTGCTGTTTCTGTTCAAGGTTCATATGGAACAAAGGTCTCATTCAATTTCCTTCTGATCTTCCTGTCCTACATTTAAGTCTCAATTACTGATTGAGTTACTAACTTGCATACTGAATTTGGAAAGAAGAAACTGTATCAAATTTGTGTAGTTGTATGTTGTACTGTTCTAATATGACATCCATCAGTCACTGCTGCTCTGTGCAGCAACAGGTAACTTTTTGCATATAACTAATCTTCCTCTTAAGCTAACTGGCCTAATGCTTGGGCAAATTAGCAATTAGTTATGCGATTGATGTATCTAAGAAGGTGGACAAATCTGATTATATTATCACAGAACTTTCTAAATGTTGTCATTCCAATGTAATTTAATTCTGTACTCTTGAGAGATGGCCATTCGTGTGAAGTGGCCTGTGTGCAGTTAAATCAACTATTAGTAGAGAAAAAAGAAACTTTGGCCATGTACTAAACCAAATAATCTCCTTGAGAATGTATATAGGAAGTACCAAACTAAGAGAATGAGAACTAGCAATTTTGCCTGTAAGATTAGATTTGAGTGGCTCTAATTAGCCCGTAGCCACTAACATCTTTCAAAAGACCTATTAAAACATTACACCTTTACTCTCCTACCTTATCTACACCATTCAAATGTGACTTAGTTGTTGAGATTGTAATTCTCGTTTTCCTATTGGAGGACAATTCCTACTAGATAATAGATATGCTCCCTAATCTCCTATATTGCTATAGCAACTAAAGCTTGTTCAGTTATTGTTATTTGTACATAGTTGGGTGCAATAATTCCTTTATATTATTTTCATTCCTCTGAAGATTGAAGCTGTGACAAGAAGGATTTTGAGGATCACCTCAATTGATGAAGCTGCCAAAGTTCTTGTTTTCTCTAGCTGGAATGATGTCCTTGATGTTTTGGAGCACTCCCTTGCTTCTAATGACATCTCTTATGTTCGGATGAAAGGAGGACGGTAATATACTAGTAGTTTAGGTCATGTTTAATCCTTTCTCTTGCATATCTTTCAACACATAATATATGCTAGTAGATAGATTCCCTAGATAAACAAGGTATATTTGGCATTCTATATCCCGAAGTAAGCTGGGATGATATTTTTTCTTCTGCTGTTGTCCTAGTGATATATAGTTCTTACTGGCTTCTGCGGACTAAACTCACAAATATGTTAACCGCTTCCCTTATTGACCACTCATCTATGCACAATTATGAAACTAAAGCTGGCATATTATTTGACAAAGTCCTGTTCTGTATGCTTCAACATTGATGTGGATAGTACAGCATCTTAGGAAAAGTTCACTGTCCTCAGGAAATCACAAGTGGCACTGTCCCAATTCAAAGGTCAGCCAAGCAGTACGAATGGGGAGAAAGTGAAAAAGACTGGTTGCATGCGTCCTGTTAAAGTACTACTAATGCTAATCCAGCATGGAGCAAATGGTCTCAATCTGCTGGAAGCACAACATGTAATTCTAGTGGAGCCATTGCTAAACCCTGCGGCTGAGGCGCAAGCTATCAGCAGGATCCATAGAGTTGGGCAGGAGAAGAGCACATTCATTCACCGTTTCATTGTGAGCACTAGATCCTGTGCTTCTTTCTTTTCTTTAATCTATTTTCTTGGAAAATTCTAACACACTATTTGTATTTTAGGTGAAGAAAACAATAGAAGAGAGCATCTACAAGTTGAACAGGAGCAGAGCTGTCTGCTCCATGATGAACCGTAAAACAAAGAACTTCAAAGATGAGCTTGTTTTGACACTGAAGGATGTTGAATCGTTATTTCCTGTAGCAGTACCTGATCAGCCTCCTGAACAGGAGGATCACAATGGTGAGAACTTGAGGAGTTTTCCTCCGTCTGTTGCAGCTGGCCTGGCTGCTGAAAGGCGATTAATGGAGCAACATGACAATGGGCAATAAGTTCACAGTGGCCCCGTCTCTCCCAATTTGGGATTCCAAGAAATAAGTTCACAAAGGCCTTGTCTTCCTTCATTTGGGGATTACAGAAGATCATATTAACTTAAAATTACAATTTATTTGCCTTCAAAGTTCTAAATGTTCAGAACTGGAAGGTTACAGTATGGTCCAGGTCAGGCCATCCGACTATGTTGAGAGAATGGTTTAGACGCCTAATTTGGTCCCAGTGAAGTTATAGTTTAGGGAGGATAGAATCTGTAACTATTGGCTGGTTAGTTTGACAGAAGTATCTGTATCTAACAATTTTCGTCTTTCTTGAATTTTGATAGGGTGTAGTTCTATAACATGACTCATCAGGTGAACATGTTTATGTACATCACTGTGCTTAGTAATTTAAGGGTTAATTGTGATCAATTGTGACCAACCAATGTTCTTTATGGAGTACAGTTTAATTTTTCTCATAATTGGCCACTTCTGTTTGTAAATCTGTTGGAATTTGGAAATTCTGTGTTACCGGTGCTGTATGATTGGGACATGCTTTATGGAAAATAAATTGAATGGAAAGGTAAAGTTTTTCAATCATGTTGTGATTTTGTGTACAAGAATATGCTTAAGATGGAACAATGCAGCGATACAACAATGACCTCATTTATTTTTGCGTGATCGGTCTTCATGAGCAGTGAAATTTGGTATTTTCTTGTGGTCCCGTGTCTAGGACCTTCTGGTTTATTGTTTTGTTTTTGTGTATGCCTTATTGCCTTGGCTGCTATTCAGATTGCGTCTATGTTTTTCTTGGTTGTTCTCCAGCTTCTTAAAAGTTTCCAAGGAAAAAAGTTCTATTCATATTGTCGTGGTATAAAAAATACCTCGGCAGATTTGATAACGTGCGTAACACGTGTTCCTCAACGCGAGCTGACCGTGCGACGGGTCATCCCGCGTTGGACAATCCCAGAGATTGACACAGGGGTTTATACAGGTTCGGGCCTCAGTGGAGGCCCTAGTCCTGTCGACGTGCTCCTGACGAGCGTCGGCTAGGGGGCTCTGTCCCGAAGAGAGGGCTCCAGAACACGCCTTTTTGCTTTTTTGGATAAAGTACAAATGAATGTCTTCGCCTACAAAAGAGGGTTACAAGGGTATATATAGACCCCAAAAGACGCAAATTACTGAACTACCCCTCCTGCCACCGTAGGATCAGGGGCAAAACGGTCTTTTGACGAGGTCCAGGGCACCGATTTCTGACACGTGGCGGCCCTTTGAAATCAGTGCCCATCAGAGGAGCGCCGGGGGAAACCTCTCCCGAGCCCGGAGAGGGGCCTCCGGGAGACGTCTTCCCCGGCCCGGAGAAGGGAGGTCCGGGAGAGGGGGCTCTCCCTAACCCGGAGAAGGAGCGCCGGGGGAAGCCTCTCCCGAGCCCGGGGGAGGGCTCCGGGAGACGTCTTCCCCGGCCCGGAGAAGGGGGCTCCGGGAGAGGGGGCTCTCCCTAACCCGGAGGAGGTGCGCCGGGGGAAGTCTCTCCCGAGCCCGGGGGAGGGCTCCGGGAGACGTCTTCCCCGGCCCGGAGAAGGGGGCTCCGGGAGAGGGGGCTCTCCCTAACCCGGAGGAGGTGCGCCGGGGGAAGCCTCTCCCGAGCCCGGGGGAGGGCTCCGGGAGACGTTTTCCCCGACCCGGAGAAGGGGGCTCCGGGAGAGGGGGCTTTCCCTAACCCGGAGGAGGTGCGCCGGGGGAAGCCTCTCCCGAGCCCGGGGGAGGACTCCGGGAGACGTCTTCCCCGGCCCGGAGAAGGGAGGTCCGGGAGAGGGGGCTCTCCCTAACCCGGAGGAGGAGCGCCGGGGGAAGCCTCTCCCGAGCCCGGGGGAGGGCTCCGGGAGACGTCTTCCCCGGCCCGGAGAAGGGGGCTCCGGGAGAGGGGGCTCTCCCTAACCCGGAGGAGGTGCGCCGGGGGAAGCCTCTCCCGAGCCCGGGGGAGGGCTCCGGGAGACGTCTTCCCCGGCCCGGAGAAGGGCGCTCCGGGAGAGGGGGCTCTCCCTAACCCGGAGGAGGTGCGCCGGGGGAAGTCTCTCCCGAGCCCGGGGGAGGGCTCCGGGAGACGTCTTCCCCGGCCCGGAGAAGGGCGCTCTCCCTAACCCGGAGGAGGTGCGCCGGGGGAAGTCTCTCCCGAGCCCGGGGGAGGGCTCCGGGAGACGTTTTCCCCGACCCGGAGAAGGGAGCTGCGGGAGAAGTTTCTCCCGACCCCGAAGAACTCCCATGGTGACGTTTCTGGCGTTGGCTAATATTTTCCCCCAACAGGAGCCCCCCGCACCCCCGGGGACATTTTGATGTCGCCGGGGGGTGCGATTCGTTAGCTTAGGGGAAACATGGCCCTCTCCCGGAGAGCGAATATAACGCCCATAACTCGCCCTCATCCGGGAGAGGAGCACTATTTAAGTTAACCATGTATTGCCTCGATATTTGTGCGACCTTTCGTATTCACGGTGTAGATCCCTCGAGCTGACACGTGGCAGCCATCGGGGGCACCTTAGTTGCCTATATAAGGAGGGGCCCACCTCAAGGGAGGCACGCTTTCCTTCCCCTTAATCCTCATAATCCACCAAATTCTTCGGGAATGATCTCTTCCCCGGTCGCTCTCCGGAAGCAACTTCTTCCTCGGTTTCACAAAACCTGCGGGAGAAGAAATGGCATCGAAGGGACGCGGGAAGGCTTCGAGTGTCCCGGAGGACGCGACCTCCGATTACCTCGGGACAACCGAGTTCTCCGCCGGGGACCGGGAGACCCTCATCTCCCGGAGGATATTCGGGGAGAGGGACATTCGCGTCCCAGCTGCGGGGGTGGTGACCCCAAGCCCCCGGGACGGAGAGGTTGTGGCCTACATGGCCTTCATCCAGGCGGGCCTGCGGCTCTCGATCCACCCGCTTCTCTGGGACTTCCTCCGGGAGCACGGGATCGCCTTGAACCACCTAACACCCAACGTTCTCGTGAGAATGGGGCTGTTTCTGTGGTTAAGCGAGACAGCCGCCGGAGTGGAGGGGACCCTCCGCCTTTTCCAATACTTCTACCGGGTGCAAGCGAAGAGCTCCCCGGTGGTGAAGCACGGGCCCAAGTCTACTTGTGGCTCCGTGATGCTAAAGTTCGCTCCCTCCCGGGCGGAAGAGTACCCAGTGGCCGCCTCCCAAGAGCACTGGGAGGGATGGAGCCGGAGATGGTTTTATCTCCGGGCGGGCGACCCGGAGATGATTTACTCCGCGAGGCCGGCGACATTAGGTCGTTCCCCCGGCCTTCCGGTGCTGACGATGGAGGAGCTAACCTCCGTCGCAAAAATGAAGGAGGCTCGCTCCCGGAGGAGCATGCGAGACTTAGCGGAGGAACTGCTCCTCCTCCGGCTTAGTCCCTTCAGCCGGAGTAGGAAGGGTCCGGGACTGGGCCCGGAGCTTCGTCCCCCGCGATTCCCGGTGGCGCGGCGTAAGTTTCTTCTCTCCGGGAGTTCACACATCGCGGGGATGTTTCTAAAACTTTGCTTTTTGCAGTTAGGTCCTACAAGTCCACCCGGGAGAAGGCGGAGCACCTCCTCGGGAGGTACTATGAGGACGAGCACTCCCGGTGTCTTGCCGCCATCGGGGAGGGTCCTCCCCGGAACATCGTCTCCGAGGCCTTCGGGATGACCCTCCCGGAAAGGGTTCCACTTCCAACCCCGGGCTCCCACAGGCGGCGGGAGACGGGGGCGCTCCCGGCGGCCAAGCGCGCTAAGACCACGCAGGTGCCGGGAGAGGGCTCCCATCAAGACCGCCCCACTTCACCAGCGCCGGCACAGAGGCCGGCGGGGACGCCCGATGCGCCGGGAAAGACAAGACCCCCGGGGCAGGTGAGGTCCTCCCCGGTCCAGGCGACTCCGGGGACGCGTCGAACACCGGGGGAAGTGAGGCCATCTCCGGCCCAAAGTACAATGGCCCCCCGGTGGCCGGGGGAGACTACTCCTCCGGCTCAAGTCACCCCCCAGCGGGGGTCGCAGCCCCCGGAGCCGGGGCATGAAGAGAGCCCCACGGACACGGCCACGCTGGTCGCGCAACTTGATGCCCTGGGGGCATCAGGCGTGTTTGACCACGTGGTCATGGAAAAGGATGAGTCCACCTCCGGGGACTACGACGCCACTCCTTCCCCGGAGCAAGCTCTCCGGGAGGATCCCCCGGGGGTGTATTTCCGGGGCGGTGGCGCCTTTACGCGCCTGGACGCGCTCTTTGCTCCCGATGGCGCATCTCTCCCGACGCCGCCTCCTGGGGGAGCGAGCCGGACGCTACAGCGCTCCCCTCGTGCCGGGGACGGGAGGTCCCCCGCCCCTCCTCCGGGAGACTTTCCCCAAGGCTCCGGGAGTGGAGCTGGTGACGGGGGCCTGCCAATGGGAGGTGACCCCCGTTCCCCGGTGAGGGGGCGTGCCTCTTTTCCTCGGAGGAGACACGCAAGTTCTCCTTGAGCCTCGTCACTCCCAAGGTGCGGGCTCATGTCCGGGAGGGCGGCATCGACGAGCGCTATGGAGAGGTTGTCTCCTTGGCTCTACAGGTAAATACCTTGAACTTTTCGCCTCCCCGCTTGCATTTACTAATCCACCTTTTCTTAGACAACCGCCGTAGCCCGCGCCGTCCGGACTCGCCTGGCCCGGGAGAGCGAGGACATGAGGGCAGCTTTGGCCGCTGCTGAAGCGGAGCGTGACGCCGCCGTCCGGGAGAGGGATGCGGCAGTCCAAGCCCGGGAGAGGTTCGTCCAAGAGAGGGACGCGACCGCCCAGGAGTTGGAGCATCTCCGGGCGGAAGTGCTGGCCCCCGCGGAGGCTGCCCGGGACACTGCCGTCCGGGAGCTGGAGGGCGTCCGGGAGCAGCTCGCGTCCTCCGGGGAGGCTCACTCCCGGGCGCTTCAAGAGGCGGAGGCCACGGGGGCGCGAGCCCTCGTATCAGCGGGGAATCGACTCCGGGCCACATTGATTGGGCTTGGAGTCGAATTCCGGGAGGAGGGGAATCCCCGCAACCCGCTGGCCTCCTTGGCGGAGGCCCGGAGATTTCTTACCCGGCACATTGTGGCGATCCCGGAGGCCGCGGACGTCCGTGCCCGGGCCCTGGCGTCTACCACCACCGCGCTCGCAGCCTCCTTGGTGGAGTACCAGGGGGTCGGGGCCCAAGCTATCGGGCGCCTCGTCCCCCGGAGCTTCCAGGGGTTCTACGAGCCCCGCAGGGCGGCGCTGGAGGAGTTGGCGGGGGCTCTCTACGACCGGGTGATTGAGCCCCCGCGAACAAGACGCCGCCAAGAGGCCGGGGAAGAAGCTCCGGGCGACGCCTCCTCCGGGGGGGACGATGCCGAGCAAGTATGAGCCTCCTGTCCCCCCTGGGTAGATTAGGGGATTTTTTTGTTTGTAGGATTTTTGCTCCCGGTAGTTCCATAGGGGGAACCCCGGATTTGTAAATCATTTGTCAATGAAATGAAAATTTTTGCTAAGTCGCGTCTTGTCATGGTCAGGTGCCCGGGGCGGGAGTCCCGGAGAAGGACGTGGAATTCACTCCCGTCTCCGGGAGTCTCGCCCCCGGTGTCCCCCGGGGGGGACAAGCTTTGCTCCGGTGGTTGCCCGATTGGCACTTGGCGAATTTTGACAACCACCGCGCGGAGTTGCCAGCACCTCCCCCGGGAGTGTGGGAGGCAATCCCCTTGCGCATCGAACCTCCCGAAGGGTATGAATACTGGCCGGAGGACATGTTCAATGCAGCGAGGCGACGAGTTCGAAGCTTGTACCGGGACATGGCGAGGACTTGACGATGGGCCTAGGAGATGCTGGTTCTCCGCATTAGACGTAGGTAGCCTCTCATATGCCCACCGGGAGTAATCAACTCCCGGTTGTGCCCTGTAAGCCTACCGGGAGAGGCTGTCTCCCGGCTTATTTTTTATGGAATAAACAAGATCGCACTTTTCGTTTATTTTGTGCTTCTAAATCACCGGGAGAGTATCTGGAGGATAAACTCCGGGGGAGCGAGGCTCCATCGAGGCTCCACTTCCGGAGACGATGTTCCGGGGGAGGGTCCTCCTCCGGAGACAACGACTCCGGGGGACGGAGGTCCGGGTAGCAAGGCTCCACCTCCAGACAAAGGTCCGGGGGAGAGGCTTCTAAATCACCGGGAGAGTATCTGGGGGATAAACTCCGGGGGAGCGAGGCTCCAGCGAGGCTCCACTTCCGGAGACGATGTTCCGGGGGAGGGTCCTCCTCCGGAGACAACGACTCCGGGGGACGGAGGTCCGGGCAGCAAGGCTCCACCTCCGGACAAAGGTCCGGGGGAGAGGCTTCTCCGGAGAAAATCCGGGGAGCAAGGCTCCATTTCCGGAGGGCGTCTTCCGGAGGGGAGGCTCCTCGGGAGACAACACCTCCGGGGGACGAGAATCCGGGGAGCAAGGCTCCACCTCCGGAGGACGAGGATCCAGGGAGTAAGGCTCCATCTCCGGAGGACGTCTTCCGGAGGAGAGGCTCCTCGGGAGACAACTCCTCCGGGGGACGAGCATCCGGGGAGCAAGGCTCCACCTCCGGAGGACGAGGATCCGGGGAGCAAGACTCCATCTCCGGAGGACGTCTTCCGGAGGAGAGGCTCCTCGGGAGACAACTCCTCCGGGGGACGAGCATCCGGGGAACAAGGCTCCACCTCCGGGGGACGAGGATCCGGGGAGCAAGGCTCCATCTCCGGAGGACGTCTTCCGGAGGAGAGGCTCCTCGGGAGACAACTCCTCCGGGGGACGAGCATCCGGGGAGCAAGGCTCCACCTCCGGGGGACGAGGGTCCGGAGAGCAAGGGCTCCATCTCCGGAGGATTCTAGATGCCTTAGATGCCCCCCGAAGGGAATTTGGCTAGGTATTTCATCTCCTCCCCCTGCAGCGGGGGGTGACCTGAACAGGCGGCCCGCGCTGAAATCATAAGAAAATATCGCGGTTGTTCCCATGAGGGGTGGCACCCTCGAAGGGTTATCCTCGTGCAGGCGAGTGTGGTAAAAGATCTATCGGTCGCGCGACCTAGATCGCTCCCGGAGGAGGGAGAGCATAAAAGCAAGCTCTAGAGTGTATGGGGGGGGGGACTAGTCCCCCAAAGTGACTCGTTACCTCGGTTCCTTGGGAACCAGGTTGCCGCTTACGCCCTCAGTCCACGAGGGGATATTGTAAGCCGCCCAAGGGGGAACGGGGCTCCCGCCGTCGGGACTTAAGGCTGAGCTGGAGCCTGTAGCTTCCTCGCGATGAGGGCATCCCCAGGGGGCATCCTCACGGGGAGGGCATCCTCGAGATGAGGGTATTACCTCAGGGGCGATTAAAGATGTCTGCACAAAAACACATGGAAAAAAACCATTTGCATTGATTAAAACAAGCTGTTACAATGCCTCCACCCTTTGCGGGATCGCAAGAAAAGGGGCGGAGTGCAAAAGGCCTTTGAGGCCATTGCTACAACTCATCGCGCCTTCCCCTCGCGAAGTCCAAAGGGACGGGGGGAGGCTCGGAGTCAAGTGTAAAATTTGCGGAGCAGGTCCGCGTTCCATGTGTGCTTCAGCTCTTGGTCTTCGAGAGTAGAGAGCTTGTAAGCCCCCGAGCCAAGGATTGTGGAAATCCTGTATGGCCCTTCCCACTTTGGGCTGAGTTTCCCTTGGGCTTGAGGGTCGGTGACGCCCTTGAGGACAAGGTCTCCCAAGCGGAAGGCCCTCCCCCGAACACGCCTGTTGTAGGCGCGCGCCATCTCGCGTTCGTAAATGGCGTTGCGGAGGAGGGCTCTGTCCCGCTCTTCTTCGACGAGGTCCACCTCCAGCCTCTGGTTGTCTTCGTTGGCTTGAAAAGCGGCTGCCGAGACTCCCTCGAGGAGTTCGACTCGCAGCGATCGGAAATTGATTTCCGAGGGTAGCACTGCCTCAGCCCCGTACACGAGCGAGAAGGGGGCACGCCCTGTTGCTCGGCTTGGGGTCGTTCGCATGGAGCAGAGTATGCTCGGGAGCTCTTCCGCCCATGCCCCACGCCTGGAGGCGCTTTGCTCCAGGCGGCGACGGAGCCCCTGGAGGATAACTCCATTGACGCGCTCCACCGCCCCATTGCTCTTGGGGTGAGCCACTGAGGCGAAGTGGAGGGTCGTACCCAAGTTCTGGCAGAACTCGCGAAAGATCGCTGAGTCGAACTGGGTTCCGTTATCCACGGTAATCTCGCGGGGGACGCCGAATCGGCACACTATGTTCTTCCAAAAGAACTTTTGCACCGCGCGAGACGTGATGGCGGCGAGGGGTTCGGCCTCCACCCATTTGGAGAAGTAATCCACGGCCACAACCGTGTACTTGTATCCCCCCAATGCCGGGGGGAACGGGCCTAAGAGGTCCATTCCCCACCGCGCGAAGGGCCACGTGAGGGGGATCGCCTGCAGAGTCGCGGAGGGTAGGTTGGAGCCCTTTGCCATTTTTTGGCAAGCCCCGCAAGCAGAGACGAGGTCTCTCGCGTCGCGGGCGATTGTTGGCCAGTAGAAACCCTGGCGGATGGCTTTTGACGCGACGGCCCGGGGGCCGAGGTGAGAGCCACAACACCCGAGGTCAATATCTTCAAGGAGCTGAACTCCCTCCTCCCGCGGGAGGCAGCGAAGCAGCGCAGAGGCCCCTCGCTTGTACAATGTCCCCTCTATCAGCACGTACGCTCGCGCCTTAGCGCGAAGGCGCTTGGCTTCGGCTTCATCGGAGGGCTCCCCCTCTCCCTTGATGCAAGAGATAAGGGGGGCCATCCAGGATGTGGCCCGGACGATTTCCGCGACGACTGGGTCGCGGGACTCAGAGTCCGGGTCGGGAGCCGTCGCGGAAGGTTTCGAGACGACCTCCAAGAAGGCCCCTTCGGGGAGAGGCCCTCGGGCACTCGCTGCCCTGGCGAGCGTGTCGGCTCGATCGTTGTCCCTACGCGGGATTCGGCGCGCCTCGAGGCCGTCGAAGTAGTTTTCCATCTTCCGGACCTCGTCAAGGTAGAGGTCCAAATTCGGTTCATGGCACAAGTAAGACTTGTCCATTTGACATACCACGAGTTGAGAATCCCCCTTGACGAGGAGGCGTCGGATACCCAATGAGCGGGCAAGACGTAGCCCTAGGAGAAGGGCCTCATATTCCGCGACATTGTTCGTCGCGGGGAACTCGAGCCTGGCTGCATATTCGAGGGTCCTCCCCTCGGGGCTTCGCAAGACTACTCCCGCGCCGGCTCCCGCCAGGCATAGGGAGCCGTCGAAGAAGAGGGTCCAGTGGTCGTCGCGCGGCGGGGCGGCACGCGCTTCTTCTTCCAGCCCAGGGACCGGAGCCCACTCGGCCACAAAGTCCGCAAGAACCTGCGATTTGATCGCGGTTCGTCCGGTAAGGGACAGCGAGAAGGGGGCTAGCTCGGCCCCCCATTTCCCTATCCGCCCGGTGGCTTCCTTGTTTCGAAGCACCTCCCCCAAAGGGAGAGAGGAAGGCACCGTGATAGGGTGGCCTAGGAAGTAGTGGCGGAGCTTCCGCGAGGCCATTAGAAGGGCGTAACACACCTTCTCCATCTTCGTGTATCTCGTTTTAGCGCCTTGGAGAGCCTCGCTCACATAGTAAACGGGGCGTTGGTGCCCGTCTTCTTCCTTGACGAGAACTGCGCTGACGGCGACCGGAGTAGCCGCGAGGTAGAGGAGCAGGGGCTCCCCCTGACGCGGGCTCACGAGCATTGGAGGGCTCGCGAGGTATTTCTTCAAGTCCTCGAACGCAGCTTGTGCCTCGGGGGTCCAATGGAACCCCCCAAGGCCGCGGAGGATCTTGAAAAATTGGAGACCGCGCTCCCCCGAGCGCGAGACGAAGCGACATAACGCGGCCAAGCGGCCGGTAAGTCGTTGCACATCCTTGACAGAATGCGGGGGAGGCATGTCGAGGAGGGCCCGAATTTTTTCGGGATTGGCTTCGATGCCCCTTTGGGACACAAGGAAGCCAAGGAGTTTTCCGCCGCGAACGCCGAATGCACATTTTTCCGGGTTAAGCCTTAACCCGTACTTACGGAGATTGCGGAAGGTTTCTCCCAAGTCTTCAATATGAGTGGCCGAGCGCGCGCTCTTGACGACCGCATCGTCGACATAGACTTCCACATTACGACCAATTTGATCCCTCAGGACCAAGCTCATCAGGCGCTGGAAAGTTGCCCCGGCGTTTTTCAACCCGAAAGGCATGTGGACATAACAGAAGGTACCGAGGGGAGTTATAAAACTCGTCTTTTCCTCGTCCTCCTCCGCCATTCGGACTTGATGATAGCCCGAGTAGGCGTCCAAGAAGCTCATCAGCTCGCATCCCGCGGTGGAATCCACCAGTTGGTCGATCCGCGGGAGCGGGAAGTCATCTTTGGGGCAAGCTTTGTTGAGGTCGGTGAAGTCGACGCACATTCTCCATTTGCCGCTTGCCTTCTTTACGAGGACGGGGTTCGCCAGCCATTCGGGGTGTAGCACCTCCCGAACGAACCCCGCCTCCCGGAGTTTAGCGATCTCCACCTTGATGGCCTCCTGCCTCTCGAGGGAGAGCTTCCTCATCTTCTGTTTCACCGGGGGGCGACCAGGTATTACCGCGAGCTTGTGCTCTATAACATCCCTGGGCACACCCCCCATATCCGCGGGCTTCCATGCGAAGACGTCCGCGTTTTCGCGAAGAAATTCGGCGAGTCGCGTCGCGTGTTTCTCGGGGAGGTCAACCCCAATCTTGATGGTCTTCCCCTCGTCTTGGAAGAGAGAGATTTCCCGGAGGTCTCCTTCAGGGCGAGGCTTGGGGAGGAACTTCCCGGGGAGCGTGATTGGCACGTTTGGGGTTGAGGAGGAGCTCTCTCCCCCAGGGGGCTTGACCAGGTTAACGTCCCCGATTACTGCGGAGGCGCGCTCGTAGAAGGAGCGAGCCACGCCTTGGTCACCATGCACAGAGATCACCCCACTCGGCCCGGGGATCTTCATGCAAAGGTAGTTGTGGTGGACCGCTGCTCCTAAGCGGTTGATGATGGTTCTCCCCATTATAGCGTTGTAGGAGGAGGGGAGATCCACCACGTCGAACCGAACCATTTCGGTCCGGTAATTATCTGGGGTGCCGAATGTCATTGGGAGGTCGACCTTCCCCACAGGATGTATGGTTTTCCCCGGGACAAATCCTTGCAGGGGCCCCACCGCGGGTTGCAGGAGCTTCTCGTCCACCTGCATTTCTTTGAACACCTTTAGGTAGAGGACGTCCGCGGAGCTCCCGCCGTCCACCAAGATTCGGGCAAGGCGGCAGTTAAACACAGTGGCTGAGACGATCAGCGCGTCATTGTGGGGGAAGCGCACCCCACTCGCGTCTTCGATGGTGAACGTCAACGGGACGTCCGACCATTTGGACGGCCGGGACGTGTTGACGGCCCCTACTACCTTCACCTCCCGCGCATACTCTTTGCGCTGGCGTTTGGAATCTCGCCCGGAGGCGGATCCTCCCACAATGACATTGATGTGCCTCTCTGAGGCTTGGAAGGGGAGCTCGTTGCTCGAACCCTTTTCCTGGCCTTGCCTCTGACGTCCCCCTGGCGGAGCGGGGAGTGCCGCCAAGGCTGGTGATGGAAGGGGTAAGGAGGTAGAGCCTCCTCCTCCTCCCCCCGGCCCATGTTGCTCGAGGAATGTCGCGAAGTGGTTGAGGAGCGCGTGGCATTCTCGGGTTGCATGGGAGTTGGACTTGTGGTAAGCGCACCACAAAGTGGCTCCAGACTCCTTGCCTTCTTGCGGACGGGAGGATCGGCTTCCCCCACCGCCTTTGGGCTTGGAAAAGGGGCGCTGTCCCCGGTTAGGCCCCCGAGAGCCGCCTCCGCCTTCGAGGACGAAAGTGTCCCGAGGCCTTGGCTCGTTGCGGGGCCCCCTCCGGGGACGTTTGTTGGAGGGGTCCTTCGCGTCCCTCTCCCCGGGGACAGAGGTCCCCTGGTACTTTTTCCAGAGATCGTCTTCTTCGGCTCTCGCGTACTTTTCGAGTACGTTGAAGAGCTCGTCGGCGGAGGACGGGCAACTCCGGGAAAGTCTTCGGTGGAGCTCTCCAGGGAGAATGCCACTCTTGCACGCTTCGATCACCGTCGAGTCGGGGACGTGAGCCACCTTGCTCTTGATCTGCGCGAAGCGTTTGAAGAAACTTCGTATTGTCTCCCCCGACCGTTGGCGAACGGTGTACAACTGCGACGAATCCAGGAGACGGATGTAATTCCCCTGGAAATTTGCGCAGAATTCGCGCTTTAGCTGCGCGAATGACTTGATGGACCCGCTCTTCAGGTTATAGAACCATGAACGAGCTATTCCCGAGAGGTAGAGGGGGAAGACGTTGCATTGGACGCTTTCGTCCCCCCCAACCGCCGAGATGGCCGTGGAGTACACTTGCACGAACTGGTAGGGGTCGGCCTCCCCGTTGTAGTGCTCGATATGGGGCGGCCGATATGGTTTCGGCCACCGAACACGCCGGAGGCGGCGGCAAAGGGGTTGGTTAGCCCCTTCCACTTCCTTCGGGGAGTTTGCATCGATATCCCCCTTCACGGGGGAAGCGCGTTCATTGTCCGAATCGGAGAGGGGTCCCAACGGACCGCCGGCCTTCCGGTATCGCCTTCGCTCTTCGGGGTTGGTGGAGCTCACCTCTTGTATCTCGGGGGGACCTCCGGAAGTGATGGAGGCCTCTTGCATGGGTCTTTTACCCTTGTCTGTAGGGACAAGGGGGGCGCGCTTGCGCGCGAGTGATTCCCGGCCGTACTGGGACGGGGCGCCTTCGGACCTTGCCGCGCACATGCGCTCCACCTCCTCCCGAGTGAACCGCGTTTGGTTCACCGGGGGAGCCCGAGGAGGGGGACCCAGGGGAGGAGGCGGAGATGCGCCCGTCACCGGCGCGGGAGAGGAATCGCGGGCCGGACGAGTCCCGGCCACGGAGACGGCCCGCGGCGTGGGAAGACTTCCCCATGGGGGAACGGCCTGTAATGTAGGAATCACCCCGGGGATACCGGTTGGGATAGGCGTAGTCCCCGGGGGGAGAATTCCTTCCGGGGCAAGGGATGGTTCAAGAGCGGGAGAACCCCCGGGGAACGAACACCCTCCCGGCGGGGGGTAGCCCCCGGAGACGGGCTGACCCCCCGGGAGTGAAGGACCTCCGGAGGTGGGAACACCTCCCGGGAAAGGGTAGCCCCCGGAGACGGGCTGACCCCCCGGGGGTGACGGACCTCCGGAGGTGGGGACGCCTCCCGGGAAAGGGTAGCCCCCGGAGACGGGCTGACCCCCTGGGAGTGGAGCTCCGGAGGTGGGGACGCCTCCCGGGAAAGGGTAGCCCCCGGAGACGGGCTGACCCCCCGGGAGTGACGGACCTCCGGAGGTGGGGACGCCTCCCGGGAAAGGGTAGCCCCCGGAGACGGGCTGACCCCCCGGGAGTGGAGCTCCGGAGGTGGGGACGCCTCCCGGGAAAGGGTAGCCCCCGGAGACGGGCTGACCCCCCGGGAGTGTAGCTCCGGAGGTGGGGACGCCTCCCGGGAAAGGGTAGCCCCCGGAGACGGGCTGACTCCCCGGGAGTGCAGCTCCGGAGGTGGGGGTGCTTCCCGGGAAGGGGAAAGCCCCCGGAGCGAAGAAGGTTCCTGGGTGTCCCATCATGAACGGAGGTGCCATCCCTCCGAACTGGAACCGGTGCGGGTACGCGGGGGCCGGAGGCCGCGCTATGGCGCGTAACAACTCTTCTGTACGCTATGCGCGAAGCTGTCCCTCTACCAGCGCCCCGAGTAGCGGGTCACCTGAAGTTGAAGGCATTACCTGGGGTACGCTTGGTCTTCCCAAACCGGAACCTTCGGGCAGGCTCGCAGGAGTCGTTCCCCCGCCAAGGATGACGGGAGAGTTGAGTGTTGCCTCCCCCCGAGTGTCCACGGGAGGGGGTGTTGTGACGACGGCCCCCTGCGCGGGCGGTGCAGGGTTGAGTGTTGCTAGGGCCGGCATCGTTGGAGACGGAGGTTAAGTGCCTCATCCTTCTTGGAGCCATGACTATTTGTCACGAGTCCCCACGGTCGGCGCCAACTGTCGTGGTATAAAAAATACCTCGGCAGATTTGATGACGTGCGTAACACGTGTTCCTCAACGCGAACTGACCGTGCGACGGGTCACCCCGCGTTGGACAATCCCAGAGATTGACACAGGGGTTTATACAGGTTCGGGCCTCAGTGGAGGCCCTAGTCCTGTCGACGTGCTCCCGACGAGCGTCGGCTAGGGGGCTCTCTCCCGAAGAGAGGGCTCCAGAACACGCCTTTTTACTTTTTTGGATAAAGTACAAATGAATGTCTTCGCCTACAAAAGAGGGTTACAAGGGTATATATAGACCACAAAAGACGCAAATTACTGAACTACCCCTCCTGCCACCGTAGGATCGGGGGCAAAACGGTCTTTTGACGAGGTCCAGGGCACCGATTTCTGACACGTGGCGGCCCTTTGAAATCAGTGCCCATCAGAGGAGCACCGGGGGAAACCTCTCCCGAGCCCGGAGAGGGGCCTCCGGGAGACGTCTTCCCCGGCCCGGAGAAGGGAGGTCCGGGAGAGGGGGCTCTCCCTAACCCGGAGGAGGAGCGCCGGGGGAAGCCTCTCCCGAGCCCGGGGGAGGGCTCCGGGAGACGTCTTCCCCGGCCCGGAGAAGGGGGCTCCGGGAGAGGGGGCTCTCCCTAACCCGGAGGAGGTGCGCCGGGGGAAGCCTCTCCCGAGCCCGGGGGAGGGCTCCGGGAGACGTCTTCCCCGGCCCGGAGAAGGGGGCTCCGGGAGAGGGGGCTCTCCCTAACCCGGAGGAGGTGCGCCGGGGGAAGCCTCTCCCGAGCTCGGGGGAGGGCTCCGGGAGACGTCTTCCCCGACCCGGAGAAGGGGGCTCCGGGAGAGGGGGCTTTCCCTAACCCGGAGGAGGTGCGCCGGGGGAAGCCTCTCCCGAGCCCGGAGGAGGACTCCGGGAGACGTCTTCCCCGGCCCGGAGAAGGGGGCTCCGGGAGAGGGGGCTCTCCCTAACCCGGAGGAGGTGCGCCGGGGGAAGCCTCTCCCGAGCCCGGGGGAGGGCTCCGGGAGACGTCTTCCCCGGCCCGGAGAAGGATGCTCCGGGAGAGGGGGCTCTCCCTAACCCGGAGGAGGTGCGCCGGGGGAAGTCTCTCCCGAGCCCGGGGGAGGGCTCCGGGAGACGTCTTCCCCGGCCCGGAGAAGGGCGCTCTCCCTAACCCGGAGGAGGTGCGCCGGGGGAAGTCTCTCCCGAGCCCGGGGGAGGGCTCCGGGAGACGTTTTCCCCGACCCGGAGAAGGGAGCTACGGGAGAAGTTTCTCCCGACCCTGAAGAACTCCCATGGTGACGTTTCTGGCGTTGGCTAATATTTTCCCCCAACACATATCTTGTGTAGCAATCTGCAAATCTCATGAGTTCTTATCTCTTTCGCCATTTTTCTTCTGATTTCGTTTTCAATCTAGCTAGATGTTCTTCCTTTTCAATTTCTTGGTGTTCACACAAGAGATGGAGAAATGTATTAGTTTTAAAAACTCTTGGCCACAAAGTTTTAATCAGGATGGCATATACAACCTGTTAAAGATGGCAGACTTCTGTATATGTGATTTAATTTAACCTTTTCTTCCATCTTACAATTATACCAACACATATCTATAAGGTTTATTACCGTCAGGATGCAATGGGTTACAAAGTTGTTCCAGTTGTCTAGCTCATTTTTTTATAAAAAAAATAAACTCTACTCTAGCAACAGCTTATAAAATACACAGGCATACAACACATACTCAAATAAAGTTTTCCATCTGCCAAAATATATCAAGCAACTACATACAAAACATCATTAGAAGAAAGAAACTTCAATAAAAACCGTCCTTGTGTCAGAACTCAATCCGCAATCACCAGATATTCAACAGTTATCAATCCTATCTTTAATTATCTCATCCAGAACTGTCACATACAAAATATATTCTTGTTTGGAACTCTAGCAAATAGCAATACACCCGGTCTTTTTTTCTACAGAGCCCCCACAAGAAGTTGCCAATGGACGTCTAAACTGATCGACTTGAGGCAGTGACCTCACTAGGTGATGTCACCGTATGACGACTCACTCTCGTTTGGTCGCCTTGCCTAGATCGGATATTCACTTGGGGACCCACGTACACAGCTTCCAAGCCGCTTCGTCCTACGCCGTCGTCCCCTCCCTCCTACTTTTCTTCCCAACTTCCCACCGCGCACCAATAAAAACCAACTCAATGTATAAACGTACCCTATCTAGCCTATCTAAATGTAGCGCGAGCTATACTGAGAGCAAGTACAACATAGAAGCTATATATGTCTTCTTCTGACGGCGCCGGCAGCCACGCACAGGAGAACGCGGCGGCGGCGAAGGCGGCGGTCATCGAGGCACAAGAGCACGCGGCGAAGCTCCAGACCTTTCTGCAGGAATCGCTGCCACCGACCGCCGGCGCGAAGGAGATGATGAGCGGGATGATGAGCAGTTTGTCGAGTGCGATGTCGGCGTTGGACACCGGCTGTGGGGCGAAGGCGGCGGGAGGACAGAGCTCCGGCGGGAAGAGGAAGAAGGCGATGGTGATTGGCCCGCACCGGCGTAGCAGCTTCAGGAGAAGGTAACAGGGTACTAATAGGAAACCGTTGCAATTAACTTTGCAGGATAAAATTAATAGGGTAATCTTAAGTTTCCTTTCCTAGGTGCAAAATAGTATGTCTATACTCACTTTTCTAGCAACTACATATATTGGTCATAAGCCTATCACAACTGGCTACAACAAACCAATCGTATATATAAGATGTCACTGCAGAAAAAGATTGCTACATCACCATAGCAACTTATATATATATATGCCATTGGAAGAGAGCAACTTCGCGCATGCATGTTGCTACATGATTGCAATAGTTGCTGTAGCCAATAACTACAGATTATACATGCATGCATTTGCAACTTACATATTTTATATCCGGGCTAACCCAGTGTTTCTAAGATTAATACATGGTTTTCTCTTGTTCACTTGAGAAGAAAAGTTTTAGCTTCGGTGCTTCTACATATCATATTATATATGCTACTTTCTCTGCGATTAATTATGTGGTAGTGGCTTAAATTTGTCTATCCTACCTACATGTTTATGCCAGAAGATCGCAGTGCCCCTTTCGCAAAACGATCACTACTAAGAAGCAGGATGATGGCTGGTCATGGAGAAAATATGGGCAAAAGGCAATCCAGAACTCACCTCACCCAAGGTATATATACGTACGTACATACATGTGCGTGCTTATTTATATATGTATATTGCAAGTAGTTTGACTATATATCTATGAAAAGAATTCCACTCATGTCATCCATACATGAGAAGTGAATGATTAAAGCAAAATGGAAAGAAAGGTCATAAGATTGATCTATACTTAATTTATAGATCGAAAAGCACACTAACACTTGTTACATATGTATATGTCCAGGTGTAAGTGGTTGTTATATAGTAATCAGAGGTTAGTTAGAATTTAGGAAACATTGCATATGCTTGGGAGATGCGGGCTAATCATAAGTGAGAGCCTTTTGCTTCATATGTGCACTCATAGATAAATATATACACAACGTAGCAACCAGTCATCAATTAAGTATTTAACAAGCCAACAACGTTATTAAGGCACATGGTCGGCTGCAGTCGTTGTTAAACTATAGTAGGACAACTGCAACCACAACAGATCAATGGTTCATATTGATGGCTCAATCAAAACAAAAAAGCTGCCACCCCTATTTTTCCATAGCAGTTGGATCTAGAGTATTGGTTTTTGATCTAAGCATAACTGTACCTACATGTACTTGTACTCGCACGGCAGCAGATTCTTATCCTACAAAACCCTCTATGGACACGCACCCTCTAGTATAGTAGTATCTAATGTATGTTCTTTCTGCATGCATGCAGGAGCTACTACAGGTGCACCCATAAGATAGACCAGGGCTGCAAGGCCACACGACAGGTCCAGGTCTCGGAGACCGACCCGTCGGAGTTCGTCATCACCTACTTCGGCGACCACACCTGCAGAGACCCGTCCACGATCCCATTGATCATAGAAGCCGCCTGTACAAAAGATTGCCGAAATCTCATCAGCTTTGGATCCAACTCAAACACCAACTCCATTGCAGCCACTGAGCAGTTGTTCTCTCCCTTCGTTCAGCACTGCTCCCCCCTGGCACAGGAGGGTGCCACCGAGGAGGTGCTCAGCCGCAGCCTGACACCGGCTGACAGCTCACCGGCGGCTGAGACGTTCGTGCAGGCGGGGCAGCTCGCCGCCGTTGTCGGCTCCGCCGAAAGGACGTCATCGACGGTAGGTTCCGCATCAGACTGGGGCGAGCTCGGTGACGTCATTACAGGAGGCGCCGCGGGCAGCTTCTGCTCGTCTCCTAGTAGCCTTGGTTTCATGGCAGGCTCGTTTGGGGACGGCGGAGTCGACGACTTGTTGGGTTTCGATTTCTGACGAGCGCGGCTTAATTACCTGTTCTCTCGTTCTGTGTCCGCTTGTGTTCGTTAATTTCTGTATGATGTGTGGATTAGAAACACTGATACAAAGAAAGATAGGAGAAAAGCTTTGAGAAATACATGCAGATGGATGCATGCTTATAAATTGAGCATGCTAGCTACTTTTGTGAATAGTAAAGTATGACTGTATGAGCCATGCATGAATGCGTGTAACTAGGGAATAAGGCTAGTTGATCTGACTGGTGTTGTGCAGTAGAAACTAGAAAGCATATGTGCAAGGCAAGTCTACTACTCTACTATGTGAAAAGAAAATAAATGTATGTATGTATGTATGTATGTATGTATGTATGTATGTATGTACAAGGTTTGTACGTCCTAGTGTTGTACACAGTTAAGGTAAAAAGTTAAATACTAGTGGCTCTCCTGATCAACACGTATGAGCTTTGCACCTTGTCTACACCTTGGCTTAAACAAGTTCTAAGAACTGATCTTTTACTGCTTTATGTACATCCATTTCACACACACTACATCTGTCACGTGCATTTCCAAAGTGTTCTATAGGGCCATCGATCGAGTCAAGAAGTAACTAGTGGAGCTCCGTTTCAGGGAGTGCAATTTGCCCATCTGTTTTTCACTATATATGATTTATTGATCAGAGTTATTAATTTATATTACAGAAACTTATGAACGATAGTGAAGAATTTTAAAGAATAAAACTTTAAAAAGAGAATATATAAATTTGATCTTTTCAAGTGTGACTTAGTTATTCTCTATATATTATTATATATTCTTCTATATATAATATATAGATCAAAACACCTAATAGATATAATAGAAACACATAAAAAAAACATACATATACAAGCTTGGACGTGCATACCTACTTTACAGTTTTACGAGTAGCTATACATGAATGCAAAACTGCAAATAGAATAACTTTAAATGCAAATCAGTTGGTCCACGTCTTGGCAGTGGCCAACAGCTCGATCGAGCCGGCGGAGGTGGCGGCGGCGCACGTGTATCGCGTCGCCATCAAGTCGTCAACTACTGGTGATAATATATGCAGAGATGGTACATAGAACGTGGCTGTTATCCAGTCATGGAGCTCATCCACAGTCACCTTAGTGCTCTATTTTTTGTTCTCACTAATTGGTCCCCTATTTATATATATAAAAAATTACAATCTAATCTCTATTATTTATTGTGTTCATGTTTTATTAATAAGAGTGATGTCTCCAATGAACCTTGTTAGTTGTCTCAACGATAAATCTAGAATCTTATAACGTGCTGAGTTGGAATAAATAATTAACCACAAGCATTTGTTTCTTGCTAAAGTGATTTCAAGTTGCTAGAATTTTAGCAACAATTTCAAATGGTAGAACAAGATTTCTTCTTAAATTTACTGATACATGTTAGGGTAAATTTTATTATACAACATCGTGCTATTTTATTCGTGCAAGTATTTCATCCATGCAAGTAGTGACATCGCTATAGTTATTGATTCACTGACTAAACATGAAGGATGAACCAGTTGCAACCCCTTTATAGAGGGACCCAACAAAAAAATAAAAGCAGAGATATATAATGAATCAATACAAATATAGAGATCTACAGTGCAATATCACAAAAAAGTACATAAATTTGAATTTAACTCATTTTTTTTCCTGTACTTTTGTTTTTGGCGGCATGTATCGTGGTGACTAGATCTATCATGGGAACAGGAGTGCAGCACCTACGACAAATATAAAGCTTGCAACTGCCTAAAAGGAAAACTTTAAAGTATCTTCACGATAATTAATTAGAGAATTAAGCTTCTAAACTATGATTAAGTGTAGAGTTTTGTTTGCTATTCAAAAGAAATAAGAAGTGTATACTTTTGTTTCGATATTGCTAGCCGGAGCAACCACTAGTATATATCTTTCAGCATCAGTGCTTGGTTGGAGCTTTGGACATCCACCTTGGCCCAGCTCGTGAAAATAGAAGTTAAATAAAAAAGTTGAAAAGTTAAGTATCACGCCCACTTCGATCGATCTGTTGGTTCAGTATTCATCAAGTCTTTCACTCCAAAGACTTTGACTACACTATTAAAGTATAGTGCAATTAGCACAACCACTCGACACTTGGAGCCAAAATTTCACATCAAAAGAGGTTAATTTAACCTGTATGGCCCACAACGCCTTGCATGTCTCAAGCGTACAAGAAAAATCCGTAGAGCCACATGAAAAGCGTGCGTGGAGCTATACGTTGTGTCGGTCATATGACTATCTTCTGATTTTGTATTTGGTGGATGTATCGTAGGATAGAACAAAGAGGAGAATCTATCTGATCTTTGGTACCTGATCAGTACGGGAGAATTATTGCTGTTCTGTCATGGAATGTTAAAAGTTACTAGATCATATGATTTAGAATTGATATATATGATTTATTTCTATATTAATAGAAATATTTGGATGATTGGTTTGTATTCTTTTATTTAAAAAAAAATTCTTACTTGAATATCCACATAGATGTTATATTTGTACCAATATTAATTAGAATCAACCATCTTTTTTTAACTGTTTAAACTTTTTGTTGAATTGATTGATACATAAATCTCAATAGTTAGTGACATGTTAGATTTTAGATGCAAGTGGATCTTTTGAGGTTCTTTAAAAGCTCACCACAAGTCATATGTTGATATACAATCCAGACACAAAACTGGCCCCGCGTCCGACCACGTTGACACCACATTTGTGGCTGTTCGATCGACGGTTTCGCTTCATCCGCATCGTCCATGTGGAACCTGCTGCCTTGCCCACGTCGTTGCCATGTTTATGTCCGCTGGATCGGCGTTTTCGCTTCACTTGGGCCGGCCGCGTAGAACCCACTACTTGGTTTGTGGCCTACTGTTTGAATGTTGAGTCCATATTGAGCCACGTCATTTCTTCGTTTATGGTCATTGGATTGGCGTGTTTGCTTCATCTGGACCATCGAACGTGCTCCCAACTAGCCAGTTGTTTTCCACGATCGACCAAAACCAAACTTCCTCAGGCTCTCTTCGCTGCATCTGCGGCCATCCATCACCATCGCTTTCTTCTTCAGATCTGGCGCCGCCACTTCAGAATCCTCACCGCCGGGACCCTGCATCCGCCTCCAAATCCATGTCGTGTTGCCACGCTCTTGGATCTATGCATTCCAGCTTGCCTCTGCCGCCATTGTAGATCCCACTATAGATCTTGTGTGCTCGCACCCGGATCTGCGCCTCCGCCATTGCCTTCTTCCTCGCCGTCGGCCCCTTCTTTGCTGGCGCTGCCGCTGCCGCTTCCTCCTCTCATCTGATGCTCCAACAGCGTTTCGTTTTGCTGTTGCTGGGTGTCACTAGGTCCATCGTGTGCCTCGCTGTTCCAATGCATCGGCAACGCATGTCTTCTTCGTCTGGTCATTTGTCGTCGTCGCCGCCTGTTTCAATGTAGTGCGCGTCCATCTCTGACATATATGTCCTGTGATATGCAGTGTGTCTTCGCTGTTTGTGGCCGGCGCCACTTGCTGCACATACGGCTATTTCCCTGTTCGTGCCCGTGCGTGGAGCCTTCGGTTCTTAGCTAGTATGACCATGAATAGGTCTTAGACTGATCTAACCAGCTTTGAACTAAGTGCTCAAGCCCAGGTCTTCATTTTGACCAAGAACCAAAATGCGCCCAGCTTTAAACTGAAACATCATCAACAATAATTGGATTCAATAAAAAACCAAAATATGGCCACCATAAACCAAAATGCGAACAGTTTTGATCTAAAAGCCCATCAACAGTAATTTAATTTGACCAAAAAAACAAAATACGGCCACTACAAAAAAACAAAAAAACTACTGCTTCGACTAGACATAAACCAATTTTGAACTAAAAGAGCATTAGCAGTAATTGGATTCGACCAAAAAATAAAATGCGATCACCATAAAAGAACAAAAAATTGCTGGTTCGACCAGATGTATACCTGGTGAATCTCGAGGATTGGGCCAGAAAATTACAAATCTACTGATTGGACCAAAAAAAACAAGATGGTACACGAGAAAATTACTACAAACACAGAAGCAGTTTACTTTTTTGGCTGAAAAAAGTACCGACGACGCCCAAAACACAGAATATGACCAACATAAAAAAAGAAAACCACTGATTCGACGAAAATCATATGACCAGAGATTTTACTGTTGCAACCATTGTTTTTAGCTATCCTAAGCAAGTTTATGTTTTGCTGATTCGATGAGATATTTTATTAATTGCTACAACCACGATTTATGATGTCACGACCATTTATTTGTATGACCCCATTGTTTGGTAACATCAAACTTTGTCCATCCATGCTGCTCTACCACGACCAAATTTGTTTACTAACCGAACATTGTTTGGTGAGATCAAATTTTGTCCAGCGATTCTAATGCAACCAGTTTTGAACTGAAAGACCATCAACAGTAATTAGATGATACGACCCAAAGCATTTACTGTTTCAACTGAAAAAAGTACTGATTCAACCCAAAGCAAACACGTCCAAAACACAAAATGTGACCAACATAAAAAAGAAAAACCCCTAAATTGTCCAAAACCAATCGACCAGAGATTTTACTGGCGCGACCACTAATTTTAACTATCCCAACCAAGTTTATATTTTGTTAATTTGATCAAATTTTTTACTGCTGCGACCAAGATTTATGCTGACACGGCCAACTTTCTTCCCAAGATTTTTGCTACCATGGCCAATCTTGTGTACGAGTTTGACATTGTCTGGTAACATTAGACTTTGTCTGTCCATACTGGTGGATCACACCTAAGTTTGTGTGCTAACCAAACATTGTCTGGTAACATCATATTTTGTCTAATAATACATGTAGCAACGCACAGAATTTCACCTAGTTAAACTAACAACTGAACGTCATTATTTTCATTAGGTTGTATTGAGCTACTTTGATCAATTTAACAATTAATGAAATTAGCACATGCATGACGCATGCATATATGGACCTCATCTACCCCACAAGTTTGTTTGACTTGCTCTCTTTAGTCGATGTCTCTTGGGGTTAATAGAAATTGGTTCATCTTTGGGAGTCATTTAGGTGATAAGCATGGGAAACTTGGTGGGCAAGTACTCGAGGTTTGGAGCTCTTAGTCACAAGTTAGTTTAGATCCATTTGTTATCTGAAAACATGTGGAATCTGTGAGTTGAGTGCCTTTGTTCCTTTGGCATATACTCCTACTCCCTTATTAAAGGAACCGGACAGCAAGAACTTCACCACTAAGCAGCGCCCTTTTGGTTTAAAAATTTTTTAGACCGTTTATGGATGCTTCTCCAGTGGATTTGGATATAATTACACTGTTTTACTTTAAAATTGGGTCCTTTTCTTTTTTTTTTTTAAACTCCTAAGTGTATGTCTTACGTTGAAAGGGTGTTCTCATATAAAATTTTAACTTTTAAAAACAAGAATGTTGGGTATTTTAATTTTAATAATAATTTTACTTTTAGGTTTAGTTTTAATATCCTTGTATGTGATCTTTATTCTTTAACTTCTTTTGGTGAATCTAGTATTGGGATTATTCTTTTATTGGCAATTTTTATTTTAAGAAATGCTTTTTAGGTAGAAAGATTTTACGTGCGGATGAAAAACCAACTGCCACGCAAGTACAGACCTTTATGAGTGTTGTGTTTTGTTAAATTTCTTCTTTTTCACCTCACCAACTCCATTTCTTTTTGCAAAGAGGAGGGGGGAAAGTCCACCTTAAAACATGTGGCATGCGTTGAAAGCACAGTGCAATAATTGCGAATTTGATGAGAGTGCAACTGAATCTTACTGTTGTTTGTTTTATCTCGATTCACTGTAGTGTCTAGTTGTCAAGGCTTTAAGTGGGGCACACTTAGCAATTCCACACACAGGTTTGTTCAAATCATAGTTGCACCATAAGGGCACTATTTGTATTATTTGTATTACTCTCCATGATGGGTAAATCAGAATATTTTATATAGATTATAAAATATATGTTTTATGGAGAAAGAAAAACACGAAAAAATACATGAAAAAAAAAACAGAAATGCCTAGGCTGAGAGCACACTACTAACTAGAACATTGATGCTAATATACGGAGAAAAACTTGTAGACATCAACATTATGATTGATTATGTGCAAGTCTAAACCTTACTTATGTTGAGAATTCTTGCATGTGTAGTAGGTGTCCTAATTTTTGAAGTATCTGATAGTAGACATACAAATTTCTAGGCATGTCAAGCTGAGAAAGAGAGATACAGTTGGCTAGGACCAAGGAGGCATGGTTAGTTGGTTAGACATATTATAGACTCCAACCTGAAAACAGCAGGCACATCTCAAGTATTGCGTGCAGGCTAACCAAGCTCACACCCTATGTCGGGCTGGGTTCGGCCCAGGCCCAAAAGGAGATCCGTCTGATTGCACGACTTGGGCCGACTTATGATCCGGAAGTTCTTAGTGGTCCGTCCTAAATAAAGGCCGATATACAAATGGTTCACATACTCTATGTCGTATTGGGCTGAGCCAGGCTCAACTAAAGGCCACCCGCGCGTATCGGCCAACCTATGGTTCGATAGTCTTTACTGGGCTGCATGGTCCTGGTCTTAAAGTCGACCCAACTAAAGGCCATTCTACAAATGGTTTACATACTCTATGTTGTGTTGGGTTGGTTCAGGCCCAAGTAAAGGCCACCCGCTCGTGTTGAGCCGTCAGTTCTATAATTTTTTAACGGGCTACATGGGCCTGGTCTTAGGATCGGCTCAACTCGCCCCACTCGTGTCCCTAGAAAATAACAACAAAAAGGCAGGCGCCGTCCCCCTTCTCACCTGCGTTGGAAAAGAGAGGGAGAGACACGAAAGCTAAAGCGAGATTAGCGACGGCGATGGCTCTCCCGGCGTCCACCTCCGGCCTCTTCCGCTCCCTGTCCCCTCGACTCCGCCCTCAGGGCACCGACATCGTCACCGCCGCCACCTGGGGAGTCGCCGCCGGCTCAGCCGCCATGTACCTCATCCAGGTCACAACTCATTACCTCGATCCATAGCCATCTCTTGATCCATTGGTATGTTTGTTCCGTCAGTGTTAGGATTTGGATTTTGCAGATTGGATCTGTCATGTATGAATGTCTGGTGTTGATCTGGATCTGCAGTATGTTAGATCGTCATAGGCTACGATCTGAGTGATTAGACGATATATTGATGCAGGGAAATCTCTACAATAATTTATGGTTGTTACATTAGAACCAATCCTGTGGTCTGAATTGCAGAATAGGAAAGGTAAAGGAGAGGAGTTACAGTTATCTCAGGATAGGGAAGAAGGGAAAAGCACAAGTTTTTCTTATTGGAAATCTTATTTCTGGGACTCCTAGGATTAGCTTATTTTAGGAGGTTGTTGTAATCGTTCGAATACAATGTTGCAGTTGCCATGCAAAAGAATGTCACATCATATAAGTAAAATGTTTTGCCAAAAATTACTATACATACAACAGGAGCAAGTGTAACATTAAAAACAACAAAACATTACATTTTCAACTCAAAACATATGGACTTTAGTTAACATATTATAACCTTTTCTATGATTAATATAACATTTATATTGAGGTATTGCAATACCATCCCAAGATAAGCTAGTCTTAGATAGATAGTCCCAAATATGATCACCAT